>CM060094.1:6115113-6674017 GCA_030522485.1 Stenchaetothrips biformis | reverse complement strand
GCGGACAGACAAAAAGTCTCACCATTTTGTGGCGAGACAATTGTGTCTGACCAAGTCTTGGCGAGACTTTCAGGTCTGACCAAAGCTTGGCAAGACTTTTTGTCTCGCCACATTTTGGCGCAAAGTCTTTCCATTACATTTTCAGTGCATGCAAAACACTTCACTATTCGTGTCACTATCCATGGAATGACTTGGTCTGAACGAGTACATACCGAATGTCGATGGAGGGAGGGGCAGGGGGGATAATTCTCGCCAGTACAGGGAGCTTTTGGTGTCACGGAGGTCTACAGCATCCCACAAAGACCGCCGTTTGGCCAGAGCACGCCAGCGTCTGCTGACCTACAGGGAAGAAAACCAGACTGAAAAGGTCGACTCCGCGGAGGGCGGTATATAAAATATAAACAAAAATATGAAGGTCCACTGTGGAAAAATAGGAACATTTTTTAGCAGATGATACATTTATGTACACAGCTATTCGCAAAAACAATAAGAGAAATTAAAATTATAAATGTATCATAATGCTTGTACTCTTGTACTCTCGTGTCGTGTACGGGGACAGCGAGCGCGTGGATGGCTCGCCAAGAATTATGGTGCACTCTTAATGTGTTTGTAAAATTTTGTACAAAGCTGTACACAAAGTTCCGCATACGTCCGTTTCGCACAAAATTTGTGCAAACTTTTACACGAATTTGTGCAAAAATTCACACGAATTTGAGCGATTCTGCGCACAAAGTAGTGCAAAAGTTATGTATGCGCAACTTTGTTCAAGGCTTTGAACAAAAATTGTACAAATAAATTTAGTGTGTGCGGAGGGGGCTTCGGCTCGCCCGCGCCCGTGCCGCTATCCTAGTCTTATTTGGTATCATTTTTCTCGTTGGAACGTGAGGATGCAGAATTCGGCATCCATTCAACTATTTAACTGATACCCGCAAAAGTTCGCATTGGTACTAGGGCGGAACGGATGCGCGGCGTCTGGTTACAAGAAGTGGCGCGGAGTGCTGCGCTGCGCCGCGATGCTCTTGTTTATGTTGGAGTGTCGACTGACGAAGCTCGGCTGCTCATCGTGACCGGACGCTGCGCCGAGGCTGGAGTGTCAAGTGCAGGACGCTGCGCCGATGCCGCGCTAGTACAGATAACAACTTTTACGGGTATTGAGTATTGATGTGATTGGCCATCATATTGTGCATCCTCGCGTTGAAACAAAGAGAATGATACCCAACACAAAAGGTATTAGGCATATCCTTGTGGACACACATGCGTAGACATGAATTCATCAAACACAATTAGAAAATTAATTTCTTAATTAAATGATAAACAAACATACATTGAAATAAACATTAGTATCATCTGCTTTCACGTTAGCGTTAACGTTTTTCCGTTAATGTATTGCTAGAAATTTCCGTGCTTTGAGATACAGAAATTTCCGTGATTTGAGATCAAGGATTCTCTGTGATTTCAGATCCAGGATTTTTCCGTTGTTAAAAGGCCTAAGATTCCCGCAGATTATGTAACGAATCAGGAGGTGAAATCAGGAGGTGAAATGTCAAAGATGTAGACTTGGAAAACCGATGACTGCAATGGATTCGTCTCATCGAGGTGAAAACGAAAATACTCAGGTGTCATAGATTTAGACTCGGAGTGGCTGAGCTACACGGTCAAAAGGTCCACACCAAATGAAACGGGACCTTTTTTGACCCATGAATGATGCAACTTTAAGCACATCCGTCGCTGATACAATTTTGTGTTCTCCAGGTGATACAAATAGTAAAAGAAAATGCACTCTGAAAACCTTACAAACTATTTAAGCCTTACGAAGTAAAGTAGCTTCATATAACAACGTATTTTGAGCATACGTAAACTTTCAAAGAAAATGGTTTGTAATTTACGAACTATTTCTTCGTGTAACAAAGTAAATTAGTTTTTATTGTATGTGCATAACTTCGTAAGGTTTTGGGCGTGTAGCAATTTGCATTAAGCATAGTACAATTGGTATCACCGACGGATGTGCTTAAAATTGCATCATTCACGGGACAAAAAAAGTCTCATGACATTTAGTGTGAAATCACGGAAATTTCTTGCAATACATTATCGTAACAATGTCCCTTTTTCCCACAGTGGCGGTATATTAAATACATTTAATGTTGAATTGCGGTCGTTTCGGATTACTTTAACGAGAGTTATAACTTATAACTCTACAGTCGTGGATTACACACCTGTCCAGCAACGATCACGCTTTCCAAGTCAAGACGACTGAAGATCTCAATCATTAGCTCTCCTGGAAGACGGCTGGCGGGATCCATCTAAACACGAAAGGCAGAACATTAAGGAAACGTGAATGGAAGTGGGCGCACCTCGTTAACAGAGGTCCAAGACATGCCGATGCCGTTACAGGAAGCATCCTAGCGCTGCGGGCGATACACTATCATCCTTCGATTGACATTGAATAAATCATTGACGATTGTGCACATAAATGGTATTCCGTTCAATTGGCTGAGCGATTAGCGAACCCAGTTACTCCACTGAGGTTGGAAAGTTTTGACTGGCTGTCTGTGGGTCAGCATTACTACTCCTGAACGGGCTCCGCCGATCTTACATGATTAGACAGACCCATGTCCTTGGCCTTCACCACTCCACAACGTCCCCAAAAATTACAGCTTTCTAATCTCATTTCCAATTCAGTCCGCTCTAACGTAATAACCCCCACTGGAAAAAACAACAGGAAAAATGGACCTTTTCACTGATTTAGAAAAAATCTCCTAAAAAGATCACGGCTCAGGCCGATCTGACTGAGATTTTGCAGGGTTACAAGGTATGTCCCTCGGCTCGCCAACAACGCAAACACTTCATTCTTTCTATCCCGATTCATTCAGTTGTATCATCAATAACCACACTAATAAAAGGCGACTGAAAAAGTGCATCATTTTTGGTGACTTCACATTTTAAAGACATTTTTACATGGATTCGTATGTTTATGGAAGGTGCTGATGACCGAAAAGAAATCCATTTCGACCCCCTGACCAATGTTTCAAACCGCGTATGGACCCAAATTTTCTAACATAATCTATTTCGCCCCTTTATCACTCAATATTGCCTCAAAAAACCTTAAAACAGCTTGCCGAAGACAAGCAGGGAGCGCCGCAGGCCAAGGTAGGTGTAACGCCAGGCGTGGATTGTCCTAATTGGCACAACATCGCGAAGCCTGTTACGACAAGACACGGTCTAGCGTACACGTACCTTGAACCTTTCCCCGATATGTCCAGACGAAATTGATACTTAGATTCTCAATGTTATCCTGCCTGTCAATGTGCACAAACCTCAATATGTTATTAAACGAAAAGTCAGTGCGAGTCTGTGAGTTAAGAGTAAACAAAAGGCGTGACTTGTCTGTTACGATTAGACACGATCTGGCAAACACCTACCACGCTTCAAAAGAGTTCTTCAACGGATCCCTGGACCGGAAGTCGAAGAACAAATGTAAGTTCATAAACCGCTCTGGGGCATGCCCACACTCTCAGTCCCATATGAAACTTTAATGTCTCTTGCTTATGGAGCTTTTAGAGCTAACGTAAAATTGTACTATTTTCTCTTTAGCTATGCACAATTTTGATCGTTTTCAAGATGAAATTGTCAATAGTTTCATGTAGAAATCAAAAAGTACATAGCAATTGACATAAAGTTAGGTTTTAATGGACTAAATACCCTATATAATGGACAAAAACGTGCAAAGCTAAAGAGAAAATAGTACATATTACGTTTGCACAAAAAAGTTTTTGGCAAGAGATAAAAAGTCAATACGGGTCTAAGAGTGCACACGTCGCCCCCGCCTCCACTCGAAAATAAGGGAGTGCGTGTAAGCGGTTTTGGTTCTTACTTCTGTTCTTTGACTTTCGGTCCCGGGATTCGGTGAACTACCCTAAATGGTGAGCAGTGACTGAAACTTAATGTAGTCAGCTCTTAAAATTTCCAAACAGCCTGGCGCAGCTTTGCAAAAAGGTCGGATGACAAAGATACGAGAATGCCTCAAATTAGAAACCGCACGCTCAGTCTCATATGGACTTTTATGTCTCTTGCTTATGGAGCCTTTAGATCAAAGGTAAATTGTACTATATTCTCTTTAGTTATGCACAATTTTGTTCGTTTTTAAGATGAAATTGTCATTAGATCATGTAGAAAACAAAAAGTACTATGTAGGTTTTTAAGGTAAGGATACGTAACGCTCGTAATTAAACATGCATTCGTTGCGCACAAAATGGTGCGCAAGAACGCACGATTTTCTGCATACCCGCGCACTTAATCGTTTATTGTCACGTATCAATTCGTGCGTTACAAAGTGCATGTTTAATTTCGTGCGCGGGCGCGGATAAAAATCTACATAGTAATTAAGTATGTTAGTCTTTTACTCGGCCACGATCATGTCACGATCACGATGGGGTAGTTTAAAAAAATCATTGCACACTAAACATATTTGTACAATTTTGAACGTGGTCTCGCACAATTTTCAACATGCGAACTTTCTCGTACAAATTTGTTCGCAGAATCACACAAATTTGTGCGAAATTTCGTACAATTGACAGCGAAAAGCACGTAAGCGCCAAAGTCAGTGAGAGCACGCACAAAAACTGTGTAAAGGAATTTAGTGTGTGGGCCGGATTTCTTAGAGCAAAAGTAAGAACCGAGGCCACCTCAGCGCAGAAGTTGACTCAGAATGGAGGAGGGCGGTGTGCACATACGTTTAAGCGGTTAAGGTCGTTACTTTTCCAGCGATTCGTTACATTTATCTGAGACAGTGTCTAATTGGTCCATCAAAATTTTGACATGTCAAAATTTGTACTTACATGATGTGCCTTATCCTCGGCGGGCTGGGGGTCGTCGTCGAGTTTGTTGGTGGCCATTTCACTGGGAAGCATGGTGGCGAACCTCAAAGCTGCTTCTCGCCGCAGCCGAGACCTTGCCGAGCGAGCGCCTCGCGTCAAAAAGAAAATGTGGCAAAAAACTATGGAAAAGTCAGTTAATTATTTTGTCTCGATTCTCCGTACCCTGAACCGTACAGTTTCCGAAGCCTCTTTAACAATATTCATTGTGCGACAGTCTTCTCCGGATACCCGTCGCAGACCACTGAGGTGCAAGAAGACGACTGCTAGTCCTACACACTCTCAGACTGTAATAGACTTTTTATCCTTTGGTAAAGATTTTTTAACAGCAATAAAACGTAATATTTCCTCAATATCTATGTAAGATTTTGTTCGTTATATTGACTTAAAGTCATTTTGCTATTGACAAAGAGTCAATACGCAATTGACTTCAAAAATAGTCCTTAATTGATGACAATTTAGTCTTTATAGTGAACAATATTGTACATGGTCACAGAGGGAAACACTACATATTATTGCTGTTTCAAAAACTAAGTAAGCAAAGGATGAAAAGTCAATAATTGAGAGAAAAAAGTCGATACGAGTCTGAGAGTGCAGAGGACACTGTAGTTAGGATATTGTATGAAGGTACGGAAACTGTTGGGTTGTGGTTACGGAGAATAATAATCACAAGTTGTTTTCAGATTTCTCTGTATCGTGAAACGGGGTAATTTTCGGGCACCCGGGGTAATTTCGGGCATCTCTGCCGAAAGCATTGCGATGATGCTGCCGTCTAGCGGCGACCTCGGAGGCTTGTCCCGTTGCGCGCATCGCATTCGCCACACTTAAAACCGTCGGAATCATTCCTCTGGAGACCTAAACAGATCCAATCTTTTCGAGATACAGTGATTTTCGTATTTTACACTTTTTACCTAAATTCAGTGTATGCGTGAAAACTTCGACTGGCAAGCCAAACCTGTTCACAAACGGTGCCTAAGGTTTTTTTTTCGATTTGGACATGTTTTGAGCATGCTGTGTCAAATTTTTAATCACCTGCGGCAAAAAGGATGGTAAAATAGGGGCTCAAAACTAAAAAATTGTTACTTTTAGGGGTAATTTCGGGCACTGAAATGGCATGCAAGGGCAAGCACGGTTGTTCTGAACACTTTAAATTTCGCAGGGCTGGAGTGGTGTAAGCTTCTTCCAGCTCTTCAGAGCTCTTCTGAAAGATGGAGATAACTGCCGCAGCAGTCGCTTTGTGGAACTTTGACTATTATAAAAATGGGCCAAGGCTGCATCTGTACTTTTTATGTGTAGTATGTACACATCCCATCTTTGTGTCAATTACTGGTTCGTGACTAAAATTTTATCATGTTTACCGGGACTTTGACTTTAAGAACGGCCGCATGGCTTGCCAGGTTACTACGGAGCGCAGAGTTTCCAGGAAGCCACTGTATCTTTCCAATTGTGCATAAGACTTGCCTCCCATGTACGTTCAAGAGGTAGATCCACGACTCATCTTCGCGTGATATAGTGTGGCTCGAGTTGTACCATCATCAAAAACAAAAAAGGATAAAGGTTCAAAGTTAGACGTTCAACAAGAAGCGTCCTTAATAGCTCCACCCCACTCTCCCAAACATCAAACTATTTGTTCCAATCATGACTTCAAATTATGTATAAATGACCACCCCTACCATCCCTCCACATCTACATCCTTAAGAATTTCACATTTTATCACATAAGCTCAAAAGAAAGAGACAATTATTGATTTTGAGACCAAAATCAGAACAAGTCGTTTTTTCCTGGGGTGCCCGAAATTACCCCAAAACACGGGGTTATTTCGGGCACTGCTTTGGGCCCTCCACTGTAAAAACGGTGAGGCGTAGGTATCTGGAACTGGCGTCAAATTGTAGCTTAAGGTGGGTAGATGATAAATTTTAACCCTCAGGTCCATGGCAACACCACGACCTTCACAATTTTAAAAATACCTCTTAAAAGTGCCCGAAATTACCCCGTTTCACGGTAACTTCTTGCCACTGTGCAACAGGGTGCGCAGCGGGAACCTTATGGCGAAATTCTCAATGCAGGTAACAGTGACACCCCCTCTGAAGTGTACCTGGATCTCTGTTGTAAACTGGGAGTGGTCACGATGATGATGGCACACGGCCGCTCTGGAGTGCATACACACGCTCCGCTGGTCTTCAACGTGGCAGGGGCCGCATACCGCACTCCAACGCACCCTTCTCTCTTCCCTCGCCTGCGTCGTGCGACGGCGCCGCCGCTGAGACGCGTCGCGATACGGCAGGGCCGCCAGTCCTCTGTAGTTCCCTCCGCCTACCCACCCCACTGAGTGAAGCTATGTGACCTCAAGGCACATGCCCTTGGCTGCTGGACTCAGGTTTAGTGGCACGAGAAAAGGAAACAGAATACACTGTCATTCCACACTAGCTCCCCGCCCCTAACCTATTGCACTACTGTCGACCAGCCACTGGCCGGCCGGCCCGTTACTGTGCCGACTGTGCCCTGCATTATTGCCGCCACCCGGGCAACTTTCGCGGCCGCCGTTCGGCAAAGACTTTTTTTAAAATCAAAATTTTAAAATGGGTAACACGACAGTTCATACTATTTTTTTCACATACCTAATGTTATTTCACATAGACAGTTTCACACAATTTTTTACACACAAATTACTTCTGACCTGCAGTGCCAATTCACACAATTTTATTTTTAAGGTCTTGAAAAGTCTTGAAAAAAGACTAGGCTACAACACTACGAGGCCAAAAGCCTACAAGGCTACAAGCCTACAGGGTGAAGTAATGACCACAGCGAGTGATAAAAAGTAAAAAAAAATCAATGTCCGGTTAATTTTTAAATTTTTTTTCGACTCTTTGGCCCTTTGTCTACCCATACGTGACCAAATTTTGACCCACAGAACTGTAAAGTCAACATGGGATTTCTTTAATTCGTACAATCACCGTAAGGTTAGGTGAGGCCCTAAACTTTAATCCTGTTTTTCTCAGTAACTCTTTTTGTACGTGGCGCGCAGAATCTCGGGCACCGTAATATATATGTTACGGTTAGAAGTAGGAGGTAGGTTCCACCTAGTTGTACCCGGGTAGAACTAGGTGGAACCTGACACACCGGGTAGAAGTGTCCTGCCTAGTTGTAACCGACTTGCATTCGGGTAGAAGTAGTTGTACCCGATGAGGATCGGGTAGAAGTGTCACGGGTAAAAGTCATTCGGGTAGAAGTGGGTGGAATGTTCCAGAGAAGGTGGGGACATTGTTTATTTATTAGTTTTTGCGTAGATTCTTAGTTACTTTTTTTTTGTTTTTTTTTTGGCTGACTGGTTTTGCTGGCCGGTTTTGGAGGTACAAGGGGCCCTTTGTTAGTACATGGGGAACTATGGTGACATTTCGAGTTGCACTCAAGACCAGCCCTCCGGCATCCGCAGCGGTCGGTCTTGCAGCCCTGCTTGCAGTTGCACCGCACATACCCCTGCCCTCCAGTTGCACTTTGCAATGTTGCCAAGCGGCGCAGCTTGAGACTGTGGTCCCTAGGAACGTCTTCCACCATCAGAAATCGCTCCCTGGTGACGGAAAACATGTTCCTAGAAAGCAAGGTCTCAAGCACACCCTCCTTGTTACCAACCCGATACAGTTCCTGGTCTGTGACCTCTAGGACGACGCACAGAATGTTGCGGGGATCCCCACGGCCTCTGTCCACGTCCGGAACAGGGACGGTGACATTGTCACCTAATTGCCTGGGACTTCTGGCACAGGGGGCAGCGTTCAGCGCAGTCAGGGTGCAGAGAACGACCGCAGCAACACGTCTCTGCACATGGTTCATCGCAGATGACGCACTTTGGGGCGGGACCGGGTTGTGGAGAAGCGAAACCCGCAAAGTCAAGCCTTGACACCGGAGTGTCGGGTGACGATACAGTCACAACCCGGGGTGTTGGTGGGGTTCTAAACTGCACCCGGGCGGAAGGCCGCTTGCCGAAAGGCGTACTGGTTACCGGTATGGACATGTACAGGGGAATAGAGGTATCTGGTGATGATGGCGTGGGACTGTCAGGTGATGGCGGAGGCGTCGTGGGGCTGTCCGGACTGTCAGCTGATGATGAGGAAGGCGTCTTAGGGCGTTTGGATCTAGTCGACTTTCTAGTAGATTTTCCGGGTGATTTTCTGGTTGATTTTCCTGGTGATTTTCTGGGAGATTTTCCTGGTGATTTTCTGGGAGATTTGCTAGGTGACTCATGCTGCTCTCCCAGACGCCGAATGAATTCCTGATAAGAGTATTTTTGTTAGTTACAGTATCTGCCACAGTGAACATATCGCTGAAACCTTATTGCTTACTTCCAAATCCTCCTCAGTTTCTAGATGTTGAACAAGGCCAGGTGGGTAGCTCGAAGCGATACCGACTCTCATCGGGACGCCAAAGACCGCCTCGTAGGGGGACCTTTTTATCCCGGAGTGCAGATTTCGATTCTTAGCATTCGCCACAAATTTCAGTCCCTCTGCCCAATGAGTGGTGTTATTCTCGCGCATCCAGGCGACCAAGATGTCCTGGACATCCCGGTTGGCGCGTTCGACGCTTCCCTGGCTCTGTGAGTGCCGAGGTGTACCTGACAATTTAAATTAAAAATAAGCTAAAATATTTGCAAGTCAAGATCAAAGTTTATAAAATACAACTCACGGCTTACCATGCACGATCTTTAGCTCCGGCCAAAGTTCTTTGAGGGACGTGATGACCCAATTACAGAACTCCCGGCCGTTGTCGCTCTGCAGAACGTACGGTGCCCCGAACACCAGCCAGATGTCCAGGAGGTGCTTGGCTACCTCCTCCGCGCGCTTGCTCTCAAGTGGCCTCAGGTGAACAAATTTTGTTAGGTGGTCTTGGACGTTTAAAATGTACTTGTACGGTCCATCTGCTGATGTCTGCATGTCAATTAAATCGATTTGGCATCTTGAATTCATCTCCCGGAATACCATGGGCCTCACAACTATGCCTTTCTTCTTTGCTGGAGCTTTGTTGCAGCACACGGAGCACAGGTTTCGGAAGGATTGGAGGAGTTTTTGCGAGATGTTTGAGTACTGCTTCTTGAGATGGTGTTCCATGACATTTCGCCCTCCGTGCCCCGTGGCCGTGTGCGCTTTCAGGAACACGTCGTACATTTCACCGGTGTGCATAAAAAAGATGTTCGTTTCCTTGCTGGCTTCCAGTGGCTCCATCAGCTTTTCAATGGTGGCACCGCCCTCACGTACCTCCACCACGGCATATCGTTTCATTCTCCTCCGGTCGGTTGTGGTCCTGTTCTTCGGGAGCTTCGCACGAGCGGCCTTCACCTCAGCTATCAGTTTCTGGTACCGGTCGGGTGTGATGAGGTCGCTCATGTCCACATTCTTGACGGCCGCCACCACCTCCTCCACCTTCTTGTTGAATTTTTCTCGGTCCGGGAGTTGGTCAGCCATTTTATTAGTGTTGAAGTCGGAAAATTTAGATGTTGTTGGCCAAATGGTGTGTGCGCTACCCCTGCGCCCGACTTCCCCGCGTTGCCCCACCACCACTCAACAATACCGGCCCTTGAAACACTTGCCGACACTTGCACCCACTTCTACCCGGGTGCAGTGGGGTACAAGTGTCAAGGCAGGAAAATGTATGGGTACACCTAGTTGTACCCGGATGCAAGTCGGTTACTACTAGTAGGCACCGGTGCGTCAGGTTCCACCTAGTTCTACCCGGGTACAACTAGGTGGAACCTACCTCCTACTTCTAACCGTAACATATATAATTTTGTGTGACGGTTCACAATGATCACTGTCCATATAGCTACAAGACAAGGGAGAGTATATGTCGAAAAAAGGATAAACAGGTGTCAAAATTCCAAAAGTGCCACCAAACATGCTTAAAAATGGTATAGGGATAAAAAGGCATAGAGAATTTAATGATGATGTCCATTTTTAAGTCAGGGTGACCATTTTTTCAGCAAACAAAAATGCTGAAAAAGCGTCAAAAAATGACAAATTTCACTCTCCCCTCCTCCTTTAATAAACTCGGCCCGCGGCATTGCCCGCGCCGTCTCCACGCCGTGCTGTGCACTAGGGACAACTTTCATATCGGTTCACACAAAAATTGTGTTAAAATTGTGTAAAGCATAAAAAATGTTAAATAGCAAATTATGTGAAATAAATTGTGCGAAACTGTTTATGCGAAATCACATTAGGCAAAACTACAGTATGTGAAAAAAATTGTGTGAACCGTCGTAGAACCTTTAAAATGTTCCAAAATTGCTCCATCGTTACAGACGTTGTGAAAGTTTTTGACGGACGTACAATAGGAGAAGAAAGGTTCAGGAGGAGTGGGTATTTGGAATATGACCCGCTGATGTCGCGAGGGTACATACAATTGGTGGACAAAAGAGACGCAGCCACCCTATTACCAATAATCCAAAAGTGTGTACTCCCCGGCACTACTGTCGTAACTGATGGTTGGGCAGCTTACAACGCTATATCCCGGCTCCCGGAGAAGTACCAACATGAGGTACGAAGCTGGTCGTACGTGAAACACATGCCCACTATTGCCCGCCATTTTACTCCTCATTCAGGTCGTCAACCATTCTGAAAACTTCGTCGACCCGATCACTGGGGCATGCACTAAGGGGCCGTACCCATACTACGTGACCATTTTGGGGGGAGGGGGGGGAGTTTAGCCAAATACTACGCCCTATCTTAATTACATAGGAAGGTTAGTTTATCCCGGTCACTATGAGGGTGGAGGGGGTGAAAAAGTGGCCTAAAATCGGTCACGTAGTATGGGTACGACCCCTAATGCGGTCGAGGGCTACTGTTCCCGGTGTAAGGTTTTTTTTCGGCGCCAAGGGGTCATGGCCAGCCCCTCAGATCTGAAAGCCAGCCACATAGACGAATTCATGTGGCGAGAAGTTTTTGACCAAGGCGAAGCGGGAGACACCTTCACCAACTTCTTGCAGCACATGAGGCAGATGTTTGCATGGTATGGAGTTCCACTTTTTTAGTCCCGCCAAAAGCGAGGGGGCAAACACTCGCGTAATACCGAGTAGTCTGTACACGTTTTCTTGAAGTGTTTACCCCCTCGGCCAAAAGGGGGACTCCGCCTTCTCCAACACAATCTCCTTTCCTTTCCCATCAGACTACCGCAACTACCACTACTCCCATCTGAACCTGACCAACGACCAGTCACCAGCCGCCAACAACAACCTCCCAGCTCCGTAAGCGCTCTAAATCATTGAATAAAGTTGACTAGGGACTGGTACACCAACCTTGTAGAAATACTCAAGTGCTTCATGTGTGTCCACTTGATCAACAGCAGCACCGGAAATTTTGGACAAACAGCCGGCCTGCTTAACCAAACCAGCAGACTGACTCATATAGATTCCAAGAGTACTGCTGGTACCCAGAAGTTTGAGGACAACAATGATTTATAGTGTCGAATAGCAATAATTAGATTCTGCATTTGAAACAATATGGAGTGTCACCAAATATGTACTAAATACAAAATTACTTTTGCTTTGTTGTTTCAAACAGAGGGTATTTACTCATTGCAGCGTTACAAACATTCACATGACAGGTAAGTGCCAGTTAGTCGAAGATAAACATCAAACGGAAATGAGAAGGCACAGCTCATGCCCTCCCTTTCTGGGTTGCCCAGCTAAAGTCGGAAAGTGTAGCAGCCGCTGCTGCTAGGCTATAATAAAATTTGGGACCCCGCATCAGTTCATGCGGTCAAAATGTAAACCGCATCAGTTAATGCGGTTAAATTTTTCACCGCACTGAAATTGCATCAAAATCCTGGCTATTTGGGTCACCGCATGACTTCATGCGGTGACTTATATAAACCGAATTTGAAATGCGGAATCCTCCGCATTTGTTTTAACAGTGCACTCCTCGGAATCGCGTTAAGTACAGAGTAATCGCTATTACGTACTTATCACGGCGCTCCTGTGGTGGCCCAAAAGTCGAGGATTTAGACAGATTTTGTGATCGTTTTACGCGTGCCAACCGACTGAGCGCACAGACTAGTAAGTTTGTGAATACCCCCTCGGGGAAGAGCAATTGAAAGGACAGGCTCCTCGCGGACGCAGTGCAAGCGAAGCGCAGCACAGTGGGTCAGAGGACCGCGCAGGTGGCCAAAACTCTAAACGCATTTTCAGCTCCAGAGTGGTTACACGGGACTAGCACGGTAAAAGTGTCGCCTTGAAATCCAAGGGGATGCCTTGTTTTATTTTCTAAGGTGTTTGAGTGAATTTTCAAAGTTGTCCAATTTGACATTACTTAATAGAAATGGATTTGTTTCGACACGACAAACAAAAAATGTCAACACAAGTCACAAGTTTGGATGGCAAATTAAAAAGTTATTGAACTTCAAAAGTACTAAGTTGGCCTTTTTGGCTATTTTACAAATTTTGAAGGTCAATAACTTCTTTTTTTCATATCCAAACCTATGACATGTGTTGACATTTTTTGTTTGTCTTGTCAAGACGAATCTATTTCTGTTCAATGATGTCATTTTGAACAACTTTAAAAATTTACTCAAACCCCTTGGAAATTAAAACAAGGCATCCCCTTGGATTACAAGGCGGCACTTTTACCATGAGAACCAAACGTGTGACCCGACCAATGGATTGCTTTTTGAACGAGGAATCCATTGGTGGGGTCACACGTTCGGTTAAGTCTCATATAGTGACTCTGGAGCTCAAAACGCGTTCAGAGTTTTGGACGGCCAGCGCGGCCTTCTGGCCCACTGTGGGCAGGCGCCCGAGCGTCGGCCGGCCAGCGCCGGCAGATAGGCCACCTATCCAACTCGCGATCAGGCAGGTCGCGGTGCGAGTGAGTCATCGGGGCTTAGTGGTGCCCTGATGACGCACGGCAACAACCCATCGGACTCGCCCACAGTGGCCCAGGCCCAAAGTAATGCCCCTCCACTCTCCTCCTCCTGACGCCCCCTCCCACTCTCCCTCCCCACGGACTGGCAGAGCCAGTGGTGGGGGCCCGAGGCACGACGTCCGAAACTTCCTCGCGGTCATCAAAGGCTCCTGCTTCTTGCCGGGAGGAACAGAGACGGAGGAGGCTCTCTCTCCTATTGACCCACGCCGGGCGGCAGAGCAGGCCGGGAATTGGGACCGCGGCAGGCGCGGCCGCAGTACGCCGGCAGCGGCAGAGTCAGCCGCAAGCAGACACGAAGCGGCAAGTGGACGACAGCTCTGCCGGGGTGACTTACGATTTCAGGTAATTCGCTGCAAGCCAATGGTGATGGAAAGTGCGCTTGTTTCAGCAGTCGTTTCCGTTTGGTTTCCACACCTGCACACGTGATTTCTTATAACGTCTCACAAGGTCGCGCAAGGAAAGAATATGTAGTTTCATTCATGCAACAACAGTGCTCTGGAAACTGACACTGTTGTGTCAGGTCGATGAGCCAATGGTACGTTCATCTGAAAGTTTGAATCGTTTCACTGAAACGAACCTGTGCCATCGTCAGACAAGCCAAAAAATTGAACCTCTGTAAAACAAGCTAAGGCTGACGCTCGATACGGCATGAGGCATGTACTTGTACTGCCGACTTCACTGTTATTCAACGAATGTGACGTCATATCGTTTGAATGTGAATTTTGTCACGTTCGTTTGAATATGATGTCACATTCGTTTAAATGTTGATCCACGTTGAAACGAATGTGACATCCTCATTGAACGGACTTGCCACGTTCAGACGAAAGTGACATCGTACTGAAAAGAACGTGACAAAATTCACATTCTAACGCATGTGACATCACATTCGTTGAATAACAGTGTATGGTGCAACAATGCCCGGTGGTAAGCACCGAGAGGCCTGCCCGCATCCAGGCACTGCTTTGCAAACCCAACAGTGTACTCAGTACACTCTCTTTAGTGTGCACACTGGTATTCGACGAATGTGACGTCATATTCGTTCGAATATGAATTTTGTCTCGTTCCTTTGCATATGACGTCACATTCGTTTGAATGTTGAGCCGCGTTCAAACGAATGTGACACCCTAATTTAACGGCCGTGTCACGTTCAAACAAATGTGACTTCGTATTTAAACGAACGTGACAAAATTCACATTCTAACGAATATCACGTCACATTCGTTAAATAACAGTGTACTCATGAGTTCAATCCCACGAGAGTGTACTCAGATGAGTACACACCTACAGCACTGTTAAGAGAAGTCATTATTTTACAACTTAAATTTCTATAAATACTGTCGTAATTTTAAAGATAATTATTCGTAAAATAACGACAGGAATTGTTTAAGTACTAAAAGTTTAATCTTTTGACGAACTTATCTTAAAATTACAGGAAAAAAGTTGTAATTTCACAATAAAATCTCAAACTCAAACCAAGAAACGCTCGTTATTTAACAAATAATTCCATTGTTTGAACAGGTTCTCTTTCCTTTAATGAGTTGAGTTCACTTTTTTAGAATTATTTTCCGTTAAATCTGCACCACAAAGTGCTCGTAAATTTACAAGAAAATTGTAAAATAACAAGTGGCTTGTAATTTTACAAACTGCTTCTTAAATTTACAAGCCAATTTGTAAATTTACAAGGCAAATCGTAAAAGCAAGTTTGAAAATGTGGATTTCTGTTTCTTTTACTTCAGTATGAAAGAAAGCTAAAAATCCCTAGATCGCAAGAAATTTGTTGACTCGATTTGTTTATTTCGGAGTACTTTGTAGATTTACGAAAAAATGATAGATGATGTGATTGTGATTGAAAATTTACAATGAGATTGTGGTCCAAATTTAACAGATAGTATATCTAAATTTTACCAAAAAATATTCTAACAGTGTAGCTGCATCTACTGCCAGGCGTGCTCAGGTGTGAACTCATCTGAGCAGACTCTTGTTAGAGTGTACTAATCTCAGTACACTCTCATTGGAGTGTGCTCATCTGAGTACACTCTCTTGGGAGTGTGCTCATCTGAGCACACTCCTATGAGAGTGTACTCAGATGAGTACACGCTGAACAGAGTGTCCTGAGTACACTGTTGCGTTTGCAGTGTGCCTGACGGGTCAACCGCCTGGGACATAGGCCACCCATCCTACACTGAGATGAGCACATGTGGTGCAATGCATTGAAGAATCGTACCATACGCGTGCGATTCCACAGCAACATCGCACCTTACGTGCGATGCTACAACAATGCCCTCCTATGCTAATGCATATGGGGGAAGGCAGAGGCTTTCCAGCATAGAATAACACGTCCTTAGACAAAGGTTGTCCGAATCGGACCAAAATTTTTTTTGGTGACTCTTCTTGACTAGTAGACACTAAAGACCAAGTTTTAGATTTTTATAAAAGTATTAGTAATTTTGGTGCAAAAATTGGTAAGATTTTAGAAAACTTTTGAATCTAGCAAAAATGACGCGGTCATGGATTTTGACCAAAAAGTTTCTGAGAACTCCTCGACTAGTGTTCTAACTCCCCACAAAATTTCATGGAGGTAATATTTAAAATAAAGGAGAAAACAATGATGTTGGTTGAATTGTGTTTTTCAACAATTTAAGGCTTAACGACTCTCTGGGCGGTACCGTCTAAGGATCTGTGCACAACTCCTGTATGGAAAAGGCTATTTTTTAAATTAATTTTTCCTCGCAACTTAACAGCAATCCAGCAATGAAAGTCTTGAGACTGTCAAATAAGAATCCTGAATGTGATTTGATGCGGCTTTGATTTGGTTTGGTGACAGGACCCTGACAGAGCAGTTTTGGTCCAATTCGGATAACCTTTGTCTCAGGGCTTGTTATTCCATGCTGGAATGCCCCGGCATTGCACTTCGCGTGTGATGCAAGAGCATTGCACAAAATGGTGCGGTGAAACCGGGTTCAAAGGAGCAATATCAAAAAAGAAAAGCCACACCTCTCCATGACCTTCTCCGATTCTCCTGATATTTTGTGGGCTTGTTAGAAACCTAAAGGGAAGTCTTTTGCTAAATTTCCAGATCCTGAAAAAAATTATCGGCTTAGTTGCGGGTAATTTTAGTTTAACTTTTGGAGTAAAAACACGGATTTGGGTATTTTGCGCTACATGGACAACTTTCATCCCTGGGGGTACAAATTTGCCATCCTTACGTCAATTTGACCAAGAAACAAGAATATAACCTCGGATTTGACGTGGGACGAATACCGGCTGCACCAGCCTCAGAAAACCACTAAAATATGGCCTAAAATTTACGTTTGGCTTGAGACCTTTGTGGAAAACATTTTTTTGCGCCATCCAATGTTTTAATCATGTAGAAAAAAACGAGATAAGTCAAATGAGCACCCGCGCAGATTTTTCTTACAAGCCGCTTAGGAGTTATGGGACTTTGAAGTCTAAAAGTTACGTCCAAAATACCTAAGATAGGAAGTTTTTTCAAAAAATTGACGAAAAATACCTTCTGCATACATGAGTCGATTCATCTCAGCAAGACAAAGAAAAAGTTCTATTACAACTACGACGTCCGAATCGAAATGTAAATTTTCTGGATCATACAAGTTTTAAACTATAATGGTCTAGAACATTTACATTTCACCTAACCTAACCTTCCCACCTCTTTATTTCGCCGCACTGTTAGAAAAAAATTCTTTTACAAAATACTTTGAGAGGAAACATTTCGTAAAGTAACCAGTTTTTTTTTTTTTTTTTTTTTTTTTTTTTTTCATGGAACATGTATTTATATAAGTTTCTTACAGATACAAGCTGCTCCGTAAACTGTAGAGTTGCTTCGTGAAAGTATGAAATTATGTAGTAAACTTACGGATTATTTCGTTATTTTAAGGCAAAAAGAAACAACACGAAATGTTTCATTCCGAACGTTTCAAGAAATAAGTAATGATATAACGATGAGATCACAGGGTATTTTTTTAAGCGAAACGTATGCGAAGCACCAGATATGATGTAAGTCATCACACTGAAAATGTTACGGTCGGACACATGGCCAAATTATGGCGTGACAAAAAGTCACGCCAAAAATAGGCGTGACAGAAAATTCGCGCCGAAAAATGGCATGACATGTGAGTCACGCCGTCATGTGGCGTGAATGGCAGTGCGTTTTACGAGAAAAGTCATGCCGAAAACCGGCATGACGGGAAATTCACGCCAAAAATTGGCGTGAATTTCTGAGTCACGACGATTTTGGGCATGACTTTTTGTCATGCCGTTTTTTGGCGTGACACTTTATTCACGCCCCGAAAACGGCACGAAGTCACGCCGATAGATTTTCAGTGCACCAATTTTTTCGGGAATTACTGCATATTTTCTCAAAATTTCAAGATGTTTCCTGAATTTACCCACAAAATAAGTGATGGCTTGTGTCGTATTTCGTGCTTTTTCAAAGGTGTTGTTTTTAAAAATTTCCAGTGATTTCACGAAACAAAAAAGTTTGGTCGGTGCAGTCAGGATTCGGTCGTAGGGATCGACTTGGTCGATAGGCTATGCCCCAGACGAACTTCCGACTGTCACGATCGACCCTCGATCACCACCACCGATGCGTCATCACGATCTGAATGGTTGGTTTACCACAATCAGACAAATGGTCGACACGGCCGGATTTCACCAACCAACCCATTCCAATCGTAACGACCAACTCCTTTTTTTTCGTGTTCTTCTTAATTTTACAATTTATTTCGTAAGACGTTCATCACTAAATATTTCGTGTAGGTTTCAGAATTAAAATGACGAAATAATCCGTTTGTTTGCAACATTATTTCATAGGTTCACGAAGCAATTTCGTAAGTTTACGAAGCAGCTCATAGCTCCTAAAACTGTTGCCAATTATAACAAAGAGGAACTGGTCATTTTACGAAATGTTTCCTCCTCAAACATTTTGTAAATTGAAATCTTATTTTTAACAGTGTGTCTATCGAAAATATGAGAAACAGTGCAGCAGTTCAGTCAATTACGAGACAGCGAGAAACTTACCTTCGAGAAACTTGCCGTTTTGTACCGCCATTTTATTGCCACCCCGAGTCAAATGTTGCTGCTTTTCTGTTTTTGCAGGCCCCGACATCATCAGGATGGCAGGGAACGGTCGGACTGACTTGCACTTTGCCGCTGAAACCGGCAAAGTAAACGAAGTCAATCAGCTCATAGAAGAGGGGTGCAACGTGGAGGCAGCCTCGGCAGACGGCCGGACTGCGCTTCACTTCGCGGCGCGTGAGGGACACCTCAATGTCGTCAGACTCCTCATCGGAAAGGGATGCGACGTGCAGGCGACATCCAAGGACGGTCGGACCGGACTCCACTTTGCCTCCGAGAAAGGGCAGCTCAGTGTGGTCCGGCTGCTTTTGGAGACAGGCTGCGACGTCGACGCGGCGACGAAAGCCGGCTGGACTTCCCTGCACTTTGCCGCTGAAAAGGGCCATCTTGATGTCGTCGGACTTCTCGTAGAAAAAGGGTGCGACATGCAGGCGGCGACGAAGGGACGACAGACCGCCCTGTGCTTGGCCGCACGCAAGCATGTTGACGTGGTCAGACTGCTGGTAGAAAATGGGTACGTCGTTCATGCGGCGGGCAAAGACAGCCAGGCAGCACTTCACTTGGCTGTTACAGGCCGTAGCCTCGACTTGGCAGCACTTCTCGTTGAAAGGGGATGTGGCGTTTCAGGCAAACACGGCAGAGCAGCATTGCACTATGCCAGTCGAGAAGGTGATCTCAAGTTGGTCCAACTGCTGATAGATAAGGGGTGCGATATCAAGGCGTCGAAACAAGATGGTGAGACTGCGCTGCACGTGGCCGCTCGTCACAGGCAACCGGATGTGGTCAAACTTCTGACGGAAAATGGATGCGACGTCAACGCGGCGGGACGCAACCGGAAGACTGCACTTCACATGGCCGCACAGGAAGGCAGTATGGACACTGCCAAACTGCTCATCGAAAGGGGCGCCGATGTTGAAGCCACTTCAGAAGACGGCAGGACTCCGCTTCACGATGCTGCCGATTGGGGCCAGCTTGGCGTGGTCAAACTGCTCCTGGACAAAGGGTGCGACGTGAATGCAGTGACGAGAGAGGGCCGAAGTGCTCTGCACTTTGCGAGTGAGCAGGGCAACCTAGACATTGTTCGACTGCTTCTAGAAAAGGGCTGCGACGTTGACGTCGTGTCTAAAGACGGTTTTACTGCACTTCACCAAGCTATCCGTTGGAGGTACATGGACGAGGAGCGAGTGCCCCTGGTCCAACTGCTCCTTGAAAAGGGATGCGCCGTGAATGCGGTCTCAACGAAAGGATGGACTGCCCTGCACTTTGCGTGTGAGAGTGGCCTCCGTGGCGTGGTCAACCTGCTCATAGAAAAGAAGTGTGACATTAACGCGACGGCACTGGACGGGCGGACTGCCCTGCACTGTGCGGCTACCTGTGACCATCTGGACGTGGTTAAGCTGCTTTTGGAGAAGGGATACGACGTGTCAGCGGCAAGTGCTGATGGTCAGACGGCACCTCACGCGGCAATAATGCGTGACTACAGTGATGATGCGGACAAACTGTTAATAGAACAGGGCTGCAATGTGCAAGCGAAGACAAAAGACGGCAAGACGGCGCTTCACTGCGCCGCCGCGAAAGGCTGCCATGACGTGGTGAATACGCTCATTGAATGGGGCTGCGATGTAGACGCGACTGCACTTCTCATGGCGTTTGCTGGCGGCCATGTTTCACTGGCCAAACTACTCGTCGAGAAGGGTTGCGACGTAAACATCGTATCAAAAGACGGCAAGACTCCACTTCACTTTGCTGCTGACCAGGGCCGTCTTGGTTTCGTCAAACTGCTCGTTGAAAGAGGGTGCAACGTGGACGCAGCAGCGTCAGAAGACGGCTGGACTGCTCTTCATTTTGCCACGGCGACCCGAAGCCTCGACGTGGTCCAAGAGCTCATGCAGGCAGGCTGCGACTTGAATGCAGCCTCCAAAGACGGCCAGACTGCTCTCCATCTGGCAGCTGATAAAGGCCATCTCGACACTGTCACACTGCTAACAGAAAACGGGTGTGACGTGGGGGCAACCAACAAGGAAGGTGAAACTGCTCTTCACCTTGCTGCTGGTAAAGGCCACCTGGATATAGTCAAAGTGCTCATGGAAAGAGGGTGCGATGCCGAGGCAACCAACAACGAGGGTCAGACTGCTCTTCACCTTGCTGTCATGAAAGATCACCTTGATTTAGTCAAACTGCTAACAGAAAGAGGGTGTAACGTGCAGGCGGCGGCAGGAGACGGATACACGGCTCTTCACCTTGCTGCTGGTAAAGGCAATCTAACGATGCTCCAGCTGCTCTTCGAAAGAGGCTGCGATGTAAAGGCAGCGGCAAAGGACGGACAGACTGCTCTTCACTCCGCCTCAAGAAATCGCAGACTCGCTGTGGTCAATCTGCTCCTAGAAAAGGGAAGCAATGTTGATGCTGTTGCCACGGACGGAAAGACTGCTCTTCATATAGCTGCTGAACGGGGTCATCTTGATGTAGTCAAGGTTCTCATTAAAAATGGGTGCAACTTCGACGCGACTTTGAAAGACGGCCAGACCCCACTTCATCTTGCTGCACTAAACAATTCTGTAGGCGTTGTCAAATTCCTCATCGACAGGGGATGTGATGTAAATGCAAAAGCGAAAGACGGTCGGACTGCTCTCAATATTGCAATTACGAACGACCACAAGGCTGTGGCCAAACTGCTCGTACAAAGAGGGTGCGAAGTGGAGTCGAAGACTGAAGATGGTCAGACGGCATTCCTCCTGGCCTCCTGTAAAGGCGACCTTGAAGTTCTCAGGCTGCTCATGGGACGTGGGTGCGACACGAAGGCGGTGGCCCAGGGCGGCAAGACTGCTCTCCACTTTGCCTGTGCGAGCGGCAGGCTGGATGCAGTGAAACTGCTCCTGAGACGGGGCTGCAGCGTGAACGCGGCGACAGAAGACGGCCAGACTGCTTTACACTTTGCCTGCGCCAATGGCGGGCTTTCCATTGTGAGACGCATCTTGAAGATGCGTTGCGACCTGAATGCGGCGACAGCTGACGGGCGGACTGCTCTCCACTTGGCCGATCAGAGAGGCCATCTTCCAGTCGTAAAACTGCTCACCGAAAAGGGGGCTGCTTCTGAAATCAGACATCACATTTCAGAAAGTGTGCTGTAAGGGAATGGGGACATTTCGTCGCAGCCAGAAAAACAACTGTACGTTATTCATGTTTTGTTACGAAATAAACTTTGTTTAGTTATTTAAAGCAATTATGAGATTTCATTTACTTTGGAAGTCTCCATAAGAGCAATCCGTCTCATGTCAGAATTATTTTTTCAAATTATTCTTGGGTGTTATATTTTAACTTTGTCTCTTCCACTTTTTGAGGGCTGAATAGATGAAATTTTACTTATTTCAGTCTCCGTCCACAAACTTCACTTAAACTAACAACATACACCACAGTTTAGCACTAGTAAGGCAAAGTGGGTCAAAATGACCCATTTTCATTTTTGGAGGATTTGTTTGGTATTTCAGATTGAAAGCACAGTCCCCATAAATTTTGACTTGTCCTGCAATGACAGAATCAATTTCTACGCGAAATCGCGGGTCTGTACACACTAAATTACTATGTACTTTTCCGTGCATAACCTTTGCACTAAGTTGTGCATGCGTTTCAATATGCACGAATTTTATGCGATGCAACGCACACTTTCGTGCTTAGTTACGCACAAATTCGTGCATTTCAAAACGCATGCACAATTTTGTGCGAATCTTGCGCACAAAAAAGTACATAGTAATTTAGTGTGTAGGAGCATTTTTGATCAAACTACATGAACCTTTACCTTCAACGGCAACGCGGGTCAAATTGACCCACATGGCCTTTTAGCGATATTTTAAAGTTTTTAACAACTGTGCTCTACAAACTGAAGTGTGTACTCAGTATGCATCTACAGATGCATACCCACAAGTACACATCTACAGATGCATACTTAAATGAGTACACATCTACAGATGCATACTTAGCTGAGTACACATCTACAGATGCATATTTATCTTAGTGCACACCTACAACGTATGCATCTGTAGGTGTGTACTCAGCTATGTATGCATCTGCAAATGTGTACTCAGCCAAGTATGCATCTGTAGGTGTGTACTTAGCCAAGTATGCATCTGTAGATGTGTACTCGTAGGTATGCATCTGTAGATGCATACTGAGTACACACTTCAGTTTGTAGAGTGAATGGGGACTTCTGCATCGGAAAAGAGCTATGTAAGTCGATTTAAGTGTCAGGGTACAATGTAGAAGTCATTACACATGGGAGGTTTGTGAGATATCTTTACCCCGCGAGCCGGACAAATTTTTTTTTGGTTACTGCTTCTGGACCAGGACCTTCACGAGACCTGGTGGGTTAGGTTCAGCTCAGTACTTAAAAACTTTTGAATTCAGTGCATCTCGCACTTTTGCATTCATATAGAGGGTATACTGATGTGGCTGTCTGGCTTTACGGCAGGGTCTAAAAGTCAAGGAGTTCTATTCAAAAGATCTTAAATAACTAAATAGTTCCGAATAAGAGATCTTGTCTGGTAGTTTTCGTGTAAAGAATCTTTATCATACCTTGAACACGCAAGCAAATTTCGTTAACTTTCTTTGAGACTGCTGAAAAATTGAAGGGATCATGGTAATCTACGCCAAGTGTGTGGAAAGGTGGAAAGTGTATGGAAGAACCCCTTGAGGCCCTTAGAAACATATTCCGTTCACTTCTATATCCGTCCTCAAAGATGAAACTAGCGAAATTCGCTTGCGTTGAAGATAAGATTCTTTATGCGGTAACGACCGGATAAGATCTGCGGAAACGGTAAGATACCATCTTTCAAAAAGGACCCTTCGAAGTAAAAATCAGTTTTCTATATGTCACCCTCCTGTCCAAAAAAATCATCGTTTGACGCCTATTTTGGTTCACTGCAAATCAGCATGTTCTGGAACGAAGGTGCAAACGTGAACCACCATCAGCTTTGCAAGTACGCAAGAGATACTAATGAAAACGGAATTTCAGACATTTTCTCATTTTGAGTTCCATAGGTTGCCTACCTTGCCCCTGTCTGGTGGGATCTTGACTACAAACTCAACTTTGACTCTCAAAACATAAAACTTTACTATTTTAACCCTAATATCAGACTAACTTACAGCAATACCGTCCAAACCACCAGGTGGGTCGAAATGACCCACTCGTTTCTATAAGGTAATCCGAAAACCTGGCCTTTCTAGTGTTAGAGAAGGTTTGAGATAATTTAGTTCGTTAGGAAGTATATTAATTTTCAGTTTGTAATAAGATATTTAGCCAATTTTCCGAACAACTTGACAGTTCGGATATTTTACACCTTAATTCAAAATATAGGCCAAGCCTTTTTGAGGCCTAGGCAAATGTGAAATGAGACAGACACACAGTTCCGATTTAAAAAAAAACCTTCATCCTCAGTACAAATAAAAATAACATTCGCATAAAGATCCCACATTTTGCTTCGTTCTCGCGAGAAGGTCCAGACAAAAACAAACCACTTGTTCGGAGACATCATAGGACCGAGCACCTTTGGTATTTTATCGGTTCCTTAAATGCACACGATCTGCCGAAACGACATTTCGACGAAATCCGACACCCCCTCTGGATTCGGTTGGGGTCAAAACACCCCAAAAATGGCCGTTTTCGAGGTTTTGGGACTGGATGGGTTCTCCTAAACCAAAGCCCCAAAGAAGTACCCTAATGGGTCCTGAGCACTCAGAAAAGTGCGATCTTTCGTATGCCGGTCCGCAAAATGATCTTGAGCAACCCGTTAAGGCGCTATGGGGCGCCAAAGTTGACATACCTCACTAATTTCACATATTTATGAAAAATAAAATTCTGTTCCTTAAATGGAGTTTTGATGGACGCAATGTGTCAGAAATGTGATCTTTCGATACTGGCTTCATACATCCCCGCTTCAGTTAACTTTTACACTCATTTTCACGCTGTGCACGATTTTCAGCAACTCGAACGCCTGGCAGTTAGGCAACCACCCCAGTCCAGCGCAGGTAAGTCGTACGGGCCTGTCTATGTGGCAGGCGCCCGTGGCTCGAGGCAAGTGTAGCGGCGGCCCACAGTGGACTAGAAGACCGGCACCGGTGGCCAAAATTGTAGAAAAAACATAACGCAATATCTTCAATTAGAACATACCGTTGTTTGCATCCATTACGAGCACAGTGTAGCTCAGTGGCTGTTCACAACGATGCCATACGTTACGTTAGGTTAGGTTGCGCACAACAAACAAAGAAACAACAAAAGCCCATTCAGAGTGCATGACTTTCAGCAACTCAAAACCTGGCAGTCAGGCAGCAATTGAAAGCGCTGGTGAGTCTATGCCCGAGAGAAAAATATTGCCTGTAGATTGGCTTCCTCGGGTAGCTCTAAGCGCTTGGATCGAACTCTGATGGCTGCAAGCATTGGCTGTATTCGGACACACGTCAGCCTATATCCAGCCATCCGCAGCGAGTGCATGCCTCTCTGGCTGCACCTCCTGCCAGCCACCAGAATGCTCCTTCGGCGCCCGGTCAGCGCTGCCCCTGTCAGCTATGACGCTGTGACGCATAGCTCCGATGTACAGCCCACAGGCATTAAAGCTAAATGGCTGCGGAGTCCAGCCGAGGCCTGGCTGCCGCCAGCCCAGCAGCCAACCCACGCTCGGGTGTTACAGCCCACAGCCATTGCTGCTTACCTGGCTCTACATGACAGTGATTCAAGGCTACTTCTTGCAGCCAATATGCTGCTGTGAGCAGCCTCTGAAGCGTCCTACAGCTGAAATACTCTGTGAGATAGCCACGCCAGCCACTGCAGCGTGCATGGCTACAAGTCCACGACGGCTCTGTGGCTGCGACAAGGCTGCAAGGCAGCCACTGCACCCATGCCTACAGCCAAACAACTGTCGATACAGCCGTACGTCAGCCATTCGTCAGCCTTCCTGCAGCCTTTTATTTTTACTCGGGCACCAATGGATGGCTCTCCCAACTAGGAATTCATGAAAGGGGTCACAAGTTCGGTTCGAATTCTGTTTAGCGACTCAAGAACTCAAAACACGTCAAGTAAGTTGGCCGCCTGTGCGGTCCTCTGGCCCACTGCGCGCCCCTCGGAGGAACAAGTATCCAGCGGTGACAGCGACAACGCACGGCAACACACCGAGCCCTCTCCATTTTTAGCAGATGATACCTACCTTTACACTTTAAACAAACCTAAAACTTTAAGACTCACAAAGGTGTCAGCTTGCTTTTACTCACAATAATTGCTGAGCGAAGCGAAGCACCCTGTTGGGAGATTTGAACCCCGGAAATGACCGCCCCCCCCCCTACCTTTAGTTTACTAGAGGTATCTTCCTATTATTATTCAAACTATATTCATATGCGTATACATAGTTCGAGCTGTATAGGCCGAGCTACATAGTCCGTGCTAAATATATCGAGCTAAATAGGACCAGATCCATAGGTAAAACTCTATAGTCCGAGAGTCCAAGCTCCATAGTCCGAGCTCCATTGTCCGAACTCCATAGTCGGAGCTCCATAGTCCGAGCTCTATAGACCAAGCTCCATAATCCGACTCCACAATCAAAAAGCCCATCCCTCTGGATAATTTTGAATAGAAGATTTGTACCCCACCCCCCTCCCACTGGATACCTTAAGATTCGTCGCGAGTAGCGTAAGATCCGTCGTGAGTAGCGTAAGATCTGTTGCGAGCCCGTTAGGTTTCGTTAGGATAGGTTGGCCCATTTAGTTTTTAGAGCCTCCCGTCGGTTGCCACGGTCGCCCTGCCCTCCTTCCCCGCCAAAAGTATTGGCAACCAAGCAACGGTCCCTCTTCTCCGCGCATGCGCACATTCAGACACCGACAAAAACAAAAAAGAAAACTGATTCAACATAATCAAAACTCCAAAAGAGTCCAAAGGACTCATAACTGCACTAGCCAGCTCGGCATCAAGCCCGGAGGCCTTCCCCTGGACATTTTTAAATAACGCACCGCAATCCCCGCGCATGCACACTTCCGTATCACGAAACAGAACCAGAAACTTTCCGAATATAAAAGATTCACAACATCCTTTCATTATCTTCCACAATAAACGTTTTTCTAAAGAAAACGTACCTCCCGCAACTTGAACACCAAAAACATGACACCAATCCATATATTTTCCTAATTTTTAAAAATAAATAATTCCCAATATACTACTGATGCAAATGCAATTCCATCTGCATCAACATGCAGCTCAGCATCAAGGCCGAAGGCCTCCCCCTGGCTGGTCTGTATGGGGCGGGACCGCGGGACCGTGCGTGCGTGGCGCGCAGCCTGCGCGGAACCCCTCCACCTCACACACTAAATTACTATGTACTATTTTGTGCATAACCTTTGCACAAAGTTGTGCATGCTTTTCAATATGCACGAATTTTATGCGCTACAAAGCACGCTTTCGTGCGTAGTTACGCACAAATTCGTGCATTTCAAAACGCATGCACAATTTTGTGCGAATCTTGCGCACAAAAAAGTACATAGTAATTTAGTGTGCACTGCCCCGACCCGGCCCCGCGGGTGACGGCTGTCTGGCTCGCAGGCTGCGCGGAACATCGACACTCCCTCCCCGCGTACAGCACCAGCGGCACCGGACCCGCGCGACAACCTTCCCCCACGCACAGCTATGCACAGCCCAGCCCAGACGTACTTTATGCACTGAGAATGAAAGAGTCATGATCATGACCAAAATTTAGGGTGAGGAATTCTTTAACACCCAAATTTGGGTGAGGAAGGTTTCCTCACCCAAATTTGGGTGAGAATACTATGTAGCCATATAGGTAGCCGATGTCCTTTCCTCACCCAAATTCAGGTGATAAAGTGTTCCTCACCCAAAAATGGGTATTGATCTAGACTCTTTCATTCTCAGTGTGGATAGCCCCTTTCGTCCATACGTCTTTTCGGCAGTTCGCATGTATATAAGGATCCGATAAAACACCAAAGACACCCGGTCCTCGGTCCTATGATGTCGCCGACCAATTGTATTTTTAGCAGATGATACCTTTACACTTTAAAGTAAACGTAGACATTAAGACACACATTAAGGTGTCAGCTAGCTTTTACTCTCAAGTCTAGAAACCAAGCGCATATCCTGATAAACATATTGTGTGAGGCGAGATGGTGGCTGCCTGGCTCGCTCGTCGGGCCGCAGCCTGCGCCGTAAACATTCCCCGCTGCTCCCCGTTCCCCGCGCGGTCCCCCTCTCCCCCTCCCAAAACCCCGCGTGCGCCCGGCGGCTGCGGCGGCGGCGCTGCAGCCCCGGCTCGGGCTCGGCCCGCCTCGCCTGGCAAGGACTCGGCTCGACTCCTCTGCTCGACTCGTACCGACTACCGGCCTGCCCAGCCTAGCCCAGCTTCGCCGCTCGGCCTAAGGACTCGGCTCGGCTCTGCCCGGCTCGCCTAGGAAAGGACGCGCACGGCTTACTCGACTCGTACCGATGCAGCACGGCAGCGGGGAGAGGGGAGAGGGGGGGACAGGGGTTTCTCCGCGCACAGTAAGATGTAAGAATTTCTTAATTTAGATGATTAAGGGAGAGTGGGGCACCTAGTTACAGGGGCACCTAGTTACACTTCGCTGCCTGCGGCTATTGCCGGGTTGTTGAGTGCATCTGTCCTCGCAGGAATTCAGATATTAACCTAAAAACATGTTTGCAATAAGTATTTGCCCCAAGGATCTAGTTTGAAAGCGTCAGGAAAAGTTTGAAATGTACATTTACTAAATTTGACACACTTTTCGAAATTTCGTCAAAAGTAAAATGTTGGTTGTTGTCTTCAAGAGACTTTCACGCCCAGGATTCGTTTTTTCCATCAATAGGCACAGTTATCTTAACTTTTTCCAGCTAAGTCATTGAATTTTTGATTCACGGTTGTCTGTGTAGATCAGTTTTAAGATAAACTGAGCCCCCGGGGTAGGTAGTTACAATTTCCCGTGGGGCACATAGTTACAACGTGCCTAATTAGCTTTTTGTCGACAACCACTCCTTTTCGAATTTATTTATTAAGTAAACATACTTTCGGACGTGATTGATCCATTTTTGAAATTGGATGTCCCAAAATGCCTTTGAAATGTTGATTTATAGTCAACCACTGTTACGTCAGGACGTGGCGCAGGCATATTTTTAGTTTCCCTGATTTCTGTGTTAATTTTTGTATTATGCATTCCAAATCAATAATTTAACTAATAACGACTGAAATGTTCACTTTCAACTACATACCCACGAATTTCAATACGTAATACGCTGTTTTCAAGCGCTGTAACTAGGTGCCCCACCGTGGGGCACCTAGTTACAAGTGCAGAGGTCATTTCGCGGCCGTACTTCACCTATAATTTGGTAACTCCCTCCAAATTTTTTGATTAGGACTTCAAGACGAAGGTTCAATTGATGTGTTCTGTGCCAAATATTTATCATATAGCGGGAAATGCGGAGTTTATATGGAAATTCCAAAAAGTGTCACTAGGTGCCCCACTCTCCCTTACTTTACATTTACTGTATAGCTGTGAAAATCTCTTATCAATGTACATAATATTCTGACCAAAAAATTAATGATGAATTCTTTTAGATAATTAATTTTGATGATTACTTTACTTTTACTGTATAGCTATGAAAATCTCTTATCAATGTACATAATATTGTGACCAGAAAATAAATAAACATACATTAAAATAAACATTCCTCTCATTAGTATCATCTGCTTTCACGTTAGCGTTAGCGTTAGCGTTTTTTTTTGTTTTTTTTTACTTTCTTTGGTGTCTGGAGTTTTACCTGCAACCTTAATTCTCCTTAAGTTCTGCAACTTCGCTGATTTCACGTTGAATCCAATGTGACAAAATATTCGGACGAACGTGGCACGATTTACGTTAAGACAAATTTGACGTCACATTCATGGGTTCCCTTCCCTGCGAAGTGTGCGCCGCGCCACCCCCGCCACCACGATTTCCCCCACTTGTGGCTCCCATGTCTCCCAGGCGCTATTCCCTTAGCCACTGACGAGAACCAATGGCGAGTGAGGAAGGCAGTGCTGCCACCAGCGTGCAAGTTGGTACTACTGGCACTGGCCTTGAGGACGAATGGCGACAGTACTAGACCTCTTGTGACATGTATTATAGATTTATCTGCAATTCTCGGTCTAGCTCTGAGAGTGCTCGTCTCCCTGCAAATAGAAGAGTGCTTTAGCAGGGGCGCTGTCTCCTACCCACCCAGGGTTTTCATCTAGAGAAGGTTAGTTCTTACCCAAGAAGAGGTTAATGTTCATCAAACAACTTGTTTTTACTGCGTTTTAAATTTTACAACCATTCTGAGACTTGACCAGCGCGTGCATCACTTTCGGAAATTTATATCAATTTAGTCTGAACTTCCTCTGCAGTAGAAATTAAGGGTAATCTATGATAATGCCTATGGCAATTTCACCTCACAAGGGTATTCCCGATGTACGTGGCGCTGGGAATTGGATACCCCAATTTTCTTAAAAATCACAAACTTTATCGTTACTAACGAAACCGCGGGCGCCCTACGAGACTATTCATGCGTTGCGTCAGATTTGTTTCTGTCTTGAGATTTGTTTGTTTACTTTAATGGACAAGGCAGTCAACGCCGGATGAGCATTAAACTGATGTTGAAGACCGGTACATTCGGTCATCAAGTTACAGAGCAGAATGAAAGACACTGATAAGCCTATTGAGCGCAGGGCTCTGATTTCGGACTTGGATGACGTTAAAATACACTTGCTAGGTTAGCCTGACAGTCACGGAGTTTTGGCGTTACCCCCTGCTAGCAGGGTCAATACATCATCGGCGTCTATACCCCCTGCTAGGGATCCTGTCAGGCGGGAGTCTCGCCGCACCAGCAGCGGCGTCACTCCGCGCTGCGGGTATCGTTTGCACGCCCCTCCCCCCCTATTTCCTCTGACTCACATGAATTAAATCATGTATAAAAAGCTTATCGAAAATTTAGCACTTAGCAAGGGCAGCTGCGTTCAAATGAAGACATGGGATAATTTACAAAGGCCCACTGTTCAATATAAAGAATTTTCAGGAGCGCCTCTTTTTATGAAAAAAAAAATCATCCTGGAAAGGGAATGTCCATTCTAGTGTGGCCTGCATAACACTGCAAAGTAAACGGGGGGGAAGGGGGTTGTCGTGGTCGGAGCCAGCGTGAGAGAAAAATAAACAATAAATGAAGGAGAGAGAATGCGAACCGCGTTCAGACAAGACATTTTGGGTGATGTAACGCTGTACTACATACTAATAGTCATGGACAATTTTGTACGAGACATTAGAGTCTACTCGTGAGTACACTGTCGGGTTTGCACACGCTCAAAACCTTACGAAGTATTTTGGGCATACATAATACAAACTAATTTACTTTTACTTTGTTATACGAAGAAATAGTTCGTAAATTACGAACTATTTTCTTTGTAAGCTTACGTATGCTCAAAATACTTTGTTACATGAAGTTACATGAAGCGAATTTACTTCGTAAGGCTTAAATAGTTCGTAAGGTTTTCAGAGTGCAGAGTATCACCCGCGTCCCTCCTCCACTCCGCCCTCCGCCCCGCCGGTCCGGCGGGGAATACGCCTATCTCAGCGCGAACGCGGCTCCACCAGTGCAGTTTGACACCACTCTGACGAGCGGAGCGCGGAGCGAGTGGTGAGAGGACATCTGCCGAGTCGAGCCAGGGTGGCTATCGCTTCGGCCGGCCGGCAAACCGAGCCCACGACGTCCCGCCGCCTGCCTCTGTTTGCCTGAGCGACGCGTCAGTGTGGTTCCAGTGTCTCAGGAGCGAGCTAGTGTGCGTGGTGGCGCGAATCTTTCCGCGACCATTCGCGTACTGCTTGTGTTTCCCTCTCGACAAGTGCGTTCAGTTCGAAACATTGATCGGCGTACGCAAACAGTGTGCATCGTGCCGGTCGACTGTCACCATTCTCGGATGCAGCCAGCTCTAGTGCACGATCGTGAGTTTTTCAGGTTGTAGCGGTGACTTTGTTCTCGACGAGGGTTGGTTCTTTGCTGTCAACGGTGAGAAAAACGAAGTCTAGATTCCTTGGCATTCTGACCTGCTCTGCAAGTCTTACACTGCGGTTCTTACTCTGCATGTGATTTTTTTTTCTTAGAGAATCGTTTGTAAGGATGGAAAGAGACCTCACACTGTCAGAAAAATAACCCACTTCAGGTAGTCTCCTTCCCAAATTGGGGAAGTCGTCAACCTGTTTTGGGTGTGAAACAATAACGGGGAACAAGCTCAGCCTATTTTGGGAGCAAGGCTACCCGAAACAGGGGTAGGGGTGGGTTACCCGCTTCGCACCTAAGCTAAATGTTGAAGGCTTGAGTGAATATTGAAAGTTGTCCAAATTAACATTGCCTTACAGATATGGATTGGTCTCGAGAAGAAAAACAAAAAGTGTCAACACATGTCATAGGTTTGGGTGGGAATTAAATAAGTTATTGAACTTCTAAACTTGTCAAAAGGACTAGTGTTTGGTACTTTTGAAGTCACATAACTTCTTCATTTCCCAATTAAACCTATGACCTGTGTTAACATCTTTTGTTTGTCTTGTCAAGACGAATCTATTTCTGTAAGGCAATGTTCATTCGGAGAACTTTGAAAATTCGCTCAAACCAGCGAAAGAGGGGAGAGCCCACCCTGTTTAGGGGGGAATCGAACGGCATGGGGGAAGCGCTACCCGTTCTGGCAAAAACCCTTCCCGTTCTTGTTCCACACCCAAATTAGGGGAAATTCAACCCAAAACTGTTTTTTTTCCTGTCACTGTACGTTCGTCGCGACCGTCTATTGAGACAGAGTACAGTAAGCGTTGACCCTTTCATCCGCCTCTTAGTCAAGACCAAAATATTCTGAGGAACCCCTGACGTCCTCTTCGATTGACGCGGTGTTACGCTAGCCCAAAGCGCCTGCCGTGCCACTCCCTCCGCAATACGCGGCGTAATAACGTCACACGAAAATTATTATTTGAACCCTCGTTCCTCCTGCTTTACTTCTACTGTCAACTGTCCTCAAAACGTTTTGCACACTTGTACAAAACGATAGACTGGGCTGTGGAAAATTTTGTGACTTCCGGTTTGATTCTGTTTTCTTCCGGTTTTGCGCCGAAGTACCTGTCATCCAAGAGCGATGTAGTTTTCTTCGTTCATCGCGATAACGGACTCATGTGACTTCGCCGGGCGTAGCAGTGGACCTTTCTTATCATTCTTTATTGCACGTCCTCCACCGAGGTTAGATCACGAATACCCCTGGCCCCTGTTTTGAACGCCGGACATGTTTGGGTAGCCTCTCGCGGAGTCTTTCATGTGTTGTGGTGTACATAGACCAACGGATAAATCCTCTTACTCCCGATCACGATAAACCTGAGTTCTAATACCGTCGATATTTTACCGCTCATTCGTTTTTACTGCACAATCGGTTTCTCACCACTAAAATATTTTCTCAATTTAAACTTAACGGTTCTAGTTACGTATAAGCTGAGTTGAATTTCTCGCCACGCAATTATATATGTGTTAAGGAACGAGAACGAAACACCTTTTCATCCTATCGATAATCGATGTTGTATATTTGGCTAGTTGTCCTTTTTTTCTGGAACTTCTCTTGTTCTGCGTTGCTTCTATCGAGAGTCAAAGCTAGCTGATGTTTCACACTATCCGTTAAAATCGAATGTAGCTCTCAACCCTTGGGCGCACTTAATGTACTTTGTAGGTTATTGTGCATACGCATCGTACGAAATTCAAAGCACCATTTTCTGCATACCCACGCACAATTGTGCATTTTCGCTAACTAATTCGTGCACACTAAATGTTGTGAGCATGTACAAGATGTCACCGTTTTTTTTTTCTATTTTAGCATATAAACTTTTTGTACTTGTACGAAAAACTGCACACATTTCCTCATTTTTGTGCAAAATCGCGTACGAATTCGTGTCAAGTTCGTGTGCACCATAAACTGTGACTTCTCGTACAAAGTTTGTACAAAAACATTTAGTGTGTGCGTTTCAAAGTGCAGGTTAGATTTCGTGCGCGGGCGCGCTCTAAAACCAGCATACTAATTTAGTGCGTTCTCATTTCATTCGTTGCAGCATCGGCGTCATGGAAAGGGGCCGCGGCAGAGGCCGAGGAGGACGAAGGCCCTGGGGCGGCGGCGGCGGCCACCGTGGGCGAGGAAGAGGAGGACCCCAGGGAGGACCTCCAGATGTCCACCCGGGAAACGGCGACGGTAAGTTGTGTGACCTCTAGGCGCAGCGTGCGTTCTGTCCAGTACATTAGCGCGTAGTTAGTCGGGTCACTATCGCTCGCCATCGCTATTAGCACGCGTAGTAGCACACGCACGTGTAACAGCAGTAATTCCCTGAACTCTACCAAGCTTAGGGTGGTTTTGGGCTGTTTTCAGTTCAGTTACCGTGGTGTGGTTAAAGGCGTTATAGATCGTTAATGATTCAGTACACTCTCAGACTCGTAATGAGTTTTTCTTCATTAATTACGTATCGGCGCTTGGGCACGAAAATAAACATTTTTTTAATTTTTTTTTTTAAACTATTTTATCAATTTCGTCGTGTCAAATCTGTGAAGCTTTCTGAAACGAAATTCCATTAATGTGCACGAACGTAAATTAATATTGATAAAATGTCCATTGCAGGATGAGAGTGTACTTACCAAATCGTCGGTACGAGGCACCACCTGAAATTTTTCGTACACAATTTGACGCGATTAAATAATTTTACAAATGAATTTGTACGAATTTGTCGTGACGCACAACACACCAAATGTATGCTTGTCAAGTACACACTTATAAACTGCATGCGCCTCCATGTAACGCATATTGAATTTTAAGTGTGTTCTGACAAAGTACGCACTTGAAAGTCTTAACTTGAAGTTATGAGCATTCGTGATAGTGTATAGTAATTCAGATACTTAATTCTTTGGTAGAATTTATTTACATGAAATCGCACAATTATATACCGATTTTCGTACGAATTTATAGTAATTTCTTGTGTTCCTAAAATTGCTGGAACTTGTTTCTGTTTTTTTTGCTGCTTGCAGCAGCGCTAGTCCAAGAGCACATGAGTCCCGGCCAGCTCAAGGGCCTCGCCGGAGACGACGGCGTCAAGATCCTGCAGCGGCTGTCCAACCCGGACCTTCTGAGCCTCTTCACGAAGCTGACGGAAGAGAAGCAACCGGACGCAGACAGGATGTGGCTTGTCGTCAAGGTGTTGGCCAAGCTGTGCTCGGTGGAGTACCAACCCCTCGTCGTCCGCCTCTTCTGCAAAGTCTGCAAGAAGGACTTCCTGGACCAGCTGCTGCTGCACATCGTGCAGCTCAGCGTGCTTTGCTCGAACGACGCCGCTCAGTTGGCAGCACTGGCCGACTTCTACCGCGACTTCTGCAGACTGGCGCACGGCATCGTGAAGCTGCTGCCAACCTTGGCGATCGAAAAGCTGCACAACATGCTGCGGATGGCAGCCTTGGAGCTGACCCAGCTGCCGTCCTTCGAGGGGATGGAGGCCATCGGCAAGGAGCTGGAGCTCGTGAAGGCCAAGCTGGCCGTGGAGAAGGAGAGGCTGAGCGTGGCTGCCAAGCCCGCGAAGCGCCAGGCCGTGCGGCAGTTCCGCTTCGACGACCTGGAGCCCCCGGACGACTACAGGCAACTATCGGTGTACCCGACGACGGACGACATCGTAGACGACGCGCCGCCCTACCTGCGCCGCATCATCCCCCGCGGTCGCTACCGGGACGCGAACCACTACCTGGACGTGCTGTTCCGACTGCTGCGTGAGGACTTCGTGCAGCCGTTGCGGCAGGGCTGCGCCGAGTACTGCCAGCTCAAGCTGGCGCCCAACTCAAAGTAGGTCAAACGGTCAAAATTGGGGAAAAAAAATATTTACGTTTCCGACCGTAACTTAAGATGGCTAGATTTGGATTCCCCAATAAAATTTTAGTCAGAATCGCGAAAAATTGCCGTGACGTTTTCAAAACTCGCTGATACTTGGGCCTTCAAAACAGCTGAACGGGTGAATGTCAGAATTTACATTCTCCAAAACATAACCCATACCCATGGGGTTTTCTTAAAGTCGCGGCGATTTTTTATGGTCCTGAATCAATTTTCTGGGAGAATCCGAATCTCCCAGGTTCCGATCTAAAAATTAAATTTGCGTTAACATTTTTATCTCCCAATTTTGACCTTATTGACCGTAATTTTGACCTAACGTAATTGTGCGTACGTAAATATTGTTTTTTTCGTGATTTTGACCCCCTTTTTAACCTACCGTGCTGCACCAACGGCAGGCTGCCCCGCATCCCCAACATCCGCGTCTATGAGAACGTGTGGTTCGACAAGCTGCTCACGGCGGACGAGACCGTGGGCCTGGAGCTGGTGTTCGACCCCGACAGCAAGCTGACGCGCGTTAACTGGGAGTACACCAGGAGGCTCATCAAGGGTGCGCTGCTGCTATTGACCAGGCAAGGGGAAATAACCAACCTAATTTGTACACCATCAAAATTTTGAGATTTACTAAAATATATTAGAATACATAGAAATCCTTCTCTAAATTCAACAATTTTTGCACCCTTGATGTCGTTCAGTGAAGATTATCTATACAATGATGAAAATTCTCTACAATATGCAGCTGCCTTCGTAATATACTTTGAAAATTCTTCATTTTGTGGAATTTTCCTTGTTTTATGGAGAAAATATGCATCACAATATATATTGGTGAAGCCTGTCACCTTACGACATTTAAAGTGTAAAACTCATTCAAATTCGTCGAAATTCATCTCATAATTCAGCAGTTTTTTTCTCTCGAAATTCAACTGAAATTCGTTTGCTCTTGTGCACCAAAATTCAAAGTCATTTTCCCTTGTGTCCAGGGACATGAACTTCTCGTCCGTCATCCTGGCGTCCGTCAGCAAGAGGGACGTGAACCAGCTGGCCGTAGGCAGGGTGGTGGTAGAGCTGTGCGACAGCCCCGTCAGCGAAGACCTCTTCGAGGGCACCTTCCTCATGGTGGAGTGCGTCGTGTTCTTCGGCGCCTACTTGCACCCGTTGCGAGCCCTGCAGGTACAAGAGGCTCATTGCAACACCAAAGACCTAACTGTCTAGTTAGCACGCACTTACAAATGCATGCTTGCAAGTTCACACTTACAAACGCATGCTTGGCCAAGCATCGAGGGGTTACCCACTTCTTATTTAGGTGTACACACGATTCCGGGTTCCCAAGATTCCTGAACAAATTCCATGGTAATATTGAGGATATTTAAAGAAATTCCTTTGTTTCTTAGTGTTTTGGGGCATTATTGCAAGATTACGACGACATACCATTAAAATAATAAGGATTTTCAAATAATTTCAAAAAAAATTACGAATGATTCCGAGGGTGAGTGTACACATGATTCCCGGAGTGGGTAACCCCTCGCCAAGCATGCACTTACAAACGCATGTTTGGCAAGTATACACTTACAAATGCATATGCGTAGCATGGAGTTATACGGCGCTAAGCATGCAGTTGTAAGTGTACTTGCCAAGCATGCATTTATAAGTGCGTGCTTGGCCATGCATGCGTTTGTAAGTGTGTACTTGCAAGCATGCATTTGTAAGTGCGTTCCAAGTAGACAGTTAGGTTTGCAGTGTAATCACTGTCAGTCAACCAATGTGACGTCTCGTTGGAGTGTGTATACTGTCACGTTCGTTTCACTATGTCACATTCGCTTGGATGTTATTCCACATTTAAACGAATGTGACGCCTTTGTTGAAAGGCCGCGTCACGTTCCAACGAATGTTTACGAACGTGACACAATTTACGCTCTAACGAATGGGAATATGACGTCACGCTCGTTGAGTAACAGTGCATGCGTGCACTTCGTAATTTTTATTGAGAAACTTTCCCCATTTTATAAAATTTGTGCATAAGCATTGTACAAACGGACTTGTATTTATACCTTACAGTTTTTGTTTTAGTTGTTGTCGTTTTTTTGCATCATTCGTGGTATTTCTACGCTTTAGTAAAAAAGCGGACGTTTCCTTCGTCACAGTCTTGTATCAAACCCATAGATTTTCAGCGGGACGGACAGTTGGTCTCAACTTGAAATTAGCACACCCTGAGCTGTTTTGCTCAGGTTCTGTTTAAGACGCTTTTTGTCAAATTACTTCGCGTTATCGCACCGAAAATTTGTAATAATGTGACGTTTCTAGTACACTCTCAGCGCGTTACTGACTTTTTCCGCATTAACTATGTAGTCGTTTAAGCAAGCGTTACTTGGTACTTTGTAAGTATTACCAATTTCCTTTGTAAAATTATAAACAAAACCAAATTGTCAGTACACTACTTAACAATTCATAAGTAGTTCCTTAAGAAACGGAAAATACGTATTTTGGAAACTATTGACACCTTGAACAAAAAGTCAGTAGCGCGCTGAGAGTGTATAAAAGCCGTACGTTAATCTCATTTGCGTAAAAAACTGTAACGTTTCACACAAAACTGTGGGATCTTCTTCCCATTACAGCATGCAGTACCCACACACGAAATGTGTATGTAAGGGAGGGTGGGGCTATTCCGGACGCGGGGTAATTCCGAACACCTCGACTTTCACAGGGTAACAGTAAAGGTAGCTCAAAAGCCCTCCTAACAGATAAAGATAATCTGTTAAAAAAAAATCCCAAACCGCGAAAGTTTTAGGGCAAGCCATTTGTCTGTGGTCGCTTCGCGAATTTTGAGTTCCACCAAAATGGGCAAAAGCTACATCTCTTCTTCGTATTTCCATGCACATATCGAACCTAAATGTCATTGATAGTCCCGTACTATGTCATTATATTAGGTGGTGCATAGACTTGTGTTTCGCGAGTGGTCGGGTGGCTCGTCGTTTTCTTGCTATTGGGCTTTTAAGGTTTTTACTACAATGGGGGTAAATCCGGACAATAAGTGTTGTTTTCTTGAATTTCCGCCTTAATGTTGATACGGTGGGTAGAAAATCGTAGACAATCATCTCAACTGTCGAGGACAGTAAATAACGAGCGAGAAATAGCATTGTTTCCAAGATAAAAAGTCAATTTAAAGCTACGGTGTGACTTTAGGGGTTTTGATAGAAAGTTTACTTCATAGCATGGCTTTGAGTAACAAACCAAAAATGTGTTTTCCCGCAAATCTTCTTGTTCGTCTTCTGTAAGCATACCTCTCATCAAAACAAATGAAAGTGAAGTCGAGTGGTGTCGAATTTTGAGGTCGTCCGGAATTACCCCGGCCCTGGGGTAATTTCGGACACATGCAGGGCTAGAGTTACAGTTAGAATTTTGTACGTGTCACTTGCACGATTTTGTGCATGCGGGTAATTTGCATATTATTACGCAAATTTGTGCACAATTTTATGCAAAACGTTACGCAGGTTTCAAATCATGCATCACCACGTACAAAATTCTGCATAAAAATTTAGAGTGTATACCTCCTTTGCCGTTGATTCGATTTTTCTTTCATGTATATCATTTTGAAGGGAAAGGTATATACTTCACGCTCATGTCATAAAATTAGACCTAAGAAGAATATGCAAGGCTACAGAGCCCCACCCTCCCTTACTGTTATTGTCCATAACTATTGCCATATTTGTGCATATGTAAGCTGGGTACAATTGATCCATGAAGCGGAAGAAGGGGATAACTTAACTTTCATCATTTTTTAAACTCAAAACTGTTTGCAGAAAAAAATCTTAAACTGAATAACAAATGAATCATGCCTATGGAGTTTAGTTAAAGAAGCATAAGTAATAACACTGAAAATTCCCGAAAGTCTAAGATCACTCTGGAGATGGTTTCTGTGGTTTGAATCTTTACGTTAGAATTGACTACGGAGCCATGTTCACTTAGTTCTCCCAAACAAGGTGGAATTTGGAGGTACTTCAAGTGGAGTAGAGGTCTGCGTAGAGCCTATATTGCGCTGGTACATTTTTGGAGTTACCTCTTTTTTCCAACTAGTGCTCTTAAAAAGGGGGTAGTTAAGTTGAATTGACTCTATTTATATCAGACTGATAAAAATACAAGTATAGAGTCATCTCCTTCTACTATTTTGTCGAACGGAGTCATGTGGACTTTGGTCGTATGTACAAAATTGTACCTAATTTATGTACAAATTTGTACATTACTTGCACATGCACAGATATGGCAATAGGTATGTACAAAAAGTCTATAAGCATGAAGAGGGCACGCCTTTGCAGGCCCTGGACGAGGTGTCGCTGCCCCTCAAGGAGTACCTGGTGGACGCCTGCAACGCCCGCGTGTTGCCGGCCTACCTGCAGCAGAGCGCCAGCCTCACCCTGCCCTCGCCCGGCGCCTCTGTCGTGCTCAGCGACGTGACCCAGCTGGAGGAGTGGCCGTCAGCGGAGAGCCTGGGTCTGGACGAGTCGCAGTACGTGGCGCTGCAGGGCGCGCTCACCAACAAGGTGATGCTGGTGCAGGGCCCGCCGGGGACTGGTGAGTCCACTGTAGATGGAATGGGCGGACACAGGTCCATGTATTTACATACTAAAGTCCTAACGGAGCCCATGTATCCGCAATACGGATGGATTTGACTCAAAATACAGATGATTTTATCCGTATGATAAAGGTTTTCGCGAGGGTTTTCGTGTTTGTAAAGTAGAAACAAAATTAGCCGTAAGATGTGGATGAAGAAATCTTTGTAATACGGATAAAACCATCCATGCTAAATCCATCTGTAATTACGTTTGAATCATTTAAATTTGAATCATTACAGGAAAGACTTTCCTTGGTCTGCTAGTGGCACGAACGCTGCTTCTGAACCAATACCTCTGGAGATCTTCAATGCAGCCCCGACCCTTGCTGGTCCTCTGTTCTACAAACCACGCTTTGGACCAGTTTCTCATGGGGCTTCTTCCCTTCACCCAGAGCTTAGTTAGAGTGGGCAATCCTTGCAGGTATGTCCATGTGCACACTGAACCACACGTAACCACCCAACCTAACTATTTCCGTATTCGTGCAGGTGTAACTTTACGAATTTGTCATAAATACTGAAGCACATTGTAGAAATATTGTCCCTGATTAATGTATTGATTTGCACATAGCTTACATATGCACAAGTATGGTCATAATTATGGACAATAAAAGTACATAATCATTTACTGTCCGAGACCTTTCCCTATTACGCTGCTTGCTTTGCCACCGTGATCATCTCCGCAATTTCGTGTATTCTGTGCGAAATCCGAGCAGTTTTAATCAAACTAGCGCATGAATTAGTGTGGATGATATAATTGAAGCTGTGCGGAGCTGAAATTAATTTAACAAGTATTTGAAAGACTGCAGTATTAACCGGAGGAACAAAAATCGGCCACCCAGGGTTCTTTCCGCCAAGTGTGAGATCTAACTTGTTCTATGTTACTTACTCGAGGGTCGGGGGGTATCTTCAGACAGGTGTGGCCTACCTAAATTTTCATGCAGATCGATAATGAAAGCCTGGCCTTTTGGTTGGTCATAGAGACCCCAGTTGACCGTATTTAAAATTATCAAGAAGGTAGAGTATTGAATTTCCGTCGTGCGCTCATGCTGATCCACCCTGCTTTCTTCTATCCTCCTACAGGGAGCCTTCACTTGAACCGTACGACATTTTCCAATTGCGGCGCAAGAAAATCCAGGGCGCGTACGCCCTGTTCCAGATGATCGCCGCGCACAAGAAGAGGTTCGTCGACCTGAAGCAGGTCCACGACGCCATCCGGACTTGTTACACGCTTCTGCGCCAGGACAGCGGCCTGGTTCACCCAGAGTCTCTCTACTCGTTCGGCATCATCACTGAAGCGGAGCGGGACTTCTTCCAGACTCTGCCCATACAGATGTGGCTCTTCGGGCGGGAGAATGTTCCCGGCGGCGAGTTCCGGCAAACGATCTGGAACCCCAGTGCGCTGGACCTCACCTGCGTGGAGGGCGAGGACCTGGCGGCGCTTCGGAGGACCGTGACTTACGCCGTCTCCAGACAGGTGCGTTGTTAGCCGTGAGGTGGTGCCTGCAGTGTAAACGCTATGGAGCAAAGTAGGCCAAAAAGACCGGCACATAGGTGGCCAAAACGCTGGACGCGTTCACGCTGCTCTCGGCCTTGCTCAGCGCTGCCAGGTGGGTGAGGCGAGACAGGCGGTTCGACAAGTCCACGTTGATGTCTTTTTCCTGCGAACCAGAAACGCAATTTAGACTCATGGCGGACAGTGGGCCAGAAGACCGGCGCGGCGGCCTGAACTCTAGACGTGTTTTGAGCTTTTTTGCGTTTTTGGCTTAATGGGACTCGAACCGATCGTGTGACACCACCAATGGATTCCGGCTACGTACGTAGACCTATCCATTGGTGGGGTCACACGTTCGCTTCGAGTCTCATTTTGTGACTCTGGAGCAGAAAACCCGTCCGGACTTTCGACCGCCTGCACCGGTCTTCGGATCCACTGTGCGGGGAGGCGGTCTCTACGTTGTGGCACTAGGCTAGGCACCGTGCCCTGAAGTACTTGCATTGCATGGTGTCGAGCAGGCTGTTCACATCAAAGTTTGTCAATCCTTCGCAGTGCCGTAAAATGATTTTTGGAGTCGTGCTTGTTACACTGCAAACCTAAGTGTCAACTTAGCACGCACTTACGAATGCATTGTTGTAAGTACTCCGCTAACTCAACAGTGTACTCAGTACACACTCTTTAGCGTGTACTAACGAGTACACTCCCATTGGCGTGTACTCATAAGCACACTCCCACGAGAGTGTACCCAGATGAGTGCACACCTACTGCTGCATACACTATGCCAGGCATGCTCAGGTGTGTACTCATCTGAGCACACTCTCATTGTAGTGTGCTCATCTGAGCACACTCTCGTTGAAGTGTGCTTGCGAGTACACGCTGAACAGAGTGAACTGAGTACACTGTTGAGTTTGCAGAGTATACACTTACAAATGCATGCTTGGCAAGTACACACTTGCAAATGCATGTGCGTAGCATGGAGTTAAACGGCGCCAAGCATGCAGTTGTAAGTGTTTACTTGCCGAGCATGCCATTGTAAGTGCGTGCTTGGCCAAGTATGCGTTTGTAAGTGTGTACTTGCAAGCATGCATTTGTAAGTGTGTGGTGAGTAGACAGGTTTGCAGTGTAACATCGTGACTCTTTAAGTCAGGTGCCCAAGTGCTGTATTCACGCCGCCGGATTTGTATTGCATCAGCTTATGCCAATTTCGTTCCGACGTACGTTTTTTGCGGGGCTACACCTAGGAGGCTAGGTTGTCATCTGGATTCAGGCTAGCGCCAACAGCTTTATAATTAAATATTGAGTCCATGGTGGATGTGTCGAAGCGGCACATTCTAATTTAATGATTGTTTATCCGGTTGCCAAGCCTATATCGGAGGAGCAAATGTATTTGACATTTCCGAAACTCTTTCGGTAACATTCTACAAACAAAAAGTGCGTCATAATTAAATCAATTTTCAATTTTGCAGGTGCTGGAGGAGGCAGTGGTCCAGTTGCTTGAGGACGAAGAGATGGCCCCCGTCGTGACGCTGCGACGGTATTGGGACGCCATCCGGGCTCGGCTGGCGGACCCGGAGACGCAGCCTCCGGACATGCTGGTCCGCGCCCAGGACCTGGTCGAGATGACGCCGGTGGAGCGCTGGCAGCAGTACAGGCAAGGATGCTCAAGCACTCGAAACTAGATTTTGATGTTAAGTTACTTCTCTGAGATTGAATGAGTCTTGATCGATATCCAATTCCCATAATTTTTGGGCGAGATATTCTGATCACCCAAAGTCGGATTTTAAGGAATACCTAGCCCGAAACTTCAGTCCTGATTACTGCATGACTCTTTCACTCTCAGTGTTTATGGTGACTCGCACTGACAATCGAAAGGTGAGACATGTCACCCTTTGAGGGGTGTACGTCTGACAGGAAAAGGGCGATACTTCATTGTATGAGCGGGAAAGGGTGATACTTCGATATGACCGACAAATGGTGATACTTCTTTGTATCACCGACAAAGCGTAATATTTCAGGAAAACGTCGGCCAGTCTCCACACTAAATTACTATGTACTTCTTTGGTGTGCACAGCATTTTTATGAAATAAAATGCGCGTCAAATGCACGAATTCATGCGCATAAACTCACACTCTCGTGCTTTGTCACGCACGAATTCTTGTAGTCTAAAGCGCATGCTCAGTTTTGTGCAAAGCTTATGCACCAAAAAGTACACAGTAATGTGGTGTGAGCACTTTTTGCTGCCTTTTTTCGGTCCTACCTAGGAGTATCACCCGTTTCAGGCGATGAATTTGAGTATGACCTTTACCCGGCACTAGTATTTGTATCGCCGAAAATTTGTCAGATGTCTCAGCCTTTTGAATTTTGATGCCCTTTCTTTGTAGCAGTTTGCGCTTCTTTGCAGCAATAAGCGTGGAATCTTCTTGTCGCCGCTGTCGCTCTTTTCTAAACCACCGTTTCTTACACGTGATATTTTCCTATCTCAGGTTTTGGAAAAACGAACTGCTGACTGAATTTGGGAACCTGGCGGAAGAAATCAGTGCCAGATATTTAGCTGCTGCCCAACAAGTGCAAGAATGCAGGTAAATGGTTAATGAGTGGATGAGATTAGCACTCTGTCATCGTAACACTTCTTAGGACCGTTGTCTCTCTGAAAATTGTTATCGCCGTTTGCTTGCAGAATGGTGCAAGATCAAACTATCATGGCAAACCATTTGGTGATCGGGATGAGCACATCCTATGCAGCCATGAGACATCGTATCCTCAAACAGCTGAAGCCGAGAATAGGTGAGTTGAGATTCTTGCTTCTTTGCAAACAGTTTTGATTGGTCCATAAAGTAAGGCTTTTACCTGACCATTGTAACTTTATATTATTGATGATATGATAATTTGTTAGGTTCTATTTATGTGAAGACTGTAGTCTGTAGTCTGAGTTTAAATTCTTATATTTGACTTTTAGTTACTATATGAACCGTTTCGCGCGCGTGTGTGTGTGTTCTTTGCTTTCATAGGTTTTTTTTTTAAAATACGTATTTTATATTTAGTTATCGTGGAAGAGGCCGCCGAAGTTCTTGAGGCTACTGTGCTGGCGTCACTTGCTGTTGATGTCGAACATCTGGTTATGATCGGTAAGAACAGAACCTATCGTTCTTTTCTAATGCGGCTTGAATTTTTATCCTCTCAGTGGCACACTCTTCTCACTGTTGTCGTAACTGTTTTTTCTTATTTCGTAGGAGACCATCAGCAGTTGCGGCCCAGCACGTCTGTACAGGATTTGGCCAACAACTACCATTTGAACGTCTCCATGTTCGAGCGCCTGGTCAACAACGGCGTGCACTGCGTCACACTCCACACGCAGCACCGCATGCGACCCGAGGTACTAAACCTCATGCGGAAGCATCTTGTTTGATCGGGAATGTGTTTCTATTTGATCAGGGTTACTGGGACCAGTTTCAATAATTCTTTCACCGTCTCCCACCATTCTGCTTCATATGGAACTCATACGTGCACCCGTCCGCAGGTTGCGAAACTTATTTGCCCGCACATCTACCCACGTCTCCTCAACCACGAGTCCGTGAACTATTTTCCTGATATTCGAGGCGTCACCAAGAACGTCTTTTTCGTTGACCACCAGCACCCTGAGGAAGAGGTGAGTTTTGTTGACTGATACTGTTCCATTCTTTGTTGATCGTTTCTGTGTCTTTTCCTACCCTCTGTTAGAAACCCAGCCTAGAACTACTGAAACCTATTTGTCGTGTCTTGAGTTACTTTTACGTCAGGTGTATGAATACATGTCTCGAAACTTCATTGCAGCCAACCTACTTGAAGGACGCTCCCAGTTTCCAGAACCCTCATGAGGCATCCTTCATCTCAGCACTAGTGCGCTATTTCTTGCTGCAAGGGTACGAGCCCTCGAAGATCACTGTGCTCTGCACATACAAGGGGCAACTGTACTACCTCACCAAGCAGGTAATCAAATTTCTTCACTACCCTACCTCTAGGTCAACCATTTTTTTTTTTTTTTTTTCTGTATGCGCCTTTTCTCTTTGCAATAATGAAGGAGTTAAGGCACGCTTACTTACATTGATGATATTTACAAAGTGTTTTTGGTCAGAAATGCCGTTATGACGGTGAAAATTCCTCGTATTGTGTTAGTTCATGAGATTTCGTATGTTCCTTAGTGAAACCGCACCTTACAGATGTTCTGTTGAATCTAGTTACGGCCAAACGTAGTTCCTAATACGAACAATATTTTTCTGATTAGTTGCTGTGCAGCTTATTAACTTCAGTATGTGGCACTAAATTTACAAATGGTTCACAAAAACATCAGCAGAAGTCACGTTCAAATTTCTTCACTACGAGAACACTCTGAATGAATGTATAGTTTTTTTGTGCGAAACTTTGCACGGAATTAAGCGTACGTTTAGAAATGCACGAATTCGTGCGTCGCTGAGCACGAACATGTGCAGCACCATTAGCGTTGTTGCGCACGCAATCGTGCATTTTACGCGCGAATGCGCGCATGTGCTCAATTCTGTGGAAAGCTATGCACTACAATGTTATTTACTGTGAAGTGCTCTTCTGGTTGAACACGCACATGATATGCTTATGGACTTTTTGTCGCTAACTATGGCCATATTTGTGCATACGGAAGTTATGTTCAAATTTGCACTTGAATTAGGTACAACCTTATAAATACCTAAGCGCAATTTGATAACATTTTCCATAATTTATGTTTCAAAGTGTACAAAGCTTGCATGTGCACTGATGTGACCATAATTGTGGACAATGAAAGTACATAAACATTACGTGTGCGGTTCCCGATCAATCCCTGACCGTCTGTCCTGCTCCCTTCCCCAGCTTCGCCCCGTGGAGTCGCACCTGCGCGAGGTCCGCATCACGACGGTGGACGAGTACCAGGGCGAGGAGAACGACATCGTGCTGCTCTCCCTGGTGCGCAGCAACCAGCGCAGCAACCTGGGCTACGTGGGCATCGAGAACAGGGCCTGTGTGGCGCTGTCCAGGGCCAGGCATGGTAAGTCGCATCCCACACTGTCAGTGCGTTACTTAGTTTTTTTTTGTTTAATTTGTCTAAAGCCACATGCTTTGTGTTAATGGAGAATTTTGTGCGTGTATTCTGAACGATTTTGTGCGCGTGTAAAATTTGCATAATATCATGCGTGAAAATTTATAAATTTATGCAAAACGTTACGCAGGTTTAATATCGTTCACAATTGTACTTTAACATTTAGTATGCACGCACCAGTAATTGTTATGAATATAATAAGTACTTTCTGTTTCGCAAACAGCTTATTCTTAAAAATTGTATAGAAATTCAGTGGCTAATCATTTTGGTTAATGATTTTACGAAGCGAAGTAGTCATGCCTTCTTCTAAAATGTTGTGACGGGCTGAGAGTGTTGCTTCATTGTACTCAAGCACTTTTGTGTTTTGTGTTCGATTCGCGACATATTCCATGCGTTCACACCGTAACAGTTTTGCGCGCAGTACGTGCAACTAAATGGAAAAGGTGCGTAGAGCATTATGGTGCTTTGCTTTAGAAGGTTGATAATCTTAAAATCGCGTGTAACCAAATGTTCAGCACCTCCCTTATCCTGATCCACTCAGTACGGGTGGATCGCCTTGTGGATGTGATGCTCTCGATGCTTATTGGCACGCCCCTCACACGACGTTAATAGAGTAGCTGTAGTGTTGAGACATCACCTTCACTCTGAAAACCTTTCAAACTATTTTGGGCTTTACAAACAAAAGCTTGTTTATAACAGAGTATTTTGAGCATACATAAGCTTACAAAAAATTCTTCGTAACTTACGAGCTATTTCTTCCTTTAACTAACTAAGTAGTTTGTACCTTACATATGCTCAAAACACTTCGTAAGGTTTTCGGCGTGTGTAATGACACGCTAAATTTCTATGTACAATTTTAATCCGTGGTCTCACACAATTTTGAACATTCGAAATTTTTCGTCCAAGTGTGTACGTGGAATCGCACAAATTCGTGCGAAATCACGTACATAATTTGTACGAAAATTACGTAAGTACGTGCGAGACCGCTTACAAAAATTGTTAAAGGAAATTTAGTGTGAACGATTGTCCTTGGTGGGTTTCAGGCTTTTTCATCATCGGCAACATGACTACGCTCACGTCCAAGGAGTCGGTGTGGACCGCGGTGGACGCCGAGCTGCGTCGCCAGGCGGCGGTGGGGCCGCACCTGGTGCTGCGCTGCGAGGTGCACGGCCAGCTCACGGCCGTGGCCTCGGCCGAGGACTTCGAGCAGTGCCCCCAGGGCGGCTGCATGCGGCGCTGCGGCGTAGACCTGCGCTGCGGCCATGTGTGCCCGCAAGTGTGCCACCCCGACGACCTGCAGCACGTCAAGTACAAGTAGGTGGTGAAAAGGAAAAGACTTCTTCTAACTTCGGTGCACTTTTATTTGCCGAATAGCATAGGTGACCTTGAAATGAATTTTGATGACTTGGATCACTGTTGTTCAACGAATGTAACGCCATATTCGTTAGAATGTGAATTTTGTCTCGTTCGTTCGCATACGATGTCACATTCGTTTGAACGTGACACGGCCGCTAAATTAGGGTGTCACATTCGTTTGAACGTGCGTCAACACTCAAACGAATGTGACGTCATATTCAAACGAACATGTCAAAATTCACATTCGAACGAATATGACGTCATATTCGTTGAATAACAGTGATGCCTCTCAAAGAAATTCGTTTATTGCTTTTGGATTGTTTTTCTTTCTATTTCTTTTATTTTCAATTGTGCAGGTTTAAAACATACGCCCTGAGGTTCTTGCATTTAACCATAATGGGGAACTTTGGCACTCTACCCTTTTATTGAAGTCTAGTCTAGTTCCTCTAAATAGCTTCACTGGTGAAACTAAAGTGTAGTATAGTATTACCCTCTGTTCCGAGCGTAACAGGCTCATCCACCAAGATTCCCCCTACATAAATGAGGGTTTCTTGTGTACGCTTCATTTCAAGCGTAACGTCTTCAAGCGTAACCCTTCGCTTGACTCGATACAGTTACGCTTCAGTTTAGCAGTATTGTTTGCAAAACACTTAGGTTGATTTCGGATAACTGTATCCAACAACGAAGCCCCATGATGCGTGCGAAGTGTTGAGAAAGACCCAAGAGAGCACTGTATTGAGATCCATTCCCTGACCTTTTCTTAAAGCAGCCGGTCCTTTTTTCTGTTCCATTTTCCCCACTAGGTGCCAGGAGAACTGCGTGAAAGTGGCGTGTGCGCGGGGCCACCCCTGTGGAGCACGGTGCTACGAAGACTGCCCTCCCTGCCCGGTGCCCAAGCAGGCCGTGCTGGCGTGCGGCCACATCGTCACCATACCCTGCCACATGAACCCCGAGGACCACAAGTGTCAGGTGAGATGGTGTGGATTAGAGGTCGAGTATAATTCCAGCGGTTCGAAGGCAAAGGGTCATGCAATCCCATCACAAACCTGCGTATCGAACGCCTGTAAGCCGACCAATAACACGACAAAATCTTACAGAATCGCACATCTACTTGTATCCGACAGAATCCAACAGTCTGGGCAGCAAAATTTTGAGTGAAAGACCCATCGAGGACTGTACTATAATTATTGTACGAGGGGTCACCCCTCTCATTTCAAGCGTTCATAAGATAACGGATCATCAGGAATATAACGAGGAATTACGCGTGAAATTTTAGAAAATTAGTGCAAGCGCGTTAGATACGGAATATTTTTTTACTTTGAAATATGTGATTACGGCGTAGATTACCGGAGACGACCAGTTAATTTGTACTAGGATCATTGGTGGCACCCTCGTGATAGTATCTCTTATGCCACGCCTTATTTGATCCTCGTGGCAATGTCTCGCTTATGCCACGCCCTATTGGATCCTCGTGGTAATGCCTCTTTAATGTCACGCCTTATTTGATCCTCGTGGCAATGTCTCTCGTATGCCACGCCTTATTTTTGATCCTCGTGCTAATGTCTCTCCTATGCCACGCTTTATTTGATGCCAACCACGGTCTGACATCATCCACTCTCAGACTCGTATTGACTTTTTATCTCTTGCCAAAAAGTGTTTTGTGCAAACGTAATATGTACTATTTTTTCTAAGCTTTACACGTTTTTGTCCATTATTAAGGGTGCTTAGTCCATTAAACCTAACTTTCTGTCAATTGCAATGTACTTTTTGATTTTTACATGATCTACTGACAAATTCATCTTAAAAACGATCTAAATTGTGCATAGCTAAAGAGAAAATAGTACAATTTACGTTAGCTCAAAAAGCTCCATGAGCAAGAGACATAAAAGTCCACATGTGACTGAGAGTGTCATCAGTTGCAGTGTGTTTTCTCTTCAGTTTGTAGTGCGAGAAAATTTCTTCGTCTTGCGACCTCTTGCAGCAGTTCCTCCATCTCGATAACTTGCCCTGTGTTCTGACAGGTCGAGGTGGACCTGGTGCTGCCGGCATGCGGCCACGCACAGCGCGGCAAGTGCTCCCAGAGGGACGGCGTGGCCGCGCTGGCCTGCCGAGTGCCCTGCGAGTTCCGGGTCGACTGCGGCCACGCCTGCGAACGAAAGTGCCACGTCCTGGACGACCCTCTGCACGAGCAGGTGGGTTGCGCTCACACCACAATTCTTTTACTCAAAAACCTAACTGCCTAAATGCATGCTCGCAAGCACTCACTTACAAACGCATACTTGGCCATAAGTACCTGTCAAGCATGCATTACTTGTAAGTGGGAAGTTGGTCAGGGCATTCAAGGCATTAGAACTACGCCATTGCAGGGCGTCAACTATTTTACGCCCCCGAACGGCGTGAATCGTTCTGTGATCTTCACTGAAAAACCAAATGTGGTCTAGGCCACGTTTGGTGTGGTCATTGCATGGAATTGCATGGAATTACCACACCAAACGTGGTCTAGACCACACCAACTGATGCGGTCCAAATGGCACTCATTTGACAACATCAGTTGGTGTGTTCTAGTTCACCTTTGGTGTTTCAGTGTTGGAAGGGGCGTTAAGTATAGGACTTTAAAGTAAAATTTTGATTCCCTTCACTCTCAGACTCGTACTGAGCTGTTCTTAAGTAACTAGCGTATACGTTTATGTGCACATTTATCAGCATATTAACATTTTAATTTCGTCTTGACAAATGTGTTAAGCTCCTTGACGAAATTCGATTAATGTGCACAAACGTTAATGAACTTTAATAAAATGTCCATTTAAGGATGAGAGTGTTCGTAAGGTATTAAATATTCATGCCCTTGACGGGCGTGAAAGACTTGTTATGCCCCTTGAGGGCGTAGTTACTTTGTTTTACCAGTGATCACTCGGTAAGTATTCTATGTTTCCAAGTTCATACATTCGCTCTGGAAGAATCCCATGTTTGCTACTCGGCGGGGCATGTTCGTTGCAGTACCAATGCAAAAAGCAGTGCGAGGAGCGGCGGGAAGGTTGCCGCGCGAACCACAAGTGCCGGCGGGTGTGCCACGAGGAGTGCGAGCCCTGCGACGTGGAGGTGCCCAAGGACCTGCCCTGTGGGCACAGCCGGCGCCTGCCCTGCAATGAGGAGCCCCTGGCGGAGTGCTGCACGCAGAAGTGCAGCCGGACCATGCGGTGCGGCCACCGATGCGCCAACAAGTGCCGCGTGCCGTGCGGACCTTGCAAGGTCAAGGTGAGTGCGGGGGAGATGTTGCGAACACTCTCAGACTGTAATAGACTTTTTATCCTTTGGTAAAGAGTTTTTTAAACAGCAATAAAACGTACTATCTCCTCAATATCTATGTAAGATTTTGTTCGTTATATTGACTTAAAGACAGTTTGCCATTGACTAGAGTCGATACTCAATTGACTTCAAAAATAGTCCTTAATTGATGACAATGTAGTCTGTATAGTGAACAATATTGTACATGGTCACAGAGGAAATACTACATATTATTGCCGTTTAAAAAACTAAGTAAGCAAACGATGAAAAGTCAATAATTGAGAGAAAAAAGTCGATACGAGTCTGAGAGTGAACACTGCAAGAATAAATGTGGACAGTACAAAAGAGAAGTTCAACGAGGATTGTAGATAAAAGGTACAATGATTATTGTTGAAAGCATTATCAGAACCGGGAAAAGTTCAACGACAGCTTGACATGTACCGTTTTGTCATTCGGCCCCATTGTACTTTGTACAATAATTGTTGTACTTCGAATTTACAACCAAAACTGACTAAAAATTTGTCAGTATTTATTGTACTGTTGTGGTTTGTCCTTGCAGTGAAGCTTGGCGACTCTGTTTAGCTGGTCCACTGCTAACTGAAGCGACACACTTAATTATCAAGTAAATTTGTTGTGCATGGTTTTTAACGAGATTGTGCACACGCGTGAAATGCACGACTTCATGTCCATTTTCGCGGTCACACGTTCGGTTCGAGTCTTGTTAAGCGACTTTGTCGCTCAAAGCGCGTCTACAGTTTCGGCCGCATGCCTGCGTACACTACAAGATCAAATGTGTGCTTAGTACACAGCTGTAGATGTATGCTTGGCAAGCACACAGCTATAGATGTATGCTTGGCAAGCACACAGCTATAGATGTATGCTCGGCCAAGCACACTTTTATCCCACCCGTTAAAAGGCAGACTCCTACAGCTGTGTACTTGGCCAAGCATACACCTATAGCTGTGTACTTGCCAAGTATACATCTATAGCTGTGTGCTTGCGAAGCATAAATCTATAGATGTTTGCTTGTAAGTACGCTCCCACAGCTGTGTACTAAGCATACATTTGATCTTGTAGTGTAGGTCTTCTGGCTCACTGTGAGGCGTGGCGGAGCGCCTGCGTAGTGGAGGGCGGGCAGGCCCGCTCAACGCCTCAACGTGACGGGTGGCCTACCCTGAACTTCACAGGCGCTCCATCTCTTTCAAAAAAGCAAGCAGTTCTCTTTAAAGCGGGGACCTGAATCTTCAGCAAACTCAAACTCTGACTGATCTATGGCTCGTTTCTTCCTCGTCCACTGCCATTTAATACCTTTTTCTAGGCGTATTTGTCTTTGTCGCACTTACTGATAGGGCCCTCTCTTCCCGACGTCCCACTGCGTACTGCGTTGCAGGTGGACAAGGTGCTGCCGCGCTGCGGCCACACGCAGCCCGTGCCCTGCAGCGTGGACGCGGCGCTGTTCGCGGACTGCGGTGAGCCGTGCCGGCGCTTCCTGCGGTGCGGCCACCTCTGCGGCCTGGTGTGCGGCGCGGCGTGCTCGGACGCCGTGTGCGCCCAGCTGGTGGTGTACCGCGGCGGCCTGCCCGCCTGCGGCCACCGCATCATGGTGCCGTGCGCATCGAACCACGGTAAGGGCTGCGGTTGCACTGAGAATGAAAGTCATGATCATGACCAAAATTTAGGGTGAGGAATTCTTTATCACCCAAATTTGGGTGAGGAAGGTTTCCTCGCCCTAAATTAAACCTTCCTCACCCAAATTTGAGTGAGAATACTATGTCGTCATATAGGTAACCGATACCCCTTCCTCACCCAAATTTGGGAAGCCAAGGAAGCCTTCCTCACCTACATTTGGGCGAGGAAACTTCCTCACCCAAATTCGGGTGATAAAGTGTTCCTCATCCAAATATGGGTATTGATCAAGACTCTTCCATTCTCAGTGTGCACAGTGGGCCAGAAGACCGGTGAAGGCGGCTCAAAACTCTTGACGCGTTTTAAGCTTCAAAGTCGCTACGTGGAACTAGAATCAAACGTATGACCTCACCAATGGATTCCTCGTTCTGAGAGTAAGCCGTTGGTGGGGTCACACGTTCGGTTCGAGTTCCATTTAGCGACTGTGGAGTGGCGCTCCAAGCCCGTCCGGAATTTTGACCACCTCCATCGATCTTTTGGCCCACTCTGCGTTGTAGTCACCTTTAGTCCAATATCAACTATGATAGGAAAATGTGTGGTGAGACACGAGGTACACACTGCAAGCATCAAACTAACTTTGACCCCCGACCCCCCTTGCGACCCCCTCATTGCAAGAATTGAATAAGACTCGGACCTCCGACTGCTATTAATTTATTTTCTGAAAAGCGACATTATGTCAAAGTTATGGGGGCAGTGGAGCCATATTGTCGGGTCGCTGTGCTTTTTCGACCGCCTGTTTGGTACCCGTTTAAAAGAAGGTCCAATCTCTTGATTAAGGATACACGCTGTTTTTCTGTTTATTACCACTGCACCCAGAACATCAGAACATTCTATGTTCACAACGATGCTTTATAAAGCCGAATTGTGTTAGCATTTAACTAGGGGGACTTGAGATAACGTCTTATTGATGAATGGCCTCAGATGTATCCCTTTCATCCCACTTGTGTGGAAAGATTCCTAGACAAGTTTCTTTCTCTCCATCTGTATGTTTTCCTCATATGAGGCATGATCAGTGAGGGCCTTTTGTTTTGCAGACCCGAGCAGCCCCGAACTGCTGGCCCTCTGCAATGAGCCTTGTCGCAAAGTTCTGCAGTGCGAACATCAATGCGCTGGGACCTGCGGCAAATGTCTTCGGGGACGTTTCCACGTGGCTTGCAAGAGCAAATGTGAGCGGCCACTCTTGTGCGGGCATGTGTAAGTACATATCTTTTGGCACAGTAGCCAATGCTACCAAAGTTATTATTTGTAGGAAAAAAAACCACGACCACATTATGTGCGTCCATTGAGTTTCAGTGACTGAGGAACACATTTACTTGTATGCACAATTTTGTACAATTTAAGGACGAAAAACTACACATATTTCCCCTTTTTTGTACAAAATCGCGTTCAAATTTGTACGAAGAGTTCGTCTTCCCAAGAAACTGTTGCATCTCGTACATAATTTGTACAAATACATTAAGCGTGAACGCTTGCAGTCTTAACACAGAAAACCTATGTGTGTACTCAGTACACTCCTCGAGTCGCGTGCTTACAAGCATGCACTTCGAGGCGTGTACTTGCCTAAGCACGCACCTCGAAGTGTGTACTTGAATGAGTACACACTTCTAAGTGTGTACTCAGTGAGCATGCACTTGGAGGCGCAGCGAGGCGCATGCTTTATCCCTATATCAAGCATGCACCTTCAAGTGCGTGCTCACTTAGTACACACTTAGAAGTGTGTACTCCTCCAAGTACACACTTCGAGGTGCGTGCTTAGGCAAGTACACGCCTCGAAGTGCATGCCTGTAAGCACGCGACTCAAGGAGTGTACTGAGTACACTCGTAGGTTTTGAGTGCAGTTCTGAATCTTGCAGTGTATTTAGTTTTCAAATCCTGCTGCAGCGTGTAAATTTACTCTCCTCGTTTATAAGCCTTTTCGTTTCCAATCACAAATTCAGCCAGTTTTATTTTCATTGTTCCTTTTTCAGAGAGATGAGTTCCTTATGAGCTTAATGTGGTTGTTTCGCGATTGTGTCTGAATGGCCTTGTACTCTGCTTGATGACCCCGACTCCAACACTAGTCCTAAAGGAGAAAACTTCGGTGATATTTGACGTTTGTTTGGATTGAAGTCTGTCGTTTGCCTCCATCAGGTGCGAGGCGCCTTGTGCCGCGAGCTGTCCTCCATGCAGCAAACAGTGCCCCGTTCGGTGCCGCCACACCAAGTGCCAGAAAACATGCGGCGAACGCTGCGCACCCTGCAAGGTAGGGACAGTGCAGAAGAGTTTTTTTTTTGTTTTTTTTTTTTAAATTCACGATACAACTGTGTATTGCAAACAAGAGGTCATACATATAATTTCACCTTTAATGAGTCGATAAATAGAAGTATCGCCGATAACCTGCCTATACTCTGAAGTGTCGCCAAAATTTGACCACTAACCGTAATGACTAATTCGAAATTTATTGGAAAATTTCGGCGATACTTCAAAGTATTTCCTTGAAGTATCGCCAACTTTTCGGCGACTCTTTTGTTTATAGCCTCCTTACAGGTAAGATTTTCCGTATGACCCTTTATCGGCGGTTGTTCCTAAAGTGCGATGCACCAGTGGGAGCGATAAAAGCGGGCTCTAATGCATCCCGCCCTCATGGACGCTACACTTTAAGCGTTTGGATTCTCACAGCCAAAACGGTTCCTGGTTTTCCCCAGGAAGCCCATAGTTAAGACATAGCCGACTTCCTGAGAGTTCTTGGTAAAGACAGGAACCCCTCTTGTTGTGCTCAGTGTACTTACTCCTTACTCCTCTGCGCGTTCCAGGAGCCCTGTGCCGTGAAGTGCGCTCACAATCGATGTCCCAGTCTGTGCAGCGAGCCCTGCCCGGAAGGCCCCTGCAGCGAGCCGTGCACGCGCGTGCTCAAGCAGTGCGGCCACGCGTGCGTGGGGCTGTGCGGTGAGACGTGCGTGTGCCGCGAGTGCAGCGACATCGAAGTCTTCTTCGGCACCGAGGACGATGACGACGCCAGGTACGCGCTGTCGGCCAGAATGCCAGCGCAGGCAGTCAAAACTCTAGTCGCGTTTTGAGCTCCAGAGTTAGCAAACAGGACTGGAACCGGACGTGTGACCCCACCAATGCAGCAATCTGTCTGTGGAGTCACACGTTCGGTTCGAATCCCATGAACCGACCTCGAAGCTAAAAACCGGTCGGAAATTTTGACCGCCTCCACCGCTGTGGACTGACAGGCTTTGTCTCTATCTAGACTGCAAATCCTGTGGCAAGTTTGCTTGTTACAAAATTGGAAAGTCTTAGCCTTGAGCCGAAACCCTTATCAGGTAGTCACTGTTTGGCGCTTCAGCTGCCTGTAATGCCAAATTTTTGCTTTCTGAAGCTTATTTTTGGCAGCCTGATGCCTGTAAAATATTATGTCTTTCGTTTTTTTTAACAATTTGGTTTTTGTTTGTTGGTAGGTTTGTGGTGCTGCCAGACTGCAAACACCTGTTTGAAGTGACCTCGCTCGACCACTGGATGCACCAAGCTATTGATGAAGACAGTGGTAAAATAGCCATCACCAAAAAAGTAAGCGTTTATTGGCCTGTACACTAAATACCTTCGGTACGTTTTGCTTTCGCGACATTGATTCAGGGCCGTAGCCGTCTCCTCGCGTCAGGGGAGGGGCAAAATTTTTTCTGCAGTGAGGGTTGCCTACCTATCAAGGGGGTTCCGTAGGTGCTTTTTTTCGGTTGTTAAAACACGATTGAATCTATTTAAATGGCGGTGAACGTAAATTATTTGCGAGCGAAGCGAGCTCAGAAAATTTGCGGGTCTTGAGGTTATTTGGTGGTAACGTTGGGTGCGAGTGAAGCGAGCTGAGAAAATTTGCGATTTTAAAGGGTAAGGATGGTTAACACAATTTAATATGTTTGCGAGCGAAGCGAGCAGAGAAAATTTGCAGGTCTGAGGGTTATCTAGGATAGTCAGCGTTTGTCTGCGAGCTGAGAAAATTTGTGGTTCTTTGGGCTAGTTGGTAAATGTAATTTGTTTGCGAGCGAAGCGAGCTGAGGACATTTGCAGTTTTTGGGGATATCTACACTCTCAGACTCGTATTGACTTTTTTCTCTTAATTATTGACTTTTTATCCTGTGCTTACTTAGTTTTTTAAACAGCAATAAAATGTAGTATTTCCTTTGTAACCATGTACAATATTGATCACTATAAGGACTAAATTGTCATCAATTAATGACTTTTTTTGAAGTCAATTGCGTATTGACTCTTTGTCAATAGCAAACTGACTTTAAGTCAATATAATAAACAAAATCTTACATAGATATTGAGGAAATAGTACGTTTTATTGCTGTTTAAAAAACTCTTTACCAAAGGATGAAAAGTCAATAACAGTCTGAGAGTGTATTACCCTTTTTAACGATATACTCGCGCATTTCTGTGTCTACATTGATTGCATTCAGCCACCTTTTCCAGATTTCTTGCCCCCCCCCCCCCCCCCCAGCTACGGCCCTGCATTGATTATACGTTTTGATCAAAACGCAAGAGCTCTTGTACTTGGCACTGAAATGTGCGTTGTAGCGTGTTATTCTTACATTTTCAGCGTATGTGCTCAATTTTGCGCTAAAGCTAGGCACATGCCTTACGGGTCCGCTAAAGTGCATGTGGGTATTGTGGCGCCCGCCCTAGAAGGCGTGTGGGTGTGGGTATTTTATCGCTACCCTAATGGATGCTCTGCTTGACAGGCCGGGGCCGGCGTGCCTCGCATTCAAATGCGTCAAGGTTGGAGCCATGAATAGCAATAACAGAAAGGGCGATGGTAGGGTAGTGCGTCGAACACGCATGCTCGACGGGCGGGGCTGTTTCGCTGTCACAGGCGTCGATGTCTAAAGAAATATCGAAACCAAGTCAAGAGAGTTTTAAATTGCGATGTTTTTTGGGCGAGGTATCGTAAGAAAGGGGAAATAACTTTGAATTTTAGCGTTCAAATTTTTGACTTCGACATGAATTTCGATGCAGGGCAGCCAAATTTCCTCTAATTTCGGTAAGAACTTCACAGATTTTGGAAGAATATCCATGAAGTCCGACTAAATTTCATGAATTTTGAAGGAATTGGACGAAAATTGAAGAGTGTCTATGAATTTCGGTGTACACGTTTCTTGTTGAGTTGTTATTTCTTGATCGAAAGTAAGCATTTGTCGCCTTCACTGACTTCCAGGAGTGTCCAAGGTGCAAGACGCCTGTTGTGACGAGTCTGCGCTACGGCAACGTGACGAAGCAGAACGCCGCGGACGTGGCTGAGATCAAGGAGAGGCTGTTCGGCACGTGGACCACCATCGACCCCGTGGCCAAGGAGGCGCGGGACCTACTCAAGCAGATCCCAGCGCGCCCATCCGGTAGGGAGCACGCTTAAAACCTTACACTCTCAGACTCGTATCGACTTTTTTCTCTCAATTATTGACTTTTCATCCTTTGCTTACTTAGTTTTTTAAACAGCAATAAGTATTCCCTCTGTGACCATGTACAATATTGTTCACTATAAAGACTAAATTGTCATCAATTAAGGACTATTTTTGAAGTCAATTGCGTATTGACTCTTTGTCAATAGCAAAATGACTTTAAGTCAATATAACGAACAAAATCTTACATAGATGTTGAGGAAATAGTACGTTTTATTGCTGTTTAAAAAACTCTTTACCAAAGGATAAAAAGTCTATTACAGTCTGAGAGTGTACGAAGTATTTTGAGCATATGTTAGGTGTAACCTATTTAGTTTTGATAAACGAAGAAATAGTTCGTTTAACGAAGTACGAAGTATTTTCTTGGTAAGCTTATACATAAGCTTTAACATATATGTATGCTCAAAATACTATGTTATAACGAGCTACTTTTGTTTGTACAGCCCAAAACAGTTTACAAGGTTTTTAGGGTGAAGAAGTCTGTTCAGCAGCGGCTGCATACTGCACTTCAAAAATTTGTTGTCACTTTGCGACAAAAGCGTGGATGATAGTTTCGTCACTTTCAAATGATGACAATTTCATCGCACATTATGAGATTTTCATGAAAGCTCCCATGCATTGCAGAGGACGCTCAAAGGCGTATCATTTACGCATGTTGGGACATTACTTTGGTCGATTTCTTTGGCATGATTTTTTTTTGCCCTTTGGAAAAGCATTAATCTCAGGCCTGAAACTTTCGTTGATTTCACACTCGAAGAAGGGGCATGGATGACTCATGCCCTTTCGAAGGGCGCCTTTGAAAGATAGGGACTTCTCATTTTAGATTCTCTGTAAAGCTTCAAGTTTTTATCTGTTGCCTTTTCTTATTTTGTCGCTTGATAAATCTTGAATTCTTTTAATACTCTCCCGTGTTCCGACTTTTCTTTTTACCACTAAGAGTTTGATTCTATTATAGATATTGACTATTTTTATGTGTCTCTCCCCTCACGAAGAACTAAACACATTCAAACTATACTCGTCTCCTTTCCTTAAAATCTCGCTACCTGCGAACACTGCAAACGTGGTTTCTGGTTTTCCCAGGTAGCCTAGTATAGACGTAGATGATTTCCAGGGGCCCTGGGAATACCAGAAACCATTTTTCTTGTGCATGGAGCAGTCGTTTCAAAAGTTGACCGTCATATCCTTTTTTTCAGGTTTCCCTGCCCTGGCCGACCTGGTCCAGACAGTGGACCTGCACCTCGGCAAGGTGGAGAAGAGGGCGCGCGGCCGCAAGCATGGCGCCAGGGCGGCGCCGCACTTGAGCCTGGCGGGGATGCAGAGCCTGCAGCAGTACGTGTCCGTCCTGAGCAGCCTCCACAAGGTGGCCGACGAAGCCCGGCCACACCTCAGGGAGTCCAAGAGAGCCGAACTGGAGGAAGTCGTGGAGCTGCTCTGCAGGGAGATCAAGCGCCGCGACCTCGTCCGACTCAGTGCTCAGGAGGTGAGTGCGTTTCTGTTCGTTCGAACGGGAAATCACACTCTCAGACTCGAAATTGACTTTTAGTACATGGTATTGACTTCTTCTTAGTAGCCCCTCCAGTAATTTGTGCAACGATAATACGTACTTTTCGCTTTTGTAATAATTATTTACATATTTTTTAGTACTTATTGACTAAAAAAATGTTCCTGAATAATTACATGAAGTAAATTGTACGTATCTAAGAAGAAAATACTAAATATTATTGTTGTAGGCAATAAAGTCAGCAAGAGGCTGAGAGTGCAGTCACCCTACCACACACTTAATTCCTTACGAAAAAAGGCTGTGCAGCCATATTATGGTGCGGAAATCGTTTTAATACAAAAGGAAGTACGGCAATTTCTTCGTAACTTACAAAGAATTATACTTCGTGGGTTACGAGGCCAGCGCAGCAGCCATGATACGAAGATTTGTCACCATAATACACTCTCAGACTCGTAATGACTTTTTATCTCTCACCAAAAAGTTTTTTGTGAAAACGTAATATGTGCTATTTTCTCTAAGCTTTGCACGTTTTTGTCGATCATATAGTGTATTTAGTCCATTAAACCTAACTTTTTGTCCATTGCAATGTACTTCTTGATTTGTACATGATCTGTTGACAATTTCTTCTTAAGAACGGTCAAAATTGTGCATAGCTAAAGAGAAAATAGTACAATTTACATTTGCTTTAAAAGCTCCATAAGCTAGAAACATAAAAGTTCCTACGAGACTGAGAGTGTACAAAGACTCGCCGTCCGAAAGATGTTAAGCGTGCACGGTAATTCAAATGTGACGTCATATTCGATAGAAAGTGAATTTTGTCACGTTCGTTTGAATACGATTTCACATTGTTTGAACGTGACACGGTCGTTTCATTAGGATGTCAAACCCGTTTGAACGTGGATCAACATTCAAACATATGTGTCGTCGTGTTCTAACGAACGTCACCAAAGTGACATTGTCACATTCGTTAAAAAACAGTGTCTGCTTTGAGTTTCGTTTCACATCCGTTCCTATTTTTGATCCGCTTTCTCCTTTCACTCTCAGTCTCATTAGGACTTTCTGTTTTCTTGCTTATAAAGCTCTTTGAGCAGACGTAAGTTGTAATATTTTTTTTTTAGCTATGAACAATTTTGATCGTTTTTAAGATCAAATTGTCAATAGATCATGAAGAAATCAAAAAGTAAATTGCAACTGACAAAAAGTCAGGATTAATGGACTAAATACCCCATGTAATGAACAAAAGCAATAGTACACATTACCTTTCCACTAAAACCTTTTTGGCAAGAGATGAAATGTCACTGCGAGTCTGGGAGTGTTGGATTTTAGGTCTCAAGAGCGCATCTTTGGGTTGCCTCGGCCTGCACTTTCCGAATTATTTCAAAATTCAGCTGGTTTGAGTAAATTTGCGTACTAGCCTACTCAAGCGCTTAGCGTAACAGTATGCACAATGAAGCTTGAAGAAGTTCCTCCGTACGTTTGTATTCGCAGAATGAGCCTGTTAAGCCTAATTTCAAGTGTACACTTGACATACCATTGTACAATTTTTTGTTCGTGATCTCACTCAATTTTGCACACACGCCCTTTTTGTTCTAATTTGTGCGACTTTTCGTTAAACGTTATACGAAATAAGAATTGTGTGAGACTGCGTACGTAATTGTTGAAATGCACATAGCGTATAAGCTTAGTTCGCCTGTAAAAACGAACGTTAATTTTTTGCCTCAGTAAAACTCGTGTAGATCTTCTTGTTTCTATGCTCTTTCGTCACTGGCGTCTCTGGTTCGTAGGGAAAGGACATCAACGTGGAGCTGACTCGCTTCACCCGCCTGGCAGCGCTGTGCAAGGCTGAGAGCAGCGGCATTTTGCCATCCGACGCCCAGGCCTACTTGACAAGCGCCATCCGCACCGTCGGTCCCTACCAGATGGTGAGACTTGAACGCAGTCCCATTGACTTGAAATGTATAATACTTTGACGAAAAATTACGGAGAAATCTGTAAAAACCTCAGTCCATACAGTCTACGAAGCATTTGCTTCATAACTGCGAAGGAAATGAGTTAAAGGCATTGTAGAATTGCTGAGTTGTGAAGAAATGTTTCGTATTACGAAGGATTTTGCTTCATAATACCAAGCATTTCCTCGCATGCCTTCGATTTCTTCGTATTACGAAGCTATGTTAGTTGAGTGTTCACTGTGTTTGTGCTAATTCTTCGCACCCAGAACGTAACATTTTTCGTAGCCCTCTTGGCACACTGGTGAAACTGAGGCGTAATTCTACGTAATCCTACGGGGAGTATTGGCAAGAGGATACGGAAAAATTTGGGTTTTGGGCACGGAGAAGAATGGTCGAAAAATTAACTGACTATTCCGCAGTTTTTTTTTTTTTTTTTTTTTTTTTAATATACAGCATGGTTTTTAACGACTTGTTTAATCCAGGGAAGAGACGGCGAGGTACGACAGCAGCTCGAAAAGTTCGGAAGGATTGCGGAGATTCTCTACGTGAAGGCTGCCGTGGGACTGTCGAGCGGCCACTGGTTTAAATGTCCCAACGGCCACTTTTACGTGATTGGGGAGTGCGGCGGGGCCATGCAGGAGTCGGTGTGCAACGAGTGCAAAGCCCCCATCGGGGGCACCAACCACAGACTGCGCGGCGACAACGCCTTGGCAGGAGAGCTGGGGGCGACAGCTCCAGCCTGGCCGCAGTGATGAGTGGACCAGAGTTTGCTTCTCCACACATTGTAAACATCCCGTGTTATTTATGTAGGTGGTAAGGTCAGGGTCAGTTAGGGTAATTTTAGGACGCGAAGTGAAAACGGGACAGCTGTTTCGTGGACAAGATTTGACTTGATAGAATGAACTCCTGCTGTGCCAGATGTGATGTTTTTACTGTGAAAATGACATTTAGTATAGCAGGAGTTCTAAAATGTCCTGTCTTGTCCCTGAAACAGCTGTCCTATTTGTACTCCGTGTCCCAAAATTATCCTGACTGACCCTAAGTGCAAGTTGGCGGGTTTGACCTTACCAAAGGGGCTTTATTTATTCTTGCGAGAACATTTTTTAACATTTGTATAATATTTTAACTTGAAACAACATTGTTATTTTAAGTAGTGAATGTGATGGCCGTTTTCTTTCTGTCTTTGTCTAAGCTTCATCAATATGCAGTAAAGTTTTGTCTTTGTCATGAAGTCCCAGTTTTTAAAAATTGGTTTTGTATCGTCACTTGGGTTGCACATGGTAAAACTTTTAGAGTCTTTTCATGATATGATTTCGTACACGTCCTTATTTTTTTTCTTGTTTTGTAGGTTTTTGAGTGGGTAGATTGAAGTGGTAATATTGCTTGTAGTTGTGATTTGCGATGTCTCCTTTTAAAATTTATGATCCCTTTACTGTGGTGTTTATATCATGTATTATTAAGATGCTGAAGTCATGTGTTTTATTTCCATTGTCAGAAGTCCAAGCAACGTGCTGACTGACGCAGGGTGATTGAACATATTGTGTATTAATTTCTGTATACGACGGTCTTAATATGACGTCCTTTCCCCCGCATAATGAACACTGTCACAATTGAGTGGAATAAATTTGTTTAATATTAATCATTGACAAGTTTTCACTTCCAAATTAATTCGTCGTAAACCATACACAATGGTGTCAAGAACGGCCTTGTTTGCCAAAATAATTGCACCATCGTTTTACCTCGATCACTTGCCGTCAAAGACAACGAATGCTAAAGAACATCTACCGAGCAAACAAGTTTCATTTTCATACTACACTGCCCATCAAAATTTGCGGCCCCTTTTTTGCGGTCGGCGCCATTTCTATTGAGTAAAAATAAATAAGAGGTGACAGGGTAGGATTTCACCTATTCGATTTGGGTGTTTTTGGTGGGTGTTTTAGTGTCTCAGAGACATGTTAAATGCCGGAGTACCATGTCCGGCAAAAATTTATTGTCTTATCTGTAGCCATGTTTCTGTTTTTTTCTTTTTTTGACTTGTGGTTTTTTGACTTGAATTTGGGTATTTTACTGTATGTCTTTAAATTTTTCCGCCAGATTCGCTCCACCTCGCGACTTTGAGGTTTCATATAATTTGAAATAAAGGGAGCAGATGTACCGCCTGAGTAAAATATTACTCTATAGACTTGTCAATCCAAGAAAAAGTATGCTCACGCATCAGAACATGCAAATATTGCCCCAAAGAACAAATGCGTCCAGAGAGCCGGGTGGCCATTGATCCGAAATCCCTTTGCGGTTTCTGAGAGCCTATTCCAGTTTCTGTTACAACCAAATCCAGATTCATTTACTGGCGTTTTCTGTGTAGAATTGTTACGGATTCTGCTATTTCAATTTACTGAGTGACTGGAGTTGAAAAATTAAGTCGTCTTTGACTCTCGTGGGTAGGTCTGGGCCGAGGTCAAAATGGATGTCGTTTTGATCATAGGCATTCATGCATCTCAATGCTCAATTCCATGCAAAGCCATGCACGAAAAACCTACAGTAATTTAGAGTGTAAAGACGAGATTTGTGCCGGATTTTGAACTGAAGGCTATTTTGACGTGTTATTGTTCACATTTCATGCTGAGGAAGGGTTGATTAGCTACGTGGGAAGGGTTGGTTTTTCGTCCTTTTAGCTCTCGCGGCGGGTTGTCTTGCACTCTTTCTGCTGGGTCCTTTCCCCTTTAACTGATTGTTGTTTGATTAGTTTTGCTACTTGTAAAGTCGAAAATAATGTTAATCGAACCCAGGTCATTAGTTTAAGTACCCGGAAGGGTTTATTTCTCCTGATAAAAGCCACAAAAAATGGGCTGTTCGCTGTCATATTACCTGAATTTTTTCCCTCAGATCTAGATTGTTTTAATCCTTTAAGACGATTTAAATTCAATTTTCTTTGTACTAGATGGGTTATTTTTACGAGGAGAGGCCTTTAAAGGTGTGTCGTGGAGCATTGTAAGAGCACTGTGATAGTTTGTGCCTTGGAACGCTCTCTCACATCAGTTGTCGTTGCTTTAGTTGTTTTATTGAGAACTCTAACGGTTATTAATTTATTTGTTGCAGTGTCACCATCGGTTGCTGCTGGTTTTTGGTGCTGCTCTTTTTTGCTGCTGTATCCTTACTAGCTTTTTAGTGTTCTTGCATGACATTCACACTATCATTTCTGGAATGCTGGGTTTAGATCTCTGATACCAAAGTAAACATCTTGAATTTGCTCTAACTCTTTGCATCTAATTCACTTAATATTTTAAGGAAGGTCTTTGCCTGGGATTGACTTGTAAGGGTGGCAGCCCTTGGAATTATTGACATATTTGGTCTTGGGATTTTGTTATTAACAACTGTAGTAGTGATTGTTTTTAGCCACCACTAGGTCGAACACTACATGTGACTAGTGTGATTGAAACTCACTATGGTGTTTGATTTTCTACTTTACTTTCCAGAATCACTGTTGAGCACACACAACTTTTATTTCACACTTTACCTTTTATTTGGACAGCCTTGCTCTAGCACTGCTATCAAATCGAGTTTTCTTCATCTATTTGCGTGCTTTTAATCCATGTGTGGTAGAGAGTTTTTAAATATTTTTTCAGAATGAAATTTGTGCAAGAAAACACACTGGACCAATGTCGTTACACTATTTAAAATGAACCAGTTTACTTTCTTGCCCATGGAACCGTCCAGGACCAGTGATGTTTGGCATGGAATGTGTATGCTATTGAGGCTTGCGAGTGAAGTGCCTTCTAACTTTCTTGCCCCAAGGAACCGCCCTGGACCAGTACAAAGGCTTGCGTGTGAAGTGCCTTCTAACTTTCTTGCCCCAAGGAACCGCCCTGGACCAGTACAAAGGCTTGCGTGTGAAGTGCCTTCTAACTTTCTTGCCCAAGGAACCGCCCTGGATCAGTGATGTTTTGCTGTATGGAATGTGTGTTGTATGGTATGACGGCTTGTGTGAAGTGTTGACTAACTTTCTTGCCCATTTTAACATTTTTTCATGAAGAGAAAATTTAAGTTTGATGTTCCACCGTCTAAAATACATTGTGCTCTCCAAATTAAAAATATTTCATTGCAAAAAAAAAAATATGTAGTATCAAAGATAGATAAACCATTGAAAACTTGGGGTTGGGATAGTGAGAAGTGTTGGTACCCCAAGTTTTGGGGTCACACTGAATTGATATTTTGTGGGAACCACTTCTCGCCCTTTGTTCTCAAGTAATGCATGTGTGCTAATTATTTTTATTTCTCTTTTAAAATTGTGGTGTGGTTTGGTGTGTGTTGTGGTTTAGTGTGTTGGCCACTGTGGTGTATTTGGTGTGAGTTGTGTGTTCATGTGAAACTAATATGCAAGATGAAAATAGATAAATTGAAGAGGTAAGAGGAAAATTGGGCATGCACTTTTACCTGTTGGACTTTCTCTGGTTTTAGTCCCCTATGTTGTTTTTTTTTCTTGTTTAATCTGCTTTTAGGTAGAGATTCTTTTTTGACTGGGGAGGTGATGTGTGTTGGTGCGAAATGGCAGTTCCTAATCTCAGGTGGAGTAAAAGTATGTTTCGAAGCTTCTATTCTTTTATTTGTTTTTTGACATCCCTTCTTTCCGTACGAGATAGATGTTTGTTTTTCTATTTTCTCAGGTGAGCGTGTCCAGTGGCAGTATTCATCCAAGATTCAAGACATTCCCTGTGGCTTGCAACTCATCAATGGAAATTTTACTTTGTGACCCAAATGAAAATAAAGCAATTAAAAGTTTACAACTTGTCCCTCTTTTACTCCTTTTGTTAGAAAAAAAAAATGAACTAGACCTACCCACAAGTTTCCAAATAATTACATCAAGAACAGCCCCAAGTGATATTTTACAAACTGGCATCTAGTGCTCAAACACTGGTTTATACATTTCAATGCAAGGGGCATTAACTCCAAAATTGATATTCAATTTTGTTCAACACCAAATAGTTGAGATACCAGAAATACGACAATTAGGACATGTAAAAGTATAATAAAATGCAAGAGCACCTTCCACTCGTCATATTCCCATCCACAGGTTGTGACGAAAGGGAAAGAAGAAGCTTCTGACAGGTTGCGAGTAGATGGGATTAGTTCAGGTTTGAAGAAATATGACAACTAGGCTTCAGTAAAGAAAACTTATTTATTTTTACTATTCTTACCACAACACGGCAGTGCTATGACCAGATCTTCCCTTAACTGAGCTTGCAGAAATAGGCAAAATGCCTGCACCGGTGTCAACCATCTTCCAAAAGGGCTACAAAGCCACCCTGCAACACGCAGACAGGGACAGATATGAACAACTTACAAGGACACTAACTGGGGGCCTTGACCCTTTTGAACTAGACTGGAAACTTCTCCCAGACAATATTGATTTACTTCCAAAGGTGAACATTGTTCACATAATACAGTATCTCGTGTTCACAACAAAGGCCCACACAATGGTGCAAATGAAGGCCTACAAGGCAACAGCTGCATACAAATTTTTGAATGATGGTTGGGTACAAGGGATTCGCTGCTATGAAGTTGACCTTGAAAAGGTTCTTGTTCTTGGCAAGGTACACTATTTTCTTACTTACAAATTAAAAAAATACAAGTACCATATTTATCCAAAGTTCATCCTCGTTCATCCTACTTTAGTTACCATATAGTTAAATAAAAAAAAAATTAAGTCTATCCCTAGATTTCTGTGATAGGATAAATACAGTGGACCTGCACAGCAAATTATTTTGAGCTTGTGGTTTACAGGTGAAACACTCCTTCAATGTGAGTGATCCCATTGCTAAAGCATGGGTACTGATGCTGAAGGATGGGACAATTCTTGCTGCCTGGTGTACATGCATTGCTGGGCGAGGGGAAGCCTGCTCGCACGTTGGGGCAGTATGCTACGCGGCTGAATTGGGAGTCACCAAACGAGAGGCCCAAACTTGTACATCTCTACCTAACAAGTGGTTGCCTCCTTCCTTGAGAGATGTTCCGCTGCTGCCTATTAGCGAGTATGATTTGACGCCACCAGAGATCAAGAGGAAGCGTCTATTTCAGCAAGCAGCTACCCATGATGACCCAGACGATCCAATGAATCCTGGTAATCCTAGCACTTCCACCCCTTTACCTGCAACAGAATTAACAGCTGAGAAGAAAAAAATGATACTGAGTTCTGATGAGGTGGAGGATTTTCTAGGCAAGCTAAAGATGACAGATCCAAACTGCGCACTCCTCAGAGTAAGCGAGAGGCACAGTGAGGCACCAGAAAAGCCAGACGATGGCCTGCCAACTTCACTTCTCAACCTCTACGATGAAGCTTATGCGAACATGACTTACGAAGAACTTCTTCCAGAGTGCCAGAAGGTTTTTGAAACTCTGTCCCTGACCCGTGAACAAACAGATAAAATCTTACAGGCCTCGCAAGGGCAGGGTGAAAGTAAAAGCTGGAAAAAACTGCGCATAGGAAAAATAAATGCCTCTGAGATACATAGCTGGTTGAGGACCTCAATTGAAGAGCCAGCCATTACCTACATCAAGAACTGCTGCTACCCTCAGAAGGAAGACAGGAGGACACAATTCATGAGAGATGGAAATGCTTGGGAAGCAGATGGCCGCACTGCTTACAAAGAAGAAATGAAGAAATCTCACATGAATTTTCGAGTGAAAACATCTGGGTACTTCAACATACCAGAGTATGTTTACCTGGGTGCATCTCCAGATGGGCTTTGCAAATGTGACTGTTGTGGAGAGGGGCTGGTTGAAATCAAAACAAGACAAACATCCAGCAGCAATGAGGTTCAAACAGCACACATGTATCAAATGCAACAACAAATGCTATTGGTTTCTACATACTGCCAATTAGATGAAATATACTGTGACTATGTTATATATAGACCAGGACAAGAAATTTACATAGAGAGAATCTATCCCGATCAAGACATTTGGCAAGAGATAAAAGAAGACGGAAAGGAAAAGTACATTAAAATTTTGCTCCCAGAACTACTAGGCAGGTACTTCACCTCATTGAAACACTTGCTGAACTCCACCAGAGTAACACAGGAGGTCTGTTACTGTAGGCAGCCACCAAGAATGCCTATGGTTAAGTGCACTAGCAGGAGCTGCACATTCTCTGTCTTCCACTACGGATGTGTTGGTATCACCCACAACCGGAGGAAAAATTGGGATGGTTGGCTCTGCCCAGAGTGCACCGAAAGAAGAGAACAAGCTGCAGCTGCAATCCAGACGTAGAAATATTTATTATTGTTATTTATTCCAGTTGTAGAAATAATTATTACTACATATTATTTATTACTGTATGGCGTTTGAAATTTGCAATTTTGTTTTAGAAACATCTTCTTGTTTATATAGTGCCCAATTTGTTGCATGTTGTATATATTAGGAAATTCATAATTTTAATTTAGAAACATGTTCTTGTTTATAATTGTAACGAGTACCTAATTTGTTGTATGTCTTATTTTTAATCTGATTTTGAAACATGTTCTTGTACTAAGACTTCATTTGATAAAGTGTAAGCATAAATGCTCCAAAAATATAAAAATAAAACTAATGACAACACAACAAAAACCATTGACTCATAATTTCTTCAAACCAATCCCCTCTTTAAATATTTTATGTAGTTTTCACTTCAACTAGAAAAACAAAAGCTTTACATTTAATTTGTACAAAAATTTTAGTTTACTTTCCTTAACTTGATCACTAGATCCCACAAAATGGTGTTTGCATGTGCGGTTGTAGGCTGCTCTAACAGAAATAACAGAGAGAGGCACCTTTCCTACTTCTGCATACCAAAGGTCATTGAAACGCAGTGTGACAAGACCTTCGAGCTTTCAAAAGCACGCAGAGCGCGGTATATTACCAACATTGGCAGGAAAGACCTTCAAGACAAAGATGTTACCTCTAACACTAGAGTTTGCAGCGAACATTTCCATACAGGTGTAGTATCCAATACAGAAAAGGACTCAGCTAGTAGCTTTAGAAAAAATTGTAATGAGGAAATTTTTTGCTATAGGGAAACCTGCAATGCTGTTTGACAATACAAATCCTGACTGGGCACCAACCTTGAGAATGCGGCCAGTTGCTCCAATTCCAGCACCTAATCCAGAGAGGTATCAACGTGTGCAAGAACGCAACAGGAGGCAGCAAGAAGTCCTACAGAATCAGGAGGAAATTCTAGATGATCAACATGATGATGGAGACACTGGTGATGGTGGGAACGGTGAAGGTGACCAAGTAAGAGGTGAAGAATTGGCAGCCATTACAAGGGAACGTGATGACCTTAAGCGTGAAAGAGACGACCTTCTGGAAAGGGTCACTATCCTGGAAGAGGAAAATAAGAAATTGAAACAAAAATGTGGATTTGAAGAGACTGATTTGGAAAACAACAAGAAAAAAGTACACTTCTCCACTGGATTACCATCTTTCACTCTACTACTTGCAGTCTTCAACCTCTGTAAGGATCATGTGCCCACCTCACACCGCAATGTGTTAACACCATTTGAGGAATTTATGATAGTCATGATGCGACTCCGCCTCAACTTACTGATGGAAGACTTGGCATTCAGATTTGGTGTGACACAACCAACAGTGTCAAGAATCCTAACAAGATGGCTTGATGTAATGGCTTTGAGGCTCAAGAGCCTCATTGTGTGGCCTGAGCGAGAAATTCTCATCAAAACGATGCCAGAGTGCTTCAAGAAATCGTTCGGTACATCTGTCACCCTGATCATTGACTGCTTTGAGCTTTTCATTGAAACACCTTCTAATCTCCTAGGAAAAGTTGGATCCTGGTCAAGGTACAAGCACCACAACACAGTCAAATTTCTCATTGGTATCACACCTCAAGGAACCATCAGCTACATCTCTAAAGCTTATGTCGGAAGGATACAAGACACTGAACTCACAAACCACTGTAGAATTTTGGACAATCTCAAGCCGGGCGATGTGGTGCTGTCAGACAGGGGTTTCAACATCTCCAATACAGCTGGCTTCCTCCGAGCTCACGTAGTACAACCAGCATTTCTTTATGGTCGACTGCAGCTAACTGGAGAAGAAGTGGACAGTACAAGAAAAATAGCCCATGTTAGAGTGCATGTAGAGAGAGTCATCGGTCTCGTAAGGCGGAAATACAGAATTCTGTCTGACCTCATGCCAACAGACTCTTTGAAGACCAAACCAGGACAAGCCATGCCTCCCGTAGACCAAGTTGCCATAATTTGTTGTGCCCTCTGCAACCTGTGTCCTCCAATCATACCAATGTTTGAACAGGAGGAGTAGGACGAACTGGAAGACAATAAAGGAAAACTCATTGATCTGTATTTAGCCAGGACAGTGTTAAAATTAACACAGAAATAATAATAATAAATTTCATAGTACCTCTTAGTGGTTTTTATAATTTTCAGTTGTCGTCATTAACCTAGACAGTTGACTCAAGACCGCAGTCTTGTTCATCATCTCTCCGAAATTGACCCTGAAATAATCAAAATGGTTAAACAATGTTTGGCTACCTAGAATGTGAAGGATGAGAGACCAAATGGATCGATAAATTAACTAAATAAGAAAGGTTCTAGAAGCCGAATCGCTTAAACTTAAGTAAGCACACCTGATGGGCACATCGTTCATCAGGAGGGTTCATAAGGGCTTTTTTCTAGGACACTTAAACTTTTACTCAATCTAAAAATAACAAATTTTCTACAATTTACAACACTTACCAGAAAGTGTGTCCCGCGACCCAACAAGGGCTCCTTTCACGCGCTCCAAAAAACGATAAAAAACGCGCAGACAATCGTCAGACTAGTTTTAACGCAAAGTAAAAACGTCCAGGGACTTAATGCAGTAATTATATCAAACAAAAATTAAGTTTTCATAAAATTAGGGCGTAAAAACGCAAGGCGAAGGGGCCCAAGCAACAACACCGACATGGCGATATTACAATCGCTTTATAACACAAAGCAACGCACGTAGAGATGCGAGACCGGTTTTAAAACAAAGAAAAAATGTACCCGAATCGAAAATGGTGCTAAAAGTAAACTAACATTGACCAAGAAACAAGCAGCAAGACGCTAAAAAGTACGGATTTACACATGGGCCAAATGGCGGCCGGGCTCGGATGTCCACTGTCATGGCCGCCGGTCACCGCCTGCTGGCTTCGTGCATATAACGAATTGGAACTCTACACAAATCTATTGATAGATATAGATTAAAATCGACCGTCTATAGATGGTCTACCGGTCGTCTACAACATCTATGTCCATTCATTGTCTAGACATAGTCGTCTATATATGGTCTAGCGATTGTCTACAAAATCTATGTCCATTCACAGTCTAGACGTAGTCGTCTATAGATAGTCTACTGGCCGTCTACGACATCTATGTCCATTCACTGTCTGGACATAGCCGTCTATAGATGGTCTAACGATCGTCTACAAAATCTATGTCCATTCATAGTCTAGACATGGCCGTACTCGAACGTCCGAGCGATGGTAGACATTGTGTAGATGCCACATAGATTACATTCCTTCCCACATCCCACTTTAGTGAGTGCATAGCGTTATGGGTTAGTCCCGAACTTCGAAGTGGATACTAGATACCTTTCAACCCTGTACCTGTCGTTCGAATAGGGCGTGTGCGTGAGCTTCTGCTATCTGCCACTAGAGTGCTCTGCGCTCAAAGCGCGTCTGTTCTCTCGCGGGGACGACTCCGTGCGCCAGTTCCGTTAGTCTCTGCGCCGTTTCTCTGCGTCTTCAGGATAAGTCCCTTCTGCCTGACAGCCTGCGGAGGCAAGGATGCCTTCCTTATTTTTCACCTTCCTACTGGAAGAGGTCCTGGTGGGTTACCGACTTATCCCATCAAAACCCTTCTACTGACAGAAGACTAAGGATGTGTAAGAGCCGTCTTAGACACCTTAGAGAGATCTATTAGACAGCAAAAGACATCTATTTAACACTTTTAGAGACGTCTATAAGACACCCCAAAAGACATCTATTAGACGTCTACCAATAGACGTCTAATAGACGTCACAAATTCGACCATTAGATGATGTTTAGATAATCTACATGTAGATTACAAAAGACCTCTATTAGACTCGTTTCCGTCTACAAATAGACGTCTAAAAGACGTCTTTTAGACGTCTTTTTTCCGTGCACATGTGCACGTGGGTACGTGCTAGGCATGTCTCTGACAGGACGTGACCTGAACAGTCCATCGGGAACGAGTAACCGAACGCACATGCCCAGCTCGTGACGGTGTGGACGAGACAAAAGTGACGTGAGGGGGGTAGTACCATTTGGAAAGCGTTTTGCACTAAGGCCGGTTGTGCCTGCGGGGGCGTGACCGGGACGTGACGGCTGGAACTAGTCCCTGCGGCGCGTGACAGAGTCGTTCCGTCAGGAATGTGTATATCGCTAGGGGAGACTGTGCCGGCGGGGCCGTGACTGTGCATGACTGCTGGAACGAGTTTTCCGGGACCTGATGGAGACGTGACTGCTGTAACTAGTAGGTCCGGGAACGTACCGGGGAGGGGAATGTCACGTGCATACGGTGCTGATCCCCTGTGCGAGCCGCCAGGAACTAGTTCCTGGAGGACCGTCTTAGAGACTAGTTCCTCACTAGTCCCTCCAGGGAACGTCACGAGTTTTGTTAAATGGCAAAGAGTTTTGACCGCCTGTTCCGGTCTCCTGGCCCACTGCGTGACGCTTGCCGATGCTGCACAAGGAGCCGTGCGCGCTGCGTTGCTCAATCGGGTTCCATCCGCGCTGCAGAGTGCTGCTCCCAACCATGTCCGTGGCGACCGAGGCCCTGGTGCTGGCCGTGGTGGCCGGCGTCACCGTGCTGTTGGCGCGCTTCTTGGTGAGGTACCTGCACTCTAGGAAGCTGGAGCAGGCCATCCCCGGGCCACCGGCGTTGCCTGGACCTCATCAACGCGATAGGGGTGTGCGAATTGTTCGAAATCGAATCGAATCTGCGTAGTTTCGATTCGATTTGCTCACGGAACCGTCGATTCGATACCGGAATATTCGGAAAATCGAATCAACGCGTTTCGTCCTCGAATCGACCGATCCTTCGCTCCTTCATTCACACGAACAAATTGTCTTGTGACCAATTTGTTTTCCTAGATTGTCAAAAATACATGCCAAGTAGGCATTACATGACATTTAATACAAGCATAAAAATATGGCAATATTCGGATTCGATTCGAAAATTCTATGAAGATATTCGGATTCGATTCGATTCGGGAAAAAATTGCGGATTCGATTCGGGTCATTTAAAACCAGATTCGATTCGATAACAAAATTCACGATTCGCACACCCCTATAACGCGACCCCGGACACGATTCTGCAGCCTATCTTAAAAGTGACCAAAGGTCGAAGAAAGTTGAGCCGCGTGTCAGTCTTCAAGCACATGTTTGTTATAATCCCAGACCCCGCGGAAATCGAGGAGCTATTGCGTCGCAAGGAGTTTAATGACAAGGCCTTCTTCTTCTTCTACAATCTCCTATAAGAAATTGCTGAAAACTGCCTCCACCAGTTAAACTGTCCCGTGTAGAAGGTGCACCGCAGGTGGCTGGAGCCCGGCTTCAACACGAGCGCACGTCCTGGACCGCGTCGTGACCGTCTTCAGCGAAGAGGCCAAGGGCTTCGTGGACCGCGTAGTCAGCGACAAGGAGGTGGACGTGATGGACGACCTGAGAAAAACACTCATGCGACAGTTCCTCTGCACGTCTGCGACTGCCGAAGGGTCAGGGCCACAGTTCGACGACTACCTCAAGGATGCCGTCGACATTTTGCAAGCGGTCCTGTACTCTGTCAACGCCCACGCCTTCAACCCCCTTCTGTGGCCGGATCGGATATTTGCGTTGACTCCGCTGGCCAAGAAGATGTGAAAGACGATCCGGAGCTCCGAGTCACTGTTCGACAAGCTGCTCTACAACTGAAGTGTGTACTCAGTATGCACCTACAGATGCATACTTAGCTGAGTACACATCTACAGATGCATACTTGGCTTAGTAGGCATCTACAGATGCACAGTTAGCTGAGTTACACGCCGACAACGCACTGGTAGAAAAAGGTACGGAAAAGGTACGGAACATGTCTGGTCAACAATTTGCCTGGACCGTCCGTACTTGCCAGGTACAGAAATTTCTGTACTTTTTTCCGTACCCGTTTACATGAGCTTATATGGAGCAGGTACGGACGTCCCGTACCTTCGTCCGTACTTCCGTACTATATTCTTCCGTACATTTTCCGTACAAAAGTACAGAAATTATAACAGTGCGTATGCATCTGTAGGTGTGTACTCAGATAAGTATGCATCTGCAGATGTGTCCTCAGCCAAGTATGCATCTGCAGGTGTGTAATCAACCAAGTATGCATCTGAAGATGCATACTGAGTACACACTTCAGTTTGTAGAGTGATCGCGAAGAAGCGAAAACAACTTAAACACGACAACCATCGCTATCTCGAGGGGGCACTCAAGACCCTCATGGACATCATGTTCGAGACGAACGATGCCCGAGACGGGAAGTACATGACGGAGCAGGACATCGTGGACGAGTTTAAGACCTTCATGATCGCCAACGAGGAGACGTCGATGTTCACGCTGAGCCTGGCGCTCAAGGAGTTGTGCAGCCGGAAGTCCAGGACCTCGCCTTCTCCGAAATGGTCTCCGTGCTCGGGGACCGGGACGTCACTTGCGAGGACCTGCCCAAGTAAGTAGTCGCAGAAGTTCCAAAGTCGAGTCAAAGGGCTACTGGGAATACGGGAATGTGACGGCACGTCCGTTTGTACGTAAATCGTGCACTCACTGATAGTCAGTGAATGTGACATCACATTCGCTTGCACGTGAAAGCTGCACTGAAAAACCAAACATGGTCTCCAACTGGTGCGGTCAAATGAGTGATGAGTGCCAATTCGCCCGCATCAGTTGGTGTGGTCTAGACCACGTTTGGTTTTTCAGAGTGCGATGTCAGTTTGAACGTGACAAATTGTGAAAATTTACACTCATTGTAGTGTTACCAACTGCTTTGTCACATTAATTTAGGTGTGACACGAAATTCGCAGGTGAACTGTCACATTAAAACGAATGTGACACATGGTACCCATTGACATATGTCGTGTCACATCCTAACAAATGTGACAACCACACACTGTCACATTCATTGCATGTGACATGCTCGCATTGTCACATTCAAACGAAGGTGACACGCTTCCGGACACGCCACACTCTCAGCGCGTTACTGACTTTTTCATCATTAATTACGTAAGACCAATTTGGTTTGTAAAATTATTAAAAAAAACAAATAAAATGTCAGTACACTACTTTACAATTTACAAGTAGTTCTTTAAGAAACGGAAAGTAAGTATTATGTTTGCACAAATTACGTGGATACCTACTGACAAATTGACAAAAAAGCCAGTAGCGCGCTGCACTGTAAAAATTTGTTTTCATTTTATGACAAAATCTTTTATGATATTTCAATCACTTTCAAATGGTGACAATGTCATAGCAAATTGATGAAATTCTCGTCAAAGCTCCTTTATTCTTTGCATGGGCGTGTCAAAAATGTCATCGATAGTTTTGATGACATGCTGATAAAAAAATTTAGTCTTGGAATTGTCATTTAGTGACAACTAAAATTTTTACAGTGTGAGAGAGCATAAATGTCAAGTTATGGGGTGTCACGTTTCTTTGACAATTCGGGCACGTCACATTTAAATGAACGTGACAGTATATGGGTGTCACATTCGTTGGGATGTGCACCGTTCAAACTGTTTTGTTGGAGCGAGACGAAGCAGATTACAGGGCGCGAAGACTTCTTCCAAATTCATGACAATACTAAGAGCGAGCCATCGTTACCTGAAAAAAAAAAAAAAAATGTGCAGCAACAATGGATATGACTGTTCGGGTAGTGCTCCAGACAAGATCATGAGTGAAAGTAGACAAGGAGAAAGTAATGCGGCAGTGACTAAGACCAGCGGTCGTTTAACTCCTTTATTGATCAGTGGGACAAAAACTGTCGTCAAATACAAAAGAAAAAGCAACATGACTCTGAGATCTAAGGAAATGTGTAAGTAACGTTTCCTTAGTATTACCAACAAAGCATAATATTGATTACTTAGCTCGAACATTGTCGTAATGAAAATCTGCATACAGACAAGCATTTAATCATAATGTTTCCCAGGTTATGGAAGGCAATAGTCCAGTGCGCCTCGACAGCACGCTCCGGAGACATCGGAAGCAATAAAATGCAGAGTTGTGACCGCAGGCCAGTTCCCTCTCCGGCTTCTCAGGTCTAGTGCAGGAGCGACTGATGTACATCGGCATTAGAGTCGCCCAATGGAAACTTCTTCATTGACAAACCGCCGAATCGCCGCACTTCAGTGCATTTTCTTGTGATAAAATAGGCCAGCCGGACTCGGATACTTCTTGCCACAAGTCTTACAAGAGTAAGGCTTTTCGCCAGTGTGGATTCGCATGTGGATAACAAGATGGTCGTTCCGGAAAAACTTCTTGCCACAGACCTCACACGAAAAAGACTTTTCACCGGTGTGAATTCTTTTGTGGAGCACAAGATTTGAGCTCTGGGCAAACTTCTTGCCACACACCTCACAAGAGAAAGGCTTCTCACCGGTGTGGATTCTTTTGTGAATCACAAGATGTGAGCTCCAGGAAAACGTCTTGCCACAAACATCACAAGAGAAAGGCCTTTCACCGGAGTGAGTCCTTCGGTGCCGAATAAGATGATATGAACGGGCAAATTTCTTGCCACACTCCTCACACGCGTGCCGCTCCCCACTGACTCCGTTGTGACTCGCAAGATGGCTCTTCTTGACCTTGGAGGGCCTCTTGTTGGAGTTCCGCGGACTTGGCGCCGCCTCGGCCTGCTCGCCACCGCCAACCCCGACAGCGGCCAGCGAGAAGGCCTCCTTGATGCGCAGCCCACTGTCCGCATCCGCCGACTGCGGCGCTGGAAACAGAGTGGAAAACAATTGCAGGTGAGCTTGTATAGATATGGGAAGGCACTGCCGCATAGCACCACAACGCGTGGTCGTCGCTCCAGCGCAAGGCCACTCTCCACGTTGCACTCGCCGTCGGACACAAAGGCAAACAAGGAAATCACGAGAACTACGACCTGATAAGGAAGTGACGTTGCAGCGTGCGCGGAGTATCGTCGGTGAAATTGGTGAAGTAGTCACTCACCATGTGCTTCGCCAACATGTTGCAGCGGCTCTTCCTCGACGTCCGTGTTGAGGTCGCGGTCAGCTGATCCCAGCAGCACGTCCTGTTTCTTGTTTCGGAAATCTAAAGAAGGGGGAAGATTATTATTATTAGCATCAGAAACTTACTTACAATGTCTACTCGGCAAACTCAAATGTGTGCATGACACACTCCTCCTGGAGCATGCCGTGAAGCACGCTCTAATTTAGTGCGGAGAGGAGGAGTGTGCCATACACACATTTGAGTTTGCAGAGTAGACGGGACCAACAATTAAAAAAGTGTTCGAATCTGCTTCGTTACTGTGACGAGGATGAAGGCGTTATAGGATTGCCTGGTGTTGCCAAGCCTTCCAAGTAGGCTACTTGACCTGAGATTTTGAAGTTCAAGCCATACATGTGTTATTCATTCCTCAGATTCTACATATGACCGATACTATAGAAGAACTATTAGTGGGCCCCAAACAATTCAAAATTGCTTCAAATCCGACCTAACTGCGTCGGATATCGACCTAAAATACAAGAACTGTCTGTATGCCTGCCCTGAAACGCAATCTGGTCACATCATACAGTGAAGTGAGGTTGCATCGTCTGGGAGTACGCGGAGTATCGAAGGTGAAAATGGTGACGTAGCCTCTCACCATGTGCTTCGAGATCGACGTGCTGCAAGGGCTCCTCCTCGGCGTCCGCGTTGAGGCCATCGTCAGCTGACTCCAGCAGCGCCTCCTCTTTCTTGGGACAGAGATCTGAAATTGAAAACATAAATATTAGCAACCGAAACTCACTCAAAATGTCCACACAGGTCCCAGGCCGTCCACCCCCACCCCCGTCAACATGCACAGACCCTCGCGAGACCAAACGAAACCCTGCATGCCATGCACACCTCCGGGGAAAGGTTTGCCCGACGCCGTGGAAGAGACACGTCGGAGACTGGGACACATGCTAAGGGGACGCAACAGACTGCCGACCTGCAGCAGCAGAACCGACCAGAGCAACGAAAAGGAAAGGATACAGTAACCATCCGCGAGCTTGACGCCATCACTTAGTATGGCCAAACTTCAATCTGAGAAGAGTTTTGTTGGGACACGTCGATGCGATTTAGTATGAAATATGCAGGAAGCTGCACCGCTCTATTGAACATTTCCTTGTGTGCCACATCTCCGAGGTTCTTCCTTCGTGGGCAGCGAAGTCCATCGCAGACCCTTCGCATCGCGGCACTGCAGCCACATCCCACTGAAAACACAACTTAATTAGCAAAATTGTACCATAAAATGTTTGGGCTAACTATCGTGAGAATTCCTACATTTGAACACTCTATGAACAAAAGTAGCGTCTTACAACAAAGTATTTTGAGCATGCATAAGCTTACAAAGCAAATACTTCGCAATTTTTCGAACTATTCCTTCGTGTAGCGAACTGATCAAGGTTTTAAACCTGAATGACACGCCCTAATTGATGACGGCAACAATGAAGACATCAACAAAGAAGCACACGAACTAAACATAAAATTTGATTGGCAGCTAGGGAGGCGTAGCAAGGCGACAAAAATTGCCGAGCCGCCTTCCATCCTGAATCGTAGTGTAGTCCTCATTGGATAGCATGCGAGGGGAGGGGGAGGGGCGCTGTCCTCGTTGCCTTTTGTTATCACTCCCAGCACAGAAAACACAGGTCGGACAAAACTTAGGTCGGACAGAAAAAACTCAGTTGGGAAAAAAGTCAGGTCGGACAAAATGAGGTCGGACAAAAAAATTGTCTCAGAAAAAATTCGGCTAGGTCGGACAAAAAAAACGCTAACGCTAACGCTAACGTGGAAGCAGATGATATATTAAAGAGAATGTGTATTTTAATGTATGTTTGTTTATCACTCCATTCACAAAAATTGACATTTGCAATATGAATAATATGAAATTAGTTTTTCTAGGATTTATTTAATACAGATATAGACAATATATACAATTTAAATCAAATTAATTATATTTTATTTAAGTCGGTACGAGTCGAGCATAGTGCACGCACGCCGAGCCCTGCCACGCTGCGCACCCGCGGGGCCGGGGCCGGGCGGCGGCGCAGCGGCGGTGTGATGGGGAGGGAGAGGAGGGGGCCCCGCTGGTCCTTGCCGTTGCGATGCGCGCCCCGATCCGGACGAGCGCGTGGCGTGGCGTGGCGTGGCGGCCGCTGCGCGGATGAGCGACAGCCAGGCAGACATGGTCCGCCCCTTACTGCCCGCTCCTACTAATATCTATAGTAAAAGCAAGCTGACAACTTCATTGCAATTGCAGCTTAGCATGCTTGCTTTAGCTTTAGCGAAGTTATCATCTGCTAAAAAGGTCGTACAACCTATGAGCACCGTCAGCGCATCTCTACGTCATTTCTAGCATCCAGTGACTTACCGTGCACCACGCAGAGCACGCACGCACTGCGACGGCTCCCCTGCAGACCCCGGACCCGGGTCGCCGGCTGCGCGTCCTCGCTTTTGACATGGAATCCTGAAACGCAGAGGGTGAGTATTATTAAAAGAACAATCGTGGAAGTCGACACACATTTTCCGTTTCCGTTCCGCCCACCGTGCAAAAGCGACAGTGACATGCACAGCTAACACATGCTTCCATGCAGGTCCGTCGGAAAGTCACACGTACTCAGTTCCTTACGAAGAAAGACTGTGCAGCCATATTATGGTGCGGAAATCGTTTGTATTACGGAGAAAATGCGTCTATTTTTTCGTAACTTACAAAGAATTTGACTCCGTTGGTTACGAAGCCAGCGCAGCAGCCATAATACGAAGGTTTGTCACTCTAATACAAAGACTCACTTCCGTAAGAAATTGAGCGTGCACACATCAAAGAGACGGATTTTCCTGAGCACCATGGACTTCAGCACTGCTGCAGCAGGCACTACAGTCCCTCTGTTCGGGGATCTGCAAATATAAAATCGGCTTTGTTAAACTGCTTTCAGTCAAAATATACTCCGATTTCCAATGAAACGGCTTTGATATTGCGGGACGGAGCAGATAAACACAGGGCAGCGGTTTATCAAGGAACAAAAAACCTTAAAGGACTTATACTCAACTATAAATTTTATTGATTAAACTGGCAAGAACCGCCTTTTAAATTAAAAGTTTTAATATACAACAAAGTAACTGACAAAATAAGAGTTAGCTTTCAAGAAAGATAGACTTTTGTGCATATTCTGCATCGTGTGCTTCTCCAGACTGCATGAACTAATTATCCACCACCACCAGCGTAAATATATGAGAACAGTTCAAGAATCTCAAAGATAGTTGTATTGAAAAGAGAGATTCTAAATCAATGTGAATACAATGCAAACGTGCATGTGAACAGGGTAAGCCAGACGGGCGTTTGAGCAACAGGGTTCACAGTCCTTCACCAGAGTGCGTCTTTAGGTGGTAGAGAAGGCCAGGACGGTTCGCGTACTTTTTGCCACAAACCTCACACGAAAAAGGTTTTTCACCAGTGTGGGTCCTCCTGTGCTGAATAACACTATGCTTACTGGAAAATTGCTTGCCACACTCTTCACACGCGTGCCGTTCCCTACTGAATTCGTTGTGACTCGCAAGATGACTCTTCAAAATTCTCGCGGTAGGGAATCGTTTGCCGCACTCTGCACACTTGAACGTGGGCAGCCTCTTGTTGGAGTTCCGCGGACTTTGCGCCGCCTCGGCCTGCTCGCCACCGCCGACCCCGACAGCGGCCAGCGAGAAGGCCTCCTTGATGCGCAGCCCACTGTCCGCCTCCGCCGGCTGCGGCGCTGGAAACAGAGTGGAAAACAATTGCAGAAAAACAGGGACTGCGAAGGTCACTGTCGTGGACGATCGAGCTGCACTCTCACTCTCAGACTCGTATTGACTTTTTATCTCTTGCCACAAAGTTTTTAGTGCAAACGTAATATGTACTATTTTCGCTTTAGCTTTGCATGTTTTAGTCCATTATATATGGTATTTAGTCCATTAAACCTTAATTTTTATCAATTGCAATGTACTTTTTGATTTCTACATAATCTATTGACAATTTCATCTTAAGAACGATCAAAATTGTGCATAGCTAAAGAGAAAATAGTACAATTTACGTTTGCTCAAAAAGCTCCATAAGCCGGAGACATAAAAGTCCATATGAGACTGCTCATATTCTTACGCTGAAACGATCTGCGTAACATACGTTGAAATGGATACATGCGTACTACAATAAAATTCATCAAATCTTACGCTTAATCATGCGTAATACGATGAAATTATACGTACCTTGTGTACTAAACATGCGAAATACGGCTAAATCATGCATTTCTTACGTAGATAACAATGCATATTACGTATGTGCAAATTTAAGCAAACCTTACGGTGACAAATCATCGTATTATGCATGAAAATCATCGTTAGAAAATGAGCGTGCGGTTCGCATTTAGAGCGGCTGAGCAGCAAAGTGGCAAGAAAAACCAAGGCAGACGAACCAAGAATTACATTCCTCGCAAAAAAAACCGTTAAGTCCTGTGGGACATAATGGCAAACCAGGACACTTGCTATCAGACATTAGATGGCAACGACCCCCTAAACGGCAAAAATTTAAAGTCATGACAGCATTTTAAAGATGCGTACGCTGGACACACTCTCAGACTCGTATCGACTTTTTTCTCTCAATTATTGACTTTTTATCCTTTGCCCACTTAGTTTTTTAAACAGCGATAATAAGTAGTATTTCCTTTGTAACCATGTACAATATTGTTCACTATAAGGACTAAATTGTCATCAATTAATGACTTTTTTTTGGCTCTTTGTCAATAGCAAACTGGCTTTAAGTCAATAGAACGAACAAAATCTTACACAGATATTGAGGACATAGTACGTTTTATTGCTGTTTAAAAAACTCTTTACCAAAGGATAAAAAAGCCAAAAACAGTCTGAGAGTGCACTACACAGTAAATTTCTAGGGACATGTATTTGTTTAAAGCATCTAGAACAATTCAGGTGTCTATAACTGGGTAAGAACAATTATTGTGGATACTTAAGCACTTAATTGTTCACAACGGAACGCCAAAATTCTATGGTCGAAGTCTGGGGACTATAATGAAACCAGTGTGGAAACGTTTTTAAATATTACCAAATGCACACAAATTAATACATGCCTTTAAAGCAAAACTGTCTATAGCTGTTCGTAAACTGGTTCATAGGTTGGACACGTCATCTTGCTTCCAGATGTTGCAGATAAATTTAGTCTAAAGCTTATGGACTTACTTGTTTCATCTACAAAAACATTTTTCTATAGACATTTTTTTATATAAATATCGTTACCGACATGTATATCCATATCTATTAACGATCAAGCGCTTAATGTATACACAACAAAGCTTCCAAAAAAATGTGGACAAATATGTCCATGAGTTATTTTCGAATTTGCCGCTGTTTGGTGACGTGTAAAGTCGTTTCCGCCATGGTCACAAAATCGTTCATTGCTGGAAACAAAAAATGCCCATAGCTATTTGGTGTGTAGAGAACTGACTCTGGAGGTGCTGTGCTTCTGGAGGCTGCGCTGGGACTACGTCGTTGTCTTCACGGGGAGACTCCAAGCTGTCCACCCACACGCACTCGCCGCCATGCGCGGGACCTGCAACTACACTCACATTAGCAAACCATTTCACTTATTTCTTTATACGCGTTTTGAAAAGTGCCGACGAGATCGGCGCATCCAAGTGTCATTTCTGGCGTCCAGTTCTCATGAAGATCGAAGAGACTCGCTTACCGTGCACCACGCAGAGCACGCACTGCGACGGCTCAGGCCCCGGACTCAGGTCGCCGCCAGCTGACTCCGGCAGCGCGGCCTCGCTCTTGACTTGAAAACCTGGAACGCAGATAATAAGTATTATTAGTAGGAACTCGTGGAATTTGACTGGAATCGCCCCTTTCCGTTCACCCGTCATGCAAGAGCGACAATGACGTGCACAGCTACAACATGCTTCTACAAAAGGTCCGTCAGAAAGGCGCATCTCGCGCGCATCTCAATATGACGGACGTTCCTCCACTGCATAGACTGCAGCAGGCACTGCAGTGTCCCGCTGTTCGGGGATCAAGCACCATTGCTTGACAAGTGCATCCCGATGCCTCTGAAAATAAAATCCTCTTCGAATACCTGCCCCGAATGCTTGCATAGTGACCGCCTGGGACATATCGCCTTCAAGGCTGAAAACGAAATAAGCAATGTTAGTCCTGCGCACCGTTCAAACTGTTTTGTTAGAGCGAGACGAAGCAGATTACAGGGCACGAAGACTTCTTTCAAATTCATGACAATACCAAGAGCGAGCCATCGTTACCTGAAAAAAAAATGTGCAGCGACAATGGATATGACTGTTTGGGTAGTGCTCCGGACAAGATCATGAGTGAAAGTAGACATAAGGAGAAAGTAATGCGACAGTGAAAAAAACCAGCGGTCGTTTAATTCCTTTATTGATCAGTGGGACAAAAACTGTTGTCAAATACAAAAGAAAAAGCAACATGACTCTAAGATCTAAGGAAATGTGCTACTTTACCTAAGTATTAACAACAAAGCACAATATTAATTACTTAGCTCGAACATTGTTGTTTATGAAAATCTGTATACAGACCAGCATTTAATCATAATGTTTCCCAAGTGATGGCAGTCATTAGTCCAGTGCGCCTCGACAGCTCGCTCCGGAGACATTGGAAGCAATAAAATGCCGAGTTGTGACCGCACGCCAGTTTCCTCTCCGGCTACTGAGGTCTACTGCGGGAGCCACTGATGTACATCGGCATTAGAGTCGCCCAATGGAAACTTCTTCATTAACACATCGCCGACTTGCCGCACTTCAGTGCATTTTCTTGTGATAGAATAGGCCAGCCGGACTCGGATACTTCTTGCCACAAACCTTACAGGAGTAAGGCTTTTCACCAGTGTGAATTCTTTTGTGGAGCACAAGATGTGAGCTCTGGGAAAACTTCCTGCCACAGACCTCACACGAGAAAGGCTTCTCACCGGTGTGGATTCTTTTGTGGCTCACAAGACTTGAGCTCTGGGAAAACGTCTTGCCACACACCTCACAAGAGAAAGGCTTCTCACCGGTGTGAATTCTTTTGTGGAGCCCAAGACTTGAAATCTGGGAAAACTTCTTGCCACACATCTCACACGAGAAAGGCTTCTCACCGGTGTGGATTCTTTTGTGGTTCACAAGATGTGAGCTCCAGGAAAACGTCTTGCCACATACATCACAAGAGAAAGGCCTTTCACCGGAGTGAGACCTTCGGTGCCGAATAAGATGAGATAAACAGGCAAATTTCTTGCCACACTCCTCACACGCGTGCCGCTCCCCACTGACCCCGTTGTGACTCGCAAGATGGCTCTTCAAAATTCTCGCGGTGCGGAATCGTTTGCCGCATTCTGCACACTTGAACGTGGGCAGCCTCTTGTTGGAGTTCCGCGGACTTGGCGCCGCCTCGGCATGCTCGCCACCGCCAACCCCGACAGCGGCCAGCGAGAAGGCCTCCTTGATGCGGAGCCCACTGTCCGCCTCCGCCGGCTGCGGCGCTGGAAACAGAGTGGAAAACAATTGCAGGAGAGCTTGTATAGATTGGGGAAGGCACTGCCGCATAGCACCACAACGCGTGGTCGTCGCTCCAGCGCGGGGCCACTCCCCGCGTTGCACTCGCCGTCGGACACAGAGGCAAACAAGGAAAACACGAGCACTACGACCTGATAAGGAAGTGTCGTTGCAGCGTGCGCGGAGTATCGTCGGTGAAATTGGTAAAGTAGTCTCTCACCATGTGCTTCGCCAACATGTTGCATCGGCTCCTCCTCGACGTCCGTGTTGAGGTCGCGGTCAGCTGATTCCAGCAGCACGTCCTCTTTCTTGCTGCGGAAATCTAAAAAAGGGGGAAAATTATTATTATTAGCATCAGAAACTTACTAAAAATGTCTACTCGGCAAACTCAAATGTGTGCATGACACACTCCTGGAGCATGCCATGAAGCACGCTCTAATTTAGAGCGGAGAGGAGGAGTGTGCCATACACACATTTGAGTTTGCAGAGTAGACGGGACCAACAATTAAAAAAGTGTTCGAATCTGCTTCGTTTCTGTGGCGAGGATGAAGGCGTTATAGGATTGCCTGGTGTTGCCAAGCCTGCCAAGTAGGCTACTTGACCTGAGATTTTGAAGTTCAAGCCATACATGTGTTATTCATTCCTCAGAATCTACATATGACCGATACTATAGAAGAACTATTAGTGGGCCCCAAACAATTCAAAATTGCTTCAAATCTGACCTAACTGCGTCGGATATCGACCTAAAATACAAGAACTGTCTTTATGCCTGCCCTGAAACGCAATCTGGTCACATCATACAGTGAAGTGACGTTGCATCGTCTGGGGGTACGCGGAGTATCGAAGGTGAAAATGGTGACGTAGCCTCTCACCATGTGCTTCGAGATCGACGTGCTGCAAGGGCTCCTCCTCGGCGTCCGCGTTGAGGCCATCGTCAGCTGACTCCAGCAGCGCCTCCTCTTTCTTGGGACAGAGATCTGAAATGGAAAACATGAATATTAGCAACCGAAACTCACTCAAAATGTCCACACAGGTCCCAGGCCGTCCACCCCCACCCCCGTCAACATGCACAGACCCTCGCGAGACCAAACGAAACCCTGCATGCCATGCACACCTACGGGGAAAGGTTTGCCCGACGCCGTGGAAGAGACACGTCGGAGACTGGGACACATGCTAAGGGGACGCAACAGACTGCCGACCTGCAGCAGCAGAACCGACCAGAGCAACGAAAAGGAAAGGATACAGTAACCATCCGCGAGCTTGACGCCATCACTTAGTATGGCCAAACTTCAATCTGAGAAGAGTTTTGTTGGGACACGTCGATGCGATTTAGTATGAAATATGCAGGAAGCTGCACCGCTCTATTGAACATTTCCTTGTGTGCCACATCTCCGAGGTTCTTCCTTCGTGGGCAGCGAAGTCCATCGCAGACCCTTCGCATCGCGGCACTGCAGCCACATCCCACTGAAAACACAACTTAATTAGCAAAATTGTACCATAAAATGTTTGGGCTAACTATCGTGAGAATTTCTACATTTGAACACTCTATGAACAAAAGTAGCTTCTTACAACAAAGTATTTTGAGCATGCATAAGCTTACAAAGCAAATACTTCGCAATTTTTCGAACTATTCCTTCGTGTAGCGAACTGATCAAGGTTTTAAACCTGAATGACACGCCCTAATTGATGACGGCAACAATGAAGACATCAACAAAGAAGCACACGAACTAAACATAAAATTTGATTGGCAGCTAGGGAGGCGTAGCAAGGCGACAAAAATTGCCGAGCCGCCTTCCATCCTGAATCGTAGTGTAGTCCTCATTGGATAGCATGCGAGGGAAGGGGGAGGGGCGCTCTCCTCGTTGCCTTTTGTTATCACTCCCAGCACAGAAAACACAGGTCGGACAAAACTTAGGTCGGACAGAAAAAACTCAGTTGGGAAAAAAGTCAGGTCGGACAAAATGAGGTCGGACAAAAAAATTGTCTCAGAAAAAATTCGGCTAGGTCGGACAAAAAAAGGTCGTACAACCGATGAGCACCGTCAGCGCATCTCTACGTCATTTCTAGCATCCAGTGACTTACCGTGCACCACGCAGAGCACGCACTGCGACGGCTCCCCTGCAGACCCCGGACCCGGGTCGCCGGCTGCGCGTCCTCGCTTTTGACATGGAATCCTGAAACGCAGAGGGTGAGTATTATTAAAAGAACAATCGTGGAAGTCGACACACATTTTCCGTTTCCGTTCCGCCCACCGTGCAAAAGCGACAGTGACATGCACAGCTAACACATGCTTCCATGCAGGTCCGTCGGAAAGTCACACGTACTCAGTTCCTTACGAAGAAAGACTGTGCAGCCATATTATGGTGTGGAAATCGTTTGTATTACGGAGAAAATGCGTCAATTTTTTCGTAACTTACAAAGAATTTGACTCCGTTGGTTACGAAGCCAGCGCAGCAGCCATAATACGAAGGTTTGTCACTCTAATACAAAGACTCACTTCCGTAAGAAATTGAGCGTGCACACATCAAAGAGACGGATTTTCCTGAGCACCATGGACTTCAGCACTGCTGCAGCAGGCCCTACAGTCCCTCTGTTCGAGGATCTGCAAATATAAAATCGGCTTTGTTAAACTGCTTTCAGTCAAAATATACTCCGATTTCCAATGAAACGGCTTTGATATTGCGGGACGGAGCAGATAAACACAGGGCAGCGGTTTATCAAGGAACAAAAAACCTTAAAGGACTTATACTCAACTATAAATTTTATTGATTAAACTGGCAAGAACCGCCTTTTAAATTAAAAGTTTTAATATACAACAAAGTAACTGACAAAATAAGAGTTAGCTTTCAAGAAAGATAGACTTTTGTGCATATTCTGCATCGTGTGCTTCTCCAGACTGCATGAACCAATTATCCACCACCACCAGCGTAAATATATGAGAACAGTTCAAGAATCTCAAAGATAGTTGTATTGAAAAGAGAGATTCTAAATCAATGTGAATACAATGCAAACGTGCATGTAAACAGGGTAAGCCAGACGGGCGTTTGAGCAACAGGGTTCACAGTCCTTCACCAGAGTGCGTCTTTAGGTGGTAGAGAAGGCCAGGACGGTTCGCGTACTTTTTGCCACAAACCTCACACGAAAAAGGTTTTTCACCAGTGTGGGTCCTCCTGTGCTGAATAACACTATGCTTACTGGAAAATTGCTTGCCACACTCTTCACACGCGTGCCGTTCCCTACTGAATTCGTTGTGACTCGCAAGATGACTCTTCAAAATTCTCGCGGTAGGGAATCGTTTGCCGCACTCTGCACACTTGAACGTGGGCAGCCTCTTGTTGGAGTTCCGCGGACTTTGCGCCGCCTCGGCCTGCTCGCCACCGCCGACCCCGACAGCGGCCAGCGAGAAGGCCTCCTTGATGCGCAGCCCACTGTCCGCCTCCGCCGGCTGCGGCGCTGGAAACAGAGTGGAAAACAATTGCAGAAAAACAGGGACTGCGAAGGTCACTGTCGTGGACGATCGAGCTGCACTCTCACTCTCAGACTCGTATTGACTTTTTATCTCTTGCCACAAAGTTTTTAGTGCAAACGTAATATGTACTATTTTCGCTTTAGCTTTGCATGTTTTAGTCCATTATATATGGTATTTAGTCCATTAAACCTTAATTTTTATCAATTGCAATGTACTTTTTGATTTCTACATAATCTATTGACAATTTCATCTTAAGAACGATCAAAATTGTGCATAGCTAAAGAGAAAATAGTACAATTTACGTTTGCTCAAAAAGCTCCATAAGCCGGAGACATAAAAGTCCATATGAGACTGCTCATATTCTTACGCTGAAACGATCTGCGTAACATACGTTGAAATGGATACATGCGTACTACAATAAAATTCATCAAATCTTACGCTTAATCATGCGTAATACGATGAAATTATACGTACCTTGTGTACTAAACATGCGAAATACGGCTAAATCATGCATTTCTTACGTAGATAACAATGCATATTACGTATGTGCAAATTTAAGCAAACCTTACGGTGACAAATCATCGTATTATGCATGAAAATCATCGTTAGAAAATGAGCGTGCGGTTCGCATTTAGAGCGGCTGAGCAGCAAAGTGGCAAGAAAAACCAAGGCAGACGAACCAAGAATTACATTCCTCGCAAAAAAAACCGTTAAGTCCTGTGGGACATAATGGCAAACCAGGACACTTGCTATCAGACATTAGATGGCAACGACCCCCTAAACGGCAAAAATTTAAAGTCATGACAGCATTTTAAAGATGCGTACGCTGGACACACTCTCAGACTCGTATCGACTTTTTTCTCTCAATTATTGACTTTTTATCCTTTGCCCACTTAGTTTTTTAAACAGCGATAATAAGTAGTATTTCCTTTGTAACCATGTACAATATTGTTCACTATAAGGACTAAATTGTCATCAATTAATGACTTTTTTTTGGCTCTTTGTCAATAGCAAACTGGCTTTAAGTCAATAGAACGAACAAAATCTTACACAGATATTGAGGACATAGTACGTTTTATTGCTGTTTAAAAAACTCTTTACCAAAGGATAAAAAAGCCAAAAACAGTCTGAGAGTGCACTACACAGTAAATTTCTAGGGACATGTATTTGTTTAAAGCATCTAGAACAATTCAGGTGTCTATAACTGGGTAAGAACAATTATTGTGGATACTTAAGCACTTAATTGTTCACAACGGAACGCCAAAATTCTATGGTCGAAGTCTGGGGACTATAATGAAACCAGTGTGGAAACGTTTTTAAATATTACCAAATGCACACAAATTAATACATGCCTTTAAAGCAAAACTGTCTATAGCTGTTCGTAAACTGGTTCATAGGTTGGACACGTCATCTTGCTTCCAGATGTTGCAGATAAATTTAGTCTAAAGCTTATGGACTTACTTGTTTCATCTACAAAAACATTTTTCTATAGACATTTTTTTATATAAATATCGTTACCGACATGTATATCCATATCTATTAACGATCAAGCGCTTAATGTATACACAACAAAGCTTCCAAAAAAATGTGGACAAATATGTCCATGAGTTATTTTCGAATTTGCCGCTGTTTGGTGACGTGTAAAGTCGTTTCCGCCATGGTCACAAAATCGTTCATTGCTGGAAACAAAAAATGCCCATAGCTATTTGGTGTGTAGAGAACTGACTCTGGAGGTGCTGTGCTTCTGGAGGCTGCGCTGGGACTACGTCGTTGTCTTCACGGGGAGACTCCAAGCTGTCCACCCACACGCACTCGCCGCCATGCGCGGGACCTGCAACTACACTCACATTAGCAAACCATTTCACTTATTTCTTTATACGCGTTTTGAAAAGTGCCGACGAGATCGGCGCATCCAAGTGTCATTTCTGGCGTCCAGTTCTCATGAAGATCGAAGAGACTCGCTTACCGTGCACCACGCAGAGCACGCACTGCGACGGCTCAGGCCCCGGACTCAGGTCGCCGCCAGCTGACTCCGGCAGCGCGGCCTCGCTCTTGACTTGAAAACCTGGAACGCAGATAATAAGTATTATTAGTAGGAACTCGTGGAATTTGACTGGAATCGCCCCTTTCCGTTCACCCGTCATGCAAGAGCGACAATGACGTGCACAGCTACAACATGCTTCTACAAAAGGTCCGTCAGAAAGGCGCATCTCGCGCGCATCTCAATATGACGGACGTTCCTCCACTGCATAGACTGCAGCAGGCACTGCAGTGTCCCGCTGTTCGGGGATCAAGCACCATTGCTTGACAAGTGCATCCCGATGCCTCTGAAAATAAAATCCTCTTCGAATACCTGCCCCGAATGCTTGCATAGTGACCGCCTGGGACATATCGCCTTCAAGGCTGAAAACGAAATAAGCAATGTTAGTCCTGCGCACCGTTCAAACTGTTTTGTTAGAGCGAGACGAAGCAGATTACAGGGCACGAAGACTTCTTTCAAATTCATGACAATACCAAGAGCGAGCCATCGTTCCCTGAAAATAAATGTGCAGCGACTATGGATATGACTGTTCGGGTAGTGCTCCAGAGAAGATTATGAATGAAAGTAGACAAGGAGAAAGTAATGCGACAGTGTCAAAAACCAGCGGTCGTTCAATTCGTTTATTGATCAGTGGGACAAAAACTGTCGTCAAATACAAAAGAAAACGCAACATGACTCTAAGATCTAAGGAATGTGTTACTTTTTTCAGTATTAACATCAAAGCACAATATTAATTACTTAGCTCGAACATTGTTGTTTATGAAAATCTGTATACAGAGAAGCATTTCATCATAACGTTTCCCAGGTAATGGAAGTCATTAGTCCAGTGCGCCTCAACAGCTCGCTCCGGAGACATCGGAAGCAATAAAATGCAGAGTTGTGACCGCAGGCCCGTTCCCTGTCCGGCTTCTGAGGTCTAGTGCAGGAGCGACTGATGTACACCGGCATTAGAGTCGCCCAATGGAAACTTCTTCATTGACAAACCGCCGACTTGCCGCACTTCAGTGCATTTTCTTGTGATAAAATAGGCCAGCCAGACTCAGATACTTCTTGCCACAAACCTTACAGGAGTAAGGCTTTTCGCCAGTGTGGATTCGCATGTGGATAACAAGATAATCGTTCCGGGAAAACTTCTTGCCACACATCTCACACGAGAAAGCCTTCTCACCGGTGTGGATTTTTTTGTGGTTCGCAAGACTTGAGCTCTGGGAAAACGTCTTGCCACACACCTCACAAGAGAAAGGCTTCTCACCGGTGTGAATTCTTTTGTGGTATACCAGATGTGAGCTCTGGGAAAACTCCTTGCCACACATCTCACACGAGAAAGGCTTCTCACCGGTGTGGATTCTTTTGTGGATCACAAGATTTGAGCTCGTGGAAAACTTCTTGCCACACATCTCACACGAGAAAGGCTTCTCACCGGTGTGGATTCTTTTGTGGTTCACAAGATTTGAGCTCCGGGAAAACTTCTTGCCACATACATCACAAGAGAAAGGCCTTTCACCAAAGTGAGTCCTTCGGTGCCGAATAAGATGAGATGAAAAGGCAAATTTCTTGCCACACTCCTCACACGCATGCCGCTCCCCACTGACCCCGTTGTGACTCGCAAGATGGCTCTTCAAAACTCTCGCGGTGCGGAATCGTTTGCCGCACTCTGCACACTTGAACGTGGGCAGCCTCTTGTTGGAGTTCCGCGGACTTGGCGCCGCCTCGGCCTGCTCGCCACCGCCGACCCCGACAGCGGCCAGCGAGAAGGCCTCCTTGATGCGCAGCCCACTGTCCGCCTCCGCCGGCTGCGGCGCTGGAAACAGAGTGGAAAACAATTGCAAGAGAGCTTGTATAGATGGGGGAAGGCACTGCCGCGTAGCACCACAACGCGTGGTCGTCGCTCCAGCGCAAGGCCACTCTCCGCGTTGCACTCGCCGTCGGACACAGGGGCAAACAAGGAAAACACGAGCACTACGACCCGATCAGGAAGTGTCGTTGCAGCGTGCGCGGAGTATCGTCGGTGAAATTGGTGAAGTAGTCACTCACCATGTGCTTCGCCAACATGTTGCAGCGGCTCCTCCTCGACGTCCGTGTTGAGGTCGCGGTCAGCTGATTCCAGCAGCACGTCCTCTTTCTTGCTGCGGAAATCTAAAAAAGGGGGAAAATTATTATTATTAGCATCAGAAACTTACTAAAAATGTCTACTCGGCAAACTCAAATGTGTGCATGACACACTCCTGGAGCATGCCATGAAGCACGCTCTAATTTAGAGCGGAGAGGAGGAGAGTGCCATACACACATTTGAGTTTGCAGAGTAGACGGGACCAACAATTAAAAAAGTGTTCGAATCTGCTTCGTTACTGTGACGAGGATGAAGCCGTTAAAGGATTGCCTGGTGTTGCCAAGCCTGCCAAGAAGGCTACTTGACCTGAGATTTTGAAGTTCAAGCCATACATGTGTTATTCATTCCTCAGAATCTACTTATGACCGATACGATAGAAGAACTATTAGTGGGCCCCAAACAATTCAAAATTGCTTCAAATCCGACCTAACTGCGTCGGATGTCGACCTAAAATACAAGAACTGTCTCTATGCCTGCCCTGAAACGCAATCTGGTCACATCATACAGTGAAGTGACGTTGCATCGTCTGGGGGTACGCGGAGTATCGAAGGTGAAAATGGTGACGTAGCCTCTCACCATGTGCTTCGAGATCGACGTGCTGCAAGGGCTCCTCCTCGGCGTCCGCGTTGAGGCCATCGTCAGCTGACTCCAGCAGCGCCTCCTCTTTCTTGGGACAGAGATCTGAAATGGAAAACATGAATATTAGCAACCGAAACTCACTCAAAATGTCCACACAGGTCCCAGGCCGTCCACCCCAGACCCCGTCAACATGCACAGACCCTCGCGAGACCAAACGAAACCCTGCATGCCATGCACACCTACGGGGAAAGGTTTGCCCGACGCCGTGGAAGAGGGACGTCGGCCATATCAGGCTGGGACACATGCTAAGGGGACGCATCAGACTGCCGACCTGCAGCAGCAGAACCGACCAGAGCAATGAAAAGAAAAGGATACAGTAACCACGCGCGAGCTTGACGCCATCACTTAGTATGACCAAACTTTAATCTGAGAAGAGTTTTGTTGGGACACGTCGATGCGATTTCTTATGAAATATGCAGGAAGCTGCACCGCTCTATTAAACATTTCCTTGTGCACCACATCTCCGAAGTTCTTCTTTCGTGGGCAGCGAAGTCCATCGCAGACCCTTCGCATCGCGGCACTGCAGCCACATCCCACTGAAAACACAACTTAATTAGCAAAATTGTAGCATAAAATGTTTGGGCTAACTATCGTGAGAATTCCTACATTTGAACACTCTATGAACAAAAGTAGCTTCTTACAACAAAGTATTTTGAGCATGCATAAGCTTACAAAGCAAATACTTCGCAATTTATCGAACTATTTCTTCGTGTAGCGAACTGATTAAGGTTTTAAACCTGAATGACACGCCCTAATTGATGACGGCAACAATGAAGACATCAAGAAAGAAGCACACGAACTAAACATAAAATTTGATTGGCAGTTTCAGACAATTGATCAGTTGTGAGCACTTCGCATTCATTTTCAAAGCATGTGACGACACGTTCGTGACGCGAAATGTGTCTCGATCGTTGAAACATCGTGTCACAAACTTTTGGACGGGACACTCCTATCACATTTGCACTAAACCTAATATAACATTCGCTAGAACGTTGGCTCTTGTTTCAACGAATTGACACTGCACTTAAACGAACACACCAACGGCACACCAAAGAGGACTTGAGAACCACCACCTTGCTACAAACCACGCAGGAGAAAGACTTCTCACCAGCATAATTCCTTCCGTGCTGAGGAAGCTCTGCGGAAGGGGAAACTACTTGCCGCAAACGTCATAAGCGCGCCACTTGCGGTTAAATCGGATGTGAATCGTTAGATGCTGCATCCAATTTCTCATCAGAAATTGTTTCTCAAACTCTGCACTCTTACAGGGAATAAATCTTGAGTCTGATGCACTTGCCGCAGCCGACATTCTCGCTGTCCACCTGGGCCCCTGTTTAACACAGAAATAAATCATTCTCTGCAATGTCAAGGGTGTGCCAAGCACGCATTTCTTTGCTGCATTCCTCAGGCACACATACTCGCTCCGCGCACGCATGCACTAGAGACGGGCATGCTGTGCAGGTCCTGCAGCAAGCAGGATCAGTACCCCCGATTGAGCCCGTTACGGGCACACACTGCAAAAAAAATCCATCTTAATTTTAAGAAACCAGTTTGTGAAGCAGTTTACAAAGATTTTTTGCTATTAAAAGTAAGAAACTTTCCCCTCTTAAAACTAATAACCATCTTTTTAAAACTCATAGAATTTTGTTTATTAAATGTCATATTTATATTAGACTAAAGTGAGAGGTAAGAACGACTGTACTGACGTCCGTGATACCATGTGTGACGGAAGTCTGCATTACAACGTGCATCATGCACCAGAACTGGATCAGCACTCAAAAATAGGATGTTGAAGAAAGAGGACCACTCTCCCTGCTTTCGTCTCTGGTGGGATGAACCACACAACGGAGGAGGATTGTGCGTGCACCTAACCTCAGGTCCGACCGTAGACGCCAGCGAGTGGCAACATGAAAATGCGTTTTTCTCTACATCAGTGTAATATTTTGTTAAATACTTTTAGCTAACCGATAGAGAAGATATTTACGAACGCAACATATAGTATCATTTGCAAAAAGAAGGTATTTTAGAAACATTAATTGGAAATACTAATCGGGAAATGGTCACGGCGCTCCAAGCGCCACCTAGCGGCAGGTCTGTGAAACGTGGCCTTGGACCCAGCGGCTGACTGTGGACCATACCATGTGAGAAGTAGCTTGTCAACAGTTTGCGGGAATTTATCAAACTAAACCTTCGATTTACGTTGAATGTGATCGCACTCGCTGAAGCGTTCAACCTTTACTTGAAACAGTTTCAGAAATCTAGTTGTGAAAAGTCATAAGTCATCTGGATTTTAAGAGACGAATTATTACTTTTGAAAGGCAACCTTAGTTTTGACAAACCCAGTTTATGAGTTTTCAAAATGGTTTTGAAATTTACCAACTATTTCTTACTTTTCATTTTAGTTTTGGTAAATGTAATAAATTATAGCACTTTTCACAAACTTTTCTGAGTTTTCATATCATTTCAAAATATTATTAAGTTTAAGACATTTTTATGTCTTAAATTTCAGAAAAATTTTTGCAGTGCAGTCCCTCCATTTCCCATCACTCCTATCTGACGCTACACCCAGCCAGGGTCTGTCGTACAAAGTACACCCCTCACATAGGATATCGCTCAATACGGCAAGCTCTGACTCGTTGGTGACTGATATTACTCTAAGATTTAATTCTCCGTGTTATGCCCAAAACTTTGAGCCACTACACTTAGAGATGCAGCTTGCAGGTGGGGTGACGAAAATGAAATCAGCGTTCACAGGGTTTCCAACAACACTGACGTTAAATGCGTTTCCCCGCATGCAAGCTGGGTCTATATGTGAAGCGGCCCAAAGGTCAGACCAAAAGCGTCATCGGAAAGGTGTAGCTTTAAAAGTAGTGACCTGTCTTAAGACATTGAGCGGAAGAAACAAACAACTAGGAAGTAAGAAATGGATTACTGTGTTCCACGCACTCTCAGTCTCATAAGGACTTTTATGTCTCTTGCATGTGGAACTTTTTGAGCAAACGTAAATAGTACTATTTTCTCTTAAGTTATGCACAATTTTGATCGTTTTTAAGATAAAATTGTCAATAGATCATGTGGAAATCAAAAAGTTCATTGCAATTGGCAAAAGTTGAGGTTAAATGGACTAAATACCCTATATAATGAAAAAAAAACGTGCAAAGCTATAGAGTAAATAGTACATATTACGTTTGCACAAAAAACCTTTTGGCAAGAGATAAAAAGTCAATACGAGTCTGAGTGTGCGCGACCGCGGAAGGGTCTTGAAAAGTAAACTGAGGGTTTTCCAAAACCATAAGATACTCACCTGGTGACGATTACCCGCCCATAGAGCCCTTATAAATCATGTTTGAGCAAAGTTTACGGTCGCCGATTCTATTCACCTGGCGGCCGTATCATGGAACCGTTCATTCGGCGACGAGCGAAGGGGTCTATTGGGTATTGTTGAAGACTCTTCCATTCTCAGTAAAGGCTTTGATTGTAAGAGAAAGGATGAATCCTTCGTAGCCTACGAAGAACTTCTAGCAGTAGACCGTGTCTTGTCGTAGCAGGCTTCGCAATGCTGCGCCGGTTCATCCGCGTGACGCAAGTCACCGAACAAAAGCATGTCCTATGACGCCTTCACCACACGCGCATGTCCACTTGTAGATAAACCTGGGGCAAGCAGATGACAGGCACACTTTAAAAAGCCTATGAAGAATGTGCTACGTATCTAATAAGAAAATGAAGGAACTAAACAATTACTTCTTACTAGGAAGAAATGCTTCTTATTGCGAATGAGATTGCTTCTCAATACGAAGCATTTCTTCTCGTGCCGAAACGACGCTTTTTGGACTATTAACTGTGCATGCTCCAGGGTGGGACATGCTTGCAAACACTTCGAGAAGAGGCGTGCACCGAAGATTACCCCCTGGTGGAGTACGTCATGCACTCTCTTCAATTTCTAGAGCAGTACTCGGAGAAGACCCCTAGCACACCAACGCTTGAGCATGATAGCGCAACGACAATATTAGGGAACAGTGAACCCATGAAGACACGGCGAATCGTGTAGATCGTCGCCATGAAGGAAAATGTGAACGCCAGACCGTGTCTAGGCGTAACAGGCTTCGCGATGCTGCGACAGTACCAGTTCCGACATTTAACGCCTGGCGCCGGCGATTGCCGGCCTCCACAAGGTTTCTTGACCTCACGGACAAAAAGGGTACTTACTTCGGAGGAGGGCTGAGGCGGAAGTTGAGAAGGAATCAAGAAGATCAAATGCGGGACTCGTATGAGAGTGTGGCCTTGCGGAAGCGGCAGAGCAGCGACGCAGACGCTAATAGGGTACTTCGAAGAAGATTCAAACCGGAAACCGGCTCCACAACAAGAGAAACAAACGAGCGTCGCGCGGCCGTGCTAGGCGGTGGTGGGGGCTATATTTGGCAGAGTGAGGGCATCGTGCGCGCGCCGCCTCTACCCCTACTCCGCCCATTTTGGCCCCCACCACTCCCCAGCACGGCAGTGCGACCCTCATTTGTTTCTCCCGTTGGTGTGCTGGCTTCCGGTTTGAGTCTTCTCCGAAGTACCCTAATTACGCAAGTTTCACATACTTAGTTCCTCTTGATTTACACTCTCAGACTCCTAATGACTTTTTATCTCGTGTTAAAAAGTCTTTGGTGCAAACGTAATATGTACTATTTCACCTTTAACTAGACACGTTTTTGTCCTTAATATAAGGTATTGATTTCATTAAACGTAACTTTTCGTCAATTTCAATGTACATTTTGATTTCTACATGATCTTTTGACAATATCATGTTGAAAGCTATAAAAATTGCATATAGCTAAAGAGAAAATAGTACAGTTTACGTTTGCTCGAAAAGCTCCATAAGCAAGAGACATACAAGTTCATACGAGACTGAGAGTGTAGCTGAACGGGTGATGAAATTCGAAGCACTTACCATTCGAATGATAAAAAACGCTCTTGCACCTTTAAATACAAAGAATATGAGTCTAAAACTGCCAAAAGCAGATATCCGATATTTTTGGTCAACACTTTATTATTCACCAGACGGTCACCTTATGCACATGAAATCTTGGGAGCACATTTCAGAAGAACGATCAAGAAGATTAGGTCAAGAGTCGTGATCTAATAAGTTGTTAAACGTAGTTACGATGTAGGGCCGGATGGTGGAGGGGGCTGGGTCTGGGCCACCGTAACGTCACGTTCCTTGGGGGAGGGGCTTAAAGTAATAATGGACTGCCCCTTTGAAACGTCCATAGGCAGTCACGTGACCATGGTCAAAGATGCTTCCAATTCAAAATAACCCTGCCCCCCCCCCTTTTCCCCGGGTGGAGGAGGCCTCAGGTCGATGCTGTTCGGCTAATCGACCGGCCTGGCGCTTCACCGCAGAGCGGCCTCACGACGACACACCTGCTGTGGCTCTCGGCTGCGACACTCCTGTTGACCTCAGTGCGCCATGTCGTCGTGGTGCAAGTGCTGCAGCAAGTCGGGGAAGACCTATGCCACGCTGCACACGGGTGCCAAGATGCCCCTCCTTGGCTACGGGTCCTGGCAGGTGACTGTTCAGGCTGAATTAGGCGCGGATCCAGGTTTCACCCATTTTCAGGGTCAAAGTAGTGCTGTTTGTATACCTGCCAAGTGACTTATATGCATAAAAATCCGCACTTTCGTACGGAGGTTCGGAGAAAAGGACGGAACGTTCGAACTTGCTCCATTTGAACCCATGTGAGCGCACTCTCAGTCTCATATAGACTTTTTTGTCTCTTGCTTGTGAAGGTTTTGAGCAGACGTCAATTGTACTATTTTCTCTATATCTGCGCACTATTTTGATCGTTTTTAAGATGAAATTGCCAATAGATCATGTAGAATTTGAAAGGTACATTGCAATTGACAAACAGTCAGGTTTAATGGACAAAATACCCTACAAAATAAACAAAGACGAGTAAATTTAAGCTTAAGCTAAAGAGAAAATAGTGCATATTACGTTTGCACAAAAAACTTTTTGGCAAAAGATTATTTATGATTCAATACGAGTCTGACAGTGAGGTTACGGAAAACAGTACGGACGGCCAAGGAGGTAAATTAATGAACAGACATGTTCCGTACCTTTTCCGTTCTCTTGTCTCCCAGTGTGCCCACATTGTATAAAAAATACACTGCAAATCCAAGTGTGAGACAGTCCCACACTTTCAAGTGCACACTAAATCCTTATGTACTTTTTTGTTCATAGTTATGCACGATTTTGCACATGCGTTTTTTATGCATAATATTATACGTTGTTATGCATAATTTATTCATAACTATGTATAAATTATTTGTTGTTATGCATAATATTATGCAGAAGCTTACGCATGTGCAAAATCGTTCATAGCTATGTACAAAAAAGTGCATAAGGATTTAGTGTGTGCATACCAACATGTCTCACGCTTGTCTCACGCTTGCACGTGTGAGACACGGTTTGCCTTACGCTTGCAAGTGTGAGACACGGTTTGTCTCACATGGAAGCGTGGGTTCCGTGGCATTAAAGTACACGGAACCATATGCAGCAAGTGGGAGACAAACCGTGTCTCACACTTGCAAGCGTGAGACAAATGTGGCTCACACTTGTAAGCGTGAGACATGTTGGTATGCACTTGTAAGTGTGAGACTGTCTCACACTTGGATTTGCAGTGTAATTTGGCAATGTCGGGAAAACTTGTTGGGGGAAAAAAATCAGCCCCGATGGCCCGATAGTCCCAGGACCTTTCAAATTTTCTATTGGAAGAATTTTCGGCAGAGATACACTGGTAAAACTAAAGCGTAGTGTTACCCTCTGTTTTCAAGCGTAATTAGTTTACGCTTGAAATCAAGCGTAACAGGCTCATCCGCCAAGATGTCCCCTATCTAAATGCATGGGGGAATTTCCAGAGTATGCTTCATTTCAAGCGTAACGTCTTCAAGCGTAACTATATGCTTGACTCAAGCATAGAGTTACGCTTTAGTTTTACCAGTGTAGTGCAAAAAAAATCCTTTTAAACACGAGGCTTCCAGGGCCTCTTGTATTTACCAACAGAGCTTCAAGGCGCATTTATGATAGAGTTTTTTGACTAATTTTTGTTAACAGTGCAACGACACTGGTAAAACTCTGCCGTAGTTCTCCACTGCATTCAAGCTGAGAAGTACGCTCTTCGTTACGCTCTTCTTGAAGCGTAATACAACTACGCCTCACGGCAATTTCCCCCATGCATTTAGATAAGGTAGGACGAACGGAGGGGATGAGCTCTTTAAAGCTTCCATCGGGGTGCACAGGCAGACTGTATGCTTCACGAAAGGTTTAATACTTCGCCTACCAGTGGAGGGGGTAACCACCCTTATGGCACGTTTCCACATCCGCGGCGCAAATTCAACTCAGTAACAGAAGCGCCTGTTATGTGCTGGTAGATTTTATCTCTTCTTCAACGCCCCGCACATTGGGTTAGAAGAACGTTGAGGCGGCAAAATTCCGGACGCGTTTTGAGCTCCGGAGTAGCTACATGGGACTAGATTCGGGCAAGTGACCCTACCAATGGATTGCTCTTCAAACGAGAAATTCAGTGGTTGGGTCACAAAGTCGATTCGAGTCCCATCCAGCGACTGGAGCTCAAAACGCGTCTAGATTTTGGCCGCCTCAACGGTCTTCTGACCTACTGTGCCTCGGTTGTCCCAGGCCTTGGATGATGAACTGGAGGGCGCCCTGAAGGCGGCGCTAGAGGCTGGCTACCGGCACATTGACACGGCGGCTATCTACTTCAACGAGAGCCTGATCGGCAAGGTGCTCAACGAGTGGATCAGCTCCGGCAGAGTGAAGCGAGAAGAACTTTTTGTCACCACCAAGCTGCCCATCTCAGGTTGGGGCGTGCGGCGTGCGTGACTCTCACACTAAATGTTTTTGTACAAACTTTGTACGAGATATTACATCATTTTGTGCAAATGAAATTTTTGTACGCGATCGTGTGCCGAAACGACGAAACATGTGCAGTTTTTCGTACGAAAAATTTAAGAAAAGTTCATCGGCACCAAAAACTGTGATGCCTCGTACAAAGTTGTGCGGAACATTTAAACTAAAGAGTGCACATTGTTGACTCTTGAGTTACTTTCAAGTTCCACGGTTATTACATCTTCTTGGCAAAACTCGCCCTTGCAAGGACACGTCTCATGAGCTTATGGTTTAAAACTTCGAAAGGAACGGACGCGACAAAACAGTTATGAACCAATTAATAATTGCATATATTTTAAGCCCATCCTGGTGTAATCTTTTCACTCCTGTGTCCGCGAAGGGGTAGAATAAATCGTCTCTCGTGCTTGCGGGTGTGGCGTGACACATTCACACCAAATTAATATCTACTTTTTCGTGCGCAGTATTAGCCCGCAATAAAAAAAGCGCGTGAAATGCATGGATTCATGCGCAACAACGCACATTTCCGTGCTTAGTTACGCACTACTTCGTGCATTTTAAAACGCCTGTTCAATGTTTTGCCTAGCTTGTGCACAAAAATTTACGAAGTAATTAAGTGTTTTGATTTCACTAGAAATTCATGGGCCTGACTTTCAAAGTTTTGGTCAGACAAAACAGTGTAGCCACAAAATGGCGGGACATTTTAGTCTGTCTCAGAATTTTGAGCGCCGTCAATATGGTCAGAATAGAAGTCTCACCGCTTGGTGGCGAGATATTTTTGTCTCACTGAGGTGGCGTGACTTTTGAGTTCTGATCGAGGAAATGGGTGTACACTGACTGGTGACTAGACTGAATTTCTAGTTTGATAAGATGGAAAATCTCTAGAAATTCGTCACAAAAATGCTGCAACCAAGTTTAAGTTACGCACACTAAATTACTATGTAGGTTTTAGTGCATAAGTAACGTACGAAATTAAACATGCACTTAGTTGCGCACAAAATTGTGCGCAATAACGCAGGATTTTCTGCATACCCGCGCACTAAATCGTGCATTGTCACGTACAAATTCTTGCGTTACAAAGTGCATGTTTAATTTCGTGCGCGGGCGCGCACAAAAACCTACATAGGAGTTTGGTGTGCGTTCACTGTTAAGACAAAGGTATGAAAACTACGCCCTTAAGGGCATTAACGGTCTTGAGTCGTGAGTGGTATAGGACTTTCAGGCAAAATTTTAATGCCCTTCCCAAGGCATGAAACGATTCACGCACGTAAAGGGCGAATCGCGTGAATCATTTACGCCCTTTAAGGGCATAGTTTTAATACCTTTGTTTTACCAGTGTTGTTGCGCCGGCTTCTTCAGTGACTAGACTGATACAAGGCAGTGACTGGAGTTGAGATTGTACACTGACTGGACCAAAGGAGGCACCCCTCGGTTCTGATCAAGACTTGGCTTGACTGTGTCTCGCCACATTCTGGTGCTGAGTCCGCTTCAGCTAATTTTCAGGGTGGAAATCTAATTTTGTGCGTTTTTCGATTCTTAAAGGCATCAGGCCGGGCGGTCCCGAGAAGTGGCTCAAGAGGTCGCTCGACAAGCTGGGCCTCGATTTCGTGGACCTCTATCTGGTGCACAGCCCCTTCTGCGCCAAGGAGGATGCCGACGACTCCCCCTTCCCCAACCCGATGGAGTTCGAGGCCGAAGTGGACCACGTGGCGGTGTGGAGGGACATGGAGGCCGAGGTGGAGGCCGGGCGCGCCAAGGCCATCGGCCTGTCCAACTTCAACAGGCGCCAGGTCCAGGTGGTGCTGGACGAGTGCCGCATCAAGCCTGCCAACCTGCAGGTCAGCGACAAGTAAAGTGACCCGCATTGGCAAACCAAAGGCATACTGGGAGAAAAAAGTGTGGGAAGGTTAAACTCAAAAAAGCCTCCGAAGAATCTACTTCGAAGCTACGAAGGAAATGAAGGCATTGTAGAATTGCTTCGTGTTATGAAGAAATGCTTCATATTGCGATGAATTTTGCTTCATAATACGAAGCATTTCTACGTAGATTTTACAATGCCTTCGTTTTCTCCGTATTACGAAGCGATGCTTCGTGGACTTCTTTTTGCTTTGTACGGAACATGTCTGGTCAATAACTTGCCTGGACCGTCCGGACTCGTCAACTACGGAACGTCCGTACTTGTTTTCTGTACCCGTTTATATGGGTTCAAATGGAGCGAGTACGGACGTTCCGTGCTTTTCTCCGTACTCTTTTCTTCAGTACCTTTTCCGTCCTAAAGTACGGATGTGTTTACAGTATACAAACTGCGCCCTTACACTCTCAGACCCTTCCAAAAGCCATTTTACGCACAATGCCCGTTAATCTAACTGCTTACGAGACATGAGATGTGGACACATGCCTGCATTTCGCCGTCGGCCACTAGTAAAACTACAGCGTGGTATTACCCTGGGTTTTAAGCGTAATCAGTTCACTGTCAAACCAAGCGTGGAGAACTCCGCACTTCCTGGTGCGGAGTAAGTCTCCGCACTTGGAAGTGCGTAGTTTGCTGTCTCCACACTTCAAGTGCGGAGTAGCTCACAGAGCCCCTATCTCTTAGCATGGTGCAAACGTGGAGAACTCCGCACTTGAAGTGTGGAGACCGCAAACTCCGCACTTCCAAGTGTGGAGACAGAAAATTCCACACCTCCACGTTTTAAGTGCGGAGTTGTCCACACTTAGTTTTACGCTAGAAATCAAGCTAAACAGACTCATCCGCCAAGATATCCCCTATCTTAATGCATTGGGAAATTTCTAGTCTTTTGCTTCATTTCAGGCGTAGGGTCTTCTTTAAGCGTAACTTTATGCGTGACTCGAGCACAGAGTAACGCTTATTTTTACCAGTTGTCTAGGATGGGTCACTTTACTCATCCCTCTGCGCAGGTTGAGTTGCACGTGTACATGCAGCAGAGGCCCCTCGTCGAGTTCTGCCATCAGAACGGCATCACCGTCACCGCCTACTCGCCCTTGGGCTCTCGCGGCTCCCAGAATTTTTTTGGAATCTATGGCGCCCGGCACGTAAGCACTCAATGTTTTTTTTATTATTTTTTTTTTAAAGGTATAAGTATAAAGTGTCTGCCTCACAATGAAACAACTTCAGGGGGTTCACTCAGATTTCGGCTTAACTTTTTTTTTTCATGAGACTAACATACTAGATTAAGAACGCAACCCGAAGTTAGTGCCAAGGCCTTTTTGGACGTTTTACAAATTTACAAGCACAATAACTCTTTTATTTCTCATCCAAACCTATGACATGTGCGGACTATTTTTGTTTGTCTTGTCGTTACGAATCCATGTCTGTCAGACAATGTTAATTTGGACAACTTTGAAAATTCTCTTAAGCCTTCGACATTTAGCTCGGATAACTTGCTCCCAAAATAGGCTGACCTTGTTCCCCAATCTCGTTCCACACCCAAAACAGGTTTGTGACTTCCCTAATTTGGGAAGGTGACTACCTGAAAAGGGTCATTTCTGTCCGTGTTGAACGCATACCACTGTTTTCAGGATAAAGCTGCCTGATCTGATAAACGACCCCACCATCGTAGCGGTAGCGCAGAAGTACCAAAAAACGCCCGGCCAGGTGCTGCTCAAGCACATCGTGCAGCGCGGCGTGTGCGCCATCCCCAAGAGCCTGTCCAAGGAGCGCATCGAGCAGAACCTCGCCGTGTTCGACTGGGAGCTGAGCAAGAAGGACATGGCGACGATCGACTCGCTGGACAAGGAGAGGGACGGCCGAGTCCTCAACTTCCTGTTTTTGGGGTAACCATGCTATTCATTGAATGTGGCGTCATATTCACTCTCAGATCTGAATTGACCTTTTATCTCTTGCCTAGTACTACGTACTATTTTCTCTTTAGCTGTGCACGTTTTCGTTCATTATACAGGCTATTTGTCACGTGCAATGTGCTTTCCTACATGATCCATTGACAATTTTATCTTAAAAACGATCAAAATTTTGCATAGATAAGGAAAAAATAGTACAATTTACGTCTGCTCAAAAAACTTTGCAAACAAGAGAAGAAAAAAGGCCATAAGAGACTGAGAGTGTACGTTTTGGAATACGATGTTACATTCGTTAGAACGTGACACGGCCGCGTTATGAGGGTGTCTTATTCGTTTGAATGCGGATCAACATTAAAGAGATGTGACATATTCAAACGAACGTCACAAAATTTACATGATAACGACTATGACGTCAATTTCAGTTAATGCTTTAGCTCGTCGCCAAGTGAAGAACAAAAGTAATCAAAAATCAAGAAACCAGTGGTACGTTGCTGGTTTCTGGCTTTTTGATTACTTTATTTCTGTACTTACTCGGCAACAAGCGAAAGCGTCTATTGAGCACAGGCCCCTAATTATGGCGTTACTTTTGTTACAGAATTTCAGAGGACCACCCTACATACCCCTTCCGCGAGTACCCATAGTCGGCCCTGCTCTCAATACTCTTTGCCTGTCGGGTGGATATAATTGTCAGCAACAATAAACTATCACCATTTTTCTGTGAAATTGACTGAATGAACTTCCCCTGCGTGAGATGTGAAGCGATAAGTCAATAAAACTTACCATTAATTTATGGCAATCATTCAGCATCATGCATCTTTGTTGAAAGTTCCACTGAAGCCACACTCCTTCATTGCGCTCACTTGGCGTAAAATTATGGGAAAACCATACATTGCAAATCTTAGTATGAGACAGTTCTACTTGTAGGCGTGGGAAATTTCCGTCCACGCTTGCAAGTGTGTGAGACACGTGTCTCACACTACAAACCTTAAGACTCGAGTCCCTTTATAGGATTTTTGTTTTTTTGGACCTTACACCTTTAGAAGTGCAAAATAACAGGAAAAGTGGTGATACCTATAAGTCGGCAACTCTGGCCCGAGGGGGTAAACACTCTCAGGAATCGTGTACAGACTACTCCGTATTACGCTGGTATTACACGTGTATTGCGGCAATAAATACTACATTTTTGTCGGATTTGACCCTATTATGGTATTACAATTACGTGTACTACGCGAAATACTGAGATTTCGTGTACAGGGCATTACGCGAGTGTTAACCCCCTCGCTCTGGCCCGTCCCTTACATTTCAAAACCAGCTAATTATGTTTTTGTTGGGCGAGCCATAAGATCAAAACAGAACACAAACATACCCAATAAGTAAGGCTCGACCATGAATCAGGCGTCAGGGGGCCCTTCGGGGATCGCCGTCCCCCAGTATCAATGTCAGCGTGTCCTGTTCGAACAGCGCCGACCTGCTGCACCACCACGCCTCCAGTCAGTTGGTACACCTGCGCGGGCATGATGTGAGTGGCCCACCTGGCCGGCGCGATGGACTGGGCGCTAGCCGCTGCTTGAATGCTGCACCATCTCTGAGTCGCTCGCATGGGCCCGGGCGGCACCGAAGCAAGCCGAAACTTCTGGGGCTTCAAGATTCACCCTTACGCACTGAAGGGGTTGCACAGGCCGAGAGAGGTAGCGCAAGGACCGCACACTTGGCGAGCCCTCAGATGAACAATGGGGGCACCCACCCTCCAAATTTCAGCACCCCAGCTCAAATAATATAAAAATGGTGCTGACCGCAAAAAACGGGCCGCTAATTTTGAGCGGCAGTGTATTTCAACGAGGTGATTATGCTGAACTGTCATGAGTTGTTCAAAAAATGTGTTACGAGGTTAGTCTCTCGGCAAAGGGTTCGTAACCATCCAAGGCATGTTGAGTCTCTTAACACGGATCTTTGGGTTCACCAGTTCTCGGTGAAAAACTAACATGGTGTAACAAGTTTCCCGAGCACTTGTCAGTTCCTGCGAAAAGGGAAGGTCAGTGAATCTCTCCGATTCGGTTATGAAATCAGAAATGACCTTTGTGAAACGCATAAGCCGACCGAATGTAACGAATCAGAGTGTTTCGTGCACACCAGAGATGAGGGTGCTTCAGGTAACGTGGAAACAGCAGATCTGAACAGCAAGATAGTGTCTTCACTCTCCACTGCAAAAATTTCTGTACTTTTGAACGGAATATGTACGGAAGAATATAGTACGGAAGTACGGACGAAAGCCCAGAACGTCCGTACCTGTCCCATAAAAGCTAATGTAAGCGGGTACGGACAAAATTACAGAAAGTTCCGTACTTGGCAAGTACGGACGGTCCAGGCAAATTGTTGACCAGACATGTTTCGTACCTTTTTCGTACTTTTTTCTACCAGTGTCCACTCTCATGTCCAGCACGACGCCCGGCAAGTCGGTTCCCTCGAGGTGACCTCTCACCTTATTTACAGTACAAGTACATGAACAAATATGCCACCGTATTACATCAATTGAGCCCAACTTTCCTTTTGCTCAGCCGGTTTCGAACCCGGGATATTTCAATTATGGTGCACGCTCTTTACCACTGTGCTACCACGTCCCACGTGAGCGTAGGGTCAGCTACCTGATGACTCTGCACGCGCTCTTTGGCCACGCCTTCTGGGCCAGTTATGAAATTTACGATCACGTTAGGAAAATTAAGATTCTTTACCAGAATTAACACTTGAGTGTTTGTAATTTTCAGAACAAGATTTGAAAATTACCACCAATTGACAGTTTTACGACTTTGTTATGAATTTTCCCATAAAGTTTTGAAATTTGCAATGTTGGTAAAATTCATTTCAGTGTTCGGAAAATAAGTACTGGAATTGCTTTAAAAATTCAAAACTTTTTGAACAATGTTCGTGAGTGGAATGAGAGCACGGAAGGCAAGGTAGAACAAGAGACAGGTTTATTCACTATACTCACATAACAAGTACATGCTAAACTTGCACTGACCACTTGCACTGGCCACGCAGGGCCTATGGGGCTGAGGAGCTGTGGTCTGTCGGTCTCGCTGCTCGGGACTGCCCCAAAACATGGCGGGTCTAAGTATATAGTAGCGCCACTCGAGTGAGGCCCGCCAGGGCCGCGACCTAAATCGGTAACGTCCTTGGACAGCGCGCGGAAACGCTTGGCGTTGAATGGGTGTGCTAAGGGACAGGGACACGCGCTGGAAATGAGGCGAACCGCGCATTGCGCGGCGGACCACGTCTCACTCATTATCTCGTTCATGATGCTACAATTGACCTCTGCTGCCTCGTGCTCTGTGCATTTGCTCTGTGTATTCCCACATCACCCCCTTCAAACAAAACCGAAAAATTCGTTGAAAACTAAATCATCGGGGTAATAAAATCGTGACTACCATCACCAATTACAAAAGTGCAAAAATAGAAAGAGCAATATAAAATTAGGTCACCTGGGGTGATAAAATTAATGGTTACACAAAAATTGTTCATCGGGGGTGATCCCACACGGAAAATAGACATCTATAGATTATGGTAGATGGTCTAATATAACTCTAACGAGGTCTATAGATGTCTATAGATAATTATAGACCATAGTAGACAATCTATTGGAACTCTACACAAATCTATTGATAAATATAGATTAAAATCGACCGTCTATAGATGGTCTACCGGTCGTCTACAACATCTATGTCCATTCATTGTCTAGACATAGTCGTCTATATATGGTCTAGCGATTGTCTACAAAATCTATGTCCATCCACAGTCTAGACGTAGTCGTCTTTAGATAGTCTACTGGCCGTCTACGACATCTATGTCCATTCACTGTCTGGACATAGCCGTCTATAGATGGTCTAACGATCGTCTACAAAATCTATGTCCATTCATAGTCTAGACATGGCCGTACTCGAACGTCCGAGCGATGGTAGACATTGTGTAGATGCCACATAGATTACATTCCTTCCCACATCCCACTTTAGTGAGTGCATAGCGTTATGAGTTAGTCCCGAACTTCGAAGTGGATACTAGATACCTTTCAACCCTGTACCTGTCGTTCGAATAGGGCGTGTGCGTGAGCTTCTGCTATCTGCCACTAGAGTGCTCTGCGCTCAAAGCGCGTCTGTTCTCTCGCGGGGACGACTCCGTGCGCCAGTTCCGTTAGTGTCTGCGCCGTTTCTCTGCGTCTTCAGGAGAAGTCCCATCTGCCTGACAGCCTGCGGAGGCAAGGATGCCTTCCTTATTTTTCACCTTCCTACTGGAAGAGGTCCTGGTGGGTTACCGACTTATCCCATCAAAACCCTTCTACTGACAGAAGACTAAGGATGTGTAAGAGCCGTCTTAGACACCTTAGAGACATCTATTAGACAGCAAAAGACATCTATTTAACACTTTTAGAGACGTCTATAAGACACCCTAAAAGACATCTATGAGACGTCTACCAATAGACGTCTAATAGACGTCACAAATTCGACCATTAGATGATGTTTAGATAATCTACATGTAGATTACAAAAGACCTCTATTAGACTCGTTTCCGTCTACAAATAGACGTCTAAAAGACGTCTTTTAGACGTCTTTTTTCCGTGTGGGAAAATCGATGATTACATAAAAATTATTCACCGGGGGAGCCACTGTTAAAAATTCCTTGTTGAATCTACGACATGGGTTCTAACGATACGGGTTGTTAACAATGTAGTGCTGTCATTTCGACAACGCATGTTGTTATAACAAAAAAGTTCAACAAACTATGTCGTTAAATCGACGACAAATTCTTGTTACTTGATGTTTCCGATAAATTTTCGTTACTTGAACAACCTACTTTTCAACAATATCTTGTTGTTCTTTTAACGACCAGCATTGATAACAAAATAAATATTGTTGTAGCTCTGACGACCTTTTGCTGTCGGGTGAAGGTTTGTCGATGAAATAGCTAATTGACATAACAATTAAATTTGCGAACGGCAAAAGGTTTCGGGAAGGCGTAAAGCCATAGTAAGCACTCCCAATTTTTTTTTATGTTCTTTTTATTGGGGGGGGGGGGAGTCTTTAAGTGGTGGGCACCAACCAACAAGCCACGCCTGCACTCGTCGTGGGAGGAACACGGCGTTAGTCTGGTCCTAGCGCTAGAAAAAGTGACACCAATCGGGAAAACCGATCAGTACCGCGGCTCCTCCGGGGAATGTAGGCCTGTAGCCAGCCGGTAGAAGCGCTGGGATTTTAGCCTTGGGGACGTAATCTACAACTTGCGAGTTTCGTGATTCCGCTTCGGCGTTTGGTTTTCCCATTTCAGATCAAAACTCGCGACACAAGACCAGAACATGTTATCCACTGCAAGTCACTACTTGGCAAAAAACTTCGAGCGAGTTGAGCGACCCCTAAAAATGACTTTTAAAAATTTCCTTATCGTGTGGTGATCAACACCTCTGCCCTTCTTTTTTTCTTTCTTAAAAGAATGACAAAAAAAAACTCTTTAATAAGTGCAGTAAGTCGCACTGAAAATCGAAAGGTCAGATTTCTGACCCTAAAAGGGGTGATACTACAATGTTAGACCGAAAAATGGGTCATACACAAATGTATGACCGAAGAAAAGGTCATACACCAGTGTATGACCGTTGTAAAGGTCATACACAAATGTATGACCGATTTGAAGGTCATACACAATTGTATGACCGAAAAAGGGTGATACTTTTTTGTATCACCGATGAAGGTTCAAATAGCCCCAAGGTGAAAGGAGGGCCAGCCTCGCTAATGTTTTACCTTTTTTCGGTCATACATTTGTGTATGACCTTTTTATCGGTCACACTTTTTGTATTGCCAAAACTTGGTCCGATGTCTCACCTTTTGAATTACAGTGCATTAGTTCAAGGTGAGTCCGAAGGGGTATTGTTTACATGGAATATTGAATTCGAATGTAAATTCGGATGTTAACTAAACTGGTGTCATGGGGTCGGGGACTTTATATAATACAACTTTTAAGACGTGCTAAAAAAGAAAATTCGAATGAATAGGGACGTTTTCAGCAAGGATAAAGAAGTTTGATTATTTGGCAAAAATTCGCATTGGTAGTGTTAAGTTGACCGCACATTCCGTTGTTTTTTCTCGTAGAGTCGTAGATAAAAGGACACAAATATTTAGTTGGAACGTATAAAATGATTTTGTAGATAAATCCTAGAATTATAGTTTAATAAAAAATGTAACCCGTTGAGTGAAATTTCATTCTGAATAAAACTGAGTACACACAGAGTCCCTAGCATTTAGAAAACAAAAAAGAAAACATTTTATCTTTCCTCGCAAACTTCCTTTAAACAAGGAAGATGGAGGTGATTTACGACACAACATCAACAGCCCTTGATGCTAGTCATAAACAACACAGAACTGTCAGGCAACTAAACCTAAATTACTGCAGATAGCAGCCGACTGGGCCGCTGGAATCCGAATCGTCATCGAACGAATCATCTTCGGACGACATTCCATCAAACGAGTCGTTATCGTACGAATCTGCATCGTAGAAATCTTCTTCTTCTTCTTCTTCAGAGCACAAAGAGCAGTGGCACGGGTCCCCGAGGTTGAACTCGACGGCGAGGAGGGAGTCAAAAGCCGCGTCCGGTCGTAGGTCCATCGCTGCGACTCGAGGTCTCTTCAGAGGGCAAGCAGCGTTGCAAAAGTCACACAAGACGGCCCCGCCCCGAATGCAGTCCTGCAGGGACGCGCGCAGAGCGGCACATGGCGCCTTGGCGTGGTAAGGCGTGCTGGGGGCAAGAGACGCGAGGGTTACACTGCACTCTCAGACTCGAATTGACTTTTTATCTCTTGCCAAAATATTTCTTTGTAAACGCAAAACGTACAATTTTCTCTTTGGCTTTGCATGTTTTAATTCGTTACATAGGGCATTTAGTCCATTATGTCCACCTGACTTTTGTCAATTAAAATGTACTTTTTGATTTTTTGCATAATCTATTGACAATTTAATCTTAAAAACGATCAAAATTGAGCATAGCTTAAGACAAAATAGTAAAATTTACGGCTGCTCAAACACTTAATTAGCACAAGAAAAAAAGTCCATACGAGACTGAAAGTGGACACTATCAATTATTGATCCAGGAGGCGGAAGAGGACTTGTCTCCTAATTGAATTTTCAATTTTTTATTGTCCCTTAGAATAGTTAACAGTATTGCACTAAATTATTTGACTCAATTCCAAACAGTTTAGAAGAAAATCCACATCGAAAAAGGATAAAACTCAACCTAACCCCTCATACGGCCATTTTTAGGCACGAAGTAGCCTTATGGTTTTGTCTCGAAAACGAAAGTATGGCCCTTTATGGCAGCTCTGAGATTTTCTATACGATTTTGAGGATGTTTTGCAAAACGCGAGAACAAAGCACAGTCATTTCACAGATAAAGTCTGGTAGAGAATCTTCTGATCAATGTTGAGAAATTTGGAATTGAAATTATTGTTGCCATGGCAAGGCTCGACTCGTCAGTGAAAAATTTGGGAGAGGGGGGAGCCGCGCCACTCGTATGCACATGTCATGCCAAAAATACTAGATCCCGTGAAAAAGCGCGTTCGAAACAGAACTGTTCTTCACTGGTGTTAGAATGCATGGAATAATAGGAATAATGATGTTTTCGGATGTGGTCGTCTAGATGGTCGCACCAAAGTATAATTGTTGGGTGGACTGTCCATTGCGCATGCCCAGTAGTGTTCAGAAATACCAACGTGAAATGCATATTAGTTATACCCAAAGTTATAAAAGCATCTACAAGAAACGAAAGTAAATTTTCTATTTATAAATTTTGTTTAGTAAAAATATCACTTAAACTAAGGATATGTGTCCTAATTTCAATGAATTATTAGAAAATTCATGTATAATTTCTTAGATAGTGAGTGCAATGCAGAGGAGGCAACAATGAAGGCGCTGTTGTTTTCAAAAGTGCCAACCTCAAACGTTCGTTACTCTTTGAATCGGAGTGAAATAGGGCATTAAACTGCGTGCCAGTGCACATTCATTTGAGAATTAACATTTCCTAATGAAATTTGAGTGTGACTGTAGGTCCCTTTTCGAGAACAATTGGCGTGTAGCTGCTCCTTGTAGAGAGGTTGGATGGTACTTCTGAATTCAGATGAAACTATCTGGACACGGCGGTGATGCACTTTTCTAACCTCAAAGTATTTAAAAATTGGTGAAATTAATTATTTTACTGCACGTTTCTGCGAATAACTTGGCCTTCATGTATTATGAAACTGTCATAAGTGTCTATTTTTTGACACAAATTGACACGCATCTGGTCTTGTACGTAAGTTTTGGTTTTATTAATAATGTTCTACCAAACATAAACAGAACTCCACTCAAGGCAGTCCTAGCTAGGCTTTATTTGTTAAACCAGAACATAAATATGAAATTAACTTCGTGACTACTAGGATTTCTTGAAATCGTATTTTTTTAAATTTTTTTTTATCGGGAAATGGAGATTACTCAACCGTAGTCCACATGTGTCCGTTGAAAAAAAATTTAAAAAGGATACACGATAAATGCTTCAATAGAATTTTGTACGCATAACTTGCACGATTTTGAGCATACGTGGAGTTTGCATAATATTGTGCGTAAAAATGTATCCAAATTTGAGCACATTGCGTGCACATCACGCAGGTAACATCATGCATCACCGCGCACAAAATTGTACATTAACATTAAGAGTGTATGTCTCAACTAGCATATATATGGATCTAGAGTAAAACAAATCAACTCAACTTGAGCCCCCTTCATTTTATAACTATAGTTGGAAAAATAACATAAGTCCAAAAAGTACACCAGAGTAACAAACTTTAGTTCAAAAAAAAAGAACATAAGTCCAGAAAGTACACCAGAGTAATGATCACTTTATGGTGTGTATAAATTTCCACTTGAATTGCCTGTAAATTCCTCTTTGTGTAGGAAATATGAGTTAAGATGGCTCAGTACACGGAAAGTAATTAGTCGCAGAAACCCTGTACGGAGTGATTGTACTTTTTTTATGTCTTTTTGATAATTTACCTTGTGCTTTTTGAACTTATCATCATTGACTACATTCACTGGTATCCCCCCCCCCCCCCCAGTTTTTCGATTCTCCAGAAAGGTGGCCAAAATGAATTAGCCCCTTCTTCCGTTTCGTAGTTCAAATGTCTTCGGGTGAAAGTTCCCACTCATAATGCGAGAGCAAGGTTAGTGTGGCTATGGCAACATTTGGGTGAAATGAGCATGGAACTCACTTTATGAAGCCGACAAAGTCCAGCGGGGCTCTAGCCTGCAGCAGCTGCCGCAACTTGGCCTGGTCTGCAGCGTTAGTCGGGTCGATGGACACCAGGAGGCGGCGGAGCAGGGGGCAGCGCTCCAGCGCCTCAGCAGGGAAGCAGCAGACGGCAACCTCCTCCAGGGTCGCCGCGTTGGCCTGCACCAGGGCCGCGCCGGCCTGGAGGTAAACCTGCAACCCATGCGAGGAACACTGTACTTGGAATGCACAGTGGGCCAGAAGACCGGCAGCGCAGGTGGCCAAAAGTCTAGGGCTCCGACGCGCCGCTACACAGTCGTTGCAGGGGACTCGAACCGAACGTGTGATCCCAATTACTGCATTCCTCGTTATCGGAGAGCAATCCATTGGTGGGGCCACAAATTCAGTTCGAGTCCCATTTAGCGACTCTAGAGCTATCGTCGACGGGGGTGAATTAAGACACTTTTTCACGTTTATTGAACGCCAGAGGTAAGATTCTCGACCAAGAATATTGGACCCTACCTATGCTTAAGTGTCACTCTTTGCTCACAATTTTATGCTTGACACTTTCCCATGAATTTTCAGTTTGACCGGTTTGCGTATGACACATGATATTACACGTGCTTTTGATGTTATAAATAGGGAATAATGCCAGTTCATACGCGCATGACCTACGGAGCAATGAGCAATACGTGAGTGCAAAACCCATTCATCATGCAATATGCAAGGGTGGCGTGGGGAGGCCCGAGACGCAGACGGTACAGTGAGGTTCTGGTACAAGGTAGGTGTACGCCAGACCGTGTCTTGTCGGAACAGGCTTCGCGATGCTGCGCCAGTTCCGATAATCCACGCCTAACGTTAACACCTATCTTGGCCTGCGGCGCTTCCTGCTTGCCTGCTTGCCTTCGGCAAGCTGTTTCAAGGTTTGTTGAGGAAATAAGTAGTGCAATACGTGATGAAGGGTGGAACTAGATTATGTTTGAAAATTCGGGTCGAGGTAGCCCCTATGCGGTTAAAACTTTGGTCGGGGGTCGAAATTGATTTCATTTTTGTCATCAGCACCTTCTAAAACATACGGAACTATGAAGAAATGTCTTTATAATGTAAAGTCACTAAGAAGTTGCACTATTTCTGCCGTTTTTAGAGTGCTTTTTCTTTGGTACGACCGAAGGAATTGTGATAGAAAGCTGAATTTTGGCGTGTAGCGAGCCAAGGACATACCTAACAACCCTGCACTCAGCCACTAAGCCCCTACGTACGTGCCCTATAGCCAAAAGATACGGAGAAATATGTGAACAACTTGTGCCAATGCCCTGCACCCTGAACCCAACATTTTTCGTAGCCCTCCTGTCATTCTTCTCCCCACGGTACCTCAATGGTCTGCAAAGGGCATGCGGAGAAGACTATAAGCCACTCCAACAGGAAATACTGACAACAGGCTACGGAAAATGTTGGGTATCGGGTACGGAGCGTGATGGAAAAAGTTAACTGACTTATTTTCCATAGTTTTCAACCACAGTGCAGTAGGTCCTACCCCTCCCACCAGCACAACCGCCAACTCACCCTAGGGTGGCATATGAGCCTTGTCAGAGTCCCAGTCCAAGTCGCGAAGCCAGCTGGAATGGCCGGCGCCTTCAATGGGCTACGGTGGTACACGTCCGACCACTTGGACACCTGGCTGTTCCAATCAGTTATCATGAGGCTGCTCAGCTTCGGAAGGGTCATAGCCGCCTGCATGATCTCGGCCGTGGGGTTGAAGAGTGTCAGGCCCTCCAGGGACTCCCGCTGACGGTCCAGATACTTCACCGTCCACTTCAGGTGGCCGTTCAGTGCTGCCGATTTGACCTGAGGGAATGGTAAGAAGTTGGTTCAGGTACACTGGTAAAACCAGGGTTTTACATTATTCAAAAAGGCGCACTGCACACGCTTGAAGAGAGGCGCAAGCGCCATTAGGCTTTAAGAAAGGTGAAACGCTATTATTAAGTTTAACTTGTGAACAGCCGTTTGAATGTTTCGGTCGGTTGGGTTCAGCCAAACTACAGATGAAATTTAGTTAGAAATAGAGAGGGATGTTTTCGTCCGTTCTGCACTCTCGGGCTCGTACTTACACACTAAATTCCTTTGTACAATTTTTGTACGTGGTCTCACACAATTTTGCGCATACGTGATTTTCGTGCAAATTAATACGAAATTTCGCACGAATTACGATTCTGCGTACAATTTTGTACGAAAAAGTTCGCATGTTGAAAATTGTGTGAGACCACGTACAAAATTGTACAAATACATTTAGTGTGTACATGTTTGTCACGTAATTGACGTTAAATCTCTTGCGCAAAAAGGGTATAGGGTTAGTTTTTTGGTGGATACATAATATGTACTATTTCCTTTTTAGCGTTGAACAATTTTGCTCAGTATATAGAGTATTTAGTAAACTAAACCTGACTTTTTGTCATATGATAAGTACTTTTTAATTTCCACATTAATTTCTCACAAAACTTTGTAAGAAGGGAAAAATTCTGTTTGAGGCTGGGTGTGTGTTGAAAAAGCTTCTGTCCGAGAACACAAAATTTCGGGCAGATCAGAGAGCAGTCAGATGAACGCTATTCTGTCAGATATGCGAGAAAGACTCACGGAACTCAAAACATATCTTCGGGTGACGTTCCAAAGGTGGCTGGAGCGGGCGTATACACATATATTCACATTTAGTCAGACTCGTGTTAACTTTTTATCTCTTGCCGAAAGGATTTTTTGTGCAAACGTAATATGTACGATTTTATCTTTAGCTTTGGATGTTTTCGATCATTAAATAGGGTCCTGACTTTTTGCCAATTCTAATATACTTTATGATTTGTACATGATCTATTGACAATTTTATCTTAAAAAAGATCAAAATTGTGCACAGCTGAAGATAAAATGGTACAATTCACGTCTGCTCACACTGAAATTCAAAGGGTGATACAAAAAGTATCACCGAAAAAAGTCGTACACGAAGCATCACCGAAAAGAAGGTCGTGCACAAATGTATCTCCGGAAAAGGGTCAGACATCAGCGAGATGGACCCTGGTTCTCCTGGGGAAGTATCAGCCTTTTTCGGTGATACATTTGTGTACGACCCTCTTTTTTCGGTGATACATTCGTGTACGACCTTTTTACGGGGATACATTTTAGTATCACCCTTTTTGGTGAGAGTTCGGTCTCACCCCTCAGATGGTGAGATGTTTTACTATTAGAATACAGTGCAAAAATAATTTATGAGCAAGAGATAAGAAGTTCATAAGAGACAGAGTGTAATGTCATGGTACAATTCCTATACATTTATTGTGTGTATAGCCTAGAAATTTGCTCTACAGTGATACCTTGCAGATGGGCTTGGCCGACATCGACGATCTGGCGGTGGGCTTCATGGCTTTCGCACAACTGACGAACAGAAGGTTGGGAGCAAACCTCAAGGTCCTGGCGAACGCCTTTGCTCCATCGTGTTTGTCCACGAACAACTTGCCGCGGGAAGCGGGCACGTCATACGTCACAGTTCTCTTCATCCACACGGTTGGCTGAAATCACAAACACGACCTAAACGTGGTGTACCTGACTCACCTTTAACACTGTTATTCAACACTTTCAGACTCATACTGACTTTTTACCTCTTGCGAAAAACTTTTCAGAGCAAACGCATATTTTCTCCTAACTTTTGCACGTTTTTGATTAAAATATAGGGTATTCAGTCCATTAAACCTGACTTTGTCAACAGCAATGTACTTTTAAATTTCAACATGATTTATTGACAATCTTATCTCAAAAGCGATCGAACACTGAGAATGAAAGAGTCTTGATCAATACCCATGTTTGGGTGAGGAACACTTTATCACCCGAATTTGGGTGAGGAAGGGGTATCAGCTACCTATACACTGTACAAAAAAGGTCCTGTAAATGCCGTTAATTTATTACCAATGTTTGCTGTTATGCAATTCACGGCGTTTGCTGTGAACTAGTTCACGGCGTTCACTGTGATCTCGGTCACAGTGTTCACTGTGATCTGGCCACAGTAAACGCCGTGAATTGGAGCCTGATTTGCAGTACTTCGGTGCTCAGCGGCGTCAAACTCACAGTGTTTACTGTGAACCAGATCACAGTAAACACCGCGAACAAGATCACAGTGAATCGCGTGAGCAGATCACAGTAAACGCTGTGAATTGACCTACAGTGAAAACTGGTAATAAATTAACGGCATTGACAGGACACTTTTTTTTGGAGTGTATGGCTACATAGTATTCTCACCCAAATTTGGGTGATAAAGAATTCCTCACCCTAAATTTTAGTCATGATCATGACTCTTTCATTCTCAGTGAAGTTGTTGCTGAAGAGAAAATAGTACAATTTACGTCTGCTCAAAAAACTGTAAAAGGCAGAGAAAAAAACGTCTGTATGAGACTGAGAGTGTTCGGCTAAACTTACCAGCTTGGCCGCTTCCCTCCAGCCAAAGCAGGTCTGGCCGGCGGAAATGACATCCTCGTTAGGAAGCCAGCCGTATATGGTGGTAAGGAGAATGTGCGGCAGTCCATTCCAATCAGAGGGGAGCTGGGCATAACGAAGGGTGAAGTAAGTTTCACATGAAAGAATATCGTGAAGATTCTTCGCATACAATGCGAAGGTTTTTCGTAAATTTACACAGGTTCGTCGTCAATTCACGGGGGTTCTTTCGTAAATGAACGAAGGGAACTCTGCTGGCGCAGTAATTTTAGCAGAGGTACCTTCGTTAACTCCCAATTTATGCCTTACAGTGTATTACCTCAACCGCCTCCATGCGGCCGCTCGTGGAGGCCTCAGGGTCATCGATCTGAGCTGCAATCCTTCGGCCACGTTTCGGCGCCTTAGGCTTGGGGGCGCGGAGCTCCGTTTCAGACTCCTCAGACAAATCAGTACGACGTCCTCGCTTCCGCTTCGGCGGCGATCCGCTCCGACTGTCGCTCATGGCCGCAGCGTCCTTAGGGCCCCTGCACAACACCTGCGATACACGAAGAAAACCGGGTGAGCACACTGAAAAACCAACCGTGGTCTAGAACTGTGTGCCAAGTCCGTCTGGGGGCTTTCCCCACGCGCCTGCTCGAAATTTCCCTTCAATACGTTTTTATAGTTTTCGTACCTAAATGATGCTCATAATTACTTCTTATCGCTCCTACACCCCTTTATCGTCCCCACGTTCACTAGAACACGCGTCAAATAATCGGAAATCGGGAACTGTTGCGTCGGATGCTGATGTATTAACGATACCAGCCGTTTAGATCTTGGTTTAGATGAGGATTAAAAAGTGGCGGGGCTTATAAAGGTCGCAATAGACGACCGAAAAAGGCCAATTATGTCCGATTGTCCAAGTGCACGCGGCTTTCTTCCACAAATTTTCCCACAAACTGACGATCTAACTAAATTTCCCACATTTTAGGCGAGCGACAGCGAGCCCTTGCTGTGATTGGGGTGCCCCGAAAAGCGATTGGTCGTGTGTCTGTTTGTCTGTCTGTCTGTCTGTCGGTCCGTTTGTACTCACCAACGATTCTCAGCAACTACACTGTCTAAAGTTACAAAATTTTGCATTTGACATCAACTTAGTTTCTCCCAACACGAGTTTGTTTCAATTCATTGTTTAGTATCGTTTGAAATATTAAAAACATCTTTTTGAATTAGGTTATTAGCGTTGTTAGGTTGGCAGCAGTTACCAATTTTTCATACCTGCGGCCGCGGCTCTCAAATACGGGACTGAGGCAAATCAAACAAAATAAAGAGCAGAAGGCTTAAAAACTGAGTTCGGTGATAGTTTTTCAACATTATAGAATGATTGAAACACCTCCGGAGTGTCAACGCAGTGAAATAAGGAAAATTAAATTGAAAATGATTACGCGTTTTGTCCCCCTTCCCTCCCCCCGCCAGAGGGGAATCTTACCCAGGTCAGTGCAGTGTTTTAGAGAATTGCAAGATATATAACTGTTTGCATTTCATACTTAGTGAGTCTGTACTTGCTTATTTATCTCAGAAGATTCATTTTTTAGTTGTTTACTTATTTAATAAAATTGGGAAATACATAAATATATTCTTTTGAAACCAGACATTAATCTTTGCTAAATGGGACCTTTATTTTTTTTAATTATATGGTTGAGTGGTTTTGCCATAGCTGGTTTTGCCATAGACATCATATTCAGTGAAGTGATTTAGGTTTTGAGCAATGAGTGAATGGATCATTGGATTTAAGGAGACGTGTCACACAACTGTGTCATACATTGTCTGCGACGACTGATACTCAGTGTTGGTCGTTTGTTTAAACTGGCTGCCTTTCAAATTAACACAGAAAATGAGATCAATATTTATGCTGAGCTGTATCTTTACTTCAAAGATAAAGTATCACATTAAGACTCATTTACGAATAAGATCAACTTTTGTTCAGCAACATGTGGCTTTGACATTGGATTCGATGAGACGATTCATTGGATCTGACTATAGGTCTTCTCGTAAACTGGTACCAAACAGCCTGCCTAACTGTTCCTCTTTGTTTTAACTATGATAAAATAATGTAATCAATATTATTTAATAGACCACTAGTTAAAAATAAAAGGAAGATAAAACGCTCTCAGGTATTACCAATAACATTGCGTATTCACAAGTTTCATAAAGAAAAGATATCGAACGGTGACTCAAGCCTTTGTGTTTCTCGACTGAGTAACAGTGTTAGGGTTGGTGGCACCAGAGCAGCTCATTAACATACGATCTTACCCCAGATCTATCTATATAAGTACTGCACCTAAAATTGGCTCTTTTTTGACCAAAATTTAATATTCAAGTTTTACATTGTTTCCTGCAGTTTTTGGTGTGCTGATCACGAAAATGACATCCAATCTCACCCCAGACCTTTTCTATACTCAATATTGGCCAATTTTGGACCAAAATTTCATAGTCGAGTTTTACATTGTTTCCTGCAGTTTTTGGTGTGCTGATCACGAAAACGACTTCCAATTTCACCCCAGACCTATACTTTACCCAATATTGACCGATTTTAGACCAAAATTTCATAGTCGAGTTTTACATTGTTTCCTGCAGCTTTCGGTGTGCTGATCACGAAAATGACATTCAATCCTGCCCCAGACCTTTTCTTCACCCAATATTGGCCAATTTCGGACCCAAATTTCATATTCAAGTTGTACATTGTTTCCTGCGGTTTTAAGTGTACTGATCACGAAAACGACTGCAAGTTCCACCCGAGACCTATACTTTACACCATTTGGGCCCAATTTGAACCAAAATTTTATACGTAGTCGAGTTGTTGAACGACTGTAGTACTTCCCCAAACTGAGAGGGGGGGGGGGCTCTCCCCGGCTCTCCCGCACGGAACATGAGACAAACAATCCAGACAAATTTGAAAGCTGTCATCAGGAGGCAACGAGCGTGGCAATATTCAGGAACAATCCCAATCTTTTACAATGCGTGCAATATTTTTGAGTGCCCAAGTGCTTTCATAAGAATGTGCTCAGTCGTATCGCTCGCCTACTACGCGCCCAATCTAAACGGCGCGTACCCCTAGTCAGATTTCCTCCCTTTGTTGCCACGCCCTTTTTTTTTCGATCAAAATTTCCTACGATTTGGGAAATTTCCCACGACTTGGCAACACTGGTTTAGAAGACACCAACTGATGCGGTCAAATGAGTGCCATTTTGCCAGCATCAGTTGGTTGGTCTAGCTCACGTTTGGTGTGGTGTGGTCATTGCATTGAAACAGCACTGCAAACGTGGTCTATACCACACTAGTTGATGCGGGCAAAAAGGCACTCATTTGACCGCACCAGTGGTGTGGTCTAGACCACGTTTGGTATATTAGTGCACTGAAAGAAATTATCGAGTACTTGATTAAACGGGAGCAGGACAACTCGTCCCGACCAACTTGTTCCCCGTCCTACTCGTCCTGCACCTATCTCGTCCCGGCACATTTTACAAACTCGGTCCATCGGGGTGGCCAACTCGCCCCAAACCATTATTGGTCCCAGCCGAGTCCCAGCTGAGCAATGGCTCAGGACTTTTGGTTCAAAATGTCTCTAAATAAATATACAAGCGATTGTATCACGGGCAGGATGGCTATCGCCTCCTTTTGGACAGCTGCTTAGCATTTGCCTTCCTTTAAGGTTGGTCTCCGGAGAAAATAATACGAGACGGGCCAGAAAAATAACTCTGGCTGTGTGGCGAGCATAATGTAGCAGGGTGATTATTCCAAAATTTACTAATTTTGTAAAACATTTTGTTAGTCAAAGGCGCAACTTAATGGCCTTCCCACCAAGCATTGGGTTTAGGTCGATGCAATATCTTGACAGCTTTAAGGGGGGGGTAAAGTGAAATTTGACATTTTTTCATGCTTTTTTAGCTTCTGTTTCTGACACGATGGTCACTTTGACTTTAAAATGGACATCACCATTGGATTTTCCATGTCTTTTTACCTCTTTAACATCTTTTGTTAGATGTTTAGTGACACTTTTTGAATCTGGCCTTTTTTTTAAAGATTTGGTCGACATTTGGGTTTTAATTCTTGCGCGCAGGATTTCTAAGCGAAATATTGTTTCAAAAATCTGACAAAATTACCACATCTTTTTATGGTCAAAATAAAGAACACAAGGCGGCCGGATTTTTATTTTTTTATTTTTTTTGTGATTTATCTTGAAAACTATAATCATGACTGTTTTCATGCCGCTTTAAGACATTCATTTGACTGTTATTGGAGATTGAAATTTTTTTTCGACAAAAACTCTCCCTTGTCTTCTAGCTATATAAACAGTGATCATTTTGAGCTCTCACTCAAAATTCTATCTTTTACGACGTCCAAGATATCCTGCGCGCAAGGTCCAAAAAAAAGTAACTGAGAAAAACTTGTTTAAAGTTTCAGGGCCTAACCTAACCTTACGGCGATTGTACGATTAAAACAATTCCTATGTCGATTTGAGGGTGCTGTGGGTCAATTTATGGTCAGGAATGGGTGTACCATGGTCCAAAGAGTCGAAAAAAAAATTAAACTGGAAATCGATTTTTGTCAATTTACCCCCCCCCCTTAAGTTACTTGGATATCAGACCATTACAGTATGTTACACCTAAACTCACCATTTCTTCTTTTTCTAATAAAAGCAGGACTTTAAGGGTTAAAATAAATTTTTGGACTCCCCCCCCCCCAGAACTTGTGAAAAACGTACAGTAAAAATAGAACTCTGCAGTGGAGTCTCACTAAAAATTTCAAAAAGAAGTATGCTCTTATGGAAATAAAATGAGTCCACTTTGGCTGGGGACCAATTGGGTTGGGACGGGAAAACCCCGGGCCGTATAGGGCCGGGTACGAGTCGACCGGGACGAGTTGTCCCAGACCCGATTTAACTGTAATAGAGCATTCTAGTCATCGCCGATGGAAGAACAAAACCAGTAGCCGGGAAGAAAGGGACACACCAAATGTTTATGTAGAGTTTTGTACAGGGTGCTGCATGATTTTAAACCTGCGTAACGTTTTGCATAAAATTGTGCACAAATTTGCATCATTTTATTCATTTATACGCATAATACTGTGCAAATTCCCCGAATGCACAAAATCGTGCAAGTGTCATGTACAAAATTCTACATAAACATTTAGAGTGGAGTAAATTTGTTTCTTCCCTTGGCTAAAACGTATTTGAAACTGTCGAATCGGCTTCGGAAAAGTCTTTAACTTGTGCACTCATACAGGTTTGAGAGGTTACACTCTCAGACTGGTAGTGAGTTTTTCTTTAATATCGTATTGACGTTTGTGCACATAAATGAGCTTAACATTTTAACTTGTTTCAGTAGCCTTATTATCGATTTCGTCTTGACAAATCTGTTAAGCTTCTTAACGAAATCCTATTGATGTGCAAAAACATGATAAATAAAATGTCTATTGAAGGATGAGCATGAATGCTTCTGGTGCCATTTGCCATTGCCGGTTTTGTTCTTCCTCTTTACTCTCAGCACGTTACTGACTTTTTGTTCAATTTGTCAGTACTTACTTATGCACGTAATTTTTGCAAACATAATACGTAATTACTTTTCGTTCCTTTAAGAACTAAGAATTGTTAAATAATGAACTGACAATTTATTTTCGTCCATAATTTTACAAAATGAATTTGTCGTACTTAATTAGAAAATACTTCGTATCATCCTTGCTTTTACTAGTATGTACTTTATAAGAGAAAAAAAGTCTGTAATGCGCTGAGAGTGTTGTTCTTCGATTAGCGTCAACTAGATAATGCTCTATCTGTACAGACTGTGATCTGCAAACTTGCACAAAATTTACCCACTGGATTTCAGGGTTGTAATAGACACCTCTAACAGGGCCTGGAGCGAAGAACAAGAAGAACATACACCGGGAACGGTGAAAGAAATCGACCTTTTTCGGGGGTGAGGGCAGGTTCAAATCGTATTTGATCATGTAGTTAAGCTTTCTTGAATTTAAGGATTAAGAATGAACACGCATTATCAGTAAATAAGCGATACTTGGCATCTGTTTCCAGCTAATGTTCTTCTCCTTGTTCTTCACTTCAGGCCCTGTAAGAGGTGTCTATCTATTCTGCTTGGGTAGGAACTAAGAACTAAAACCATTTAGAATGCACAAATCTTGTGCGCGAAAGCAAAATTTAATCGAATTCATGCATTAGCTTGAGCCTGACGAATTTTGATCCGGTACTCACTAAACACAGCTCCGGGCAGGATGACAGTACCAGTGGGGGCCCCGTCTGTGTGGCCTGAGCGATGGTTTCGGTTAAATAATCCAGCACGTTCATATAGTTATTATGGACCTCTTCAGTCCATGTCAAGTTAAATCTAGGTATCCGTAACTTGCAGTGATGTTGAATAGTAATTCTATGCCAGTTCAACTAACATAAATACGCAGGCGATTTTAACCACTTGCTTTTACACTAAACTGCAGAGAAGTATGTTGAATGAAGCTGAAATGAGGGCGTACGATCTACTAACCTTCGCTGGTTGAAGCTTCCCTGGCTCGGCGTCCTTGCGCAGTCCAAACAGGGTTTCAATCTCGAAGACTTTGAGACAGTCAGAGACGCGCTGGAGGGTCGAAGAAATAACAAAAATGAGTAAAGTGGGAAGCGGCAGGAACTAGGAGTGCACACCTACGCCACAGTTCAACCAGTGTACGCGGTCAGCCAGTGGAGCGCGAGAAATATGAAAAACGTTGTCAGACGCTCATGATCTTGCGAAACATTGTGAGCGCAAGCGTAAGATTCCAACTGATCATTTCGTTCAAGAACTCTGGGTCAAGTTTAGAATCACGACAGCGAAGGGCGTTTGCGTTCTCACTATGAGGCCTTCGCAATGAAAGGACACCGCAAGTCTAGCCGATGTCTGTAGTGGCCGATCACTTGAAAGTCGCTCCACCCATCAACAGAATCCGGAAACATGCACTAAGTGATTACGCATTATGTGGTCAGCTTTCATCCGTCGGAACCTTAAGGTGGCATACGCTTTCCGAAACGGCCTGCTACGATCAACTCGTCTAGCGTGTCATCTCTGACTTCCCCCTTATATTTTACTGAAACAATCCTGTAAGGACTGACGCTGTCTGGTTAACGGTGAACACGCCACACGTCTTGGCGTATCAGAAGTTGTACGTTCAAGCAAGAGTGTACTAGCTGACCGCTAGCGGACGTTAACAGAACACGGGAAGAGTGCTGTCTTGAAATCCAAGGGGATGCCTTGATTTAATTTATAAGGGGTTTGAGTGAATAGATCCTTTCGCTCATCGCCGAATGAAGAACAAAAGTAATCATAAAGCCCGGAACCAGAGGCACGCCACCTAGCGGCCGTTACTGTGAACTTTCCAAAGCTGAACGGTGATTGGTCACAAGCATAGGTCTGGACGAAGTGCACAGCATCGGCCGCTTGATTGCGGGCAGCTGTTTCCTGATTTTTTTTTCTGCTTTTGTTCTTCACTTGGCAACGAGCAAAAGGGTCTATTTTCAAAGCTGTCCAAATTGACATTACGTAACAGAAATGGTTTCGTCTCGACAAGAACACCAAAAAAATGTCAACACATGTCGTTGAATAGAAAGTAAGAAAATTCTTGGTCTTCAAAATTTGTCAAATGGCCAAAAAGGACTATTTCGTACTTTTGAAATTCGATAACTTTCTTCTTTCACATCCAAATCTATGACCTGTGCCTGTGTTGACATGTTTTGAATGTCTTGTCGAAACGAATCTATTTCAGTACACACTAAATGAATTTGTATTGTACCTGGTCTCACACAATTTTCAACATGCGAACGTTTGCGTACAAATTTGTGCGAAATTTCGTACAATTTTGTACGAAAAGCACGGATGCGCAAAATTGTAAGGGTACGTACAAAAATTGTACAAAGGAATTTAGTGTGTACATTGATGTCAATTCGGTCAACTTAAAAAAATCACTCAAACCCCTTGGAAATTAAACCAAAGTTTCCCCTTGGATTTCACGGCGGCACTTTGACCGTGAAATAGATGTCAATGGGGAAATATTATTGTTTTCTGTCTGTTGTCGGTAAACAGTACAATAGGAAACCTTGAGCGGAAAGAAGCATTTTTGTCTTAGCAGAAAGCAGCCGATACTCACTCTCGGCTTTAACCGCTGATGAAAAAAATCCCTTCATGCATTTGCAAGTAGAAAGATATGGGGTGCTGTGCTGTGCTTCTCTTTGATCAAACCGCTGCGTTACGCTTTAACTTTACAAACTACCTTAATCCGTCACTTTGCTCTCTTGCATTTCCCATTCCCATAGTGTACAACTGAGTGTAGAACGTGTGGAATGTGCTGATTGTTAATGACTGTCTGGAATTTGAGAGATTGTAACGAGAATGTGTAGAATGGGAGGGATCGTTACGAGAATGTGTAGAATGGGAGGGATTGTTACAAGAATGTGCGAGATTGCTACAAGAATGTGCAGAATGTGAAAGAATTTATTAGGGACGTTAGAAAATGTATTGGAATCGGCTGGCATGTGTAACTCATGCATGCGCGACGGTAGAGCGGGAATATTAGTGAATGTAACCGAATGTTGGGAATTGTAGAAGAATGTCACGATTGTGTGGGCGAGTGTGGGGAATATGATAGAATGTTTTTAGAATGTCCAAAATGTGAAGAAATGTGTGGAGAATGTGAAGAAATGTGTGGGGAATGTCTACACTGTCAGAAATTTTGTTGTTAATTAACAACAAATCTATTGCTAATTTTTTTCTGACAACAGTTGTTTTTAAACGACAGCAGTCGTTCACGAACAGAGAATGTTGTTGATAAATGACAGTTGGGTCATTCTAAAACAACTTACTTGTTGGGAGACAACTTTTCCGTCGTTTCAGTTTTAAACAAAGATGTTGTAGGAAAACGACCATGTTGTTGACAGTTTTGTTGTTTTCGAACAATCGTTTTTGACAGTGTAGAATGTGAATGAATGTGGGAGACTGATTTGTGAATGTGCAGAATATGGAAGAGTTTTGTTGGAATGTGTGAGACTGTGTGTGAACGGGCACTGGTACTGTGTTCATTATGTGTGAAATTGTGCAAGAATGTATAGGGGATGTACGAGAATGTGTGTGAATGCGACCGAATGTGTAAGAATGTAAGGGATTGTACACGAATGTTGTGATTGTATGAGAAAATGAGAGACATTTTCGGGAGTTGGGTCTTCAGTTGTACAATGAATGTGGGCAGTAGGTTCCCCCTCGGACTTTTATGTCTCTTGCTCATTGAGTGTTTGGAGCGAACGTAAATTGTATTATTCACTATAAATCCAAATGTCAGACTTCTCGCCACTCCAGAGGCGAGAATAAATGTCTTGCCCAATTTTGGTCAGACATCGAAGTCTCGCCAAAATTTGGTCAGAAAAAAATGTCTTGCCACAAAATAGCGAGTTTGTGTCGGACCACAATGCGGTCAGACTTCTCAAACCAGTCAATACAATCCATGCGGCCTGTGTAGCGGTCTGACAAAAGTGTCTCACTATTTTGTGGCGAGACATTTTTGTCTGACCAAGTCTTGGCGAGACTTTCAGGTCCGACCAAAACTTGGCAAGACTTTTTGTCTCGCCATATTTTGGCGCAGAGTCTTTCCATAAAATTTTCAGTGTTTTCCCTTTAGCCATGCACAATTATGATCGTTTTTAAGATGAAATTGTAAATAGATCATGTAGAAATCAAAAAGTACATTCCAATTGACAAAATTGAGGTGTAATGGACTAATACCCTATATAAAGGACAAAAACGTGCAAAGCTAAAGAGAAAATAGTACATTCTACGTTTGCACAAAAAACTTTTTGGCAAGAGATAAAAAGTCAAAACGAGTCTGAGAGTGCAGTTTATTGGCGAGTTGGTGGGGCCCTGCATCTGACTTAGAACCTCATCCGCCTTGGAAGAAACACACATTGACCACGGTCACGCACTTCAGAAATCATGAAGCAGCTTAAGACGGATTTGATGCTTTGCAAGAAGCTTACCGACCTTGGAGTAAGCTCACAGAAACTTTTCCGGAAGGAACCATCTCGTGTTGGACTATTACTGAGCTGATGATAATACTTAAATTTCGTTGGCGGACAGCCTGCGCAACGTTCACAGTGCGACGCTAAATCCCAGCTGGGGGGGGGGGGGTATCCCGCCAGCGCCCGTATCACAGTTCTTGAAGTCTTTGACCTGGGTGGAGCACCTTGTTCTGAATTTCTGGACCGACTTTCACGTCTTGCTGCTAAGCTGGCCAGCCTCAACTATTCCTCGGCAGCAGAGCCTCTCAGTCTCCGCAAAAGACAGAAAGGACCCATCCGCCTTCCGAACCTCTTTCACGGAGGCCGTGAAAGCATGGCGTCCCAACCTGAAGTCAAAGTTCCTGTAATTGCTGTCGAAAAGATATTTCGATACTTATGTTCACAGGAGTCTGTGCTGTTCGGGCTTTAGAGAGATGCTCTCATGTTTGAATTTAATAGCGTGTGTCATTAGCATTCATTCGGTTGTTCGTAGGAAGTACTTCTGTTTTTGTTTTTGGCGATTTTTAAGAACAAATGTCGCAAATAAAATTTAGAGAAAAGCTTTCGATAAAAGAGTTTGTTCACTCTCAGACTCGTATTGACTTTTTATCTCTTGCCAAAAAGTTTTTGCGCAAACGTAATATGTACTATTTTCTCTTTAGCTTTGCATGTTTTTGTCCATTATATAAAGTATTTAGTCCATGAAACCTTACTTTTTGTCAATTGCAATGTGCTTTTTGATTTCTACATGATCTATTTACAATTTCATCTTAAAAACGATCAAAATTGTGCATAGCTAAAGAGAAAATAGTACAATTTACGTTTGCTCTAAAAGCTCTATAAGCCAGAGACATAAAAGTCCATATAAGACTGAGAGTGTATTAAAACGCACGCTCAATGTGTACAAAGCTTATGTAGCACACATAGCAATTCAGTGTGCAAGTGCACCACTGACACGTCCGGGCGACAGTCTTCAGAACTGCTCCGGCCGAGACTCCGGCTGCACCCCGTCACTCTCAGTGCCATACTCCGGTGCAATGTCTCAACGCATTGTACCAAACACGGTTCGTTTAAATCACAGTGTAATGTCCAAAGTTTTCACTGGTTCATATAATTCATAGATCGTTGCTAAATTTTGCTGCGGCCCTCTGTTGGCGATACACAATAGTTCCACCAAAACTGGTGTGAAAAGTATCGCCTCTAGATTTGAAGTGCATGTACCGCAGTGTAACGCAGACCAGTTTTCCCCCATTCTACTTCTTAATGTTAAGTGTATCTCATCCAGAGTTTAACATCGTGTCAACAAATGATCCGAGACCAAAGTTGCGGTACAATATTGCAGTCTTGCTGCATTGCTGTGAGACACCGTCAATTCTTAGAACAATGAGAAAGCCTACATCACCCAACCGTGAGACGAATTTTGACTCGCGCCGATGCAATCATTCTAGTTTCAAGTCTATCGTTCATAGCATGTATACAGTTTTTGCTGCATACAATGTATACAGTTCAGCTGACAGAGCACCGAAGTGGGTTCGGCCCTCCGTGCCCTGCGCCGGCCTGAAACAGAGAATACATCATGTGACACCAAGAGATTTAAAACATTTAAAACATTTAAAAATTAATTAAGTAAAAACCAGATTAAAAGCTGAGCAATTGAATTGGCGCTACCAGTGACATGAGTGGAGAGCGGTCCAGCGCAGCATCTTGGAGGACCACGCAGGGTCGGCTCCCACTTTTTGCCCATAGCAGACAAAACCCATTTGCTGAACCCATTTAAATGGGCACTTTTCATGCACCCATTTAATTGGGTCCAACCCATTCTTATGGGTCTAACCCATGTAATGGGTGTAAGAAAAGTACCCATTTAAATGGGTTGCACCCATAATGGGTCTGACCCATCACTAAGAGTCCAAAGTCAGACTGGACTATTTTTTATTTCTCTTTGCTGAGCCTGACTGCATCGGAATCGGAAAACCAACGGGCGAAGCCCTCCGCTAGGTCGGGCGGTGGTGGGGGTAGCATAGCGGCTCGCTGGCTCGAGAGGCCGGATCGCCTGAAGGTAGGCACACGCCATGCACGGCTGTGTGGCGGGCTAGCATCGTCGCCCCCTGCAGCCAAGGACGTTTTTCGCAAGTTTAAGTACCTTCCAGACCTCCGATCGCAACGAGGTGTGCACCATTCGATGCGGCGTATTCACATTGACTCAAGGACCCCATGTTTCTTGAGAAATGGGGGGCGGATTTACGTAGAAAAGCGAGAAAAGCAAGAAAGGAGCCCCCGTAAGTAGGCAGGCCCGCTATGGACTGCTGCGTTGCGGGCTTGCATCTAACGGCGCGCACGAAAAACGCCCCGCATGCGTAAACGGCTGAGATTTTCGAAAAACGTCTTAAACGAAAGTTGTAGGAAATAGAAAGGACAATCAAAGCCACCCTATCCGAATAAGATGCGAGCTCAAAATTTTTCGACAACGAAGAAAAACGTTTTCTGTAACTTCGGGACAAGTTTTTGGAATGAAGAAGTCATTTTAGATGGGGGGGTCAAAGCGAGGCGTTTGTAGGGCTTTTCACAAGCTTCCACCCAGAGAAAACCGTTTGTTGATATGTTATTTAGTTTGGTCAGGAGGAAAGATTGAATCGGGAGGTGTCGGTGCCGTTCGCGAGCAGCGGCCGCGGGCGAGAGGGGAAGGGGCATGGAGGTGGGGATGGAGGGGAGGGGGAAGGAAACTGGATGGTCTGTTTTGGTGCACGCATGAGTTTATTCATTTATAAACCGGTCATAATTTGATTCATAATCCGCCGTGCGCAATGGCGCAAACGCGTCAACTTCTGTAACTGCACCTCAGCCAGCAGGCCTTAGTTGGTGCGCGGGACGCGCACCTGAGGGATACTACGGATAGTTTCAGGTTATGTTGAGTTATGCTAGCGTTAGGTCTGTCGCGAGTAGAGTAAGACCTGTCGCGACCCCGTTAGGTTAGGTTAGAGTTGGTTGGACCATTTAGTTAGATTAGGTCTGTCGCGAGTAGAGTAAGATCTGTCACGACCCCGTTAGGTTAGGGTGGGTTGGACCATTTACCTTGGTTAGGTTTGCATTATCACACCAAATTATTTGTCTCAATTCCTAGCATTCAGAAGTAAATCCACATGGAAAAGAGGCATAACTCAACTTGGCCCCTTATACGCTCCCCATTTAGCGGAAAATGGAAACAACTAGTTAGCAACAGAAGATAACTCAGTCTGTATGTTTATGAATCTAGTGCAAAAAGAATCACTTCAACTTAACCCTCTTTATTTTTACAACTTAAGTTGCACAAAAGAAAGCCAAAAAATATACCAGAGTAATGAACACTTTACGCAGACCATAATTCTAGTTGTATTGTCTTTGAATTCCACTTCGCTTAGAAAAATTAAGTTAAGATGACTTCGTTATCCATTTTAACGGATATTGATAAGTTGAAGAACCCTCTACGGAGTGACCTGATACTTTGATGTATTTCTCAAAATTTTACTTATACTTTTTCAATTTCTCATCATCCGCAACTTTTTTTTTGCTCTTCGAACAGTCTTCTGTTTCTCCTGAAAAAATTGGTGGCCAAAATGGAGTTTAGCAACGGAAAAAAATAATCGTCTTATGCGCTGCATTTATAAATTTTTGGACTTTCCTGATATTTTCTGTGTTTGTTGAGATGTCCAATTTTCCTTTAATGGCTGACAGGTCCTTGTGGCACGTTTTGAACCCACAAAGTTTGAAACGGGGCCACGACTAAATCGTGTATATTGGTTAAAGTTTGAGTGGAGTTACTCTGGAGAAGAAATTAAAAGCATCGGCACCAGTCTCTTGGTCTTTGCATCTACAATTGGAAAAATGATATTCCGTTCCGAAGCTACAACCAACACCGTTTCGTGCAGAGGAAATGGAAAGCACCTGTGAGAAAACTTCAGTTTTAATAGAGAAGATTTGGTGATTTGATGCACTTTTTCAAAGCAATAACTTATCCCGTAAGAGTCAAATCCAGCATCCTGTAATGGCGGACGAAGAATTGGGTATTGGCTCAGCCCCGGAGCTTGCTTCCGCCCAGTACAAAGAAGATTAGTCTGACCTAGATTGACGTCACAAACGAAACTTGCGGCGCTGAACACAATGGCGGTGTCGGATTTGGCCTAGCTGCAGTAGTTTACAAGTCACCCTTAATAGGTGTGTAGCGGGTTTGCCTACCTAATTGCACCACATTTTTGCCTACCTCACAGGCGATCCTTGACCGAACCCAAAAAGCTGGGTCTCAATGGGTCCCAACCCATCTTCAAAGGGGCTCGACCCATCTCCAATGGGTCCCAACCCATCTTGAAAGGGGCTCGACCCATCTCCAATGGGTCACGACCCATTCCTAATGGGTCACGACCCATTCCTAATGGGTCACGACCCATTCCTAATGGGTCACGACCCATTCCTAATGGGTCACGACCCATTCCTAATGGGTCACGACCCATTCCATGTTGGCACCTCTGCTGTCGGTGCCGGTCGGTGCGCTGCGCAGACGGGCCACGCGCACCCATAAGAGATATCCCCCTTTGAACAATATTTGGACCTGGGTCATTATGCTTGTCACTTTCGTCTTCCGCAACCTCGTTAATTTGCAAAGATATGCCAAACACAGTACAGTTTGCGTTTTGACGTGAAATCCCGCAGAAGCTGTACTAATACTCTCGGAGAGACAATACTTGTTTACTCAGCTGGCGGCAAGTAGAAACCGCAGCGCGCTTTAGAGCCGCGCGAGACCCAACTACGAGTGTATAAAAACTGAGCTTTCGACTCGAAGGTTACATTAAGGCAGGCAGTGGGCAGCGTCAACCATGAAGCTGCTCTTCGTCTCTCTTTTGGCCGCGTTCCTGATCCAAGTGAGTCTTTTAACTGGCAAACCACTCCGCGCCATTGCACTTGAGGGGGTTTACAACCCTGAGAATTTCGAAAACCATCCGCAAAAAAAAGTTTATGACAAAAAAAAAGACAACTTCACAAAACAAATATTTTTTTGTCAATTCATATATGTTTAAATATCTTGTTCCCTTATAAATTTGAGGTGATGAGCTTCAAGTGGTTAAAAGTAGAATATATATAGGTGTACTTTGCAGCCAAGAAAACTCATTTTGAGGTACTCTTAGTGAAGACAGTAAGCGTTCCATTTTGAACTGCGTAACCTCCTATTTCCAAAATCTTGCGTAGCTTTCTGAGCAGACTGCTTTCTGGATTGATCTCAAATTTTACTGAGCTTTTCTCAGATGCCAGTCACAGTGCCCTATGTGAGCGTTTCTTGATGTCACCTGGGTCTAAAAAAAATCAAACGCATAAAAAATATTACTTTTTCAAAAATTAACAAAAATTATTTATTTGAAAAAACTGAAACAGATATTAAAAAACGTTCCTATAGTGCACTGCGCATGACATATGAGAATAGCCCATTAAAATTTGAGTTTGAGATCAATCCAGAAAGCTGTTTTCTCATAAAGCTAGTTATGCAAGGTTTTCGAAATGGGAGTTTACGCTTAAGTTACTGTCTAAGCTTACAGTGCATCAAAATGAGTTCCTTTGGCTCTAAAGTACACCTACTGGAAGAAGGGAACTACTTGACAAATCCCCAAATTGAGTTTTTTCTTATTATTGTGCCTCAGTATGGTTTACATCATTAGACCAAATTAATTGATTCAATTTCTCTGTAGTTTAGGAGAAAATCCACATGGAAAAAGGATACAACTCTACTTGAACCCAGTTACGGTCTAAAAGTCAACAGAAAATGGATATAACTCAACCAAAGGCCACCGTTGAGAAAATTGGCAAAAGAAAAAAACTCGACTTGCATTTTTTTAAAATCTAATGTAAAAAGAGTCAACTCAGCTTAACTCCTACTTTTTTTAGAACACTAGTTGGAAAAACAGGTAACTCCAAAAATGTACCAGAGCAATATAGACTCTACGTAGACCGGAGCTTCTCATGAATTGTCTCCAAATTCCACCTCACTTGGGAGCAAGGGGAAACAGCTGGGTGATTAAACGTGGAACGACCCCTCTATGCGAGCACTGCGCATTGTGCCGTACCTTGACGTCGCCCCTACCCTTCTTTTCAGGGAGGCAGTGCCCAGTTCAGCGACCTCCGGAACCTGGTCAGCAACGGCTGGAGTGCCGCCCAGACCGCCAAGAACGCCGTCTCTGGTGCCGCGTCCACCGCTCTCAACGCCGCCACCACCAACATACGCCGCAGCCTGTCGCGCGGCGCTCAGGCTCTTCTCGACTCCGCCTCCACCGATGACGTGAGCGTTGACCACCTGGCCGAGGCCGCCAGGAACCTCAGCCCGAAGGAGCTGCTCGAGACCCTCCAGGGTGCCGCTGCCGAGGTCAACGCACGCGCACAGGCCGCCCAGAGCAGGCTCGAGGACACCGTCAGCACCGCGACCGAGCAGGCCGAGGCCAGCCTCAGCAGCGCCGTCAGCGCCTGGAACAGTCGCGTCAAGGCCGTCGTGCAGAAGGCCGTCTCTGCTGGCCTCGACATCAGGGACTGCGCCGTGGACGACGTCGCCAACCTGGCCAAAGACTCCGTCGACTCCGTCTTGAATTGCGCTTCCCAGAGGCTGCACCGGGCTTACACTCTCGCCAAGAGGGTGGTGGTCGGGCTGCCCGTCCGCGCCGCCGGCCTCGTCAAGGAGGGCGTGGCTGGCTACAGGGCGTGCCGCGGGAAGAGCGGCGACGAGAGGCGGTCGTGCCGCGCCACCGAGGTCGCCCCCGTCGCCGTCAAGGGCGCGCTGCTCCTCAGGGACGCCGTCAGCTACACCGTCCAGTGCGTCGCCTCGTGCACCACCGTCATGGCCCGCATTGCCGCCTGCGCCGCCATCGTGTCCCTGAAGTCCGCCGCGGAGGCCGCCTCCGTCGGTGCGAGGATTGTCAGCTGCGTCTCTGGAAAGCTGTCCGGGAGCAAAGCTGGTGCCGCGAACTAGGAGAGTAGCAGTAGACACTGCACGGCAAGAAAAATGTCATGTGAACACCGCTAATTAAGATATTCGCCGCACAGGTGTCACATCTTACCCTGGGAGGAACGACCTTTAGACGAAGACACAAAATATTTACGCGTGTTTGCGGAATTCACAGCACTACAGCACTGCGAGCATGCAGCAAACCCAACGTCGAAGCAACATACAGTATGCCAGGTCGTCTGCTCTGAGCGCGAGAGAGGAAGGGGATGATGTCACATGTGCTGTGCACGGCCGGCGCAGACTCACCTTTCACTCCCTTGACGACGTGGACGCTTCGCCGGTGTCGCTATGTTTTGACTACCTGCAGCAGCTGTCTACAGCGCCTGAAAAACGTCATCTCATCTGGACACACAATAGCAGTGGCTTCGACCAACATCTGTTCATGCAAGAGTTAGTTCGTCGGAACATGACTCCGGAGCCCATATGCGAAGGGTATTGCGGATAATAGGCATGTCTTATGGATGCTGGCACGAGGTTGCGCTCAGGCTCGGACTGGCCACGGCGGGGGCGGGGGGGGGGGGGGGAATCCCCGCCGGGGCCTCTGCCGTCTCGGGGGCCCCCCCTGGGCCTCCTCAGTCGCGGGCCGCGAGGCCCTAACCACGGTTAGTGCACATGGGTCCAAAACGTGATGTTTGGCTAGACTGCTGCTGCTAGAGCGTCGGGGAGGCCCCGAAAGGAAACAGAAAGAGCGCATTGGATCTGTATATTTGACAAGCTCGGACTGGCGAAGGCTTTGCTATACATTTATTTTGTCATTCAGAGAATTAGTTCGTAAATTACGAAGTGCTCAATACACTCTCCAAAAAACGGAAAATTCAAAAGACCCTAAATTAAATCCTAAGTTAGAGAGTTTTCTCGACAATCTCCGACAATCGATACTAGATACATAGAAACAATTAAAAAGAAAAGGGGGGAGGGGGGGGTCGGTTATGGGGGCCCTTTGCGGTGTTTTCCGCCGCCCTAGACTCCGACGAAGTCCCGGCCCATCGACTCCGAACCGGCCCAGACCCGGCCGAAACCCGGCCCAGACCCGGCCAAGGGGTCTGGGCCGGGTTTCGGCCGGGTCTGAGCCGGGCCCGGCTGGGTCTTGGACGGGTCTGGGCCGGGTCGGGGTCGATGGGCCGGGACTTCGTCGGAGTCTAGGGCGGGGCCCTTTAGATGCCAGTCCGACCCTGGTTGCGCTACCTCCCTGCATGTTTTGGGCTCCCCGACGCAGAAAAAGGAGATTTCCCATACCTTTTTTCGCGGCCCGAAAGTTATGACTACTGTGGGAAATTCCCAGATCTACAGTACTACAACTCTGACAGAATGAGCGTAGCGTGAAAGGAGCTGCTGAGTTTGCCCACTCTGCAAACTCAACAGTGTACTCAGTACACTCTCTTTAGCGTGTACTCACAAGTACACTCTCATAAGAGTGTACTCAACTGAGTACACTCTCATCAGAGTGTACTCATCTGAGTACACTCTCATCAGAGTGTACTCATCTGAGCACACTCTCGTTGGAGTGTGCTTATGAGTACACGCTGAACAGAGTGTACTGAGTACACTGTTGAGTTTGCAGAGCAGTGGCAAGCTGAGCAGCGGGCACAGGGCTATCTTTAATTTCCGCGATGAACTCCATAAGTACACTGTAAATGATGTTCGTATTTTACGCCTTGCCCTGGAAAAGTTCAGGTCAGACTTTATAGAAAAAGCTGGATTTGATTGCCTACACCACTGCCTAACCCTTAGCGCCGCTACCTTAAGTATCTTCAGGCGGAACTTCATGCCGGCAAATTCAATGCGGATCATGCCTCGCAAAGGTTTCTACCGTGGGCTGGACAACGCATCCCTGAAAGGGCTTACGTGGTTAGAATATGAAAATTCACCCTTGCCCCAAGGCCAGCAGATAAGGCATGCGGGGAACGACCGAGAAGTGCACCCTTTGGGAAAATACAAAGTTGACGGTTACCTTGGAGCAGATAGCAAAAAAAATAGTGTTCGAGTTTTAGGGTGTTTGTTTCATAGCCATCCGCCAGACCAGTGCCAGGCATACACGCATGTCAACACAGAAGAGAGAGACGAGCGCGCGGAAGGGCAGCGCGTCGAAAGATACTACGGCACACTTCGTATACATGATCTGCTTACGAAGAGTGATTACATTCTTAAAATTATGTGGGGATGTGAATTCGACGCGCAGTGTCAGCACAATCTTGCTGGGAGAAGGATTATTTAAGAAAAACAGGACCTTACATCGACCCTCTTGGATCGTCGCGATTTTTTTTTCTCAAGTCGTACTCTATAAAAGATGAGGGTTGCCAAAATTTCAGGCCTAGGCCCTTTTTTGTGGACTTGGTGGGCAACACTGTGATTCCAAACGCTATGAACATAGCGCGTATGGTGCAATGCATTGAGACATCGCGCCACACGTGCAATGCCATAGTCACATTGCACCTTACGTGCGATGCGTCCCGAAAATGCCCTATGCTAGTGTATAGGAAGGCATTGCACCACACGTGCGATGCAAAAGCATAGCGCCAATTGGCGCGATGAAAACGGCTTCAAACGCATAGCGCCAATTGACGCTATATTCATAGCGTTTGGATTCTCAGTGAATTTTCTTTTTTGTTACCGTTTTTACAATGAATTTGGGTATTTCTTGCTACGCAGCGACTTTTCGGTCTAGTCGTGAAATTTTGTATTCTGGCGTTAAATTGAACGAGAAAAACAATGAGCACAACAGATTTGAGCTGAACTAAAAAACAGTCAATTTTAGGTGAAAATTTAAAAAAAAAAAACCTAAAAAGACCCAAATTGTGAGTATTTGAAGTTTTTGCCCCCCGACTGACTCCAAAATTGGTATGCTGCTTATGTAGAAATGTGTGCTGAATCCGAATATAACTGGCGCAGCTTTGTGCGGCTAACCGTTCTAGAGATCGTAGCCTTAAAAATACGGGACCACGACGGCGAGGAGGGCGCATCCATTCCCTTACGCGCCCCCAAAGCGCAACCCCCTCCGACAAACCCGTGTGGCTGCAGGGGCTTCCAAAGTTGAGCCCCCACTGGAGCGCCGCGCCGGGCCGCTGCAGCCAGCCGCCTGATGGGTAGGCAACCCTACGCGCCCCGGCACGTCGCCGACGTGTCACTGACGCGGCGCGTTGGTTTCAGTCATCACCCGAATTTTGGAAACAATTTTGCCATCAGTTGTGCAATTTTCTGCGCGAAATTTTGAAACCCTGGCCCCGGACGCGTCTTTTTCGGGCTCTGCGGCGCGCGTTGTGCGATTGACACCAAAATTGGTCAGGAGTTGTTGGCGAGCGATAGCGAGCCCTTGCTGTGATTGGGGTGCCCCGAAAACCGATTGGTCGTGTGTCTGTCTGTCTGTCAGTCCGTTTGTACTCACCAACGATTCTCAGCAACTACACTGTCTAAAGTTACAAAATTTTGCATTTGACATCAACTTAGTTTCTCCCAACACGAGTTTGTTTCAATTCATTGTTTAGTATCGTTTGACATATTTAAAACATCTTTTTGAATTAGTTTATTAGCGTTGTTAGGTTGGCAGCAGTTACCAATTTCTCATACCTGCGGCCGCGGCTCTCAAATACGGGACTGAAGCAAATTAAACAAAATAAAGAGCAGAAGGGTTACAAAATGAGTTCGGTGATAGTTTTTCAACATTATAGAATGATTGAAACACCTCCGGAGTGTCAACGCAGTGAAATAAGGAAAATGAAATTGAAAATGATTACGCGTTTTGTCCCCCTCCCCTCCCCCCGCCAGAGGGGAATCTTACCCAGGTCAGTGCAGTGTTTTTGAGATTTGCAAGATAAAATACTGTTTGCCTTTCATACTTAGTGAGTCTGTACTTGCTTATTTTTCTCAGAAGACTCATTTTTTAGTTGTTTACTTATTTAATAAAATTGGGAAATACATAAATATATTCTTTTGAAACCAGACATTAATTTTTGCTAAATGGAACCTTTATTTTTTTTAATTATATGGTTGAGTGAGTGGTTTTCCCATAGCTGGTTTTGCCATAGACATCATATTCAGTGAAGTGACTTAGGTTTTGAGCAATGAGTCAATAGATCATTGGATTTAAGGAGACGTGTCATACAACTGTGTCATACATTGTCTGCCACGACTGATACTCAGTGTTGGTCATTTGTTTAAACTGGCTGCCTTTCCAATTAACACAGAAAATGAGATCAATATTTATGCTGAGCTGTATCTTTACTTCAAAGATAAAGTATCACATTAAGACTCATTTACGAATAAGATCAACTTTTGTTCAGCAACATGTGGCTTTGACATTGGATTCGATGAGACGATTCATTGGATCTGACTATAGGTCTTCTCGTAAACTGGTACCAAACAGCCTGCCTAACTGTTCCTCTTTATTTTAACTATGATAAAATAATGTAATCAATATTATTAAATAGACCACTAGTTAAAAATAAAAGGAAGATAAAACGCTCTCAGGTATTACCAGTAACAATGCGTATTCACAAGTTTCATAAAGAAAAGATATCAAACGGTGACTAAAGCATTTGTGTTCCTCGACTGAGTAACAGTGTTAGGGTTAGTGGCACCAGAGCAGCTAATTAACATACGATTTTACCCCAGGTCTAAAGTATACTGCACCTAAAATTGGCTCATTTTTGACCAAAATTTTATATTCGAGTTTTACATTGTTTCTTGCATTTTTTGGTGTGCTGATCACGAAAACGACTTCCAATCTCACCCCAGACCTATACTTTACCCAATATTGGCAGATTTTAGACCAAAATTTCATAGTCGAGTTTAACAGTGTGTCCTGCAGTTTTTGGTGTGCTGATCACGAAACTGACTTCCAATTTCAACCCAGACCTATATTTTGCCCAATATTGGCCAATTTTGGACCAAAATTTCGTTATCGAGTTTTACATTGTTTCCTGCAGTTTTCGGTGTGCTGATCACGAAAATGACATTCAATCTTACCCCAGACCTTTTCTTCACCCAATATTGGCCAATTTCGGACCCAAATTTCATATTTGAGTTGTACATTGTTTCCTGCGGTTTTTAGTTTACTGATCACGAAAACGACTGCAAGTTCCACCCGAGACCTATACGTTACACCATTTGGGCCCATTTTGAACCAAAATTTTATACGTAGTCGAGTTGTTGAACGACCGTAGTACTTCCCCAAACTGAGAGGGGGGGGGGGGCTCTCCCGCACGTAACATGAGACAAACAATCCAGACAAATTTGAAAGCTGTCATCAGGAGGCAACGAGCGTGGCACTATTCAGGAACAATCCCAGTCTTTTACAATGCGTGTAATATTTTTGAGTGCCCAAGTGCTTTCATAAGAATGTGCTTAGTCGCATCGCTCGCCTATTACGCGCCCAAACTAAACGGCGCGTACCCCTAGTCTCAAAGCCCCTTTCGTCGAGGCGTGACCACGCCGTCCCGCCGCCATAACGCCAACCCCCTCCCAACGGGGTGGTAATGGTTAGGGGTAGCAACCCCCAGTGAAAGCTTTTTTGACAGTGCACCTGCGGATTTTTCGACCGGGCTCGATCGAATCAACAATTCCCTAACGTTTCGTTCCATTTTCGACGATGATCGGGCCCTTTTTGAGAAATTTGGCGGTAATTCAAAATTAGGGATGACATTTTGACGGGGGTAGGCGGTCTCACAGGGGTGCTAGCGACTTGGAAACAGTTTCATTGGGACCGTAGAGGCAAGCGCTACAACCCTCAACCTTCGGAATTTTTTGAAAAAAATTACCCCTCCCTAGGGGTGGATTTTACTGTAGCGCCCGAATGGGTGGAGGTAGGGGGTTGATTCTTAACGCGTTCGAAAGAGGAGCTCAAAATGAACCGGCTGACAAAATTTGAACCCCCTGCGACCCCCGGAACGACCTTTTGATCAAGGGAAAAGAGCCGAAATATGACAGGGTTTTACGCGGAGGGTGAAAAATGCAGGAAGGGGGTTGGTTCGGGTCTCGCCTTTTAAGGAGTGTGTGTACAACCCTTTGAGGTACCTCTCTTCCAAATTGGAGGCCCCTACCTTAATTTACGTTGAAATGGCGAAGAAAAGTTGAAGTGTAACGCTAATTTTGACGCCCAGTGTATCTGTCAGAGTTGTCAGAGCAAATAAGAGGCAGTCTTGGCCCGTCACCACTTTTACTTGCAGCTCTGCTGCCTGAAGGTACTTCGCTGAATCCTTCACCTGCAATAATCAGCGGAATGCCCTTTTGATATTTGCCGTCCGCGCCGCTCGAGTATGACTATTACTTTCCCTTTCCTGTGTACGCTACAAATCCAAGTGTGAGACAGTCTCGCATGTGAGACTATTCCGCGTGAACCTAAATGTCTCACGTCTCACGCTGACAAGTGTGAACCATGTTTGTCCTACGCTTAGAAGTGTGACACCGATGTCTCACACCGGCAAGTGTGAGACACGGTTTGTCCCAAACTTGCTGCCTATCGCTCCCTGTTCCTGTTGTTCAATGCCACGGGCCCAACGCTGGCAGGGGTAAAAGAAACCGTGTCTCACATTTGCAAGAGTGGGACAAACGTGGTTCGCACTTGTAGCGTGAGACATTTTGGTTTACGCCAAATATAGTGGGAGACTGTCCCTGTCCCACACTTCACGCTCATTTTCTTACGATCATTTTTATACATATTACGATGATTTGTCACCGTAAGGTACGCATAAATTTGCACATACGTAATATGCATAGTTGTCTACGTAAGGTATGCATGATTTAACTGTATTACGCATGTTTTATGCATAAGGTACGTATGATTTCATCTTCTTACGCATCATTAAGCGTAAGGTACGATAAAATTTATTGTAGTATGTATGTTTTCATTTCAACGTATGTTACGCAGATCGTTTTAGCGTAAGAATATGAGAGTGTTGGCTTTGCAGTGCACCAACTATTTCGTGTTGGAGTTTCGTTCTGGAAGGCTCCGCCCGAAGACCCTAAATTGACCAAATGAAGCCGAGCAGGGCTTGTTTCTTTACTTGATAAATTGCTTTCTACAGAAATCTCAGATCGAGTGAAACCTTGCTAAATTTCATATTTACCTAACGCAGTAGGACCACCCTAGACTCCGACGAAGTCCCGGCCCAGACCCGGCCGAGTCCCGGTCGCACAATAGAAAGCCGGCTGAGCCCCGGCAAGAGGCCGGCAGAGTCCGGTCACAGTGTAGGGGTCTTCCTCCAGGGAGACCACTCTCCAGGTAGACCTGTACACTGTGACCCTACTCTGCCGACCTCTGGGGGGGGGGGGGGGCTCATAGTCAGCCGGCTTCCTATTGTGCCGTGCGACCGGGTCTCGGCCGGGTCGGGGTCGATGGGCCGGGACTTCGTCGGAGTCTAGAGCACTATATGCCAAAAGCCATATCTGATATAATCTCCGTTCAGTGCATGTACTAGTATGTTTGTATTTTTGTTATGTTTCCCGATTTGTTTCTTCTTGGTTAGGGAATAATGCACCTTTCAGTGACTTCTAATAATGCCACAAGCGTTCAGCGTCCAAAGAGAGCAATCTTAAACGCTCACAGAAGGGTTACATTGTAGTCCTGCCTATATCATTGGACTGACAGGTAGTGACACATACCCCCTGTTTACAGTGTTTCCACGTCCTCAACGTTTCAAAACATCGATTTGACAACCGAATTGTAAAATATCACACAACGAAATATATATGAGGCTAATTTTTACAATTTCGTGAAACTTCGGAATTGTTTAGTGACAGAGCAATGTTGAAAAATGCAGTTTCTTAACAAAAAAAGGGGCCGTTCAGAGTGGTTTCATGTAAAGTAAGCTTTAAGAGCATTACGCGAATAATTTTCAAGAAGCTGGAGCGTTGCCTTTAGCTGCTTATGTGAGTTGTATGACCTGTCACTAGGTGCCCCGAGCTGGGGCACCAAGTGACATGTGCAGGTCTACAGGAAGCTATTTATCTCACAGCACGGTGTAGAGTACACCGTGTCTCACAGAAATAAGTGTTATGAAAAGGCAACTCCGTGTTCTTAGGGTCAAGGAAGGATCGAAGCAACCTTGGCGTACAAGCAGATTCATTTCTCGCGCAGTATCGGACTGACCGCCAAATTCCTAAAAGTGTCACTAGGTGCCCCACTCTCCCTCAATACAGAAAGAAACCAGAAATAATAAGTACACAAAAGTTTATTAATAGTTTACAACAAAAGCCAGGTCAATGAAGTACAGCTTTGTCTCGACAAGTGCCCTGACAGCGTACAACGTTGCGACGAAACATGTCGTTGGCGGTGTCCACGAAGTCATTGCACTGCTTCCGTGGATGGACGCAGCTCGCCCCGCCCCACCGCACGCCTTAGCAGAGTCAGAGTCTCGCCGGCCCGCCATGCTCCTCCGACTGCGTCACGCTCGTGGCTAGAAGTCTTCCAATGCAACCTTGTCACACTCCATGCACTGCACCGTGGCGGCCGGCAGCACGCGCCGCACCGCGGACACCTGTGCAGTGCAGTCTGAGGAGGAGTGGCCGTAGCCCCTGCACAGCACGACCCTGGAAACGCGGAGGCCGCACTGGCCCAGCAGGGCGTCCAGGTCGTCGCATCGCACAGGCCACCGCCCGGCCCCCGGAATGCCGACCCACAGCCACAGCACCTCCAGCGAGGCACTGTGGGCCCGCAGCAGGGAGGCCAGGGTGGGCCGGGGGAGTCCATAAACACGCAGCCACGTGAGGCTGCTCTGCGGCGGGGCGGGCAGCAAGGGGGGCTGTGCCTTCAGGGCCTCGTCAAAACACCACAGCTGCATCCGCCGCAGTCTACTCATGGCGTCCACAAGCCGAAGCATCCCCTCGCGGGGATTCACCATGTGAAGCTGCTCTACCGCCCGGGCGGCTAACACCAGCAGGGGCCTGACCCAGTTAGGGTCTGCGTCGCAGTACACGTTGGTCATCCGCCGCACCTGCAGACAGACAGACAGACAGACAGACGGCGTCAGCAAGGCAAGTGGGGTGGAGGCCGCGGAGTGCCTCAAGGTGGACGGCAGGACTCACCGCATGGTCCCACATGTAAAACATCGCGGCCCCCTTCTCTTCTATTCGTTCGTCCGGTGCAGTCCGACTGAGACTGTCCAAGTCGAGCACCGGAACGGGATGCGGGGCTGACGGCGGAGCAACCACTGCGGGCTGCTGCTGGAATGCGTCCTGTTAGCACAGCAACCCGCGCATTGAAATCATCGTGTTGGGTCTCCACTACTATGTAGTTTTTTGTGCATAGCTTTGCATGGAATTGAAGATTCGTTTTGAAATGCAAGAATTCGTGCGTAGCTAGGCATGAAAATGTGCATTGTTATGCATTACCATGTGCGTGCATTGTTGCGCACGAATTCGTGCATTTCACGCGTATGGTGAAATCAGTGCAAAGCTAAGCACAAAAAACTACATAGTAATTAGTATACGCTTTTGACTTGACGGGCAGCAGATAATGATTACACTACAAACCTAACTGTCACTAAAAACGCACATACAAACGCATGCTTGCAACTACACCCTTACAAACGCATACTTGGCCAAGGTCACACTTAAAAATGCATGCTTAGCAGGTACGCACTAACAACTGCATGCTTGGCGCTATAACTCCATGCTACGCACATGCATAGTGTGTACTTGGTCAGGTATGCATTTGGAACTGTGTACTTTCAAGTATGCATTTGTAAGTGCGTGCTTAGTACACAGAAAACAAATGCGGAGAATTCCGCACAACCACACTGTGGCAAAAAGTTACAGAGAATTCTGTGAACAACTTGTGCTAATTCTCTGTACCCTCAACCCAGTATTTTCTGTAGTCTCCTTACAACATTCACTGTGCGACTTACAGTGTTCTCTGTAGGACTTCGTCATCTCCGTGCACCTCAATGGTCGGCGACGGGCATGCGGAGAAAACTGTGAGTCGCACAGTGAATACTGTGAGGAGGCTACAGGAAATACTAGGTTTAGGGTACGGAGAATCCTGGCAAAAAAATTAACAGCCGTTTCTGTAGTTTTTTGCCACAGTGCAGATGCGGTATAATTTTCTTTTAATTTGACCGCACTAAATGATGCGGAGAAGATTGACTGCATTTGCTCATGCAGAGTGCGTGAAACTGATGCGGTCTCTGTTTTGACCACATGAGTTAAGATAGATTTGAAGATCACACAATACTCACAGTAGCGGCATCAGCCGTGTTATGAAAGTTTCATAACATTATGAAGCATTTTTTTTTTTTTTTAAGAAGCCCGGTCGTGGTACGACCAATGATAATTCCTTCATATTTTTGCCAAAGGTCGTCTTTATAGGTCTAAGAAAGGCCCAAGAAATTTCAGCGAAAATATGCACGGTTCAGATTTTATGGGCAATTTTCGTTTTCTCTGACAACTTTTTACACAGTTTGACCAAAATTGAAAAATCGCCATTCTGAGGCTTCTACGCACTCGATTGGGCTCAAAATATGGTATCTCTTGTAAAATCAAGCGAGAAACACGAATCCGGTCCCCGTTTGTTGATCATCATCATCATCATCGGCGCTTTTAGGTCTCAAAAGACCTTTAGCGTTCGAGTAAGATCGGACTACTAAAAAAAATCTTATGGCTGTTTCGCCGTTTTTTAGTGTGTTTTACTATTCTTGGGGTGTTTGTGTTCGCAATAGATCTTTGCCAATCTGATGCGTGGATTTTATAGCTAATGGACCAAACTAACATATTCCGAGATAAAAAGTTTGTATGCGACACAGGGTTGAGCGTAGTGCTTTAAAATCTAAAAATACCGCATTTGGCCCCGCCGGCCCGGGACTGACCCAGCCCAGGTAGTGATTACGGCGGCCTAATCCACCCGCCCAACTCAATTTAGAAAACACAATTGGCGTTCACTTTTCGAACAATATCTGATCAACGGAACGTGTCGGCAACTTAAAACCAAGCAAAGTGATAACAAAAACTTCAAAAAAATTCAAATTTTTGACCGAGTTACGGCTATTTTCGTTTGTTCATCAACAAATTGTGCCGATTTGAACCAATTCGGCCGGCACAACATGGACTTTTTTTTAACTCTGCGAGATCGCTGCATTTTGAAGAAGAAACTGTTCAAATTTGGAGCCAGTCCGACCCTCGCGAGTGTCTCAAATCGTATTTTGATCAGGATGGTGTGCCCAGACGACCGGAGGAAAGGTCGCAAATTATGATGCCTCTGCTCCAAATTTGAACAGTTTCTTCTTCAAAATGCAGCGATCTCGCAGAGTTAAAAAAAAGTTTATGTTGTGCCGGCCGAATTGGTTCAAATCAGCACAATTTCTTAAACACATGAAAATAGCCGTAACTCAGTCATAAATTTGTATTTTCGAAATAATTTTTTTTTTTATCACTTTGCTTGGTTTTAAGTTACCGACACGTTCCGTTGAACAGATTGATCGAAAAGCGAACGCAAATTGTATTTTCTAAATTGAGTTGGGCGGGCGGATTAGGCCGCCGTAATCCCCCCATCGCCGTTATGAAGGAATGATTTTTCGGCAAGGCTGTTTGTTGGCGATACTCTATTCTATCGCCAAAAAAGATACTGACACTGTTAAAAAAAAATCTGAAAATTCAGACTAAATGAACTGAAGCTTTTTTAGCATAAGGCACTCAGAATTTTCAGACCAATATTTTCAGAAACATGCTGCCTGAAAATTCAGACCATAGAATTTTGACCCGAAAATTCAGACCACAGGTCTGAATTAGTAATTTTTGAGTTATTTCGGTCTAAAGATGATAAAGACATATGAACTATATTAGAGAGGCATGCTCCTAAGGAGAGCGGCTCAGCAAAAATTGATTTGAAGGGAAATGTTCCTTGGGGAACTTCTTCCTCACTTAGACAGGAGCTGGCCTGATGCACCCATGTCAATTGTTCAACTCGCTCAGTACTGAGATAAATCTGGCAAGGGAGCATGTCTTTCTTAATAGCTGGTGAAGTGTTATGTATTTTGAGTTCAAATAGTCGAATAATTATCAGAAGAAGCCTTTTTAACAGCAGCAAGCTTTTTGACTGCCACCTGCGCCATCTGGCGGACAAACAAATACTTTCGTTTCCTCTAAAGTCCCAGAGAGAAAGTCACATTATTTTGACTGCAAGGACAGATTATCAGTTAACCCAGCATAAGGTGGGACGGAAGTTGTATACTGCTCTCTTTTGTTTTGTCAATTTTTCAGAAAATCGTATGAAACGGAAATTCAGACTCCAAGTCTGACGTAGTTCATCTGAAATTTGAGAATAAAGTGCGAATATTCAGACACTCCAAGTCTGAACCGAGCTTTCATACAGAGGGTCCGAAAACACAGACAAGCACTCCGATTTTTCAGAAAAAAGTCTGAATCGAGATTCAGACAGCATAGTCTAACAAAATTGGTCTGAATTTTCAGAATTTTTTTAACAGTGCAAGTATCGCCTTTGGATTTGCAGTGAACAAACATGTAATGAAGACCAAATTACCTTTATACTGGGCTTCGTTGTTTCAAACAGAGGATATATACTCATTGCAGCGTTACAAACATTCACAGGTCAGGTAATGTGTCGGTTAGTCAATGATAAACATCAGAAGTAAATGAGGAGGCATAGTCATGCCTTCCCTTTCTGGGTTGCCCAGCTAAAGACGAAAAGTGTGGTAGCTGCTGCTGCCAGGCTTTAATAAAATTGAGGACCCCGCATCAGTTCAAGCGGTCCAAATGTAAACCGCATCAAGTAATGCGGTTAATTTTTTTACCGCATGACCACTGCACTGAAATTGCATCAAAATTCTGGCTATTAGGTCACTACATGACTTCATGCGGTGACTTAGATATACCGCATTTAAAATGCGGAATTCTCTGCATTTGTTTTCTCCGTTTAGAAAGTTAGGTTTGTAGTGTAACAGATGTGTACTAGTATCTGACTAGTATCGTATCATGTTGAAGCCAGGTCCAGGACACGGAGCGGGATGGAGACTCGATGATCCACTGTGGTCGTGGCGCTGCCGTACCTTGTGGATGCGGCCGTGGCGGTGCAGGTGCAGCACGAGCGCTTCGAGCAGGCTCCGGCTGTCGCCCAGCTCGCCCCTCCACTCGGTGCCGTCCTGGAGCCACAGCCCGCACCTGGCCTCCAGGCCCTCCAGCAGGCTGGCCGCGTCCTGCTGCTGCAGGCCCTCCAGCTGGCCGGCCTCCAGGTCGCCGCTCTCGTCCACCGTCGCTTGCAGCTCCCTGTCGGCCTGCTTAACCTGCCACCAGTTCTGCAGCAGGTCCTCCACGGCATCCCTGGCGTCCTCCAGCGACTGCACCAGCTTCGAGTCCACGTCGCCCAGCCGCTGCAGCTGCGGCGTTGCCTCTGCCCGCCCCGAGCGCGCCTTGCGCAGCGAGCAGAGCACGTGGTCGCCGTCCAAGCAGTCCTCTACTGCGGCCTGGTCGCAGTCACGGCACCACGCTCTGAGCAGAAGCGGACCGTGATCAAAGATTATTGTTATTTACCTGTCTCTGGTTTCTAAACTGTAAAAAACTTTGACTTTACGATGTGCGATGGCGAATTCGTCTTGACGCAAAAGTCTGATCATGTATCTTTTATTTAGTCCCGAACTTCAAACCGCTATGTTCGACATTACGTTTTGGTTCAAACTAGCGTTCATATGCATAAGGATTGGGCACAGATTAAGTTCTCCATCCGCACTGACTTCGGCAGACTCGTTAACGCAGGTTTTTCAGCATATTTTGTAATCCGCACAAACTAAGATGAAACCTTCATTTTGTGTTTCAAGGCTATTCGACTAAAGCGTTATGACTTTTCTTTGAGATTAGAAAAAAAACTGCCTTGTATCGAAGAGACAATATCTCAACTCACTGTAAAGCTGTAGCTTTAGAATCCCGACGAAGTGAAGTCCTCGTTCGCGGCTTCATGTCGACGAGACCCAGTATGGCGAAGTTGTTAGGCAGGGCGGAGGCTTCGTCCACGAAGACCTAGGAACGAAACAAAGAGTCATTAACGGCAGGCATGATGACAGGCATTTCCAGAACCAACCAGCAGACTTGAACAAAAGCGGTTCTCCCTTTGCCCATGTACCAAGAAGAGGCTCGTTGAGATGACTGATGACTCCATCTAGGGTTCTCAGTTACTTAATCAGTACATTGCGGGAATTTCTCAGAATTATGATCGATTTGTAGCAGAAAGAAGTGACAAACTGCTAAAGGTCTTGACTGCATGGAATTTTTCGAGCAGGGTATGAAATGAACCAACGAATAAAGTTTTTATTGTATGAGTCTCACGCAGAATCTACTGCATTTCTTAGTACTGCTGTGCTGATTCATCAAAAACTCCGCAGACTGGCAGCGAAACCGGAGCATTCACTGCCGAGAAAACCCACGACAAAAGTAGGACAAAACAATTGCAAATTTTTTTTGGGGTTTTTGCTGTACTTTTAAAGTACTACATTTACATTTCGATTCGGACGTCGTAGTTGTAATAGAACTTTTTCTTTGAATTGCTGAGATGAATCGATTCATGTATGCAGGAGGCATTTTTCTTCAATTTTTGGAAAAAACTTCCTATCTCAGGTATTTTGGACGTAACTTTTAGACTTCAAAGTCTCATAACTCCTAAACGGCTAGTAAGAAAAATCCGCGCGGGTGCTCATTCGACTTGTCTCGTTTTTTTCCACATAATCAAAACATTGGATGGCGCAAAAAAATGTTTTCCACAAATGTCCCACGCCAAACGTAAATTTTAGGCCATATTTTAGTGGTTTTCTTAGGCTGTGCAGCCAGTATTTGTCCCACGTCAAATCCGAGGTTATATCCTTGTTTCTTGGTCAATTTTGCGTGAGGATGCCAAATTTGAACCCCCAGAGATGAAAGTTGTCCATGTAGCGCAAAATACCCAAATCCGTGTTTTTACTCCAAAAGTTCAACTAAAATTACCCGCAACTAAGCCAATAATTTTTTTCAGGATCTGGAAATTTGGCAAAAGACTTCCCTTTAGGTGTCTAACAAGCCCACAAAATATCAGGAGAATCGGAGAAGGTCATGGAGAGGTGTGGCTTTTCTTATTTGATATTGCTCATTCTTTTTTAGCACTGGTGCCGTCCCAGGCGACTCACCCTGCGGCAGTGTGGGCAGCGCCGCTCCCGCAGTACCCCCAGGCAGAGGCCGCAGACGGTGTGGCCGCACGGCAAACTCTTGGGCCGCCTCCCGGCCGCGTCGAACTCCTCTAAGCACACGGGGCACTCCATGGCAGCCGGACTGCGGGCAGCACACTGGAACTTCGGAGGAGGCAGCCGCGAACACTGCAAAAAAAAAAAAAAAGTACAAATATTAGTAGTACAAATATTGGCAAATTTTGTAGACCGTTTTTGCTGTACTTTTAAAGTAAAACGATTATCGTACAAAGTTCTATGGGGCCGGATGACGCAGGGTACCAGGTCAGGTCCCGTACTTTTCCCAATTCTCAAAGTATTTTCCACAATAAACGTTGTACTGTTTTTCTACAATCCTCGTTGCACTTCAGTCGCACTATCCACATTTTTTCTTGCAGTGGATAAAGGCGACACGGGCTTACAAATTTGAAAAAAAAAAAAAAATAAATAAAAAAACCATGTCACGAAATGTTCTGGTTTCACAAAAATTCCCGAGGCTAGAACTGCGTTACGTGGAGTTCAGCTCATGTGTGGTACCGTGTCCCGTGTCAATAAAATTAAAACTCACATAGAGGACCAGCTGAGTAACAATTCGTGTCATAGCCAGACATTTATGGCAGTCTTCTGATACCTGAAGGTTTGGTTATTCATCGAAACGTGCAGTAAAATAGTTTATTTCATCCAGTTTTAAATGATTTGAGGTTAGGAAAGTTCACAGCTGCCGTGTCTAGATCGTTTCGTCTTAGATTCAGAAGTACCATCAAACCTCACTACAAGGAGCAGCTACACGCCCATTGTTCTCGAAAAGGGACTTATAGTCACACTCTAACTACACAAGGTAGGTTTACGCCAGACCGTGTCTTGTCGTAACAGGCTTCGCGATGCTGCGCCAGTTTGGACAATCCACGCCTGGCGTTACACCTACCTTGGCCTACGGCGCTTCCTGCTTGCCTTCGGCAAGCTGTTTTAGGGGTTCATTGAGCAATGAGTAATGCACTACGTGATGAGTGGTCGAAGTATACAAGCTAGGGCGCGCCCTTCCGTCGAACCGAGTAGGCTGCTCCGCTTCGCTGCCCCCGCAATTCAGTTCGACAGGGGCCGATACCAGCTTGGCCTGCCGGCGGGCCTTCTTCGGCCCTCGCACTAGACCTCACACTTCCGGTCATCTTATTCAAAATATTCTACAAGCTGGCACTACCACGACACTAATATCACTAACTTCTATGGGGGCGAAGTAGTGACTTTTAATACTGGAATGTTGCCGTCCTGCAGAATTAGTGATTTTTTAAACGCCAACCCTCTTTTGCTGGGCGTTCCCACGGGTTGCTAGACCTGGCTCGGCCCAATCGGAGGCCGTCTCTCGGGCCTTCGGTCCTCGCACCTCACACCCCGTGGAGGTAATAATGTAACATCAGGACTGAGGCCCGCTCTCGTGTTCCCACTGAGCCAAAGTTTATGTGCAAAACATGGCCGTTGCACCAATTTTCACAATACATGAAGGTGGGCTCACAGACCCCCGTTCCGACCCCTCTTTGAATAGGTCTTTTTGAGATCTATCGAAATCTGCAATAAAATTTTTTAGTCGGTCGATCCCGTTTTGATCTGCTGTCGTTGCCATGGCGACCCGGACTTTCTAGCAGCGACGCTGTGTGTTCCTTGGTTAAAATGAGAGGGTGGAAAGTGCCGTTTGGTAGGGAAACACCCTGGCCTTATCCCTGGCGCAGTAGCGTGATCGCGCGGCCAAGGGTCTCCGAGCGTCCCGGCTGCAAAGTCCCCCGGCGGGAGAGGGGGGAGGATGTTTGGGACGCAGCCCCGAGCAGACGACAGGTTCGGACCGACCGGTGACACAGGGCTACGTGTGCAGTAGAAAAATCTCTCGTGTTCGTCACTTTGGTGCCCGGATACCGAATCCATGACTCTGACGGCAGCCAAGAGTTTGTGTGGCCGAGTGCGTTTGTGTTTCCGTTTGTAAATCGGTTTTCCACTCTGGTGCGGCGGGGAGCGCACAGTGCGACGTGTTGGTCTACCCCACTACTGTTTTCAATCGTCCCCTTTTCCGTGCCTCTATCTGCTCAACCAACTCCGCGTCGCACTGCAAGAAAAAGTGTGGATAGTACAACACAAGTACAACAACAACTGTACAATAAAAGTACAACAGGGATTGTAGAAAGTACAACGAGAATTGTACGAACCACAACGAGGCCTGGACTGCACAGCACTCGTCATGCCGGTACCATTGTACTTTGTACAACAATTGTACAACAATTGTTGTACTTTGAAAGTACAATAAATTCCTGATAAAAAATTTGCCAGTAATTTGTGTACTTTCGTTGTGGTTTTTTTCTTGCAGTGCGTTCCTCTGGGTTCGACATGTTTTTCCAGTCTGCGCTGCTGGCGTGGGTAAGCCTGACTCCGGGCACGACTTGCTTCGCAGCCGAAATGCAGCTATGGCGTTGAAATGTTAATGTTACACTACTAATCCAAAGGTCAGACTTCTTGCCACTCCAGAGGCGAGACAAAAAGTCTCGCCAAGTTTTGATCAGACCTGAAAGTCTCACCCTAATTTGCTCAGACACAACTGTCTCGCCACAAAATGGTGAGACTTTTTTTGTCTGACCACAATATGGTCAGACCTTTGAATCCATTCAATACGGTTCATGCGGCCTGTTCCGTGGTCAGACAGAAAAGTCTCTTCATTTTGTGGCGAGACTTTCAGGTCTGACCAAATATTGACGAGACTTTTTGTCTCGCCATATATTGGAGCAAACTCTTTCCATTCAATTTTCAGTGTACGGGTCCGGTGCGGTGTGCGGGCACTCCTAAGATGGGCCAGGTTAGGTGTGGCCGGCCAGGATCGGGCCATGTTGCATGCACCTATCACAGCCCCATGCCGGACCGGGCCAGGATAGGTGCGTGCAACATGGCCCGGGGTGTGTCGGGCGGGGTTGAAAGTATGGCAAATTTCAAGGGCGGGAGGGGAATGCAAAGTGGCAGCAACAGTGTCACCTGCAACAGTGAGGCCCACGCAACGTGCCCCATTTCGGCTAACAGTTCTAAATTCTAAGTTCTAAATCTAAATTATTAGCCTCAAAATGGCAGAGTCACCGCACAGTCACCCGGACAGAAAAATTGCCCGACAAGACCCAGTTCAATGAGAGGCTGAAGGAGTTGCTCGCGACGAAAAGGACCGACAACTCGGCCTTCATGGACCTAGAGTCCTAAAGTGGGAGAGAAACGTGAACCAACTGAATTTGCCATACTCTGATCGCCAGCCAACCACGAAATGCTCTTAACTATTTCTCATACTTTGGTCAAAACGTGGGAAAAGTTGCGCGTAGTTTCTCATACAATACAATGGCCAGAACCTAGCCTGAGATAGAGCCTGGATGAAAAACTACACACAACTCTTTTCCCGTTTTGGCCAAAGTATGAGAAGTTCGCCGCTCGGGTGAGTCCCATTCGACGAGGACAGGGCTCACGTTTCTCTCTTACTGTAGGACTCTACATGGACCTACCTACCAACAAAGCATTTATTAATGAAACCCAGACAGTTTTGCTTTCCTCCACCCGCATTCGGCAGTTTCTTATCATTAAGTGACAGAAGTGTGTCAATAGGAAGATAATGCTTCTGGAAGGAGAAGGCTAGAGGAAACCTGCAATTGTCTCCCTTCACATGTCGGGACCCTCTCTGTGAGAGATCGGTCAGAGCTGACGTCACAGGCCCTCTGGTGTAAATAGGCGAGGATGTCCCTTGGAAGAGGCTAGGCTATGAGAAATCTTCGTGCCCATTATTGGTTAGGTTAGGTTGTTCACTGATAGAAAAAAGCACAGAAATTACACGGAAAATGTATGGTCAAGTTTTTTACCTGGACCGTCCGTACCTTGCCAACCACGGAGGTTCTGTACATGTTTTCTGTAGCAGTTTACATGAGATCCTTATGGGGACCACAGAAAACCAGTACGGAAGGTCCGTACCTTTTCTGTACCCCATTTTCTGTACATTTTCCGTAACGAATCACGGAATTTTTTGCAGTGTTGGCGTATCCTATGAAACCGCTTCCTTCAAGCGTCACCGGTTTCAATATATAACCAGGAGAAGAATGTTGTACACTCACCAAGTTATATTTTTTGTCAGTAATTACGGTTTTTTGGACAAAGCCAAATGCACCAGCAGCGTCACATCGCGTAAACAACAGAGTAGCCGAATTTCTCATATGGAAAGAGGATCCCTCGTCTCGCACATGGCTGATCTGGTCGGAGTCGGGCCCGTTTACACCCGACGTCTGTGATTGGCTGGAGGCCACCAGCCTGACCCATCTCTCACAGAGAGGGTCCCTTTTCACATGGGAGGAGAGCAGCCTAGCCCGGCATCTTCGGTCTCTTTATGCGGAAGGTGGGTGAAAGCTTGAAACCAGTGTTGGTTCCGGAGCGATGAGTTTCTCATACGACTGTTGACTCGGTAGTGCAATTACCGGAAAAATTAAGTAAGGTTGTTCTCCTCGATAGAACAAAGAGGGAGCAAACCAGTTCATACCACCTTTCTGATTAGGTTTCACTTACGCACATCACTTAGCTCAACTTTAACAGGCACCTATATCATTCGTGGTCTATCGCTGATTATGATTGTTGGATTATGCCACTGGAACGAAAAGAGCCTTTCATCAAGAATTCCCTCGACAGTCTAATACATGTCACCAAGCGTTGGCCGACGGAATCGCATCGTCGCACGCCAGTCCAATGAAGTCGCTCTGGCCAAGCGGGTTCGTGCACCGATTCTGCATGATCTATGTCTCGAGTTCGACACCAGGCCGCTGCCGGCGAGTCTTCGTTTTCCCCGCTGTCACGTTTTTTTCTGGCCGCCGGGCGTCGGTCTAAAAACGGCCTGAACCCGGTCTGAACGTGGTCTGAAAAGCAGCTGAGTTTCAGACCGCATTCAAACCGGTTTCAGACCGCAGTCAGGCCTCTGTCAGACGCTCTTCAGACGGCATTCATTCCTTGTTCGTGTCGCGAACGGCCTGGACCTCGTCTAAGCGCGGTCTGACTGAGGCCTGACTGGCGTCTGACACCGGTCTCAAAATTCAGACGCGGTTCAACATGGTTCCATCCTAACTGTTCCACACGGGCTGTTTTTCGCTGACGAGTCGAGTTTTGCCATGGAAACGACGATTTCAACTCCAAATTTCTCAAAATTGGCCCAATTCAACCACATTTCACCACTGAAATCCATTTCACCACTGAAATCAGGGTACAAAGTTCTACCACTCTGCCAAGTCTAGAATATTAATATATATAAGTATAGATAATTTCGGAACTGCATAAGGAGCCAGACTGGAAATTTAAAAAAAAAAAAAAAACCAGGGCCGTAGCTGCCGGGAGGGAGGGAGCAATGCCCCTACCCCTCAACTTTTGCCGGGGGGGGGGCAGGTATGTGGAAGGGATGGCCAGATGCAATCAATGTGGACACTGAAATGCACGAAAATATCTTTAAAAGGGGTCATAAATAACCCCAAAAATTGCAAATTTCCTCAGCTTACTTCGCTCGCAAATAGTTAGCATTTCCCTACCTAAATAACCCTACCCTGATAAAACAAAGGCCATTAAAACTATGCCCTTTAAGTGCGTGAATCGTTTAATGCCTTTGGAATGGCATTCAAATTTTGCCTGAAAGTCCTATGACTTTCACGCCTTTCCCAAGGGCATTCATCGATTTACGCCTTTAAAGGGCGTGATAGACTGTTAATGCCCTCAAGGGCGTAGTTTTAATGCCTTTGTTTTACCAGTGTAAGAACCACAAATTCGAAACAGTAATTTGAAAATAAGTAAAGAACTAAAATACACACACCGCGCCTGCACCTTGCTTCTGCTGCAGCTGCGAGGTTACAGTGTTGCCACGTCATGCGCAGAAGTCGTGGGAAAAAGGTCTATTTGCAGTCGAGGACCGGCAGCGCGCTCGGCCCAATGTTGCCAGACGTACCGCCTAGGCGGTACAGTCGACTCTCTGTTTTTGTCCATTTTTGCTGTTGCATTTTTGTCCGCAAGTCATCCCCACCACTTTGGCTCAGGATGGGCCCTGCCCTCGCCGGCCCGGGACTGACCCAGCTCAGGAAGGGATTACGGCGGCCTAATCCGCCCGCCCAACTCAATTTAGAAAACACAATTTGCGTTCGCTTTTCGAACAATCTGATCAACGGAACGTGTCGGCAACTTAAAACCAAGCAAAGTGATAAAAAAAAAAATAATCCGGAAATTCAAATTTTTGACTGAGTTACGGCTATTTTCGTGGGGTTAAGAAATTGTGCCGATTTGAACCAATTCGGCCGGCACAACATAAACTTTTTTTTAACTCTGCGAGATCGCTGCATTTTGAAGAAGAAACTGTTCAAATTTGGAGCAGAGGCATCATAATTTGCGACCTTTCCTCCGATCATCTGGGAACACCATCCTGATCAAAATACGATTTGAGACACTCGCCAGGGTCGGACTGGCTCCAAATTTGAACAGTTTCTTCTTCAAAATGCAGCGATCTCGCAGAGTTAAAAAAAAGTCCATGTTGTGCCGGCCGAATTGGTTCAAATCGGCACAATTTGTTGATGAACAAACGAAAATAGCCGTAACTCGGTCAAAAATTTGAATTTTTTTGAAGTTTTTGTTATCACTTTGCTTGGTTTTAAGTTGCCGACACGTTCCGTTGATCAGATATTGTTCGAAAAGTGAACGCCAATTGTGTTTTCTAAATTGAGTTGGGCGGGTGGATTAGGCCGCCGTAATCACTACCTGGGCTGGGTCAGTCCCGGGCCGGCGGGGCCAGGCACCGGCCGGAGCCGCCCGACCCAGGCTGTTTTCATTTTGTCCGCAGCTCCTCCCGGGTAGGTGGACATAAATAGAGAGTCGACTGTACTTGTACCGCCTAGGCGGTATTTTTACCGCCTTTCGGGGCTATGTACCGCCATACCGCCTTGGAGGTCCAGCGAACCGCCTTTCCACGCTGTGGGATTTTCCTTGTTTTTCGCCCTACGGGCAAACCCACCTCCCGCTGTCCATCACTAATCCTTCGTAGCCGGCCGCCGGCGTGCCGCACCGTCGGGTCGGACTCGGAGCCGTTCGGCACAGGGTATCCCGGGTATCCCCAACAGCGCCCCCTCGCCCCTTCTGCCCGACTGAGGACGAATTCTCTTCTAAAAAGGCCATTCGGTTTGAAAATCGCGCTCCTCCCGCGCCGCGTGCCACCTTCCAGCCTCAAATACCGCCTTTCCGCCGCGACCGTGCCGCCTCCAGGCGGCCAGAGTCTGGCAACCCTGGCTCGGCCACTGACATCTCATTTGTCGGATGGAGCCAGGGTGGCAAGCATTCGATTTTCCTCTATTTTGATAAATTTTGATACCGCCGACATCGTCACAAGGTTCACGGCTAGTTCGATTACGAAAATTTCGAAAAAAAAATCGGTCATTGCTGCGCGCTTGTTGAGAGCCTCCTGTCACGCTTTCTCTGTGCACTTTGACGAGGGTGACGGAGCTCGCGGCGGCTGCACCGGCATCTACACAGCCAAAACAGGCTGCATTGGCAAAAAGAAAATGCGCATTGAGGATAGGTCTCGTCACCTGAATATGGTCCTCATTTATTTTTTTTATTTATTTTTGGCAAGTAGCAGAAAGTGATGCTATCTCTCAGGAAAGTGCCACACTTTTAGCAACGGAGATCAGTATGGAGTATTGACCGGCACCCCTGTGCGGGGGCCGGACCCGCGCGGCCCGACGCTGCCCCTCCGGGGAGAGATTTCGCACCTTAAAAACGAAAACTACCAGAATCGCGCCTAAATGTTACCGAAATCGCCCCGGACGCTCTGGGGGTGTACCAGAATTGTGCCGAAATAGTCCGGGCAGGGCCGGAATTCCCCCGGCGGCCAGGTTCCGGTACGCCCGGGTGTCACGGGATGCCCGAAATCATACACCGGGGGCCCAAACGCCGTCTGGCCAGGCGGATTTCGGGTGTGCCCTCAGCAGGAGCCGGATTTTTGTGGTATCGTTCCTTTTATGGCCGGGAATCGATTCTCCGACACCTAACTTCAAAAAAGGACCGATTTCGAGGTATCGATTCTTCGGATGGAATCGCCCGTTCCTATCGGCTACAGTGCACGCGCATCCCCGGGACACCCAGGCAAACAAATACTCATTGTTTTTTGTTTTTAAATAGCCCTTTTCTTCGCTGCACCCAATGCCAACTTGTAGGCGCTCTTTCTTCTTCACTCAAAGATAGGTGGCGGCACTCTGGTGGCTTTGCGCCGCGAAAAAAGTTAAGAAGGCTCAAATTTTCCTTCAGTGACTGTACGCCCGACGTTTATGAGATCAAAACAAGAACTAAACCAGGCAGTTTTAAGACAGCAGTCTGGTTCAAATCACTGTCTTACGATAACTCCAGTCGCAGGACAACTTCTATACGACCACCCTTCGTTTTACGGTCTCAAGTTCTCCAGTAACCGGTATGCATTTTCAGATATGTCCTGAATCAAAGTTCACTAAATTACCGACAAACAAGTTATAAATTTTCGACTGACATGTATAGTTTTTTAGACCAGCAACTATGAACCTGGTTGTGAACTGCGAGTCTAGAGATTCAGGCTGCCATATATAAAAAAAACAAAAAAAAAACAAAAAAAAAAAAACCAAAAAAAAAAAAATACGATTTCACGAAATCCTGGTAGTCACGAAGTTAATTTTCATTTATGTTCTGGTTTAACAAAGATAACTAAGGCTAGGACTGCGTTGTGTGTAGTTCTGTTAAAGTTTATGTTTGTCAGGCCATTATAAATAATACTAAAACTTACGTAAAGACCAGCTGCGTATCAATTTGTGTCAAAAACAGACATTTAAGACAGTCTCATAATACCTGAAGGACATGTTATTCACAGAAACGTGCAGTAAAATAGTCCAGTTCACCCAGTTCACCCAGATTTAAGGTTAGAAAAAAGCACAGCCCCCATGTCCAGATCGTTTCGTCTGAGATTCAGAAGTACCATCAAACCTCGCTACAAGGTGCAGCTACACGCCCACTGTTTTCGAAAAGGGACTTATAGTCACACTCAAACTACGTTAGGGATAGTTTTTTCACAAATGCATTTGCACAGGCACGCAGTTTAATGTCCTATTTCACTCCGATTCAAAGAGTTTGGAACATTTAGGGTTGGTATTTCTGAAAACAACAGGGCCTGCGCGCAGCGGCGCGGGACACTCTGGCCAACAATCACCGACCGACCGGCCGATCCAAATGGCCACGTTCGAAAACAACGTCTATACCATTGTTGGAGCTCTTCTAGCTGCAGTAAAAGACAATTTTGATTCGAACGCGCTTTTTCAAGGGAGCGAGCGTTTTTGGTGTAAGCTGTACATAGGCGAAAAGGAGCGCTGCTATTGGTCGGATTCCATTTCCGGTGGCTCGGCTCCCCCCTCTCCCTCTGTTTTTCGCTGACGAGTCGAGTTTTGCCATGGAAACGGCGATTTCAACTCAAAATTTCTCAAAATTGGCCCTACACTTTTCAACCACATTTCACCACTAAAATCAGGGTACAAAGTTCTACCACTCTGCCAAATCTCATCAAAATCGTATAGAAAATTTCGGATTTGCATAAGGGGCCAGACTGACAATAAAAATAAAAAAAAAACCCAACCCCGGTGAGGCTATAAGGCTACTTCGTGCCTAAAAACAGAAAAACGTCTGAATATACGATTTGGAACACCTATTTTGACAAAATTAGTCTGAATTTTCAAGATTGTATAACAGTGCGGTGGAAAAAGGCCTGTCCTACCCGCTTTTAAATCCGCCTTTTCTCTTACCTGAAAATGACAGCGAGTTCCCGGGCGACGCTCGGCCAGGGATGCGCGAGGTGACTGGCTACACCCACGGCACGGAGCAAAATGGCATGGCATGGGGGAGCGGACAGGGTTGCCAGTGCCAGACTCCGGATCAGGCTTGCCAGGTTCGGTCGACCCGAAGGCGCCCAGGTCGGGCGCCCGGCAGCCGAAAGCGCCGGGGTGGACCGTGGACCCCTACCAAATCCAGAGGGGGGGGGGGCGGATTTCGTTCAAGTGTCTTTTCGGCCTTTCGTATGCATACTAGGCAGACTTGAAAAGTCGGCGGCTTCGCCGATTATTTTAATTTTTTAGCAGATGATACCTTTACACTTTAAAGTAAACGTAGACATTAAGACACACATTAAGGTGTCAGCTAGCTTTTACTCTCACGTCTAGAAACCAAGCGCATATCCTGATAAACATATTGTGTGAGGCGAGATGGTGGCTCGCTCGTCGTCGGGCCGCAGCCTGCGCCGTAAACATTCCCCGCTGCTCCCCGTTCCCCGCGCGGTCCCCCTCCCCCCCTCCCAAAACCCCGCGTGCGCCCGGCGGCTGCGGCGGCGGCGCTGCAGCCCCGGCTCGGGCTCCGCCCGCCTCGCCTGGCAAGGACTCGGCTCGACTCCTCTGCTCTACTCGTACCGACTACCGGCCTGCCCAGCCTAGCCCAGCTTCGCCGCTCGGCCTAAGGACTCGGCTCGGCTCTGCCCGGCTCGCCTAGGAAAGGACGCGCACGGCTTACTCGACTCGTACCGATGCAGCACGGCAGCGGGGAGAGGGGGGGACAGGGGTTTCTCCGCGCACAGTAAGAAGTAAGAATTTCTTAATTTAGATGATAACTTTACATTTACTGTATAGCTGTGAAAATCTCTTATCAATGTACATAATATTCTGACCAAAAAATTAATGATGAATTCTTTTAGATAATTAATTTTGATGATTACTTTACTTTTACTGTATAGCTATGAAAATCTCTTATCAATGTACATAATATTGTGACCAGAAAATAAATAAACATACATTAAAATACACATTCCTCTCATTAGTATCATCTGCTTTCACGTTAGCGTTAGCGTTTTTTTCATTGAATTGTGTCTGTTGATGGCTAATGCTGTAGCCTTTTTGTTTTAATTGAAGGAGCTTTAGTTTAACCTCAACTGCACACTAAATCCTTATGCACTTTTTTGTACATAGTTATGAACGATTTTGCACATGCGTATGCTTCTGTATAATATTATGCATAACAACGTATAATTTATACGTAGTTATGAATAAATTATGCATAACAACGTATAATATTATACATAACAAACGCATGTGCAAAATCGTGCATAACTATGTACAAAAAAGTACATAAGGATTTAGTGTGTGGCTACGCGCCATGTGTGTCTCCCATGGTCTCTTGGTTACCAACATATGATTTGAAATTTAGACGCAATTTCTATTTGTGTGTTTGTTGTAATGCGTTTATATCAAAGCGAAGTAACTTTTAAATTATTAATTTACATTTTCTGCGCGGGAAAAGTAATTTTGATTGAAAATAATTGCTTTAACGCAGATTCTGTTTCATAACTGTAGTTTTGGCCAGCCCTGAATTCCCAAACAGGGTAGACAACTTGATGTAACAAAATATTCTCAAAAACTTTCACTGTCACCAATAATATTATACATTTAGTACAAAACTCTTATTTTGAAACACTCAATTATATTTTTAATGGAGAAAACTGATTCAGAATCACAATTTGTCACTTTCTACATAACCCTTATTTTGTGTCTGAGGCAGTGGTGAGCCCGGAATGGACATGCTCGGCTTGGCTCGGCTACTCACAGTCGATTCTTCGGCATCGCCTTATTAGTTATACTATATTATTATTTGTTAGACTAGCTGCGGCTCAGCCAACTAGGAACCGATAAAACACCATGGGTGCCCGGTCCTATGATGTCGCCGGGCAATTTTTTTTAATTTTTTTTTTTTTGTCTGGAGCTTCTTAGTGTAAATAATAAACTAACGGCTTTGTTCGCAAGTTCGCCCAAGGGTCCTACAATGTAACTCTCCTCCCCTTCGCCCTCCCCCTCTTTTGTCCGGACCAATCAGAACGTTTGAGTCGCTATGTCCTTTCCACAGCGTTATGCTACTATATCTGAAGAGTTTTTAAACCCAAATATTATTGAAATAAAGGTAGGTTTAAAATAAAAGATGAACTATATCCATATTGCTGTTTGAAATTATTTTTGTGGGCCTCAGGTGATGCAGTTTTCGCTCCTCGGATGGACAGAGGGGATACCATTCGCTGTGATTGGTCGACGTCGACGCCGGGTAGTGGGGGACATTGGCGGAGGCATTTGGCGCGGACAGCGGTTCGAGAAGTCAGTGCGTCGTTTGAAACTTTCGGCGGTATGGACTATGCTTTAAGTTTAATTCTTTGTCGGTAACCATCCTCTGGTCGATTGTTTTCTGAAATTTGCATCAAGTGTTCCGATGTCGATCTGTGGTCAAACCAAACCGAACTTGGTGTTAAACTGTTGTTATCAGTGACGAGAGAACTGGTCAAATTCAATTTGAACCTTTCCACACCTCAACCTAATCTTCTTAAACTTGTGTGTATGCAAGTTCCACGGTTATTGTGCATGTTTTTATGTTACCCATTCTCATCTTTACCCAAAATGACAGGTGTGTGCTTTCTGGGCATTCTATATTTCTAATAAGTTTTGTTTTTCTTCCAGTTTCTGAACCATGGATTTCAGTCGCTTGCCCTCCAGAATCAGTTCATTGTCGCCCCAAGATTTGCAGAGGAAACTTCTAGAGGCTGGTCTCGATGAAGACATTGCATCCAAACTGTCCAGTGAGTGTATCTTTCTATTATTCTTTTTGTTTTGTCTCAAACAAATTTAGATCTTTATGCATTACAAGTATTGAAGGTATCTATTCAGTATTTGAGTTTCTTGCTCTCTTATTTTATTAAGGTACTAGTTCAAGTGCTAATGTATTGCACTCCGATAAGTATTTGCATTGCTTGATTGTTCCCTAACCGTAATTTTTTAAAGGAATTGGATGCAATGATTAAGTTTTTATATTCACTCCTTTTTCTTTCCTAATTTAATTTTGTTGTGTTAGTTTAAGTTTTGAAAATCAGAATGGGAATCTACTGTGACCCTTGTGAAGAAGTTGTTCCGGAAGGCCTGGAGGATTTTAAGGCCCACAATAACGAATTCAAGCATCAGGCGCAGGCGCCCTTCATCTGCACCGAAGGAGATTGTTACAGGCGAAAGTTCCAGGTGACAACTTCGCTCTACAGGCATCTCCGAGATTGTCATGAAGATGTTAGCAACCCTTCATTTGAATCGTCTACGGCAGGGGTCTCCAACTCGTTGGCCCGCTGTGGCCCACCCGGTCCGACCGGAGCGAGAGAGAGAGAGGTAGTGGGTAGCGGGGTGGGGGTACTGGCGGGCGAGTGGGGGACGGCTGGACAGCAGAAACGCGCTTCGAGATCGAGAGTGGGGGAAGAGCGGCGGCTAGCTGAGGCAGCAGTAGCGCTGGCCCGGGCTCGGGCCCGCGGGCCCAGCCGGGCCACATGGCCCGCCGGGCCTGAGTTGGAGACCCCTGGTCTACACTGCAAGAAAAAGTGTAGATAGTACAACAAAAGTACAACAAAAACTGTACAATAAAAGTACAACAGGGATTGTAGAAAGTACAACGAGAATTGTACAAACCACAACGAGGCCTGGACTGCACAGCACTCGTCATGCCCGTTCCGTTGTACTTTGTACAACAATTGTACAACAATTGTTGTACTTTGAAAGTACAATAAATTCCTGATAAAAAATTTGCCAGTAATTTCTGTACTTTCGTTGTGGTCTTTTCTTGCAGTGTACGGGGAGTGGTTGTGAAATTCTTACTCGATTGGTTTCCTCTTCCGGTTGTGACAACTTGATGTCAGGAAGAAGAACACCTGAAGTGGATGATGCTGCTTGATGAAATTCCAGATGATGACGTTTATGTGGATCCCGTCATCAAAGATGCTTTTCAACATGGATTGTAAAGGGCTGCTGCTTTAATGATTTTGAATGTTCGGAAACATGGCAATTTACAGGGGCAGCTGTTTGCACGGTAATTGAAGAATGCCAAATTCTCATGTACGATGATGTGATGTTACTAACCAAGACAGAAACATCTAGAAGTCTGAAGCTAGCAGGAATTGCAGATGGTGTGATTAATTCATGTGTGATGAATACTAAAGCATATGAGCCATTTACAAAATTGAAGAGCTGTGATCAACAAATAAGTTATTTCAAGAAAAAATTTGGGTTCATTAAGCCACAGCCAAAGTGTATCCAGTTCAGGTTTGAAAACCGTTTGGATAAAAAATCTCGCAATGATCTTCCTAAACAAATCAAAGTGGAACTTCAATATGTGCCTATTATTGTAACTTTGACTGCTGTTTTAAATAATCCTGTCTTATATGCACAGTGAGAAGAGAAGCACTGATGGTAAAATTAGATCTTTCCTTGATGGAAGTTTAGCAGACAGCCATCCCCTAGTAGTATAACGGGGCCCGAGTTGCATTGCCTACCCTGCCCCTTGCAGGGGCAGGGGCAATGCAACTCAGGCCCCGTTCGACTCCGCCATTTCGTGTTTCTCATCCAGAAGTGCGTGCCGTTCTCAAGGCCACCATGTTCCGGGGCTGCCTACCCACCAGGCGCTTAGTACCAATTCCATTCACAGTTCGGGGTACTTGGCGGATGCCATTTTGCCAGACTGTGAATAGACATTCGTCATTTTTTCAAACTGTGAATGCACATTCGTCATTTTGTCAAATTTTGAATGGACGTTCGTCGTTTTGTCAGATTAAGGTTGGACATTCGTCGTTTTGTCAGACTATGGTTGGACATTCGTCATTCTGTCAGATTTGACATCAATTCAAAATGACGAATGTCCTGTATCTCCTAATCCGTTGCTGGTAGAAACCTTAAACTTCGACTAAAGATAGATGATGCGAAAAACAACACTGTCTGCAAATTAGAGAGCTCTGCGATGAAAATTCCTATCTAAACCAGAGAAAACTGACCTTCTTTTCACATTTCTGGAACAAGGCTCGGAATGGACATTCGTCACTTTGTCAAATTACCACTGATGTTACATCAATAAGTTTGCGCTTTACCTCCACGGGGTATGAGGTGCGAGGACCTAAGGCCCGAGAGACGGCCTCCGATTGTGCCAAGCCAGGTCTGGTGCGAGGGCCGAAGAAGGCCCGAGAAGAATGCGCCGGTAGGCCAAGCTGGTATCGGCCCCTGTCGAACTGAATTGCCGGCGAAGCGAAGCTGCCTACTAGGTTCGACGGAAGGGCGCGCCCTTGCTTGTATACTTCGACCATTCATCACGTACACTACTCATTGGCTCAATGAACCCTTAAAACAGCTTGCCGAAGGCAAGCAGGAAGCGCTGCAGGCCAAGGTAGGTGTAACGCCAGGCGCGGATTGTCGGAACTGGCGCAGCATCGCGAAGCCTGTTATGACAAGACACGGTCTGGCGTAAACCTACAAAGTAAATTTACAGATATAATCGTACTTTTGTAAGTTATTTAATTATTTGGCAAAAAAAAACAGTTTTTATTATACGTCTTTTCGTAAATTTACGAAGATACTCGCAAATTTATGAAGATACTTGTGAATTTACGACGATACTCGTGAATTTACAAATAAGGTTCGGTTAATTTGCAACACAAACTGATCGTAAAATTAATTTAACTGAGATTTTATCGTAATTTTACAATCGTAAACAAGAAAAAATGTTGTTTTTAAAATTAAAACTTGTAGAAACTTTGACCTCTCAGAATGTGTTTTTTTCTACTTAGTTCGCATGAGACAAGCTGACAAAATCAGACATACAATAAAAAATTTAAAGAATATCACGACATTCTTTGTAATTTTACAATTACTTTGTGTTGCAAAATTAACAGGACTTTATTTGTAAAATTACATCTTATTCAGGAACAGTGAAAGTGCTTAACAATGCTTTATAAGGGCCATTTTCTTCAGTAACGTGCCCGCCACGTGTTGTGAGTTGGCATTCACTAGCTGACGCTCCATACCACTCGGTGCGATCCCTGTGCTTCACTTTGGGTTTCCGGCAACGTCCTGGTGAGGCGTTTAGTTGTTTGAGAGTTTTAGATATCGGCCAATGTGAACGTATTATGCGACCCATTCAAACATCGGAACGCGAACCCTTTGCCATCTGACTGGGCGGAACCGCACTGTTTTGCCAGAGGGCGAAGGTCCAGTACGCCCCTTTTCAAGCGGAGTGTTATGCTACAGGTTACTCCACTAATCTTACAACGGAAGAACTAAAGTCGTAAAAAAAGGCCTCTGCGCATGCGCACTAAGTGGTTGGGAAACGTCTGCGCATGCGCGAAGGCTGTTGTTAAGACGTAACTTTTTTTCTTCCTCCATTTCAAGATTCAGTGGACTACTGGATTGTTGACCAGAGTGGGGAGCTTCAGCATCTTACGCTAGGACGTGGATCGTTGCGAACCCAGACACTATGGAACGTGCCTTTGGTTCAAGGGAGTCCATTCCCTTGGGATCTGTTTTTCGAGGGAACTTCTTTGATTCTGAGTATAATTCTCTGGTTTGAAAGGAGTCCCAAAGAGTCCGTGTGCGTCACATGAGACTCGCTTGGTTACTCTCACCTCTTTCTTGGCTCTCAATCCGAAGGGGTCGTTCTTTCTTAGCGTAACATACTTGTGCATTGAACGGCCATTCCAGGTATTTGTTCGTCCTGGATGTAAAAGAGTTCTTCACTTTGAAAAATTAAACAAGTATGGGATGAGAATAGGGTACTTATTTCGGCGATGATCCATACCGGAAGTCTAGTGGAGATCTGGAGTATCGTAAGAGCATCGTGCGGCTAAACTAGGCGTTGGTGGGGGCGAAAATGTGCAGAGGGAGGGAAGTGTGCGAGCGTGATCTGTACCCCTACCCTGCTCAACTCAGCCCGCACCACCGCCCAGCTCGGTCGCTCTTTTGTTTCCCCTGATTGCCACTGGACTTCCGGTCTAGGTCTTCTCCTACGTAACCTAATGCATCACCGTTTGCGCTGCATCCTTATTGTCGAATAGTGTAGACACTCCCACCAGACCGCCGAGTGGGAAAAGGAGTAGGAAGCACCGGAAACAGTTGCGGCAATCGTCCTTATTTGAGGTTTCCACGGTTTTAAATCATTTAACTAAGCTTGGTTTGATTTTTAGAAATGATTAGAACCGGGATAAACTACTAGTATGAACTTACACGTGACTTCCAGGGTCTGTTTCCGGTTTTTGTATTTCCTCTTCTTCCATCGACGTGATAGTGTTCACCCATGTACTTTCTGTGTGCGAATGGTAGTATTCAAGATTTTCCATCTTCCACTTCCGCTCTGGCAGATTATTGGGATGTCTCATTGGCGGAGACGCTTTGACGATTTCTCGTACCGGAACCGAGTGGACGACTGGCCGGCAGCTCTGATGAATTGGACTTTTTTTAAATCCTGTGCTTCCGTTTTAAGATACAATGGGAGAACCCTAAGTTGCGACCCTTTATCATCCGTAAGATCCACGCCTAAAAACCGTATCTTTGTTGCTAGATGGCCACTAAACCTGATGATATACATTGAGGATCGATCAAAAAGTGATTCGTCTATCTCTAAGATTATTTCAACGGTGGTCATACTGGTCTTTCTGCTTCAGGCTCAGTTGAAAATGTCCGCTTTGGCACTGAAGGAGGAACCCGTCGAAGAGGATGCCGATTTGGTGAGCGCGATGGAAGTCGTGGAGAACACCGTCAAGGACGAAGCTAAGTCCGAGGTCGTGGAGGCCTTGGTCCCTGCTGGCATACGCATGTAAGTGGCAACAAACTGAGCGCAACGGGGCTTTTCAGGTCCCTTCTCAAAGTCTCAGTTTCTATCATGCAATGTAAAAAAAAAAACCCGCTGAAAATTCAGACCATTTTGACTCAAGTAAATATGCTGAATCGACTACTCAAAATTTAGAATGACTCTTTTCTGAAAATCTCATACTACATCTGTTAGAAGTAACAGACTTCTGGTCTAAAATTCAAGACAGCGAATTGAGTTTCTTACGAATCTATGGACCGGAAGCCAAAGAACGGTAAAGTGAGAAGCCCTAACCCCTCCACCCCGTACTCCACCCGTCCGCTGCCCCCGATCCCTCGTATGAGTGACCAGACGGGTGGAAGGGGTACGTCTTTTCTTCCTACTTTTGCTTGACTTCTGATTCAGAGATTCTTCAGATGACACTTTCGTCAATACCTGTTTAAGGCAACAAAAAAAAGTTACAATTTTAGGGGGTGGGGGGAATCCTATGCCTGTAATCGATGAAGGGGCGTGCACAGGGAGGGGGGGGGGGCGGACGGACGGAGCGACCGCCTTCCCCGAAGGACTCCTAAAAGGCGCAAAAAGGTATACCAATGAGGCAGTTTTTTGGCTTATAACCCCTAGAAGTTAGGCCAGCGGTCCCCGACCTTGGGGTCGCGACCCCCCCGAGGAGGTGAGCTGTGCACGCCCCTGAATCGCTGTAGAGGCCTTTGAAGGCAGTCGATTGGTGGCCCAACAACAGCCGGAAGTGGACTGTGAGGGGGCCGTCAGTCACTCTTTGCCTTTTGTTTTACGCAATTTCAACTGTTTGATGGGTACTTGTTAAAAATCGAACCATTTTATTTGATCAACTTGCAAATTATGGGACGTAGAATGTAAACTGAGTGACGTACTGATTGTCGGCCGACCTGTAGTTCAACATCTTCCATACATATCGTAATTTCGATTAACTTTCGGTTTTCGATCAGCCTTAGCCTAAGTCGTAGGGGTGTTCCACTTTTTCCAAAAGTTGCTTTTTCTTCTGATTCTTTGTTGAAAGAAAGGAAACAGTGTTTCAGGGTTTTCCAAACAATTGAATTGTAGAGGTCGCTCGACGCCGCTTAAGTTTTTTGGGCGTTAACACTCTATCCAAGACGAAAAAGCGAAAATCGACGTGTTTTGACCATTCTTGGCTCATTTGAATCGTCTTCAGTTGTTCTTTCGGACACGGTTTGGAATGAGCAATTTTGAAATTTCGCACCGGTTTTACACTCGGTCCCGCCCCGCAGCCTCCACGAATGCTTGAAATTCAAAACCAATCAGGGATTTACAAAGGTGTGACTTCGGCGTTCATTTTGACATGTCGCGAGGCGAAATCGGTCAATATAATCAGAGCGTCTAGCGGTCTACGTAATTGGTGAATCAGTCAACTACACTGTCAGAAATTTTGTTGTTAATTAACAACAAATCTATTGCTAATTTTTTTCTGACAACAGTTGTTTTTAAACGACAGCAGTCGTTTACGAACAGAGAATGTTGTTGATAAATGACAGTTGGGTCATTCTAAAACAACTTACTTGTTGGAAGACAACTTTTCCGTCGTTTCAGTTTTAAACAAAGATGTTGTAGGAAAACGACCATGTTGTTGACAGTTTTGTTGTTTTCGAACAATCGTTACGGACAGCTTAAGTATTTACATAATACGCTGTAACCCTGTCATAAACGCTTTAAACATTTCTGCGGGTAAAACCTTAAAGTTGAACTGAGGAGCGGTCAATGAAAGCAATTAAAGCAAGAACGGTCCGACTTGGTTCATTTGCTTAACGGTACACGGTCAATGACGAAATTTGGCATCGCCTTGTATTCAATCGGGCCTGCGGCATAGACGAATGCTTCAAATTTGAAACCTGTCTCGGTTCTATGAAGGTGAGACGTAAGCGGTCATTTTCACATGTCGCAGACCAAAATCCATCAATACTTGCAAAATTTCTAGCGGTCCAAACTTGCGTATCACTCTGAATATTCTGTAAATATGCCGATAGGGTCCAAGCAACTACTAAGAGAACAATTCAAAACAAACATATTGAGCCAAGAACGGGTGAAATCGGTGCATTTTGAAAGATTGTAGGTTTTTGTCTTTAGGTTAAACGGGGTTTCAACTTAGCAGCGTTGAGTGACCTCTAAATGTAAATTGTTTTGGAAACCCTAAAACACTGTTTCCTTTCTTTTCGGTAAAGAATCGATTTTCTGTCAGCGGTCTGAAGAAAAAACAGCTTCCCAAAAAAAGTGTAACACCCTGCTAAGTCGTTTCTCTTCTTCCTCTTCTGTCACTGTCTCATTTTGTGTCGAAACGACATTTGTCTTCTAAAGTATTTTCCCATTAACTCCTTTAACATTTCTTTATTCGTGTCCGCTGTCTTTGCAGTTCCCAGAAGAGCAGGCACGGGAGGCAACGAGACCGTGCCAAGGTTGACAGGAGCAGGAGTCCCCTTCGGCCCACCTCTGAGGGGCAGAGCGGCCCATCCGAGGCCAGCAGTAGTGGTGAGCGGGGGAAACCAAGGTACACGCTATCCCATTTTCTTCCATAGTGTAAATAATACGAGTTCGCACACAAAATTTTTGTTTGCACTCACTGCAAAAAATTTTCTGAAATTTAAGACATAAAAATGTCTTAAACTTAATAATATTTTGAAATGATATGAAAACTCAGAAAAGTTTGTGAAAAGTGCTATAATTTATTACATTTACCAAAACTAAAATGAAAAGTAAGAAATAGTTGGTAAATTTCAAAACCATTTTGAAAACTCATAAACTGGGTTTGTCAAAACTAAGGTTGCCTTTCAAAAGTAATAATTCGTCTCTTAAAATCCAGATGACTTATGACTTTTCACAACTAGATTTCTGAAACTGTTTCAAGGAAAGGTTGAACGCTTCAGCGAGTGCGGTCACATTCAACGTAAATCGAAGGTTTAGTTTGATAAATTCCCGCAAACTGTTGACAAGCTACTTCTCACATGGTATGGTCCACAGTCAGCCGCTGGGTCCAAGGCCACGTTTCACAGACCTGCCGCTAGGTGGCGCTTGGAGCGCCGTGACCATTTCCCGATTAGTATTTCCAATTAATGTTTCTAAAATACCTTCTTTTTGCAAATGATACTATATGTTGCGTTCGTAAATATCTTCTCTATCGGTTAGCTAAAAGTATTTAACAAAATATTACACTGATGTAGAGAAAAACGCATTTTCATGTTGCCACTCGCTGGCGTCTACGGTCGGACCTGAGGTTAGGTGCACGCACAATCCTCCTCCGTTGTGTGGTTCATCCCACCAGTGACGAAAGCAGGGAGAGTGGTCCTCTTTCTTCAACATCCTATTATTGAGTGCCGATCCAGTTCTGGTGCATGTTGCACGTTGTAATGAAGACTTCCGTCACACATACATGGTATCTTGGACGTCAGTACAGTCGTTCTTACCTCCCACTTTAGTCTAATATAATTATGAAACTTAATAAACAAAATTCTATGAGTTTTAAAAATTTGGTTATTAGTTTTAAGAGGGGAAAGTTTCTTACTTTTAATAGCAAAAAATCTTTGTAAACTGCTTCACAAACTAGTTTCTTAAAATTAAGATGGATTTTTTTGCAGTGCTTAGTACACTCCACGTGCGTGATTACCGAGTATACTACACTTAGAAGTGCTTGCTCATTCAAGTACACACTCCGAGGCGCGTGCTTTCCAAGTACACGCCTCCAAGCGCGTTCTTAGAAGCATACGCTTTGAGGAGTGCACGGAGTACACACATAAATTTTGTGTGCGTGTGCACCATATGTAGAAGACATGCTAAGAATAAACAACTGTATACTCAATGCACACTCCTGGGTGTGTCTTTTATCCAAACCCCTGCGTGTGTACTCGATTCCCACTGCTGGTTGTACTTCTTTGGGTACACACATTTGCGTGTGTACTCGGAGCCAGTGCACGCCTATGTTATAACAGGCAAACGTATACACGATTCGTCGTGTGTGTTAAAGTGTTCCTCCCTCAAATGTGTACTGAGTAGGGTCAGTGCGAGGAGGAACCGAACACCTTAGGGAGGGGGAAAAAGCCGGATGCCCCATTTTAGGGCCGGATTTCCTTATTTTGAGACTTACTTACACCAATACGCGATCGCGTAGGGTACAGATAACCAGTAGGACGTATTTCCGAGTATCAAAATGAGACATTTCAGTCCGAAATAGGGGTGTGTGATTTTTCACTCCTTCTGCAGTGTTCGATTCTTCCCTGCACTGACCCTACACAGTTGGTTTTGCTGATTAGCTATACGCTCTTGCGTTCGTGGGACTTCTTCGTAATACGCAGTGAAAGCGTAGTATTATGTCTGCGCAGCCAAGTAAATAACTTATTCCGCCACGTTCCGCCAGTCTGCGCCTGGTGACACGTACCTTGGCCTCCGGCGGAGACGGTTCGGGTGTCACGTTGCCGGCCCTCGGACGGTTCTCGTGCGATTTTGAAGATGGAGTAGTTTCCGAGATTTTGTGCCTATGAAGCCAATTTTGAGCGCTTGGCTGGTTCGCCAGAACCCATGATGATATGTCAAATAAAACGTCTAAGCGGTGCGCATCGATGGATCAAGTGAAAATGTTCATGTGCACACTGTAAAAAATGATCGGACTTTTACCATACAGTGGTCTAGCAAAATTCCTATACATGTATAGGAAACATGGATATTCCGATACATGTATAGGAATTATCCGATTTGTATAGGTTTTTTGGTATTCAAGCCGAAAATGTATAGGAAAATTCCTATCGATGTATAGGAATTCCCTAAAAACCTATTCATGTATAGGAACTTTCCAACCCGTGTATAGAAATATGACTGACTGAAAAAAAGAATTTTGTTCTGAAGTGTTTTAGCAGAGATTCAAATTTTTGTAACTTGTACAAATAATGGGAACCAATGTGATTAATTTTTCACTTGTGACAAAAGTCGCAAAGCTGCTTCTATGTCTGTAACCCAGAGATGATCCGCTAGATGGCGCTAGTATCGTTTTTACGGACTTACTTCTCGGTGGAAGCTACGGTTAGGAATTTCGTTGGGTGAAGAGGCACGCGCGTTCCTTGAGTGTGAGATATTCGGGTGGCGATTCGACTGCCTACATTTTTAGACTATGATACGTCCCCCTTCACCATTGGAGGCGATTGGAGGACAGGTAGTGGTCTGACTTCGCCAGATTGGTGGACCGGCTGCACCTCAAGTCATGATAACACGGCTACAATCATAGCCGTGGAGGTTAGAATATGATTACGTCAACACAGCCTTACAGCTTGCATAATTTGCGTTCTTTTTTGGGAAATCCGAGAAATTCTATACATGCGTAGCAAAGCTGCTATACCGATGTATGGGATAAATCCTGCACAACAGATAGGGCAACGCCTATACACGTTTAGTCATAATGCCATACCGATGTAAAGGAAAATTGCCATACAAGTGTGTGGTAATATTCGTATACATGTATATGTGAATTGTTTCATATACATGTATAGGAATTTGACTACAAAAATTTTTTACAGTGTGGTCGCTCCTCGTATTTAAAGATTGCGTAGTTTTAGCTAAATTTTGTACCTTTCAAGCCAGTTTACCCTCCTGCTGCCGGTTGGCCACGACTACTAAGTACATTCTTGAGTTAATTTACAGCTAACGATTTGCCCACAGGGTTGCGGGTCGGGACCCAATGGAGGTCTTGGGCGAAAACCTCATGCTGCGAATCTTGCAACACCTCACCGCCGACGACCTGGTGACAGCAGGCCAGGTCAACAAGGCCTGGCGAAGCCTCGCACGCGCCCCTGAGGTACGTACTAACCGGCAGCGGTTCGCGCAATTCGCGACCCCAGGCACCGAGCCCCTACCCCAAAAACATTTTTGGCGACCTCAATTGGGAACCGCTGCGTATGCCAAACCTGTTCAACTAAGAAACTACATAAGCTGTACATCTGATAAGCAAGATGGCTAATGATGTGAAGATCAATTTTCCAAGAGGACTCAATTTTAGGATAAGTCGACTCTAATCTTTCTTCCGCTTCACAGCCCTATTCGTCCTACGCCTTTCTTGAAGCGCACCGACGGAACTTCCTCACAGATTAAGACAGGCGAGGTAGTTCACGCTAGCGACGTTTGCTAGCGCCATGTCACCCTTGTTGCTTAGCGTTATGTTACGCCACAAGTGTTGCCGGTGTGTCTTCAAGGAATTGTCCGCCATGTCTGCACTGATATTTTCTAATGTGATATGATTCATATACAATTAGCAGTGATAAAAAGGCTTATGTGGTTCCTATTATAGCATCTGTGGCAGCAATAAAAACTATCTCGTTAAAAATGCAATAAGTTTGTTTACGTCATAGCCGGTTTTGGCCGAGATTGTCACATTTTGGTGTGAGAAAATGATAACATACGTCAATGCAATACAGTATTTATGGCACTTGCGATGCAATTACTTTTTCTTTGCTCTAATAATGCAATAAAAATTGAATTGCAAACGAAATGAGCTTATTATTACACTTGGATAACAGTGTGTATGCCTCTGATTTTTTTTTGCAAGCTGGCGAGGAGAACACTGTGGACATCGGACGTAACAACGTATGTCATATGAGAAATTCATATTAGATATGCTGTTACATCAGATTGCCACAGAACTGTCCCCATCTGAGCATCGCTCTGACTCGTTATGCATAACTCTTTAAAGTGGTTCGGCTGGTTCGTGAAAAACAATATGGTTAGCCAAGAATAGGCTCAAATGAAAGCTTGAATCGTCCCGAGTTCAATGATGTCAAAATAATTGGTAATAATTGGAACAGCTTATCTGCGTGCGGATCCCTCTGTACGCTTCAAGGCGGGCGAAGGCGCTCCGCGCGTTGTGTTAAATTGAGTCCCACCAGTGACTGGTCATCATGCCGCGGTTTTCCTGCCGGCAGGTGTGGCGCCGAGTGGTGCTGAACATGAGTGGCCTCCGCCCCGATGACCCCAAGCTCCACCGCGTGCTCCGCGCCGCCCCTCTCATCGGGCGCGTCGCCATGCGTCTCACTGTACTTCAGCCCGCAAGGAGAGCGCTGCTGCGGACTCGCGCCCAGGTGAGTGCGTCATGTCTCATTCCTTGTTCACCGCCAGGGTCCCACTGAGACGTGCTGAGCAGTCATAATACTGACCGAGTTTTCAGTAGTAAAACAGAACGAATCCATCCTAAAACTTATATGTCACTCCCCGTTAAAAAAAAAAAAAAAAAAAAAAAAAAAAAAAAAAAAAAAAAAAAAAAAAGATACGATTTCACGAACTCCTGGTAGACACAAAGTCAATTTCACTTAAATCGTATGCCTTTGTTTCTCCAGTGTGAGATCTCTATGTGTAAAAAAATACGAAATCATCATCAAGATCTCTTTGTGGCAACTGACTGTGCACGCGTCCCACTGCCGTCCAGGTTGCCGAGGTCTTCGCTGCCGAAATGCACTTCGAGGAGGGCGCGCTGGTGGCGGCCCTGCTGTGGCGCTGGGCCCCCTCGCTGGAGGTGGTGCACCTGGACTCGCCGTCTCTGGAGTTGATGCGGGCCGTGGCAACACTGCCCATGCCGCGCCTCAGGCAGCTCGTCCTGGAAGATGAGGATGACGGGGACGGGGAGGACCGGGACTTCGGGAAGTCACAGACGAAGCTGCTTCGGCAGAAAACGTGAGATGCGCTGCTTCCTTTTTCTCTGCAAACTCAACAGTTTCCATTCTCTTCGGTTCGTACTCGCGGGTACGCTTCGAGATGCGTTTACTCATGTTGTATTCTTAGTTGTCAATAGATATTTGGGAAGCTCCAGGGGAGCGGGGAAATGAGACACGACACTGGCTGTGTTGATCACGAGAATGAGGCAGCGCGCAGTTGGGAAAGGGAAGAGGAGCCGTAGTCCGAGAACGTCCCGCCAGGGGCGCTAGTTACATATTTTTGTGTTGCCAACCTTTGGGCCACTTTTACCAAACAAGTCGGACACTACACTCCTCCCCCCTTAGACCACACACTACCTTTTATTTATTGTATAATAAACAAACAAAACAATTCCACTGTACATAGAAAGTCTAAATACAATTACAGAAAATTATCATCCGTCCAAATTAATATAAAGGACTGCCCCTTAAAGGCTTGATCGTCCACTGAGGGGGGGCCCTAAATAGGGCAATTGTGAGCGATGCAGCCGGTACTTACAAACTACATCACAGCCTTGTACATTTTTGGTACCATTTTTTTGGTGGCCCTAATGAGGGCACTTGATAGCTTATTTCACTTAGGGCACAATGCAACTCCATTTGGCTTTAGTCAACTTGCACCAGCCCTCTGAACTACCTCCGCTAGTCGGAGTAGTGGTCGTATTCCACGGATGCCCCATCCTCCGGCATCTCGTAGTAGAAGTTCATCTCCTGATCCCCTCCCTCCTCGGGGAAAGCACCCTGGGGGCCCTGCTGTGGGGCAACATTTCCCTGGGCCTCGTGGCGATATGTATGTTGGGGGATTGTTCTTCCAAGCTCCTGCTGCTGTTTTAGCCATTGCTGGAAGTCCTCCCGGGCCGCTTGGATGGCATGGAGATGTTGTACATATTTGGGGTTTGGCTTCCGGGTACGCACTGGCCTACCTTCCCCGCTGCTGCTGGCGCCTTCGTTGACGGCCGGCGCTGGGGGTGCCGGCCTTGGTTGAGGTGCGCGGCGTGGAGGTGGGCGGGGCGCGCCTCCTTCGGCCCCGGCAGGAACGTAGCGGGCCGTCGGGGCAGGCTGATGCTGCACTCCGCGTCCTCGGCCGCGCCAGTGACCCCCTCGCGGGGCACCCCGGCCGGTGCCGCGCGCACTCGGCGGTGTAGGCGCATTGCCCGCGGCGGGCGAGTTGGTGCGCTGGGGCGGTCCAGTCCTGGCGGGCATGGAATGCCGCCACTGGGGCGCTGGGCCCGACGGGCGGGGCACGGCGCGGGGCTGCGGTGGCGGGGGCGCGGTACTCGGCCCAGCTTGGGGCATCCCCTGGCGTTCCCGCCGCAGCTTGCGCTCATAATTGTCCTGCATTTTCTCCTGCGGAGACATTTCACTTCTTTTCTTCTTTGGGGGGCCTTGCTCAGCCTCCTGAACGGAACCGGACGTCGATTCCCCTGACGAACGGCGTAACCTGTCCCGCAGATCCGCCACAGGGGGGCCCATGGCCCCGGCGCCCGCTGTGGGGTTGTCCTGAGGCACCTGCCGGCGGCTGGTTGACCTGCTTGGGTTGCCCCACCAGTCGTCCGCGGAGTCTTGCCCATCCAGGAGCGATGTCGACTGTTGGGCCCCTTGAGAGTGGCTTGCGTCCGACGACGATCCAGCCCTTTGGAAGTTGGCTTGGACGCGCGGCGTCAGCTGGCGGAGCGGTGATGTTGCCACGTCCACCGCGCCCGGCCCGGGCATTGGGGAACTGGCCCTGTCGACGTACTCCTTGGCGGCGGGCGGGCTTGGTGGCAGCATGGTGCGTGTCACTTCTAGCTGCTGCAAGGCCTCGTCGTAGAGTCGCCGAAAGTGCGCCGCTAGCTGCAAGTCCGTGACGGGCTGCACGTCCGGCCTCTGCTGGGAGGCTGGAGGCGAGCCACTGGCACTTGGCGTGGCGTCTTCTTGCCGCGAGGGGGACGGCTGTGTCCCCGTCGGGGAGGGCAGCGTCGATCCGGGCGAGCTCAGGAGGGGCATGCTGGCGGCTGGCCTGGGGGACTCCAGCAGCCTGTCCTCCAACGACTCTGGCGTTGGCAGATGTCCTTCGTCGGCCATTCCCCACAGCTGGTGGCGGCGCCGTCTGTGTGTTTCACCGTCCTGCAGCACAACCACATAGATTAGCCCTTGGATTTCTTTAACGGTGCCGGGCACCCAGCCTGAGTGCTTGCCCAATTCATACTGGGCCACCCAGACTCTGTCGCCTACTTTAAGGTCTTTGATTTGCTTTGACCGGACCCCCTGTGGAGCGTCTGGGCCTCGCGCCTGTTCGGCGGCCCCGCCGTGCTGCACGGCGGGTTGCGGCGGAACGGCGCTCTGAGGGTCCCCGCAAGGCGCGGTGCCGTGGGCGCCCGCCACTTCTTGCCCTCCAGCCTGGGGCTGCGTGGGGCGGGGGCGCAATTTGTCCAAGACGGTCTGCGGCACGCATGCCTGGACTCTTTGCGCTGGTGTGCGCCCGTCCGCCCCTGGGGTCAGACGGTGCGCCTCCAGGGCCTGCAGGAGGCGATCCTGGATGCGCCCCTTCTTAAACCGCTTTAACAGCTGTTTAATTGTACGAACCGCCCTCTCGGCCGGCCCGTTGCTGAAGGGGCAATATGGAGCGGGGCGCACGTGGCGAACTCCTCGCTCTTGCAGCCAGGCGGCAAAGTCTTGGGACGTAAACGCCCGACCATTGTCCGAGACGAGTACGTCCGGAAGGCCTCTGACCGCGAAAGACTGCTTGAGCCCTTCGAGGGCAGCCTGCGTGGAGGGGCCTGGCACCACCCACGCGTCAATCCAATTGCTCCCAGCGTCATACAACACAAACACATGATGCTTTCCTTCAAACGGTCCTAGAAAATCAACATGGATGCGCTCCCATGGTCCTGCTTGGGGCCACGGCTTGTAGGGCGATAGTGGCCCCAGACCCCTGTTTTGCACACAGCGTTCGCAATTTGCTACATACTTCTCAATGGCCTTGTCCACTTTGGGCCACCAGACCAGTGCCCGAGCCATTGCCTTCGTCTTGACTACGCCTTGGTGTGGCTCGTGGAGCTTTTCCAGGGCGTAGTCACGGAGTGCGACAGGGAGAACCACCCTGTCACCCCAGAGCAGGCACCCTTTTAGGGTTGACAGCTCGTCACGCCGCCTGAAGAACGACACTAATTCTGGCTCGTCTACCTTTTCCGGCCAGCCCTTGCGTGCCCAGTGCAGGACTGTGCTCAGCTGGACATCTTTGCTCGTGGCCTCGGCCACGTCCTTACCCAGTCGAAAATCCACGCGCCTCCCGTAGCTTCCCTGGTGCTTCGCGCAAGCGCCAGGGAAGCTACGGGAAGCCGCTGCGGACGGTTTAGGAAGCGTGCGGGAAGGCTACGGGAAGCGCTTTATTGCCGCGGCCAGCGCTCCACAGAGCGCCGAGGAAGCGCGCGGCGTCGCCTCCTCACCGGCCGCTGGACGGCGAGGAAGGCGCAGAGAAGCGTTCGGCGTCGCTTCCCTCGCCGCTGGGCCGCGCGGGCCGGGCGGCCGCGTGGCGGGCGGGTACTGAATCTTAAAACACCCATTGCTCGAAAACTACTGGGCCAATCCGCGTCAAATATCGCACGCGCACAGATATCTTCTTGCTGCACGCCCTTGCCGCGTCTGGCCCCTGTCACTCGCTTCTAAACCACTTTTTGGAGAGGCTAAACATGGCGCGAAACACTAAGTTCCTCACAATTTGGCGGGCATGGTAGTTCAGCCAGAGAAGCCTTTAAAAACAAAGGTAGTTTTCAAAATTGAAATTAATTTGGTATGATTTCGTATTGTTTGCCCTCCTACTTCCACCGTACTCTCGTCCGAGTCCCGCGTCTCTCGTCCGGAGGCGCTGATGCGCTTCCGGGCGACAGACTCGAACCCCGGTCCTAGTAGTTTGATAGCGCGAACGCTCACCCCCAAACAACCGGACTTGTTGGAGGACGGCGTCGCGCGCACGCCACATGGCCCGAGCGCGCCGCAGCGAGCGCGAGGCGAGCGTCCTGATTGGCTGCTGCGTGCGGGGGTGGGGGCGAGCGCGAAGCGTAAGGAAGCGAGCGCGAACGCCTCTTCACCGTCCGCGCGCGCGGTGACGAAGCCCTGGGGAAGCTGCGGTGCAACTTGCACGAGCAGCGTCACGGAAGCGACGGTTGGCGCTTCCTCGCCGTCCGTTCGAACGAGCGGGCAGCGCCGGGGAAGCAGCGAGCGGCGCTCGGAGGGCGAAGCGACGGGGAAGCAACGACTAGCGCTTCCTCACCGTTCGCTCGGCCCAGCGCGGAGCGACGGGGAAGCGTAAAGTTCGCTCCAAGCGCTTGGAGTGCCGGGGAAGCGACACGAACGCTCCCTCACCGTACCGGAGCGTCCGTGTCGCTTCCCCTCGCTTCCTTAGCGCTTCGTTGGGCGAGGCATTTTCGACTGGGTAGCATTAAGGGCGCCCACCCTGTGCTCAGGCAGCCGCAGAAGATAGACTTCCGGAGGCTGTGGTGGTTCGTTTGGCGCTGCCTCGGTCGGCAGCCGGCTAAGTGCATCTGCATTGGCATTACACCGCCCCGGCCTGTACTGGACTTTCATAGAATAGTTGCTCAAAGACAGCAACCACCTCACCATTCTGGAGCTGGCTGTGGGTGACATGGGCTTAGTGAGCAGCCCCACCACGGGGCGGTGGTCAGTGTAGAGAGTAAATTCCCTGCCTGCCACATACTGATGGAACTTAGAGGTCACTGCCCAAACGCCAGCCAGGGTCTCAAGGTCAATGACAGCATAATTCTTCTCTGCTGGAGTCAGTGTGCGTGATGCATAGGCCACTGGTCGCTCGCTACCGTCAGGGTAGACATGAGCCAAGACCGCGCCAATGCCTCGCTCGCTTGCGTCCACACTTACAATAATTGGCAAATTGACATCATAGTGGGACAGCACCGGAAACGTGCACAGCATTTTCTTTGCATCTGCGAAAGCATTTTGCTCCACTTTTCCCCAACACCACGGCACCCCCTTCTTAAGAAGGTTGTAGAGTGGGGCTACTACGGTAGCCCGCCCTTGCAGAAACCTTTCATAAAACGCCAGTTTGCCCAGGAATGCCTGAAGCTGCTGGACTGTTTCTGGGGCTGGCGCTGATTTCAGCGCCTCTACTCTGTCATTTAAGGGAGCCAAACCTTGAGCCGATATTATGTGTCCTAAATATTTGACCTGAGAAACTCCAAACTCACATTTGGCCAATTTAAGGCGCAGTCCCCCGTCACTTAGGCGTTGCAACACCTGTTTCTCCCTCGCCCGTAATTGGGCTAAGTCTTTGCCAGCAATCAGAATATCGTCCAACAAAACCACCACACCTTCGAGCCCTGCTAGCAACCCGTCTATTATTCTTTGGAATAAAGGCGGAGCCCTGGACACTCCATAAGGCAGCCTATTTACCTTGTATAGCCCTTTATGGGTGTTCAAGGTGAGCAGACACGCTGTGGCCTCGTCGCATTTGACCTGATTATAGGCCATCTTTAGGTCGAGCTTGGTGAACTTTTGTCCTCCCGCCAAGCTAGCGAATGCTTCCTGCAGCGTTGGCAGCGGGTAACTGTCAGAGCGCAGGAACTGGTTCACTGTGCTCTTATAATCCCCACAAATCCTAATTGTCCCGTCTGCTTTTTCTATGCAGACAATGGGGGTAGCCCAATCAGACTCTTGTACTGGTGACAAAATTCCTCTGGCCACCATGGAGTCTATTTCTAGCCCTACCATGGCTTTCTTGGCAAAGGGCAAAGGTCTAGCTCGCAAGAAGACTGGTTTGGAGTCAGGGCGCACGGTCAAGGACGCCGGCGGCCCTCTGTACTCGCCCAACCCCGGCCGGAAACATTCCATGTTTTTAACCGCTGGCGGTGCCATCCCGGTTTCGGGCTGCGCTGGTGGCGCCAAATGGTTCACCAGCGCCACTCGTTGCTGTGCGAGCACGTACCCTAGCGAGCGCAGCCAATCTCGGCCGACCAAAAACGGCCCATTTCCAGCCGCAATAAGCAGCATCACAACTGCTGAATTTAGTCCACTATTTACTTTCACGTGGCATTTGCCTATTATTTGCACGTCTCGGCCGTCGTACTGTTTCAGTTTCAGGCTGTAGGGGTCAAATCGCCGCCCTGGCCAGATCTCTTGGAAGTCTCTTTCGGACATGAGCGTGGCGCCAGCCCCTGTGTCAGGCTCTGCTTCGACCCACTGCCCGTCTATGTTGAGATCCAATCTCATAGCTTCTCTCGAAATCGGCAGTTCGGTTGACCCTTGAACCTGATACAAGGCATACCCAGCCTCCCATTCGTCACCGCTACCTGACACCTCCGGCGCGGCTCCCAGCATGTTTACGTTTTGCCCGGCTTGGCTGGGCTGTGACGTGTTGCTGCTTGCGCTCGCGTTGGACGCGGGGTGTGCGGGACGGGGCTGGCCGCCCTGTTGTTGTCTCTGTTGCGCCCACTGCTGGGCTTTAGCCGTCTCGTCGCGCTTCCTAGTAATGCACGCTAACAAGATATGCCCTATTTTGTTACAGTAATCACAAGTTGCACTTGCATACACACAAGAGTGCGGGCTGTGATCCCCGTCGCACCTATGGCAGGGCTTGCGGGACCGGGACTGTGCGGGCTGAGTGTGCGCGTGGCTTTGCTGAGCCGGCGTTTGTTGTGACTGCTGGCGCGCCGGGTTGTGCCCGCAAGTCGGGCATGGCCCTTTCTTGCCGGCCGGCTTGCCGCCTGTCGCCGACGGTGGCTGGCCCCCGTTCGGCGGCGTCACTTGACCCTTTGTGGCACTGTTGTTGTTTACGTTGGGGCCCTTTGAGGGCGGCCCGCGGACGGCGTGGACGCTGGGCTCTTGGGCCAGCTGTCCGCTTTCCTCCCGGGCCAATTCCCATGCGTTCAACAGTTGCAGTGCCTTTTCCAGGGTCAGGTCGGCTTCCTCCATGAGTCGCACTTTGTCCGGCTTGCGGTTGACGCCGCGGACCAGTTGCGAGACCATTTCCTTATTGAAAGCCGTCCCAAAGTCACAAAACGACGCCAAGCGTCTGAGCTCCGCCACCCACACCTTGACTGGACTCGAGCCCTGCATCCGATTCCGGAAACGCTCGACACACACGTGTCTCGAATCCTTCGCCCCGAGGTGACCTTTCAGTGTATCCATTATCGTGTCATAATCCACGTCAGTTAACTTGGCCGGCACGAGCAAGGAGGCAAGCAGCTGCACTGTCTCAGGGGGTGGAAACGACCAAGAGAGCGCGTGAAGCTATGCTCCCCGCTTCTGCAGAGGTTAAGGGAAACTTCGAGATTATGAAAACACGGCCATTGTTTGGCACACGCTTTGCACAGATGGAAAGAGGATGAAATTTAGAGTGCATTAAACTTATTAGCCTTCCCGAAACCTCCCAATTTAACTTCAACTACAGAGGATAAGTAGACACATTGACGGCGTCACCGGGGTTTTCAGCGGTTTTCAGGCTTTTTTGTAGTTTTCGGCATTTTTACATACATTTATTGTGGGTAAAATTCAGTGTTTCAAGAAGGCTAATAAGCCTAATGCACCCCAAATTTCATGCTCTTTCGATCTGTGCAAAGCATGTTTCAAACAACGGCCTTGTTTTCATGATCTCGAAGTTCTCCTGAACCCCTTTGCTGAAGCGGGGAGCATGGTTTCACCCGCTCCCTGGGTTGTTTCCGCCCCCTGACTGTCTCCAGCCTGATGCGGGCAAGGAGCAACGCCTTTTTGTCCGCCGGGTGGTCCACAGTCGCTGCCTGCAGCGCAAAAACCCATGCTAACTCATATGTTTCCCAATGTACCGTCCCGTCCGTCGGGAACTCGGAAAATTTAAAATGCTGCAGCACTTTTGGGTCTGCCCTGAGCAGGGCTCCCGGCTCGCCCGGCTGGGGACCACTCGTCCCGGCTTGGGGACCCGTGGATTCCGAGTCTCCCGGCTGTGTTTTGGGTGGCATTTCAAAAAGCGATTGGAGGCAATAGTCTTCGGCAAAAAGTCGCCACCACCCAAAAAACCAGTCCGCGTCGCCCTCAGGGCTCTGCGGCGTCGGCCAGCACGGGGAAGCCAGACCCTCACAACACGTGCTCGCCGGCCCATTCAACTGGCACCGGCGACCACAACAACACTGCACATTTCCTTTCCACTTTTGCCCTCATAGGGTACTTACCAGAGGTGTTGTCCACTGATGTTCTTCAAAATCCTCGTCGCCACTGTTGTATTCTTAGTTGTCAATAGATATTTGGGAAGCTCCAGGGGAGCGGGGAAATGAGACACGACACTGGCTGTGTTGATCACGAGAATGAGGCAGCGCGCAGTTGGGAAAGGGAAGAGGAGCCGTAGTCCGAGAACGTCCCGCCAGGGGCGCTAGTTACATATTTTTGTGTTGCCAACCTTTGGGCCACTTTTACCAAACAAGTCGGACACTACAACTCATTTGAGGGCACTCTCGAGTTTACTCGTACTCTAGTGAATACACACATTCAGCTCCAAATATTGCCAGGCATGCTCAAGTGTGTACTCATCTGAGTACTCTGCTGGGAGTGAACCCTCCTGGGCTGGGAGTGTACTAAAATGAGTACACACTCCTGAAAGTGTACATCCTCCTGGTAGTGTTGTCGTTAGTAATGCCGAAGAGAGTGTACTGAGGACACTGTTGAGTTTGCTGAGTACCTTCACTTCACTAGCCAGACTAAGGCGCGTCACGACGTTTCCAGAAGGGTGCACGGGCGCTCATGCCCATCGCGACGTATCCGTGCAGCGAAGGCGTATGTGAAGAGCTACCGCCAACAAGGGCCGATCTGTGGAGAGACCGTCAACAAGGGCGGATCTTATTTGGGCTCGTGAACAAAGGTGTAACTAACATTTTTGGCGAAATTGAGATTTCTATACCAAAATTAGTTTTAGAAGATACGGAATATTTCGTTATAAAAATCTCAATTTCGCCAAAAATGTTGTTTGCGCCTTTGTTCACGAGCCCAAAGAAGATCCGCCCTTGTTGGGGCGCTCTCCACAGATCGGCCCTTGTTGGCGGTAGCTTTTCAGTTACGCCTTTTGCTGCATGGAGTGCGCTGGGGACGAAACCACCCCTATCCTTCCTGTCTGTCTGAATGCACTGGAGTTCCGGACATGCACGTCTGAAAGGTCTTTCCTCGAACCTCGATGTCCCGCCTTAGTTGTGCCTGCACAAGTAAAACTTCAGCGTAGTTCTATTTTCAAGCACACACTCTCATTCCAGAAATGTGACATCACGTTGAAACGAGTGTGACAAAATGTCACGTTCCGTTGAGCATTTTGTCAGAATCTCTTTTGTGTGTATATTTCATTCAAACGAACGTGACACAATGCTCGAAGGAACGTGACATTTTGTCACACTCGTTTCAACGTGATGTCACGTTCCTGGAATGAGAGTGTATACATGGTTTAGGCTTGAAATAAAACGTGAACGGCTCAACCACTCCGATTCCCACTATCTTATTTCATGGCGAAATTTCTTCACTACGCTTGATTTCAAGCGTTACGTCTCCAAGCGTAGTTGTATGCTTGACTCAAGTAAAGAACTACGCTTTCGTTTTACCTGTGTAATGTGGTGGCTTACTTGCACTAACACTCTCTCTGGCAATTTGAAAATATAACCTCGTGCTGCAGGCCGTATGTAAGCTACTCGAACGGCGTGCCCAACAAGGGCATGCTAACGAGCGTCGAGTGCTCCAGCTGCAACAAGGTTACGTCCAGCATCATGCTGTCGCTGGTACGCGCGCACCGGCACACACTGCAGGAGGCGCTATTTGACCTGTCGGACGCATACCGCCACCGACTGCCAGCAGACAGCGTGAGTGCCTCTATCCTTCCTTTCCCTTCTTGAATGTTTCGCTCAGTTAACTGAACTTAACGGTGACACCACGCTTCAAGAAGGGCGCACACATGCCCATCTTGATAGCGTCATATTATTGCTCTCGCGTGAACTGGCAATTAACCTCAGGCCTTGTGGAGATGTCTGGCCACTGTCATTGCCAATGTATTAAATTGAAACATTTAGGAGTGATGAAAGATTAAATGCGCTTCTTTAAATTATTGCGCTGAAAGTGCGATGATTTTCACATAAAAATGCCAAATTAAGCGCTCTTGGAGTGCAAATTTCATACATTTTAGTGCATTAACTTAGTTAAATGCAAGAGAGAATGTCATGGTATACAAAACATATTGCTCTTACAGAGCAATATGGTTGTTATCATTCTAGAAGTGCAATAACATTATCATAGTTGTAGGGATTGATCAACCTGAAATTCCAACGACTTCTTCAAATAGGTAGTTGCTTTTGGTCCGTTTTTTTTTTTTCAAAGTTACTTAATGACTGTAAAGTGAAACTGGCATGTCCTAGAAATATTTGACAGGAAGTCCATTTTGTGGTTCACATTCAACCACCAATAGGTGAATAACCACTAGGTGAATTCAATCCCAAAGTTGGGGGCTCCAAGTTCTTAAAGCTTCTAAGTGATGGAGGTTTACGTAAACTTTTAGTCGTTTCTCCCAAATCCTCCTCACAAGTAAGGAAAAAGTACCCCAAACGTCAGTTGCTGGCAATTGAATCTTTAAAGACCTAAGAAAGATATAGCGTTGGCACATAAAAAAAATATCAGCCCAGAATAGTCCTTTTACGCTATATTAATGGGCCCATCTATAGTTTTCATCAAATTATAGAGATTTTGCCCTATTTTCGTCTGGTTTTTGATTTTTCAGGAAAAGTAAGGGGGATATTTAAAAAAAGGCCGACGCTATCTTTGTCCCATGCTAAAATAGATACAATTGCCAGAATCTGAAGGCTGGGTATCTTTTCCTTCTCGAGGAGAATTCGAGAGAAATGACTAAAAGTTAACATAAACATCCATAACTCAGAAACTAAGACAAGGTGGGGTCCTTCTCTGAATGTTTGAGTTTATGCAATAGAAAGGAACTTTCACCCATTAATTGAGATACCTGACACAAGTTTTTTAAAAAAATGTTAAATAGTCACTTTTTTCACTGTACAATAACCTTAAATAGGGTAATTTGCCGTAAATTACGGCAGTTTGGGTTTTTGCATACATTGTGCCTTTTCTCCAAAACTTAAAGAAATTTTCATTATGTCGGAAGGACGGGACCCAAAAACAGACCGATAACTATGTTGAATTGAAGAGAAGGATGAAAATTAACTATACGGTCGTTTTAGCCTCCTAATTAGCCCAAAATATTCCCCTCTTAACGCGCCTTTTTGATAAAGGAAAATAACCGTTTATTATTACCGATTTTTTGGGCTCGCGGTAAATTACAGTAAACAACGTAATTCACCGGTAACTGTTACGGTCGTCGCATCCCCACGTGTGACCGCCTTCTCTGTTCTTCTCCCGGTCCCCGACAGGTGATGCGGGCCCTGGCCGAGTGCGCCAACCTCGAATCCGTCGCACTCGACTGCAACCAGAGGCTGGATCTGCTGGGGACGCTGCCCCGCCTGCGGGCCCTGCACGTGTGGCTAGGCGACCACCACACCAAGGGCCGAGACGGCCATGTCAAGTGCATCGCCTGCATCAACAACATGCCTGCGTCCGTCAAGCACCTCCAGGTAGGCCTCACCTTTTCGTTAATGCCTTTTTACTAGCTGCAGGTGCATTATCTAAGGAAAGTTTCCTGGAATTTTTTTAAATTATGTTTTCAAAAAATATGGAAAATTGAAAAACGTTATTTTGTTTTTTTTTTAATTTTCAAAGTTGAATTAACTTAACGAAAAAGTCTCCCTGAACTTTTAACATTATTTTAGGAAGATGCGCTGAGCGTTTCTACCTTTTCAACGTGTAACCATTGTGTCCGTTCAGTCCAAAATATTGCACGCGACCTACCCTGGTCCTGCAACGGCAACTGGCGTTTTAAGATAGAGGTCATTTCATGTTAGATTCACACGGATCTGGGTGACCTTTGACGATTTCGACCAAATTTGGCATCAAGGTAGTCAGTGGTCAGGAACATGCCCACAAATTCATAGGAGCTGTAGGCCGCGGTAAACACCTCTACATTGAAATATTCACTATGCAAAACACATTTTTGACCATTAAAAAAATCGGCATTTATTGCTATACGCATGCTGGTTATGCCCTTTTAAAGGAAATTTTGAGGCAAATCCAACGATTCTAAAGGAGCGCGGTCGGATGAGCGGTTGGCTAACCTCGCCCAAAAAAACGCTTCAACTCCAAATTTGCACTACTACTTTTTTCTATTTGATACCATAAGTGGACGGCAGCATTTTAACTTGTCAAATGCGCACTCATTTATTCGAAATTTGATAAGTTTTCGATTGGTATATAGAAAAAGTTGGGGTTTGGCCTCTTAATACAAGACTTCTCAATTTTACTGGAGCTATGCGCGCAAATCAGCTGTTACGCCCCGCGCAGGTCGGCAGCCCATCCCGCGCGCAAGCTTTCCGTGCCTCTGACGCTGTCTAGCCGTACCCGTACCATCCCTCGCCCTCGCCGCTCCCTACCCCTCTCTACCCTGCCCTGCCACCTCCACCCTACTGTGTGGTCTCCCCCCTCCCCCTTTTCCCCGGGCCAGGGGCTTTCGGCTTGTGAGTTCATCCTTTTGCAGTGACACAATTTTTTTTCACAGGACAACTCTTGAAGAAAAGGCGTTGCCATATAATTTTATCAGCCATAATTGGACTCAATATAACGGCCGAACCACTTTAAAGCATGCTCTGGAAACTCAAGTGTGTGTCTGGTTGACTGTTCCCGGAGTCAACCTCCCGGCATGACGCCAGGATGAGTCTACCAGGCACACACTTGGGTTCTTGAGTGGTAACACGTGAGTTTTGCCACTGTCGCAGCTGACGGTGTGGTCTGGGGACGAGCGGCTGGTGCTGCAGGAGCTGCTACGCGTGGCGCCGCTGCTGCTGCAGGGCCTGGACACCCTGGTGCTGCGGTGGGGGAGAGACCGCGGCGGTCCAATCGCCCGCCAGGCCGGCGAAGCCCTAGGCCCGTTGCTGCCCGGCGTGCGTGTCCTCAGCGTGGACATGTTCACGGACGAGTCTCACGCGTTGGCGGGGAGCCTGCGGCGGGACTGCGGCCTCTTGACCCGCTATTCGCAGGATGACGCGTCCACCGCTCCTTTCCTGAGCCGTCTGTTTTCCCCCCAGCGGCTGTAGGCCGGAGCGTGCCTCGGCCTGGGGACGCGGGTTCGGGTTATTTTGGGTACAGTGTGAATGTGCGTGATGTACACATTTTGTTGCTTACTGGCGGCATTTTCGCCGACAATATTCCTCTTTTCACCTACCTGACTCGGCCACCTTTTTATTCAACGCCTTCTACTCTTGGATTTGAGCTTTTTGAAGAGCCCAGTACATTTAATTTCTGATTTGTGTTTGTTTCGTTTGCATTGAATAAGACGTCGGCCGTAAGTAGCGCCGAGTGAAACCTTCTTGTCGTTTGTTACCCTTTTGTTTGACTCCTTTGCGGTCATGTTCCCCATGTTCCGGAATGGGCGTCATGATTCAGATTGTATCGTCCCACTTGATGAGTCAAAATTATCTACATGGAATCGTCGAGTTGCAAGGAGAAAATGAGATAAATATTGGGCCAAAAATCGTCCGAAAAGGTTCGGACGAGATTCGACAACCGGGTGATTCCGTGTGTATGGGCAATGCTATAAAAGCCACAATTTTGAAAAATCCAACTTACTTTTCGGGACCAACTTAGGTCCAAATAGCATTTTGGGGCCCCTGAGGTAACCCTCCAAGCTTGGGCCCGCGTTAAGTTTATTTTCACTTTTCACCCCTATAAAATATTTTGAAATTATGACGGAAAACGACATGTTTCGATCCCTGCTGAAGGAAAACTAGGGGAGAGAGGGGCTCATTGGTCCGGGTTTTTTTTTCTTTTAGCTCCCAACGACGCATGTGAAGAGATAAAAAAAATATTTTTAGGCAGATTTTAGTTTGATCTTTACTTTACCTCAGAAAACCAGCCGCGACACTTTTCCCAGCCCCCGGGCCGGGGCGAGGGGGTGTGCACTCGTGTATTAGTCGGGTCGCTCAATCCGTAATAGTTCGCGTAATAGTAGCGTATTAGCCGAAATTGTCATGATTTTGCCTGGTTTTTGATCGTTTTAGGCTGTTTTGGGGTTGTTTTAGGTTTTTTTCAGGCAAATTTCAACAATTTTGAGGCGTAATAGAGCGTAATAGCGTATTAGTCGGGTCACTCGTTTTGGGAGTGCACACTAGGGTGTCCCAGGAATTTTTTTTTTTTTCGAAATTTGAGGAGTGCCGGGCAGATTCTGAAAGAATAGGCCAAATCATGAAGATCGGCGCTTAGTTTAATTTTTTTGGACGATTTTTAGTGCTAGCTCAACGCGTTCAAAGTTTAGACTTTTTGAACACATTGCACTGAGGCAAGTAAACCGGTGCTGTGGCGTCAGTTTTCATCTGATTTTCATTCCACATACATCATTTTTTTCGTAAAAGTGCCCTCTAACACGTGATTAAAATACATTATGGGTATGGCTGGTTGCCTATCTTCCAGGGGCCAAAATACTCGAAAAAAAAGGTAAAAAGTTGTCTCTTTATTTTTTTTTGACTTAACTGTTGTTGGTATCGTCCAAACGTGTTGCCAGTTAGATTCCTCTGACAAAACTGCCTTAAGAAAAGTAAGTTTCATAATTTTAGAACCGGTTGCCTACTCTCCAGGGGCAGAAAATGTCTTAAAAAGTCGAAAAGACGTGTTTTTGACCCATTTGTTGAAGTCCTATCACCGTCAATAGGCCATTTTCGGATTCCTTGAGAAAAAATACATGGGATACACCAGGTAGCTTGGCTCTAAATATATTTGCCTACTCTCAAGGGGCAGGAAATGCCGTCAAAACTCGGAAAAACGTGATTTTGACCCATTTTTAGTGCTTTTATCGCAGGCAACGGGTCATTTCCGGATTCCTGGTATAAAGAAACATAAGATTCATTCTGGTTTTTAGTTTCTCAATAGGTTGCCTACCCATCAGGGGCACAAAATGCCACCAAAATAGGAAAAAACGTGCTTTTCCCCTTTTTTGAGTTTCAAGTTTGTTTAAGGCATGGTCAAAATCAAAAAGAAAAATCGATTACTTTTCTTGCTTTATTTCGTTCTTAGTTGCTTACAGAAAATATCACAATATTTCATTGACTAAAAATTTTACTGTTCTAGACATAGAATCTTTAAACTTAAATAACTCATGATGTGTCAGATGCAACTTATCACAAATAAAAATAATTTTATCTATAACGTTCTCTTATAGAATTTTTTAATGATATTAACAAAATAAATTGTAAAAAAAAAAAACATACAAAAATGGAAAAACTGTAAGCATTGCGTAAAGGTTCACTGTTCACTGCCACAAATAGTCCAAGTTTACTTTCTGGATTTGGTTCTTGGAAGCTTCAGTTGGACACAGTTTGCGGTGTAGATGAACCTTTACGCAATGCTTACATTTTTTCAATTTTGTATGGGTTTTTTTTTTACAATTTATTTTGTTAATATCATTAAAAGATTCTATAAGAGAACGTTATAGATAAAATTATTTTTATTTGTGATAAGTTGCATCTGACACATCATGAGTTATTTAAGTTTAAAGATTCTATGTCTAGAACAGTAAAATTTTTAGTCAATGAAATATTGTGATATTTTCTGTAAGCAACTAAGAACGAAGTAAAGCAAGAAAAGTAATCGATTTTTCTTTTTGATTTTGACCATGCCTTAAACAAACTTAAAACTCAAAAAAGGGGAAAAGCACGTTTTTTCCTATTTTGGTGGCATTTTGTGCCCCTGATGGGTAGGCAACCTATTGAGAAACTAAAAACCAGAATGAATCTTATGTTTCTTTATACCAGGAATCCGGAAATGACCCGTTGCCTGCGATAAAAGCACTAAAAATGGGTCAAAATCACGTTTTTCCGAGTTTTGACGGCATTTCCTGCCCCTTGAGAGTAGGCAAATATATTTAGAGCCAAGCTACCTGGTGTATCCCATGTATTTTTTCTCAAGGAATCCGAAAATGGCCTATTGACGGTGATAGGACTTCAACAAATGGGTCAAAAACACGTCTTTTCGACTTTTTAAGACATTTTCTGCCCCTGGAGAGTAGGCAACCGGTTCTAAAATTATGAAACTTACTTTTCTTAAGGCAGTTTTGTCAGAGGAATCTAACTGGCAACACGTTTGGACGATACCAACAACAGTTAAGTCAAAAAAAAATAAAGAGACAACTTTTTACCTTTTTTTTCGAGTATTTTGGCCCCTGGAAGATAGGCAACCAGCCATACCCATAATGTATTTTAATCACGTGTTAGAGGGCACTTTTACGAAAAAAATGATGTATGTGGAATGAAAATCAGATGAAAACTGACGCCACAGCACCGGTTTACTTGCCTCAGTGCAATGTGTTCAAAAAGTCTAAACTTTGAACGCGTTGAGCTAGCACTAAAAATTATCCAAAAAAATTAAACTAAGCGCCGATCTTTATGATTTGGCCTATTCTTTCAGAATCTGCCCGGCACTCCTCAAATTTCGAAAAAAAAAAAAAAATTTCCTGGGACACCCTAGTGCACACCCCCTCGGGCCGGGGCACATTGGTCCAAGGGGAAAAAGTTGCTATAAACAGTCTCTACATGTCATGAGCACTACTCGTAGAAGTATAAAGTTCTACAGCTGTTTAAAGTCCGTAAAAAATTATGATTTTTCTTGTATTTGATAAAAATATAAGAACGAACAAGAATCTTACATAAAGTTACAAGAAAGCATTCAGAAATTAAAATTAGGTTTTATAAATAAAAAATCCGCATAAAAACATTTACAGATTGTTGAAAAACGGAAAAATAACCTTTTGGCACATGGTGAAAAGGAACAGATTGCATTTTATACTAAGCCTAACGTAAGAAAGCGGTCCAAACTGCCCCGAGTGTACTAAATTTATTAAATGCCTCTAAAACACACATAGTTCTTCTAAACCCATTCAACACCGGGTTCAATTTGAAGGTGAATGAATGAGCTTTCACTGGAAATTGATTGCAGGGCTTAAAAATGAAGTTGTTTGCCACTAAACGAGATTGTTTTATAAAGGAACCATTTTACTATTGCCTGATTTAAAGCAGTTCAAATTTTGTCCCCTCTGTGTATAAAAAGGCCGGTACGGGGCCACCGAATTGGGGGCATGTCGGTGGCACGAAATTGAACATGCACTTTGTAACGCACGAATTTGTACGTGACAATGCACGATTTAGTGCGCGGTTATGCAGAAAACCGTGCGTTTTTGCGCATAATTTTCTGCGCAACGTAGTGCATGTTTTATTTCGTGCGTTACGTATGCACCAAAAACCTGCATAGTAATTTAGTATGCATAACGGCGTTAAACGATTCGCCCTTGAAGGGCGTGAGAGACTGTCAATGCCCTCAAAGGGCGTAGTCATTCTGCCTTTGTTTTTTGTGTGCCTCCAAGCTGGACCCTCCGCAGGCGGCGCCCCACTAAACATACGGGGGAAATGCAAGAATTCGTGCGCAACAACGCACACTTTTGTGCTTACTCTGCACACTCATCAGTGTACTCAGTACACTCTGTTCAGCGTGTACTCACAAGCACACTCCAACGAGAGAGTGCTCAGATAAGCACACTCCCAAGAGAGTGTACTCAGGTGAGTACACTCTAATGAGAGTGTGCTCAAACCAATGGGTCCTATGAACAAAGACCGATCTCCTTCGGGTGATTCGAAAAAAGACCGATCTCCTTCAGGTCGCTCGAACAAAGACCGATCTCCTTCGGGTCGCTCGAACAAAGACCGATCTCCATTTCGGCCGATTCTGCACTCGCCATTTCTTTATCTCGTCGTTCTGGTAAATGACATCTCACACAAATAATACCGTACGGGTTTGGTTTTAAATATATTAGACAATGATTATGTTAAACTCGTTGGTCTAGAGTCGAATGGTGTAAATAGTTCTGGGACTTCAAAGTGCACTCGTGGAGAGGTTAGGAAATAGAGATCGGTCTTTGTTCGAGCGACCCAAAGGAGATCGGTCTTTGTTCGAGCGACCCAAAGGAGATCGGTCTTTGTTCGAGCGACCCAGAGGACATCGGTCTTTCACTGATAGAAAAAAGTACAGAAATTACACGGAAAATGTATGGTCAATTTTTTACCTGGACCGTCCGTACCTTGCCAACCACGGAGGTTCTGTACATGTTCTCTGTAGCAGTTTACATGAGATCCTTATGGGGACCACAGAGAACCAGTACGGAGGGTCCGTACCTTTTCTGTACCCCATTTTCTGTACATAAATGTTCATTTTGCTGCGGTCCTCTGTTGGCGATACACAATAGTTCCACCAAAACTGGTGTAAAAAAGATCGCCTTTATATTTGAAGTAGTGATTCTAATGCCGGAAAATTTCCGGGGAAAAATACGGAAAATTTCGGAAAATTTCCGTATTTTTCAAAAGCCTCGGAAAAGATGGAAAAATTCGGAAAATGCTCATTGCTCATGTTAATGCAGTTACATCGATAAAATCATTTAATTCCTACCATTTTTCACCCAAATTGCAGTCAAAATGAGTTGTTTACCGTGGCTCTCGCTTTCATTAATCGATAGTTAGGTTGGGGTCGTCTGGTGAAGCTGCTGGAAGGCAGTGACGGGGAAGGACACAAACGCACCGCACATACGGTACGTGGGTTTTGCGTCTGCCAGCATTTCTATCGAACGCCGCTGGCGCTTTTTTCCATCACAAGTTAGGTGAGTTAATAAGAGTGACTACCCATCTTGTAAGATTTGTTTCACTATAATAATATCCTTGCCGGCTAGGCTCAACACTCTTTGATATACTGCCTAGTCTGCGACTATTTTCTTTTGGAAGTGAGGTTAGGTGACAATGTTTATCCTTGATTTCTTGTGTTTTCTGGCAGTTTCCCCCAAAGCATTAATGAGAGACCCAAAAATATTCTTCATCATTGGTATTTCTTTTCAGATTGAGTTTAATGCATCATGCCCAAACCAGAAGCAGGCGCCTGGTCCAACTGCCCTCCCCCTTTAACACGTTTTCTGACAATTTTGTAGCAAAAATCTCTTTTTTCCAATTTTTCCAATTTTTTCAAATTTTCTGTAATTTTTCCGTATTTTTCCTATTTTTCCGGAAATTTTCGGAAAAGTTGAACTTTTCCGGAAAAATAGAAACTCTAATTTGAAGTGCATGTACCGCAGTGTTACGCAGACCAGTTTTCCCCCATTCTGCTCCTTAATGTTAAAGTGAATCTCATCCAGAGTTTAACATCGTGATCCGAGACAAAAGTTGCGGTACATTATTGCAGTCTTGCTGCATTGCTGAGAGACACCGTCCATTCTTAAAACAATGACAAAGCCTACACTAACCAACCGTGAGACGAGTTTTGACTCAAGCCGATGCAATCATTCTAGTTTGAAGTCTGTCGTTCCGTGAGTGTAACCTCTCAGTGGTGCGTCGGTGTTGTGCGGAGAGTACTTCTTGCCTTCCATGAGCCTTGGGACTAAACTTCACAACGTCAAAGACACACTAAATTACTATGTTGGTTTTTTGTGCATACGTAACGCACGATATTAAACATGCACTGCACCGATCTCCTTTGGGTCGCTCGAACAAAGACCGATCTCCTTCGGGTGATTCGAAAAAAGACCGATCTCCTTCAGGTCGCTCGAACAAAGACCGATCTCCTTCGGGTCGCTCGAACAAAGACCGATCTCCATTTCGGCCGATTCTGCACTCGCCATTTCTTTATCTCGTCGTTCTGGTAAATGACATCTCACACAAATAATACCGTGCGGGTTTGGTTTTAAATATATTAGACAATGATTATGTTAAACTCGTTGGTCTAGAGTCGAATGGTGTAAATAGTTCTGGGACTTCAAAGTGCACTCGTGGAGAGGTTAGGAAATAGAGATCGGTCTTTGTTCGAGCGACCCAAAGGAGATCGGTCTTTGTTCGAGCGACCCAAAGGAGATCGGTCTTTGTTCGAGCGACCCAGAGGACATCGGTCTTTCACTGATAGAAAAAAGTACAGAAATTACACGGAAAATGTATGGTCAATTTTTTACCTGGACCGTCCGTACCTTGCCAACCACGGAGGTTCTGTACATGTTCTCTGTAGCAGTTTACATGAGATCCTTATGGGGACCACAGAGAACCAGTACGGAGGGTCCGTACCTTTTCTGTACCCCATTTTCTGTACATTAATGTTCATTTTGCTGCGGTCCTCTGTTGGCGATACACAATAGTTCCACCAAAACTGGTGTAAAAAAGATCGCCTTTATATTTGAAGTGCATGTACCGCAGTGTTACGCAGACCAGTTTTCCCCCATTCTGCTCCTTAATGTTAAAGTGAATCTCATCCAGAGTTTAACATCGTGATCCGAGACAAAAGTTGCGGTACATTATTGCAGTCTTGCTGCATTGCTGAGAGACACCGTCCATTCTTAAAACAATGACAAAGCCTACACTAACCAACCGTGAGACGAGTTTTGACTCAAGCCGATGCAATCATTCTAGTTTGAAGTCTGTCGTTCCGTGAGTGTAACCTCTCAGTGGTGCGTCGGTGTTGTGCGGAGAGTACTTCTTGCCTTCCATGAGCCTTGGGACTAAACTTCACAACGTCAAAGACACACTAAATTACTATGTTGGTTTTTTGTGCATACGTAACGCACGATATTAAACATGCACTGCGTTGCGCAGAAAATTGTGCGCAAGTACGCACGATTTTCTGCATACCCGCGCATCACATGGTGCATTTTCACGTACAAATTCGTGCGTTACAAAGTGCTTGTTTAATTTCGTGCGCGGGCGCGCTTAAAAAACTACACAGTAATTTAGGGTGGACCGTCCGTGTGTTTGGGCAGTCAGCAGTCTGTTCGCTGTCAGAAATGCTAAGTAAAACCAGTGCCCCCATCGCATTGGTCGCCTGAAAAATACATAATATTGTCTGTGGTATCTTCCTCAGTTTGTGCTAACGTTCTGAGTAACGTTGATTAATACGAAGGGCCAGGAAAACCACGACATTGGTAAAAAGATTGAATTTATTGTCTAGAGACCTGGAGACGCCATGCTAACTTAAAAAAAACAATAGTTGGTCCAAGAACAAATACATAATTTATGAAGAATCCAATATTCCTTAATCTAAATACTTTTTTATTGCGTCGCTCCAAGCCTGTGTTCGGGCAGCTCTTAAGCAGCTAATAGCCAGTCCAGCGCTGCATCCTTGTCTACACTGAGAATGAAAGAAAAGAGTCGTAATCCAAACCAAATTAAGAGCGAGGTATACTGTATCGCATATAGTTGTGAGAGGATTATTTTAGGGACACAATGCAGGTCATGAAGATTTCCTTGCCTAAGTTGGAACTAAATTTCTGCTACCTGTAGCCCAAACTTTTGCCATTTTCACATGACGGTCAGAAAATCACCCTTACCCCAAAGTGTATGACAAAGTACAGTACGTTAACCAAAATTCTAGTTCTGATCATGACTCGTTCACTCATTCCCGGTGTAGGAGAAGGCAGTACACCGCAACGATGTCACGATATCAGGCATGTTCACTGCGATAATCGTGCGCGACGACGCCACCCTAAGTGAACTATTCCACGTGAATATCTTTTACGAAGTCATAGTGGTGAGACACGCCACAGGGTGCTCCGGCAGGATGGCTGAACAGGAGATGACGTTCGTGGCTATCATGGCGACAGCAATGCTCACAAAAAGTGCAAACTCCCTCTTCCGCCTTGCTCATCGCAGACAAGTGCAACCGCGGGCATCTCAGTACCGCCGCACGGACTTGTTCCCGGTGAGCCCACTTGTGCACGCAGGGTTCCGGCAGGTAGAACAGCAGTTCCTCCAGGTTTGGGAGAACTTGGCCATCGAGCTCCTGTAGCAGGACATCTAACAGTGGGCCATCTATATCGAGGTGCACCAGATGATTCAACCGATGGATGATGGTAGCCAGATTGCGCACAGGCACAGTTTCGTGGCCACTGGGCGCAGGTGACACGCCATCCTCACTTAGAAATTGCAGTTCAAGGGACTTGAGAGCTGGGGAAGCCTCACCAGATCCACCCAGGCTGAGCACCACGTCAGAGGGTTGGTGATGAGGCACAACAGAAAAACAGAGAGTCAGGTCCTCCAGCTGCATAACAGCACCTCGGATGAACTTCATCACGCCAGGCAAATGAGGTCGTGTTGATTCGTCCAGCCGCGCGTAGAGCCGGAGCACCGACAACTCCGAGCACTTGAGAATGGCTGGCATGCCCGCCAGCACGGGGCAGCGAAGCTCCCGCAGGTTGGGCATGGAGGAGAGCAGCGCAGCGGTACAAGGGGGAGGCGGGGTGTCCGCCAGTGTCACATCCTGGCAGGGCACAGAACAGGTAAAGTGAGCGTACACGGTGGAAACGAGGTCTTCCCAGGAGGTTGCGACATTTTCCCGGAAGGCTCCTGGGAATTTTCGGTGAAATTTCATAATTGTATTACGTGTCGGAGAAGGACGGTAACCTTATTGTCCCGGTTTTGGATGTTTACGTGTTATTAAGCCTGAGTTGGGAATCCAGACAGCTACAGCCTGCCTTGTGAGTGAAGATAGGAGAGAGCCACACCAGTTCATTTAGAGTGTGTCCTCAACTATCATTCAAACTTCAAGAACCACAGTCTACATTTTGCTATCAGAAACTTATCAAAACATTTTCCAACCATGAATCATAAAAACCTGCATTTAATTTTTTTTTAGCAAGATTTTGAAAAAAAAAAAAAGTTTTTTTTTGTTTTTGTTTTTTTGATAATGCGTTTATAGAAAATGCACTTTGTTCCATGAAGCGGAAGAAGTAGGTAACTCAATTTTAGTCATTTTTTAGGAGAAACAAAAGACTGCTTTCAGAACAAACTAAAGCTCAATGAACGAATTTTGTAGATGATTGATTTTAAGTCGGTAAAGCATGACTAAAAATTCTGATAATTTTCAAAAGTACCAGACCACTCTAGTGTTTCTAGGTTTCTAGGGTTTCTGTGAGTTACTCCCTTGCATCGAAATGGAAAAAAGAGTCATTTCTCCTTGCGTCTCTCAAATAAGATGGAATTTGGATGAAACTTAAGGACAACATGTGGAAAAAGGAGCTATCTCAACTTGCGTCCAAATTAGCCTTCTGCATTTGGGGACAAGTACGATTGTGTCTCAATGTCGCAATGGCTTTTCGAGACGAGTGCAATTGAGTTTAAGTATCACAGTTGAAAAAGAGATAAGTCACTTTATCCCTTTTAAAGCCAAAAACCTTGAAATTTGATGAATACGTATTTTCGAAAGTAATGCTTCAAATCACGACTCTGGAGTGGAGGCCTAACCTGTGTTTGGATTGCACTTTGGGCTGCATTCGCCAGCAAAGTGTCGCCGTCAGTACGCTGTAATCCATTTTCCTGTGAGTTTCATAAAATTTCAAGATTTTTGCCTTCATAGGGAATAAATGGACTTATCTCTTTATGCAACTGTGACATTTAGACTCAATTGCACTTGCCTCCAAATGCAATCATGCAATAGTATAATTTGGACACAAGTTGAGATTATTCCTTTGTCCTATGCATGCAGAAAGACATAACTTGGGTTAGCTCCTTTCTCCAAGCTTTTTCAACGGACTCATGTGATATCGGGTTAGTTGACTTTATTATCCGCTCAGTTGAAACCGTAAAAGGAGCAAAGTCAAGATATAACCTTTTTCCATGTTGATTTTATCTTAAACTGCTCGGAATTCAGTCAAATAATTTGGTGTGGTCATGCCAACCATTCCAAAGAACAAAATAAGGAAAAACTCAATTTGGACATAAGTCAATTATTCCCTTCTTCCGCCACATGGATCATTTCAAGTAATGACCAAAATATTGCCATAAAAGTTGGAAAAAAGGCTCTTTGATCGCGAGGACTTGGAGCTGGTTATTGCCAAATTATGCAATAATATGCAATAATAACGTTTGCACTCCAGGGTGCGATGAATCGTGGGAATCGCAAGCTCTGTTTAGTCACAAAAAATTGTGTGGAAAATATCGCAACCTGCTGAATTTTAAACGCAGTAGTTAACCTGCGTAACATTCTGCATAAAATTGTACCTAAATTAGCCTAAATTTATCCCCTTTTACGCATAATATTGTGCAAATTTCGACCCTGCACAAAATCGTAAAAGTTACACGTACTGAATTCAACAAAATCATTTAGAATGAATCGAATGACAATGCATACCTCTAAAGTTGATGCATGCCACTCGAGGTGGAGAGGCAGGTAGGTCTCTGCGAACACTGATGGAAACCTTAACACCCGCAGGGATGCCGGCACTGGGCGGTCGCATGTGGTTGCGTGGAAAAAGGGGGCTGGTCGCTCCATGATGTCGGAATCGATTTCCAACCATTGCAATCCTGAACAAAATAAAACCCGGGGCTGGTGGACATATGGGCTTGTGGGCTCTTTAATGAGAATAGAGTTATTTATTGGAATGCACGAGTGTCTTCTTAGTCTGGGGTGTTCGGAAATGAGGTGCCTTTGTCAGTTGTATCCGCTTTCAGAGCGCCTCTCAAGGCGCTTCGTGGCCGTTCATGGCCAAACGCCATAGGCGGTCCCTACTGAAACACCTTTGTCGCTCTCTGCCGAGAAACCTTACGGACAAAACAGTCAATGAACAATAGCATTAGAATGGTTCAATGAGCCCCTGAATCATAAGGTGCCTCCCATGGCTTCGAATAGTGCTTAAAGCAGGTGTTTCCACCTTTTGATCAGGGGGCTCATTGAATCAGTCAAATGCTATCATTCATGGACTGTAAGGTGTCTCGGCATAGAGTGACAAAGGCGTTTCGGTGGGAAGCCCGAAGCGCCTGTGGCGTTGAACCACAAAGCGCCTCAGGCGCTCTAAAAGTGGATGCAACTGACAAAGGCGCTTCATAACAGAACACCCCGGACCCGGATTAATCGTCATTCGGCAACACTTCTTCGGCTGTGCCGGCGGGCTCGAGTGGCCCGAAGGTTGCCCCGCCACCACAGGAGATGCACCGAGACAAGCCGAAGTCGGCCCGAAGACTACTCGAGCTTCCGGACGCGCTGGATACGTGCGCAAGAGGCGGCGCGCGGCCTAACCAGCGCTCTAGTCTGTGTAGAGCGAGGGGGTAAACACTTCAAGAAATCGTGTACAGACTACTCAGTATTACGCCGTATTACGGTGGTATTACATGTGTATTACGGCATTAAAATGCTGAATTTTTCCACATTTGACTCTAAAATGGTATTACAAATACGTGTATTACGCGTAATACACGGCCTTTTTGTACAGGGCATTACGAAGTGTTTACCCCCTCGGTGTAGAGACCAGTCCCGCGGTACTTTACTTGACTGATTTACCTGGAGTGTAGACAAGGGTTTCGTGAAGACGCTGCAGTCTGAGGAAGGGAGTCTCTTCATTCACACTCCCTGATTGCAACGACAGCTGGACACCACACAATCGCCCCAGGGCAGCTTGCCTGCGAAAAAAATGTACGTCATTGGAACCCACCGAATTGTTTGTGTCCCTGATAACCAGGTTTTCAAAATTTGCATAAAACCTATGGCACAGGTTAAAGAGAATGCCCCCCCCCCCCCCCTGAACCCTGTTCGTACCTGCTAACCACCACGGCAACCAGGACCGCGTCAGAGAGATCCACCTGGATGTAGAGCTGGGAAATGGCGCAGCTCGTAGAGGCAAGGAGAAGGCCAAGTTGAGCCACGTTTTCCGAGCCGTCAATATTCAGGTAGCCAAGGGAGGGAGCCAAACGTAGTACAGCCGCCACCAGGCGGGCCGAGGAGCCGTAGCTTAAAATGAAACAGCACATGCTTAGTGATGGCGACATTTGATGAAAAGATGAGTAGATGTAACGGGGGTAAGTTACAACACCTTAACTCTGAAGAGTGTTCGAGGATTTCAAGTTTGTCTTTTCACGCCTAATTCTCTATAAGTTGTTTTGAAAGAGGTCCCCCCCCCCAAAAAAAAAAAAAAAACAGGAAAAAATCGGCATATGGAATCATCTGTACCTGACTTGGAACCACAGGCACAAAAAAAAACATACCCTGAATTTGGGGTAAGACGTGTATTTTTAACCTACTGCTTCAGTCAGGCTTGGTCTATAAAAAAACAAAAAACAAAAAAAAAAACACTTTGAACCCTTTTAGGCACGAGCCCTGCTAAGAGGTTTTAACTCGCATATTTGAGCTTTGACGACCTAAGGGGTGTCTGGGGATCATTTTGAGAAAAACTGGGATGTTCCTAATCCTAGGGGGTAGGCAACCTAGTATCGAATCACGGTACCTGATGACCTCAATATATTTTTCACAAAGAAACCGAACATGGCCGTTTGACGGCAATAAAAGTACAATCAATGGGTGAAAACCATGTTTTCCGATTTTTGACGGTGTTTTTGGCCCCTGAAACGTAGGCAACCGTATAAAGAGCCAAGGTTCCTCAACTTCCGTAAGAATATTTTCACAAGGAATCCGAAAATGACTCTTTGACGGTGGTCGAACCACTGTAATTCAAAAGGTGAGACATCAGACCAATTTTTGGCGATACAAAAAGTATGACCGATAAAAAGGTCATACACAAATGTATGACCGAAGAAAGGTCATACACGGATGTATGACCGAAAAACGGTCATACACAAATGTATGACCGACAAAAGGTCAGACATTAGCGGGGCTGGCCCTCGTTTACCTTAGGGATACATCAACCTTCATCGGTGATGCATAAAAGTATCACCCTTTTTCGGTCATACATTTGTGTATGACCTTTAAAACGGCCATACATTTGTGTATGACCTTTACAACGGTCATACATTGGTGTATGACCTTTTCTTTGGTCATACACTTGTGTATGACCCTTTTTTCGGTCTAACATTTTAGTATCACCCCTTTAAGGGTCAGAAATCTGACCTTTCTATTTTCAGTGACTTCAAAAACTGGGCGAGAACAGCGTTTTGACGTCATTTTTGGCCCCTGGATTGTAGGCAACCGACTTGAAAAATATGAGGCCTCGCTTTCCTCATGCAGTTGTGTATGGGGAATCTAACGGGCAGATCGTTTGGGTGATACCACCAACAGGAACGCCCCAAAAAAATAAAAAACATTTTTTCTGCGTTTTCTAAGGGATACTTTTGCCCCTGCAATTTGGGCAAACGGCTTTACCTAAAATGTGATTTTTTTCCACGTAGTAGAGGGCACTTTAATTAACAAAATGATATATGCGGAATAGAAATCTGGTGGAAATTGACGGCACAGCCCCGGTTTACTTGCCACAGTGCCATGCGTTCAAAAAGTTATGACTTTAAACGCGTTGAGCTAGCACTAAAAATGGTCCAAAATACAGAATATAAGCACCGATGTTCATGATTTGACCGATTCTTTCAAAATCCGCCCAGCGCTCCTCGATTTACTCGAAAAAAAATAATAAATAAATTCGTGGGACACCCTAGACTTGAACAAAACGTGTGACCCCACTTATGGATTGCTCTCCGAACAAGGTATCGATTGGTGGGATCTCGGGTTCTGTTCCAATCCTGTTAAGCGAAACTGAGGCTCAACACGCGTCTTAAGTAAGGTAAAAAATCAATTGTGGGTCACGAATCAATTATGGCCCATTATTTTGACGGGTCACTACAAATCCATGAATGAGCGAATCGATATCAATTTCGGTATGGGTCTTCCCTCAACTATTCTTTGTTTCCTGAAATAGCGCGGATGTCTGAGCAACGACCACAACACCACCAGGGCAGCAAACAAAGACCTTAAAATTCAAAGGAAAATTGGGCCTATCCGAGGGCAAGGAAAAGAAAAAAAAGGGATGTTTTTTTGAATACATGCCAAAAATCGAATTATTGAATGGGAACGCCCTCGCCGATTTAGGTAAATAATTATTAAATGAATACAAGTTAACTTTATTTTGGCAAAAAAAAAATGGTGTGCGGATAGCTTTAAAAACTGCTGACCCACAATTGGTTCTAAAAATCAACTGTGGGCCAAAACAGCCTATTTTTGAAACGGCCGTAGCTCAGTAAACGAGGACGACAGACGGGGCTGCTATGCTGCAAGACGAAGGCAAGGGATCATATTTAAACGCACGCCTCAAAGCTACTTTGGCTACTTGTTCTAAATTTATACTTTACTTCCGCATTTTTCGAAAAAGTGACCCACCATTGATTTTTTACCTTATTGGCCGCCTGCGCTAGTCTTCTAGCCCACTGCGCTGAGGTGCCAAATACTCACTCCAGCCTCTTGTCACGCCAGAGGTCCGCATGCAGCGCCAAGTCCCGCCACCGACGGCAGACGCGCCGGCACTCCAACAGCTCCGTGGGACTGAGGTAGCTTAGCACGTGCAGCAGTTCGTCCTCGGGCAGCGCAGCCATCTGCGCCGAACGCACGGACGGTCGCAAGGATGGCCATTGTAAAAAGAAATCGCAAAGAAAACAACAAAATTAAAATAAAATGGGATTTTATACCTTGTATCAAGGACACTTAGGATAGTTTAGGAGACGTGCGAATCGTGAATGAAGGCTTGTAATATGCTTTGACTTGGATGAAAATAAATGAAAAGAGTGAAATCTGTCAAAACTTCTCCCGATCGAATATTTGAAACTAACCCAAATCCAGCAATTAAAGCCCGAAGCAATAGACGAATGCCTTGAGAGTGTTTGGAAGACCACTTCACATGAGATCGAAGTGGAGTTTCCGATCTTCCGGTATCGAATAGCCGATTCCACGGAGATTCTTTTGAAACATTTGCACATTTCTACGGGTTCGATCTTAGCGGTGTACAGTGTGCCAGAAGACCGGTTCAGGCGGCCAAAACTTTAGATGCGTTTTGATCTTCAAAGTCACTAAACGGAACTCAAACCAAATGTCCCCCCCCCCCCCACAATGGGTTGCTCTCGGGACGAGGAATCCATTGGAGGGGTCACGGGTCACACGTTTGGTTCCAGTCCTGTTAAACGACGTCTCTTGAGATCGAAACGCGTTCACACTCTTAATTTCTTTGAACACTTGTTGCACGTAGTCACGAGCATGCGTGTTATTCGTACTGTACGAAAAATTTCGCATGTTTACAATTGTGTGAGACCATGTATATACAAAATTGTACAAATGTATTTAGTGTGTAGAGTTTTGGCCGCCAGCCACAGCGCTGATGATGACCGGTCTTCCGGCCCACTCCCACTGTGCGGCGACCAACAGAGTCCTACAGAGATATGAGAAAGCACACCTCGATCCGCCAATGTGAGCGTGCAATTTTCCATACTGGGCTGCCATATGGCAACAAGGCACGACTGAGCTGCCTGCAGAGCCCTGCGCATCCCTGCCGACCGGCAACCTGGCACCGCCCTCGGCACCGCTAGGCACCGCCCGTGCGAGTGGAGCCAAGCCGAGCCCTTTGCTGCCTTTGCCGCGTGGGCCGCGCCAAGCCGGGGAAACACCGGCTTCCAGCAAAGTATGGAAAACCACGCGCAGCACTGCCCGCGTGCGCTCACGCACTGGCGGTGTCTGTAGGACTCCACGAACACTCACCTCCATGCGATGATCGGCGGTCCGGGGCGAAGCGACCTGCAGTTCCCGCTGCTCCACTTGCCGCTGCGGGTCCCGCAGGCGGCCCGTCGCTGCCTCCACCTCCGCCTCCAACATCCGCTCTTCGGCCTGCAGCGCTGCCAACCGTTCCTGGACCTCCACTTCGTCACCAGGGGAAGAAGTCTTCCGCTTCTTGGCGGCAGGGGCCGATGGCGATGCATCCTGAACGCGATGCGCACAACAATCAGAAGAAATTTGTGCGGCACGCACTAAATGTTTATGTAGAACTTTGTACGCGGTGAGAAATAGTTTTAAACCTGCGAGACGTTTAGCCTCAAATTGTGCAGGACTTCGCAACAATTTAAACATTTTTACGCATAATATTATGCCGATTCCCCACATGCACAAAATCGTGCAAGTGACGCGTACGAAATGTAAGTTCTACGTAAACATTCGATGTGTACATGCTGCTATTGCTGCGGTACAATATGGAGCTAGGGGAAAGGTGGAGGCTTTTATGGGAAGAGAGGAAGATTTCCGCCATTATTGCACGGTAAAAACGGTTCCCGGTTTTCCCAGGAAGCCTGTAGAAAAGACATAGGGATTTCCAGGGACCTGGGAAAACCAGGACCCGTTATTATCGTGTGGTGCTAGCAAGGCATATAGGGGTATTTTTGTTATCAGGGCGACGAGATGAATCCCTTGGGCCTGGTCTCAAAACAATCGGCCGCTTTCATAAGTATACCAGATCAGGATTTTGAAAAAAAGGGGGTCGACCGAATAAAAAAAATTATTGCAGATTTCGATAGGTGTCGGCAAGACCTTTTCAGCGAGGGGTCGGAAGGGGGGTCTATGAGCCCGCCTTCATGTGTTGGGGGAATCAGTGCCACGGACATGTTTTGCACTCTAACTGTAGCTCAGTGGGAATAGAAGGGCGGGCCTCAGTCACGATGATTCAACGGTAACTTTGCGTTGCCCCTCTACAGGGTGTGTTGTCCGCACGCTCATTTTCTTACGATGATTTTTATACATAATACGATGATTTGTCACCGTAAGGTATGCTTAAATTTGCACATACGTAATATGCATACTTGTGTACGTAAGGTATGCATGATTTAGCCGTATTATGCATGTTTCGTACATAAGGTACGTATGATTTCATCGTATTACGCATGATTAAGCGTAAGGTACGATGAATTTTATTGTAGTATGCATGTTTGCATTTTTACGTATGTTACGCAGACCGTTTCAGCGTAAGAATGAGAGTGCGAGGGCCAAAGGCCCGAGAGATGGCCTCAGATTTAGACCTGCGAGGTCTGATGCAAGGGCCGGAGGCCCGAGGAGAAGCCGCCGGCAGGCCGGGCCCTAGTTTGTTTTTATACGGAAATGACCGGATAGGACCTTTTAAACTCAAGCGGTAAGTAAAGATCTCGAGATAACTGCCTAAGGTAGGCAGAAAGTCAAAGTACTTTACAAAATAGGCAGAAAGTCATAGTACTTTACATAATATGCATACACTTGTAAGTAGACAAAACGTTCTACTTTGAACACTGAGTTTTGAGTGCAATGCGTTACGAGACGTTTTTTTCAGCGCGATGCAGCGGATTCGGTACTTACCCCAGATCCGCAGGCGTCGTGCTGCTCGCCACGCTTCGCGGCGTGGTCCCGGCGCCGCTCCGCCAGGTGGACCTGGGCCCTGGCCGCATCCACGGCCAGCTCGGCCACCCGCAGCTTGAGCCGCTCTACGCGCAGCGCCGCCTCGGCCGCCTCCACTGTGAGGTCGACCACACGCTCAGCCTGCATGGCGGGGCCGGCGGGGACAACGTGGCGACAAGGAAAAGATTCCCTTGGCTGCGGGCGGCAGTAGAGTGTAGAAGACGGTAGATGCGCTGCGGGAAATCCCAAGAAGCTGGTATTAATTGCACTATCAAATTGTGTTTAATGTATTGATGTGTTAATTGTACAAGGCGGCAACTTCGCACTCATAAAAGCTTACGGTGAATTTCACTGTAAGCTACGGCGGACCCTGCAGCACTGTAGCTTACGGTGAATTTCACTGTAAGATACGGTGAATATCACTGTAAGGTACGGTAAATGTCGCTGTAAGCCACGGTCATGCACCCTGATTCACCGTAGCCAACAGTGACATTTACCGTACCTTACAGTGATACTCACCGTAGCTTACAGTGCAATTCACCGTAAGCTACAGTGCTGCAGGGTCCGCCGTAGCTTACAGTGAAATTCACCGTAAGCTTTTATTAGTGCGGCCAGTCCCACATTTTTTTATAATTCACGATTTTCCGTTTTGGTATAACTACAACGGGATTTGAATCTGGGTCAGGGACGGAAAGGACGTCATTTTCAATTTCATCAACACCACTCTCCGAAAACGTGAAACAATTTCAAACTGGGGTTAGACAATTTAGTCGTATTTGGCCCTAATGAGAGCCGAGCCATACGTGAGTCCGGGGTCGCGAAATGGATGTCGTTATCTGGGCGGACCACACATAACACTTGAAAGAATGTCGAACTCGTACTAAAAATTTTGGTCTTGACTGGCCCTGGCGGGATTTCAGCCCAGGCGAGAGGGCAACCACTCGCGAAATCCTGTGTACACCATAGTGGCCGAAATCTTGCGCGAAATCTAGTGAAATCTCGCGGAATCCCACCAAAATCTAGTGATATCTCGCAAAATCACATCGAAATCCCGCCAAATCATGCAAGATTTTAACGGGAAATCCTGCGAAATCTCGCGGAAGGCCCCCCCCCCTTTTTTTTTAAGAATCCTATGTACGGAAAATTTCCAAGTGGTTGCCCCCTCGAACCCAGGTCCAGGGTGGTAATATATGTTTCTGCCGTCATCAGCACATTAGCACCCTCGGGAACCGCACCTGAGGTCCAATAATTCGCTCGCAGAGGAGGTCACTCGGGGAGTCCTCGCGTTTGTCCTGCACGCCGCGACTTGCCTGCCGCCTGCCCAAGTAACGTAAACGCGCAGGGCTTGCGTAACGGCTTGCCACACTCGGCCGAGTAGTCACGGCCAAAAAGGTTCCTGGTTTTCCCAGGAACTCCCTGGAAACCGCCTAAGTCATTACTATAAGCTACCTGGGAAAACCAGGAACCGTTGTTGTCGTGCACACTAAATGACCAGGGACAATTTTTGCATCCAGCTGGATGCGGTTTTAAGCACATCTAACTTCGGACAAATTTGTATCTAGCTAGTCACGAATTGTACATAAAGAGGCACAATATTGGCCATCAATTGGATCACAAATATTGTCTCGTGTTCGAAGTACAATATTGTGCCTCTTTATGTACAATTCGTGACTAGCCGGATACAAATTTGTCCGAAGTTAGATGTGCTTAAAACCGCATCCAGCTAGATGCAAAAATTGTCCCTGGTCATTTAGTGTGTGGTGAGTCCAAGTCACGCGCCTTCGGCGCCCCGCCCGTACCACGGAGCGAACCGTGACCATGTGTGGGGAATACAATAGAGGTACTTTCCTGGATCATGAACCGGGAGCTCACAGACGCCATGTTGGCGGAAGTAGATCAAAACCCGACATGGAAGAGAGACGATAGTCAACCGTATTAGCCACAATTTAACATTATAGTCGTTCACTGCAATTCCATTGGTAAGTTTGCTTGCCACTTCAGTGGCGCTCCGTTTTGAGTGCCAAAATTTGGCATTCTGGGCCGGATTGGCCTTTTAAAATGCCAAAATTTGGCGTCCAAGTTCACCGGAATGCCAAATTTTGGCATTCAAAGAGGCCAATCCGGGCCCAGAAGGCCTAATTTTGGCATTCAAAACGGAGCGCCACTGGAGTGGCAAGCAAACTTACCAATCGAATTGCAGTGTTTGAAAACTCATTTGCAATGCATTTGTGGTTCCCGAGCTCTATTGGCACAGCTTGGTTCCATTTTTAAATCCCATGGGAGGTTACGTTCTGGCCAACATGGAGTCTGCTTGCTTCCGGTGCAGGATCTACGAAAGTATGTGAAATCGACGAATTGGTTTTAGTGGATTTTACTAATTATATAGTTTAGTCGATTTGACAAAGATTTAGTAGGTGGGCCAATTTCTCATACTGTCACGTCAGCCTGCATCTGACATCACAAACTATTTCCAATAATTCTCAGATCAGCCCATATTGAATTACAATATGTATTTAGTGTGATCTAAAATATCTCGGAGAAATTCATTCTATTATTACTTTATTAAAAAGATTAAGGATTGCTCAGATAAAAGCGGATTCTGTTTACGCTACGAATCGGCTCAGCCCACCTCACATTTCTCGTATGTTGAATTCAATGAACTTCGGCATTTGGCATTAAACGGGCATTTCAGTTTGACAGATCACACCTTTTCACTTGATATTTTTACTACGTGCGCGAGAGAAAGTCAGCTACAACTGTACGATTTGTCATACCTTGGGAGAATAGGGTTATGTTGGACGGAATCCTCCCGTTTCTCAACCAATTTATCGCTTCAGCTGTCTTTCTTCCCCAAAAGGGATTACAAATTAAACGAAAAATGAGTGACTTGTCGATTGGATATACCCGACCAATACCGTTTGACAGTTTATTTGCAAGAACATGTAGGCAGATAACTCGGACCGGCGTCGTCACCTGAAAATAATCCGCCGGTATCGCTGCAATCCTAAATCTTTTGGAAAAGTAAATTCCATCATGGGAATGTCCGAGAAATTTTATGTCGGTTTGCTGATATCGTAATTTGATCTGTTGTGGCTTGATTTTTTTCCGCATCATAAAGTGGCGAAACGGCGTTTCCCGGTGTTGTTATGAAAACTAGTTAGGTTAGCCTCTCTCCGTATTTGATTTCAAACAAGCCGTCACATGACTTAAAAGAGCCAATCAGGAACAACCTTGGCCTTCGTAATGTCAATATAGCGATTGCCTCTTCGAATCGACTAAAACTAAGAAAACGTCAGCAACCCGCTGGAGGCGATGACGTCTAAGGCGTATGACGTAACAGTCAGCGACCAAGAGAGGTCGACGAAATCTCTGCGTCGAAAATCCGACGAAACTTTTGTCAAAATGACCAACATTTAGTGGATTGAAACGTGAAAACGCGGACGAAACAGGCCACGTCGATTCGACTAAAATTTGGTGACCCCCTGAAATGACGAAATATTTTCGTCGAATCCACTAAGGCTTGGTCGATTCGAACTAACTTTTGGGACAGTGGTATCCTAGGCAGGGGAGCGCTTCTGCACGCTTCTGTGCCTGAATTCAGCTGGCGGCGGACCACCTATCCGGGAAATCCTTTCCCAGGAAGGAGCTTTCACCCGCCGGCACCGCGCCCGCCGGCAACCATGTGCACCCGGTTCGGTGTGCCACCCAGTGTGCCACCTACCCCCACCAGTCGCGTACCACCGAAACGCTCCAAAGTGCCACCACGGAGTTTACACGGATGGAGGGACGCTGGGCCTCTCCCTGGGTACCCTTTGCTGTCCGAAACGCGTCCGGGCGAGGGGGCAACCACTCAAGAAATCATGTGTCCCATTGAGCGCCAGAAATCTCTAGAAATCAGAAATCTTCCCCCCCCCCCCCCAAAAAAAGGCAAAAAACCAAGCAAATTTTGGGCGTAAAATCGGTCGAAATCTTGCGAAATCCGACGAAATCTCTTCCCAAAAGATATCTTGTGTCCCCAAACATACTTAGCGGTAGCCCCCTCGCGTCCGGGTCTGGCGCCTCTACGCGCGACCACTGGTGGCGCTGCAGTTGCCACGGCGATCGCTTCGCACTGTAAGGGGAAGTCGTATTTTAACAACTTTATTTAGCATGAATACCATAGTAATTTTACAAAATAAACTCGTAGTTTTACGAACAAATTTGTTATTGGCTAAATACAAACAGAAATTTCACTATTTTACTCAGATTTTTACAGTTAACCTTGTAAAATTACGAACTATAGCTGTCATTTTACGAAGAAAGTCGTCATTTTACGAAGAAAGTCGTCATTTCCCGAACGAAAGTTGTAATATAACAAGCATTATTGTAATTTTACATGTTTATTTGTAAATTAACGAGTAATTCCCTGTTAATTTTATACTACAAATTGTTCGTAAAATGACAAAAGTTTGTTAAATTACAAGGTTTGTTGTAAAATTACAAAGAAAAATCGTAAATTAACAAGGAAAACTCGTGAATTTACAAAGAAAGTCGTAACATTTTCAAGGTACAAGAATAGTTCTTACGATTTTTCGTCCAGGCGAACCAAAACCAACCTGCAAACGATATGGTTGAAAATTTGTATTTTAACGACTGTACTCGTTAATTTACGAACAATTTGTAGTATAGAATTAACAGCAAAATAATCGTCATTTTACAAGAAAATCCCTTACAGTGCGCTGGCGTACACTTAGGGCTAGGAGTGGAACTGACCAATTAATGACTTTATTTGTGTCAAAATATTTCCAGTGTGTGTGTGTGTGTGTGTGTGAGAAAACTCAAAATTTAAGAATCCTTCTAGGAGATTAATTGGTCGTAACGACTCACAGAATAAGCATTCTAAACTGAAGAGCCATGCCCGACTGATAATACTGAGGATATTGAGTTGTTTTATAGAGGAACGTACCGTAGACCGGGGTGATTCGGGACACTTTTCGAGGTTTTTGGATGAAAACCCTTCGTGAAATACCACCGTAATACAGCGTATTACCGAGTAGCCTGTACCTGATTTCTTGAAGTGTTTACCCCCTCGCATTTTCCTCAAATTTGTAAGTAATAAATTTCCTCAGACTACTCTTTTCCTTGTTAACCTAACCTAACCCTTCTCAATTTGTTTTGCGAGGCAATCAAACCCTTTTAGCCTGCACCTTAGTTCGCACGGACAACAACCCTTTTCGGTGCTCCATTTCCTAAGCCCTCTGCGAGCAAAAAGCCAATGCATTATTGTGCGCATCTTTATCATTCTCTAGACGTTTTGCTCTTCTGAAAGCGGATTGGTATTGGTAGAACGATCTGTTTTGGCGAGCGAAGCGAGCCAAAGACTTTTTATACATCAAACCTGTGCGCATTGAACATTTGGCTTTAGTTGACGAGCAAAATAATGCCAACCTCCAAACCTCTCAAGACAAAAGCTTTGCGAAATAGAACGCCACAATACATCCTCTAGCGATTGTGCACGGATGGAATGAAATGTGCATCTGGGCCGTTCGGGCCCGGAGCCTTGCCGACAACCCGGGTACCTGTGTCAGGATGGCCCGGAGACTCCGTGACGGCCCGGTCTCAGGGCCCTCCGAGCCTCGGGGCCCTCGGAGCCCGGGCGGATATCGCCGCCTAGCCGCCCGGGCCACGCCGCCCCTGTTCACCCACATACTTTCTAGTCATATTCCAACCTCTGCACTTTTTCCCAACTTTCTGTTCACTCCAGTGGGCAGGTTCCTGATGGAACCAAGATTGATACGTGCAATCTTCTGGCCTGTCTTTGCGTCAAGTGTGCCGTCTTAAGTGTATGCAGTGCGAGGGGGTAAACACTTTGAGAAACCGTGTACAGACAACTCGGTATTACGGTGATATTACACGTGTATTACGGCATTAAAATGCTAAATTTTGCCACATTTGACCCTAAAATGGTATTACAAATACGTGTATTACGCGTAATACACGGCTTTTTTTGTACAGGGCATTACGAAAGTGTTTACCCCCTCGGTGCAGTGCTCATAGAAGCACACTGTAAGGGATTTTCTTGTAAAATGACGATTATTTTGCTGTTAATTGTATACTACAAATTGTTCGTAAATTAACGAGTACAGTCGTTAAAATACTAATTTCAACCATATCGTTTGCAGGTTGGTTTTGGTTCGCCTGGACGAAAAATCGTGAAAAAAGAACTATTCTTGTACCTTGAAAATGTTACGACTTTCTTTGTAAATTCACGAGTTTTCCTTGTTAATTTACGATTTTTCTTTGTAATTCTACGACAAACCTTGTAATTAAACAAACTTTTGTCATTTTACGAACAATTTGTAGTACAAAATTAACAGGGAATTACTCGTTAATTTACAAATAAACATGTAAAATTACAATAATGCTTGTTATATTACAACTTTCGTTCGGGAAATGACGACTTTCTTCGTAAAATGATAGCTATAAGTTGTAATTTTACAAGGTTAACTGTAAAAATCTGAGTAAAATAGTGAAATTTCTGTTTGTATTTAGCCAATAACGAATACGTTCGTAAAACTACGAGTTTATTTTGTAAAATTACTATGGTATTCATGCTAAATAAAGTTGTTAAAATACGACTTCCCCTTACAGTGCAGGGACTAAGCGTGATGCAATGTTGGTCTTTGGTTAGGTTCTGCAAGCACTAGCCGGCACAGCAGTGCGAGAGTGCCACCGAAAGATATTGTACACTTAAAGCTATTGTTTGCAAGTAATATCGGTAAACTGTGAAATAAGGACCCAGAATTCGGTCTAAATGTATTGGGTTCAGCGGCGACAATTATGACTGCTTATGGAGAGTATTGCCGCACTTTACCCCTCCTTTACCCTGACCCCAACCTTTCCGGCCTAATCCCGTCCATCCCTTCTGGGCTTACTTTGAAGCCTCTCCTTTGAACGAGAGCCAAGAAGACTGCGTGTGAGATTCCTTGCGTGGCTCTGGCGGTTTCGTTTTATCTCGACATTATGTCAATTTATTTTAGTAATCTCTACTGCGGCTTTCGTGGCGTGTTCACTGAAAATTGAATGGAAAGACTTTGGCGAGACAAAAAGTCTCGCCAAGATTTGGTCAGACCTGAAAGTCTCGCCACAAAATGGTGAGCCTTTTCTGTCTGACCACGGAACAGGCCGCATGAACCGTATTGAATGGATTCAAAGGTCTGATCATATTGTGGTCAGACAAAAAAAAGTCTCACCATATTGTGGCGAGACATTTGTGTCTGACCAAATTATGGTGAGACTTTCAGGTCTGATCAAAACTTGGCGAGACTTTTTGTCTCGCCTCTGGAGTGGCTGGCAAGAAGTCTGACCTTTGGATTTGTAGTGTTGGTCCTGTCTCAGTTTGTCTCGTAAATAGCAGAAGTTTGGGCGTCGGTACGCCCCTCTGCGGCCCCGGGCGGAAGCGGTGGTTGACGTGCCACGGCCACCCGAGCTGGTCCTTGCTCAATGCACACTGGTTTTCTCTACACATATGGCTCGTTACAATAGCCTGCCTAGCGAAATTACTCGTCGCGTCCTTCACCGATTTCGAGTACGTTACACCCCGCGACGGGTCGCTATTTTCTCGTCCTGCTGCATTGGAACTCACTGCATCTTCTGGCGTGCCTTCTGTCCGCTCTCTCCAAAACGTCATTTGATCGGATGCACCTTGCAGCCCCCCCCCCCCAAATTTGTCTGTTTGTGCAGATTGTAATATTTGTCTGTGGAGTGGCTGCGTTTCTTTTGCACCGTCTCCTGTCCTGTTTCGCTGTTCATATGACGCGAATGATTTTCTCTCTTTTAAGTTTCTTGTCCACAGACGCGCTGCTTCTTGGCGTCTGTTTGGCAGTGCCCCTCTCCCGCGGGTACCTACGGATGAAATACTCGAGACGTGCAGAAGAGATGGAGGGCGCGAAATCCTTCGCCGTGCACTGTACTGTTTTTTCTGTATTTTTTTTTTTCATCGAACTTCATTGTTGCTTATTGAGAAATGTTACATAAATAAAACTACCCACAAAATCTTGATCTATCCTTTTTTTTATTATGGTTGTAAATTTTAATGTGGGTGTAAATTTCATTGAAGTTTTGAAGCTTCGTGCCAGCACAGAATTCACTTTTGTCCCGACGTTTTTACTTCCCAATAATTTACGTGTACACTGTAACGAGTTAGGCTCTCCACAAGTCAAACGGGAAGTCGCAGCCTCTATCTGAGAGCTGCAATAGATTCCGGATGGAAAAACACCTCTAGACACTAAGTTCGGGAGATGTGGGTCCAATGGATAGCATCAGATTGGTACCCAAATTTAAAAAGGGAGTCGCGCATTTGTTGTGTATGTAAACTCCGTACCCGATTTGCCACGGATCCCCTGTGAGACAAACTATCGAAATGTGGATAAAACAATGCTTTGGTGGTCCTGTAGTCAGCTGTGAATGCGCGTTCTACTGTTTCAACCCATACGCGGCTGCAATCCAGGTATTTGCTTCCGAATGTAAACTCCGTAGGCGTCAATTTATGTAAACTCCGTTGTCATTTGCCCTATAATTTCAGGGGGAAATATTTTCTTCTTGGAAAGCGTTGCGCTTGATGTAGTTATGCATTCTGCATGCCAAAACAAGGAAAACAAGCCGAATAAGAACAAAATAGGACAACCTTTAATTTTTCACAGTTCAAAACGCGAAATTGTAACATTTCTGTAGAATGACCTACATGAGTGTCCAAGAGTTCGTTGTTTTGGCATGGAATCGTCAATTATACGTATGTGCAAATTTAGGCGTACCATCCGGTGACAAATCGTCGGAATACATATAAAAATGGTGGTAAGAAATAGTGCGTGGCTGTCAGGCTTCAAGTTTCTCTGGGTAGCGCAAGATTTCAACATATCTCGTTTAATGGAGGGGGGAATGACGGAACTTACATTCAAGTTTTATATTATTTAAATATACATGGGGGGAGGAGCTTTAAGCGTAGAGTGCATGAACACGCGGGAACTTTCAAAGGCTTCACACATGAATCCAGAGAGGACAAAAAGGCTCTTTATTCGAAAGCTGTTCGCAACAGAGGGTCACATTTGATGACAGTGTAGGCGATTCCTTGAGTCTCAGGCTCTAGGCCTCTAAGGCACACGAGCCGTCGCAGTGGCGGCAAGGGGGCCTTGCCACCTGGAAGCACGCCCTCGGGCAGCCGGCTCTCCTGGCGTGCGACGAGAACGCAACCCCAAGACCATTAGGGCCCCTGAGCCGTCCGTGGCAGCCCCACTGGCACCACGGGCAAACGCAGTCTTCGGCGAGGGTGAGCTTGTGCGTGTTTAAGCAAAGGTGAAGGCGGGGGTTCCTCAGCAGGAGGTCCTGGATGCCAGGGTCGTGAAGCCAGGCGTGGGCGCACTTCTCTGCCGGAGGGCTCATCTTGAGCGTTGTGAGGTTGGGCGCAGAGGTTGGACTGACGGCCCGCAGGAAGAAGTTGGAAGGCACCGCGTCGAGACAGAGAAACTTAAGGGAGGGGAACACGGGCAGGGCAGCGGCCACCAGGTCAAGGAGGCCATGAGTACAGATCAAAATGAGGGTCTCAACAAGTCCAGCCGAGCGCGAGCTAGCCAGAGCTGCCAGGGGAGCCGCAGGATTCTCCTTGGGGAAGGTGAACCGCACTTCACGTAGATGCGACGCACCACAAAGAAAATCCAGTGACCCAGAGTTGAAAACTACCCCTCTGTCTGTGGGCAAAACAGAGATGTTAACACAGCGAAGGTCGGGTAGAGCAAGCAACAACGGAAGGTCATCGCACGGGTCACACCGCAAGGAGCGCAGCCGAGGTAGTTTTGTCAACATGGGTACAGGGACTTGCGCTCCTTCCGTAAGATAGAGTCGAACATCTTCAAGAGTGGTTGCATGTGTTTTCAGCAACAATTGGAGGAAGGGTTCCGCAGACGAAGATAGGTAACACAGTGAGGTTAGGGAGGGTGTCACTTCGATGTCACACCATGCACTAGGGATATGATCTACCCCATGCCCGAAGTGCAACTCCTGCAAACCGCTGACACAGTAGACCGCCTTCAAAAGCGGCGCCAGCGTCTTGTTGGGAGTATTGAAACAGTCCACCGACAGGTCCACCTTTCTTACGCCACCGACAGCAGAGAGCTTCCGTATGATGTACGTGGCCAAGGCCACCTCCTCCTGGGATCTAGCTTCCAACTTAACCTGGTTGACGACACACTTGGTGCGGGCCACACAGGCCGCCAGGACGTCCATCGGCACGTTCGGCCCCAAGTAACTTTGCCTGGCATGGATGACGCCCAGGCAGGGGGCAATGCGAAGCGCGACGCGCACCATGTCACTGTCTCCAAGTTCAACGTGCCGCCACAGGTCGCGGTGCAGGCAGATGTCGCGGAGCCGGCGACACGCCAGGCGGCAGGTGAGGAGCTCCTCGGGAGTCAGGAAGGCCAGCACGGCGAGCAGCGTGTCGTCTGGCAGGGAAAGCAGCTGCCGACAGAGAAATTGGGATCAGGGGGGACAATGCACGTCAGGGGGGTGTCTATTGATAACCCTTTCCGTTGTCACGGAGTGAAGAACAAAACTAATAAAGAGCCAGGAACCAGTGGGAAAGTTCCTCCTGGTTCCTGGCCTTTTCATTACTTTCGATACATGATGGTGCTACTTTTGGCATGGTGCCACGAGAACTCCACCCCAGTATGGAGACCGCAAACTCTGAATTAAAAGCTTTAGTGCGGAGATTTAACATTCACACCTCCGCATTGCAAGTACGGAGTTCACCACACATTGTTTCACAGGGCGCGGTGACCACACTGCAAATCCAAGTGTAGGACGGGTCGACACTTGTAGGCGTCGACCAGTTTGTCCTGTGCTTGCAAGTGTCGACCAGTTTTGTCCGACGCTTTCAAGTGTCGGACACTGTGTGGTCGACACTTCAAAGCGTCGGACAAAACTGGTCGACACTTGCAAGCGTGACAAATGGTCGACGCCTACAAGTGTCGACCTGTCCTACACTTGGATTTGCAGTGCAAAGTTTTGATCCCAGTTGGGTAATAAAGCTCTGGTGAGGGATGTCTTCTTACCTGATTGGTTCGATGCTCGACGACGCTGGGCCCTGCATCCACTGGGCGCAGACAGAGGCGGCGATGCGGACGGCCGTGCTCTTCGTCGATGTCGCGTTCCAGGGTGGACCTGAGCACGCCCGGTCCCGGCCCCTTACAGCACACCGCGCAGCAGGGTCGAGCCATCAAAGAACTTGTTGCTCAGCGTCGCTCAGCACCCACTCGCTGCAATGAGAGTACACTGTTCCAGATAAAGTTGTAATTTCACGAAAAAAGTCTTGTTAATTTTGCAACACAACGTGGTTGTAAAATAACAAAGGATGTTATAAAATTTTTGAGACCTTTCATTAAATGTCTCTATTATTTCAGCTTGTCGCATGCGAAAGGAGTAGAAAAACACATATTCGAAAAGTTACAATTTTTACAAGTTTATGAATTTCACATTTTTTTCTTGTGAAATAACGATTAAATCTAGTATTTTTTTACGATCAGCTTTTGTTGAAAAATTAACTGAACTTTGTTCGTAAATTTACGAGTACAGTTGACTCTGGTTAGCTGGCACGACATTCGGGAGGCGCCGTGGTCAGCTATCCAGAGGCCGGGCAGGTAGGCCTGGCCCGGCAAGGGACCGGGAGTCCGGCCGGCCGGCGAGGGATTACCGGCGGCCTATCCGCTCGCTTCCAGTAGAAATATTAAAACTTTTTCTGTTCATTTTTCTAACAATCTTTTAACAGAAATGCATAGATGAGTTAAAAACAACAAGGATGAAAAAGAAACCGCACCTCGAAACTCGAATTTTTACCAAGACGGTCGGCATGTCGTCTCGTTTGCCGACAACCACGCCGGTCAGCTAAGCAGAGTCTGTTGTCGAAATTCGAATTTCGAGGTGCGGTTTTTTTTCATCCTTGTTGTTTTTAACTCATCTATGCATTTATGTTGAAAGATTGTTAGAAAAATGAACAGAAAAAGTTTTAATATTTCTACTGGAAGCGAGCGGATTAAGCCGCCGGTAATCCCTCGCCGGCCGGCCGGACCCTTCGTCCCGGCTGAGCCTGGCCGCGCTGGCCGAGCCGAGGTGGTGGGGATGACTCCGTGCCAACTATCCAGTGGTCAAAGCGTGTCAGCTAACCAGAGTCGACTGTATTGCCATCTATTCACGAGTGTTGCTAGAAACTAACAAGTATCGTTGCAAATTTTGTTTTAAATTTGCAAGTATTGTTGAAAATTTACGAAAATACAGGTGAAGACACCTGTTGTGAAAAAACTTATAAAATAACGATTTTACTTGTAAATTTACCAGAAAATGTAATTTTACACAGCTATTCGTGACGATTACAGGCATCATTTCACAACATCTGTTTCCAGAGTACACCGTGAAAGGAAGTTACGCACTCACTCAGGGCCTGTTCAATTATTGAAGGGAACCGTATTCACGCTTAAAACCTGGCGAAGTATTTTGATCATAAGGGGCAATTAACGATGAATTTTCTTTGTAAGCTTATGTATGCCCAACATACTCTGTGTGCTTATATTTATGAAGTCGAAAAAGAGTGTGCAAGGTTTGAGAGTGTGGTAAAAGAGCTCTGTAGTTACTGTCCGATGGTATTCACTTTATAAGGGTGAAATTCAACTCAGAACCTGAGAGTTTTCAATTATTTCTCACCTAAAAGCGCGTTTCTTAAATACACTGCGAACCTGTCTACTTAGCACGCACCTACAAATGCATGCTTGCAAGTACACTTACAATCACATTCTTGGCCAAGCAGGCACTAACAAATGCATGCTTACAACTGCGTGCTTGGCGCCGTTTAACTCCATGCTATGCACATGCATTAGTGAAAGCGTGCTTGGCCACGGTGTAGGGAGATACGGTGGGGACACTCGGGCACTCCCGAGTGAAGCTCGTTTTTGGCCCGTTTCGTAGTTCCGAACGCTCCGCTAGTAGCGCTGTTCTCCAAGTGGGCCGTGGGGGAAGTGGGCCGGCCCACCATTGGCTGGTCACTGGCGTGCGGCCGGCCCACAGGCCGCCGCGCGAAAACGACAGGCATTCAAATGCATTCTCGTGCGGTACTCCCGGAAATGCGACAATGCCCCAAGTCTCGCGGGTTGGTTGCCTCGGTTCTGGGCTCGCGCCATTGCACTTTCTGTGTGCAAAGTGCAATGAAGCAGTGTCAAAAGCTAAGAAGAAAAAGAGAAACATGGCAAAGCAGGCGAAGCTCCAAAAACTTAAACCATAGCAAATTGTAAAATATAAATACTCTCTTCTGTACATTTGTACATTTGTAAATAGTTCTTGAGAAAATAAAAAGTAGCAACCATCATAACCTCAAAATCCAAGCCTCATGAAACATTTAATGTCACTTGGTGTCCGGCAAGCCGGCTCCTCTAATGATCATCTTTTCATTCTCAACACACAACATTAGCAAGCCATCCAGATTCACGTAGTTATTTGTGTGTGTGTATTTTTGTGTGTAATTCGAAGACAAATTTATCCGGCTGCAAAGAAGTTCTTCGTAGGCTACAAAGGATTTATCCTTTGATTTACAAACAAAATCGTTTGTATTACAAACGATTTCCTTCGTGAGCAGCGAAGCCGCCGTTTTCGTATTACAAAGAGCAGGTCTTTGGAGGAATTCATCTGTGTAGGTTTTGTAGTGTATGCTCCTTGCGAACCAATTACAATACCAACTTTGTCTGACACAAACTAGGATAGTCGTTATGAATGCCGAAACTTAGCAAACCTGGCCCTGAAATACTACCCAGCTTGCCGAAATTCGGCATTGCCGGCGACCGAAGCCCCAAATATTGGCAACGTGATAAAGATTTCAGGTCGTTTGATAATTTTAAGCATTTAAAGAAATCTACCAGGAATCTGCTTCGTGACAGCGAAGAAACAGAAGGCATTGCAGAATTGCTACGTATTATAAAGAAATGTTTCGTACGGCGAAGGATTTTGCGTCATACTTCCCAGCATTTCTACGTTGTGCCTTCGTTTTCTTTGTATTGCGAAGTGATGCTTCGTAGACTGTTACTGTGTTGGCAGAACTTATTGCCACCGGATTCGCTAAACATGACGCTTAAGGGGGCAGTCCTCGTAACGATTTTTTTTACCCCCTCTGTAGATTCCGATACCTTTTTTAAGATATCTCAAAGAGACAAACGGTGAAGCCCAAATGAAAGAACAGACTTTTCCTAACATTATCAAATATTTAGCTTTGTCTGGAGTCGTGAGGGAGTTATAGGTCAAAAGTTAACAAAACATACAGAATTTCACTGCGCAATTTTTCTCCGGAAGTTCTTCACTTCAGTTAGCGGCATCTTTAAGATGAAAAAATTCTATTTAAATCGACCTACAATCATCCATGTAGCCCTAGATTCTAGGGCCTAGAACATTTCCGAAAACACACCCAAGGATACACACTAACATCAGAATGGTTTTAATTAAGGTTTTTCTTGGGCTACATGGATGATTGTAGGTCGGTCTAAAGACAATTTTTTCATCTTTAAGATGCCGCAAACGGATTGCCAAAAAGTCAAGAACTTCCGGAGAAAAACTGCGCGCGGTGAAATCTTATATGTTTTGATACACACAGGGAATCCCCCAGGGGATTTCCCTAAAACATCCTCACCACTCAAAACAAAGCGAATTTTATGAAAATGATCAGGAAAGTCTGTTTTACCATTTGGGCCTTACCGTTTGTCTCTGTGAGATGTGGTAAAAAAGTTATCGGAATCTAAAGAGGAGGTATATAAAAAAAAACACTTAAAAACACGATACGGGGACGAGACCGCCTCCTTCACACATAATTGTGAGAGCATCACTGTTAAAAAAATTTACTGAAAATTCATAATTTTTTGTAAGAAGCCGATTTACTTACTTGCAGTATGAATTTTCATACTAAAACTTTCATACTACTAGGTATTAAAATTCAGACAACGTAATTATTAATATTCAGATCAATATATTGTATAAAAAATCGTACCTATCGGTCAAACTTATCAGACTTTGTTGTCCGAAGAAGAAATAACAGTGATAGTCCCACTTACATCACCTACTCCATAGAGTGAAATACTTATTGTGTCAACGTGTTCTTTTCCTACGGACGAGGATGTGAACTCAAAAATGTAGTCAACTACTGCAAGTTGCAAGAAGGGACCAAATCGCAACTGCACTAACTGAAGAGAGATCGACCCGAACCCAACCACACGTCGACCCGTGGACATGCGCGAGAGCGAAGTTGTATTCTCTGTTATTTGGCGAATACTCTACTTATTCAAATCAATCTTGCTGTAGTACACTCGTGCCATCTCAGATAATGACTTGAAATAGGTTTTTAACTAAATGTTCACCTCATTTTGGCTGCAGAGGCAATTTTAACTCCAATATATCAATAATGCGACACTAGCGCCACCTAGCGGCTATAGGAAAATGTATCCGTTTCGGAGCTCTGAAACACTCTCTTTGCTCGTACTACAATAAACGAAAGTATTATTTGAAATAAAACAATAGCACATTCTTTATTTTTAAGAATACCGCAAAATGTTTAAGGTTAATGGCGATTTTTGGCTTGTTTTCCGACTTCACAAGTCTGAATTTAGATTTCGGACAACAAAGTACAATATTTCAGTCCACCGGTACGAAACTTGATATTCGCCGCTGTAAATTTTCAGACTTGCCAGTCTGAATCCAAATTTCTGACAGCAAGTCACATTTTTCAGACAGTTGGTCTGAATATTCGTTTCATTTTATGAATTTGCGATTCAGACCACAAAGTAAGACGAAATCGGTCTGAATTTTCATATTTTTTTTAACAGTGATACCGTGAAACGGGGTAATTTCGGGCACCCGGGGTAATTTCGGGCACCTGGGGTAAATTCGGGCATCTCTGCCCGAAGCATTGCGATGGCGCTACCATCTAGCGGCGACCTGGGAGACTTGTCTCGTTGCGCGCATCGCATTCGTCAGACCTAAAACCGTCGGATCATTCCTCCGGAGACCCCAACAGATCCAAACTTTTCGAGGAGCAATTTTTGTACTTCACACTTTTTACCTAAATTCTGTGCATGCGTAAAATCCAGGGTTGTTAACGTTAATATAACGATTAACGGCGTTACGGTAGCGCCGTTAACCGTCAATTAACGTTAACGCGTTAAAATATGTTCGGATCATGAACGTTAACGCGTTAAGTTAAGGGACATGCCTAACTCGAAACGCCGTTATCTCGTTAACGCAGGAATTCATGCGCGATCGGCCCGGGAAATTTTATAAAAAACGTCAGTTTTAGAGACGGTTTTCGTCCGCGATCCAGGATTGTTAACGTTACTTTAACGATTAACGGCGTTACGTGACGTCGTCAATCGCTAATTAACGTTGACAACCCTGGTAAAAACTTCGACTGGCAAGCCGAAACTGTTCACGAACGGTTCATGAGGTATTTTTATTTCGATTTGCACTTGTTTTGAGCATGCTGTGTCAAATATTAAATCACCTGCGCGAAAAAGTATGGTTAATAGGGGCTCATAACTAAAAAAAATTTTAACTTTTAAGGGTAATTTCGGGCACTGAAATGACACGCAAGGGCAAAGAGGGTTGTTCGCAACACTTTAAATTTCACAGGGTTAGAGTGGTGTAAGCTTTTTCTAGCTGTTCAGAGCTCTCCTGAAAGATGGAGATATTCCAATAACAACGATAATACTCAACTGCCACAGCGGTCGCTTTGTAGAACTTTGACTATCATAAAAATGGGCCAAGTCTACATCTTTACTTCTTGCCTATGTACACATCCTATCTTAATGTCAGTGATTGTTTCGTGAATAAAATTTTATCGTGTAAAACGGGAGTTTGACTTTGAGAACAGCTGCATGGCTCGCCGGGTTGCTACTGAATGCAAGGTGTTCCTGCTAGCCCCTGTATCTTCCCAACTGTGCATAGGATTTGCCTTTCATGTGTGTAGTTTTCAAGAGGAAGATCTACGACTCACCTTCGCGAAATAAAGTGTGACCCGAGTTGTATCATCATCAAAAACCAAAATGGGTCAGGGTTCAAGGTTGGACGTTCAACAAGAAGCGTCCGAAATAGCTCCACACCCTCCCAAACAAAAAACTAAATGTTCGAAACATGACTTCAAATAATGTTTCAGTGACCACCCCCATCATCCCTCCGCATCTACATCCTAACGAATTTCACATTTTATCACATAAGCTCAAAAGACAGAAAAAATTTTTGATTTTGAGACCAAAATCAGAACAAGTCGTTTTTCACTGGGGTGCCCGAAATTGGGTACTTAGGTACTTAGGAGAAAAGCTGGGACCGAAGTTGAGAAGAAATCAAGAAGAACAAAAGCCGATCTTCTATGAGAGTATAGCTCTGCGGAAGCGGCAGAACGGCGACGCATACGCTCATTTACACAAATTTCGCATACTTTGTTCTTCTTGATTTCTACTCAACTTCCGGTCCTGCTCTTCTCCGCAGTACCCCAATAACCCACAACACGGGGTCGTTTCGGGCCCTCCACTGTAAAAACGGAGAGGCGTAAATATCTGCAATTGCCGTCAAATTGATGCTAAAGGTGGGTGGATGATAAATTTTAACCCTGAAGTCCATGGGACCGGAACCTTCACAACTTTGAAAATACCTCTTCAAAGTGCCCGAAATTACCCCGTTTCACGGTACTTCAAAATGATAAACATGTAAAGTTAGGTAGAAATCGTGATTTGAGAAGAAATTTAGAAAACGTTACGCTGTGTGAACGGGTGGGGGTTGGGATTTGTTGGGCCAGCGTAACGCTGCGATACAGAGACTGAGGTCAAAAGGTATCTCAAGTGCGTACAGTTGTCAATGGATGGACGGCCCATTAATATGGCAGGGACATGGTACGAATACATACACTGCATACAGAATACCTATACTATAAGCAATCTATGACATTTACTCACATCAATACAGCTTCGATTTCCGATGAGCAGTCACGTTCAGGTATGCAGCACCACCGTGCAGCACGTCGCTAGTGTTCAGCCGTCTGGAACCACGAAGTCACATAGGATTGTTATCACTCGCGTGCAGTACTCTACAAATAAATAGGGAACTTCGGAGCAGAACTGGACCGGAAGTTGAGAAGAAATCAAGAAAAATCAAGTATGCGAAATTTGTGAGAATGAGCGTCTCCGTCGCAGTTCTGCCATTTCCGCAGAGCTATATTCTGATACAAGTTCGGCTTTAGTCCTACTTCATTTCTTTCAAACTTCCGTCCCAGCTTTTCTGCGAGGTACCCTATAAAACAGCATTCATTGTATGTCATTCTTCTATCTAGAGTAAGCATACCAGGCACGCATTAAATAGTGCATTAATGATATGTTCAGTCTAGTAGAAATCAGTGCATACGCACGTTCTTCTTAATGATAAGAATACAGGACGGATCAAAATGGAAATTTTAAATGGAAATTTAAGTACATTGGGCGTTTGATCAGTTCAAGTCTGTTGGCCGATGCTCTGTCAGCTGAACTGTATACATTGTATGCAGTAAATACTGCGTACATGCTATGTCTACAGCAAATGCTGCGTACATGCCCATGTATGCAGCTAATGCTGCGTACATGCCTATGTATGCAGTAAATGCTGCGTACATGGGATGTACACATAAAAAAATGCATGGGGTTTATAGGCAGATCCAGCTGTATACATGAGCATGTACGCAGCATTTACTGTATACATGGGCATGTACGCAGCATTAGCTGTATACATGGCATGTATACAGTATTTGCTGTATACATAGCATGTATGCAGTATTTACTGCATACAGTGTATACAGTTCATCTGGCAGAGTGTCTGTCCACTTCAGAGCTTCGCCGTTCGCAGTTGGCATCGGAGGGCGCTTTCGACATTTACCCAAGGTGTACGCTACACCGTGTCTTGTCGTAACAAGCTTCGCGACGCTGCGCCCGTTACGACGGTGGCGTTTCCACCTAACTTGGCCTGCGGCGCACCCTGCTTGCCTTCAGCAAGGTTTTTAAAGATTGGATGAGGAATTAAGTAGTGCACCACGTGGCGAAGGGTCGAATATATTCGGGTCGTGACGATCGGCCGCCGTTTGGGAGGAGGAGTGCTGACAAAAAGACAGACACACACTCACACAGTCAAAACTCTCCAACCTCCTTGGAGTAACTGGTACAACTAATCGCTCAGCCAATTAGGCACAGGCGTGAATCCCTGGGCCGGAAGCGCGAGTATCAGAAACAACCGGGCTCCCGAACCGGAACCAGTCAAGGCGGCCGCGCTCGGTATATGTTATTAGTGCGGCGTTGCCTCTGAATTCAGTGAGATTGCCCAAAACTTCTTCTTTCTGTGTTAGAGAATAATTCAGTACGTCACACAGATTTGCAATGTATTCAGAGCCTTCAATTTTTTCTACTGGAGAAAGAAAAGCCCCTTTATATCTTGGGTCAACTAAGCAAGCTGCATAATGCACAGGTTTGCATGCAAATGCTTTCCTATCATCAATGAGTTTCTTCACAGGAGGAACAAGTTTCTTTAACCCTGTCGTTGATTCCTTTGCACCAAGAGATTTCCCATCAATTTCAGAAAAATACTTTGGCACATCAGAGAGTGTAACAGAATCCGACTCACTACTCTGTAAATCCTGGCAGTCGGTTGACAGTCGACTGGCAGGCAGTCCGTTAACAGACGAACAGTTCCTCTCGTAATCGTCTGGAAAACGTCTCGCAGTCGTCCCGCGTTCGTCTGGAATGTGTCTGGACTTCGTCTTATGAAATAGACGGCTGCAAGACGGATTTCAGCGGAGTATTTCCATACGGGATATAGCAACTGCTATTTCACTATGAACAAAAATTGAAACAATCTTTCAGGGGAGGAAAAAGTGAGCAGCTTTTTCTCTGGCGCTAGTCAATGGTACCATACGCCGGATGGGCACTGCCTTTGTACTTATATTCTACATTCTTTTATATTATAATAATTGGTAATAAATAGGTAGGACAAAATAAGGGTAATGAATAATGCGATTAATTGAATAAAAATATTGATAATGGTAGGACAAAAAATGGGTAGGACAAACGGTTTACCCCCGAGACGCACACCACTTTGAATATAAAATGAGTCATATTTAGAACACAAGGGCAGGATATCTATTTCAAGTAAGTCCCAACCTCTATAAAGAAGTGGGTTATATTGAGTAAAGTGACAGCGCCATCTAGAATTTTATGTTTTTTTATGAGCACGTATTTTTCTTATACGTTGAGCTACCTTTATTTAAAAAAAAAAAAAAGTTTTTTGTTGTGCAACAAAATTTTACAAAATTGGGTTGTTGTTCTACATTTTCAGTTACCGAAGAATTAAATTCAAAGTTGATGTCCTCTGCCTCTGAAAGAGGTTCCAGATTGTTCTAATGGTAAGAAAAGCTGCACAGTTTTATAATTGGATAGAAAATTTGCCCTAATATTCGATAGCGTCGTTTAAGCCGTCATCCCATACAAGAAAAAAATATTTTTGCTTAAACAAATCCGTGCGATTTCACGGATGGTAGCAACTGGGACAACGTTATTGGACCCTTAGCACTCTTGCTGTTCTTCTATGTACTGCTGAACGTTTGTCGATAGCCACTTCGCCACCTGGAGAGTTTGCCATTTGACATAGGTCATAGTTGCAACGTAAGTGTAGAGTCGAGCGAAACTGCGAAACACAACTAAAGAGAGGTGGGGGGGGGGGGGCGCCGAGGCTTCGACACAAAACTACTGGATGTGACGATACTGAAACATAATTTTAATTCTTTAACTAGTTACTACAGTGAAATACAGTCACCTCTCGCTAGCTGCAGGGCGTGGAAATGGCCAAGGAGATCGTGAAGCGATGCTCGCGCCTTCGGTGCAGGGGTTACGCACTTCTTCGAGATTATGAAAACCAGGCCTTTGTTTTCAAAACGCTTAACACAGATGCAAAGAGCATGAAATGAAGGGTGCATTAAGCTAATTGCCTGCCTCGATACTTCCTCGTTTACTCAGAATAAATTGAAGGGGCTTCACCGAAAAACACAAAAAATCGAAAATTTAGGAAAAATCTCGGCCGCGCCATCCCAACGTAACAATTGCCTTCCTTGTGTGGGCTAAATTGAGGAGACTCAGGCAGGCCACTGGGCCTAATGCACCCTGAATTTCATGCTCTTTTGATCTGTGCATAGCGTTTTGCAAACACCGGCCTAGTTTTCATAGTTTCGAACAAGTGCGTAACCGCTGCACCTCGCTCGAGCATGGCTTCACGCGCTTCCTTGGCCGTTGCTTCCCCCTGCTAGCTGGCACGGCACCCGGGAGGCGACGTGGTCAGCTAGAGAGAGGCCGGGCAGGTAGGCCAGGCCCAGCCGGGACCGGGGATCTGGCCGGCCGTCGAGGGATTACCGGCGGCTCAATCCGCTTGCTTGTGGTAGAAATTTTATAACTGTTTCTGTTCATTTTTCTAACAATCTTTTAAAAGAAATGCATAGATGAACGCCAAGCCCGGGCTCGTTTAGCTCAAAGTAGCCGGGGAGATAGGCAACCCAGTCAACACCGCAGCGTGGGGGACGGACGCACCACCCTGCATCGGCGGCACCGCCCCCCTCACCTCGCTTCGTGGCCGCCGAGGCCTGTCAACCCCCTCCACCAAGTTAAGGGCAAGTGACGATTCAGCAATGTGAGCATTCGGCCAAGTGAAACATGGAATGACAATGGAGCGCACCCATGGCGTTTTAGGCTCAGTGAGAATTAGGGTAACAATTCGGGTATGTGAAACAACCATCCTGTACTTACAAATTCGGCCGAGTGAGATTTAGGGCACGCGAAAATTAGGCTAAGTGAAACAAAAAAAATCCACACCGAATCATTGGTTTTAGGCTGAAAGCAAATTCGGCCGAGTGAAATTAGGCTATGTGAGCGTTAGGAGGCCAAGCGAAGGCTACTCCAATTCCTGATTATTTAAAATGAACGGGACACGGGCCAAAGTTGCCGATTTGTATCGCCACTTTTCCTGTTATTTTTAATGAATGCGACATTTTTTAGACGGGAGTGTCACGTTTATAACTCTCAAGCGAACGCCCACGAATGCCACATTCGTTGAAGAACGTTTACCTTGGAGCCACTTCGCCGGCCATCGAGCATAACAGCGCATCAACTATGGGTTTCCCTTATGACAAACGCTGTAATGTCCGATGGCCACTGACTTGAGCCTAGACTTTCGCGGAGCTCAGGCAACCGTCGCAGGTGGGTACGGGTACGACGAACCACAAGATTCGCGTGACCTACGGTAACGTTTTTTGTGGACTTTCGGGAGCCGCCCAACTGGCACTATCAAGAAGAAAAACAAAAACTTGAATGAGTTTCTTACAAATTTAATGACAATATGGAAAAGTGCTTTTTGAATGATGCAAATTTTTTAACAGAACCAGGTTGCCACTGTTCAAACGTTTCGCCACTTTTCCAGCGGTCCGGCAGCTCTGCTCACCACCCGAGGGAAGCAGGCTGACGAGCGCAGGCCGCGGCAGGCGAACTTCGGGACCACTGCATCGACCACAAAGCGGGGCGAGTTGCCGTCGACCGACCAGCTTCGCTAGAAGGTCAAGGCATCAAATGAAAGACGGTCGCAAAATTGGCACTGCACGGTGCACCCCGGTAGCACGCTGCGCGCTGCTGCCACCTGAGCACGGCACGCGTCTTGGTCACTGTCATGGGGCCTCAACAGCACGAGCCGCGAGAGGCGCAGGCCGCACTGATCCAGCAAGGCGTCCAGGTCGCTGCATCCTCTGGGCCACTCCTCGTCAGGCACAGCGTCCACATTCAGCAACAGCACGTCAAGCGAGGCCGCGTGCGCCTGCAGCAGGGACTGGATGGTGGCGCGGGGGAGTCCGCCAACACTTAGCCAACTGCAGGCTGCTGGGCTGCGGTAGCGCGGGCAGTAGGGGCGGCTGAGCAGCCAGGGCACGGCCCAAGGCACCGTCATTACACCACAAGTGCAGCCGTCGCAGTCTTGGCATGCTCTGCATCACCACAAGGTGCTCCTCGCGGGGGCTAAACACCTTCAGCTCCTCCAGCGTCGGGGCGGCACTGCGCAGGACGTCGAGGCACCAGGCTGAGGCGAAGTTGCAGTATACATAGGTCATCCGGCGCACCTGCAGACAGAGTACAGCGTGAGACACTCGCACTCGGAGGTGGAGGCATGCTGCCAGGAGCTGGAGAATCGAGGCGGCGAGGGAGGAAAGCACTGGCTGCAGACTAAGAGTTAATTGGCTGACGATCCGGCTGAGACTTTGCATAGTTATTAGACATGTCCTTAGTTCGCCACACGCCAAAATGCAAATTTCTATCTCAATCGGTTCAGTCAAACCAACCAAAAAACGAAAAAAAAGGAAAAAAAAAAGAAGAAAACAAAGGCAATAAAACCCATCCGGACAGGGTAGATTTCGATCAAAATTTTTATACCAAGTTTTGCATCGTTTCGTATGTTTTTGAGGGTCCTGATAACGAAAGTGGTTCCATTCTGATGCCTGAGAAAGGTTTAAATCCCGTAAGGGTAGATTTTGATCAAAATTATCATCCTGAGTTAGGCAAACGTGCAGTTTGACCTGTGAACCCTCTCACCACAAACCTTCAAGGGGGTTCTGGGGCCGGAGCCCCCCCAGCATTAAACAAAAAAACAAATGCTGTCTTCACATGCGAACACTTCGATTTGTATGCCGATGGTCGGCGCCGCAAGCCAAGGTAGATGTAAACGCCAGGCGTGGATAGTCGGAACTGGCGCAGCATCGCGAGGCTTGTTACGACAAGACATGTTCTAGCGTACGCCTACCATCAGCGGATGGCAACTCCTACGCCGGGCTTAATCCCAGGTTTCGCCGCGTCGCGCCGAGCGCTGGCCGACCGGGACGCGCGACGATTCTTCTTATTTCGCTTGTCAATCCCTTGGAACACGCTAACTGTTAAAAAAATTCTGAAAATTCAGACCAATTTTGTCAGACTTAGCGGTCTAAATCTGTAAATCAGACTTTTTTCTAAAAAATTGGAGTACTTGTCTTACTTTTCGGACGCTTTGTCTGAAAGCTCGGTTCGGACTTGCAGTGTCTGAATATTTGTACTTATTCTCAAAATTCAGATGAAACTACGTCAGACTTTCCAGACTTTCAAGGTCTGAATTTCGAATTCAGACTACTTTCTGAAAAATTTTAAAACAGAAGAGAGAATTGGACAACTTTCTTCCTTCCTAATATTAGGTAAACTCACAATCAGTCCTGACAGTCAAATTAATCTGACTTCCTCTGGGGGACTTTAGACTGAACGAAAGTATTTGTTTGTCCGATGGCGCCAGTGCCGCATAACAGTCCTGCTGTTGTTAAAAAGCCTTTTTCTGATAAATATTTAATATTTGCAGCTCAAAAGAGGTATCACTTTACCGGCTACGATGATAGACATGCTCCTATGCCAGATTTATATTTGTGTCAAGCGTGCGAGTTGAATAATTCACATTTGAATTTACCTCTCGCGGATGGCTCCATGCCGCCATTTCGTTGGGTGCGTCAGGCCTGCTCGTAGTGCGGTCAGGGAAGTGTACTCCAAAGGGACGTTTCCCTTCACACAATTTTTCTTGAGTCGGTCTCCTGGAGCACGCCTCACGCACAGGGTCTGAATGTAAATATCATTATATTTTCTGAGTTTTGAGAACACTTGCCTACTGCGAGTATCAGAAAAAAAATCTGACAGTTGAGAAAATTTTGTCTGAATTTTCAGACTTTGAGCAGCCCGAAAGTTTAAGAGTTGTTTCAGTCTGAAAATTTCAGACAAGGATTTAGTCTGAATTTTCAGTAGGCGATTCTGCATATTTACTTCCGTCAAAGTACCTGAATTTTCAGCAAAAAATTTTAACAGTGCTATTTACAGAAACGGGGTGTACTGGTCGAACGAAAAATGCCTGAGGAATCGCCTCCACATGTTTGTTTTTCGAAAATAGAACCGGATCTAATACTTGTGAGCATTTAAAAACAGTCATGGGCAACGCAGATCCGTCCAGCCGCTTCGTATTTTCACTGTTTTGAGGTTATAACGGTCTCAGACACCCTATATGTATGCGAACCGATTTTTCCTCACTCAATTCAACGTGGAATGACGCAGGTGGCATGGTTTCTAAATTAACCTTCAGGGAGAATTCCGTCTTGAAACAATCGTAGAAAAACGGCGTCCGTCGGCACTATCAACTTTACCGGGATCAACGAGTTACAACATGCACTCATCAATGATAAATATATCAGCTATTCCCCGTAAAATTTAATGCAGAATCTGATTCTGCCTACCTTTTTGCACAGAGACCAGGGATTACGAAAATATAAGCGGATTACTGCGACAATGCACGAACGATCCAAATCACTCACATATTTTGCAAATGTTAATGTGATAGGGTGAATTTGCCATACACCAACTCGTCTTCCGAACGGCTGCTACCGACTAACGGCTGTTTACAAGCAAGCGTATTTGAAAACGAAAGTTTTATTTGTTTTGGACTTGAGTTGTGCTTCGAAAATCATCCTATACAATGAAGAAGTGTTTAAAGTTGGGTGTGAACACAATCCTAAGTGCCTGGATGACGTACTTTTATCACATTAACATTTGCAAAATATGTGAGTGATTTGGATCGTTCGTGCATTGTCGCAGTAATCCGCTTTTATTTTCGTAATCCCTGGTCTCTGTGCAAAAAGGTAGGCAGAATCAGATTCTGCATTAAATTTTACGGGGAATAGCTGATATATTTATCATTGATGAGTGCATGTTGTAACTCGTTGATCCCGGTAAAGTTGATAGTGCCGACGGACGCCGTTTTTCTACGATTGTTTCAAGACGGAATTCTCCCTGAAGGTTAATTTAGAAACCATGCCACCTGCGTCATTCCACGTTGAATTGAGTGAGGAAAAATCGGTTCGCATACATATAGGGTGTCTGAGACCGTTGTAACCTCAAAACAGTGAAAATACGAAGCGGCTGGACGGATCTGCGTTGCCCATGACTGTGTTTAAATGCTCACAAGTATTAGATCCGGTTCTATTTTCGAAAAACAAACATGCGGAGGCGATTCCTCAGGCTTTTTTCATTCGACCAGAACACCCCGTTTCGGTAAATAGCGTGTTCCAAGGGATTGACAAGCGAAATAAGAAGAAGCGTCGCGCGTCCCGGTCGGCCAGCGCTCGGCGCGACGCGGCGAGACCTGGGATCAGGCCCGGCGTAGGAGTTGCCACCCACTGCTACCATGTTCTTATTTTTAACAGATGATACATAGAAAATGTATCAACTGTTTGCACTGTCATATGCAGCCTGCATGTGCAGCGAGCATCGGGCAGCCACCGTGTGTGGGCAGCCTGGCAGAAGATATACCTAGAGCGGAGAAGAGCCTCACCGCGCCGCGCGAGCCGAGAAACTCACGGCTAGCAGCCACCAGGGCGGCAGAAGCCGTGGTATTGGGCATATGTGTACTATCGAGATAAGAAATTTATCACAACTGTTTACTCTTGCAGAATTAAATGACACAATGTCCCATTCCAATACCTTAAAAATTATATTAAAATTTAAAACATTAAAATTGACATTCCCATATGTTTCATGTTTTCCCGTTAGCGTTCCCTAGGAATTCAAAGAAATTATTTTTAAGCCATTTTTTATTTCATGACATCAGGTTTCAGGACCCCGAAACCCTACTGTTTGTGAGGTTTAGGAAAAATTTCAAGTGCCATCCGACTTCTATATAGATAACCTTAAAATCTACCGAGTTACATGGGGGAAGGGGGAGGCAAAAAGTGTCCTAAACTGCGTAACGTAATTAATGGGCCCTGCGTCTGCCGAAAAACGAAGTCGACTTATTGGTTCATTTTCTGCAAGGTCCTACTTTGAATGGCCTACAAAGTTAATCTCTTACCATTTCCCCAAAATTTGGGTATTTTCCGTAAAATTCGGTCCTGTTTGACGCACATTTCTGAGGAAATTTGTCGCAGAAAAAATCTGTTTGCATATTTTTGTTTCGCGGTACATTTTACGAAAGGGTACTAATTTTCAGCCACTTGGCACCTAAAACCTCGGTACAGTTGACAAAAACCTAAATTGAGTTAAATTAGTCACAAAATCTTAAATATTTTTTCTCTGCGAATTAATTTTCCAGCGGCCTAATATTTTAGCAACTTTTTCCTTCCTATGTGGGCATCTTAAAAATAAAATATGGCGGAAACCCAAGGGGGTCATGGGAGGCGTTGCACATCATCATCAGCGCTTCTCTAAGGCGTCTTAAATAAATGAACTCTCACCCCATGCTGCCGCACGCGACGCAGCGTCTCCGCCTTCTCGTCTAGTCGAGCACCAGGGTCAGTATGGCTGAGATTTGTCAAGTCGAGCTCCTCGATGCGCTGCTCGGCTGGTTGCTGCGCTGCAGGGGGCGCTTCCTGCTGGACTTCCCTGGGCTCCTGTCAACGGAAACACGATTACTGCGAGGGCGGCACCCGAGACGGTCGGGCGAATAAGGAATTATGATACCTGAACCTGACTTCAGAGAACACGGAAAGAAAAAGGGTGAATAGTACAACAAAAACTGTGAAAACAAGGATTGTAAAAAGTACAACGAGAATTGTGAAAAGTACAAGCTCCACTCGTTATTCCGGTCCCATTGTTGGCTGAGCGACAGCGAAGCCAGTTACTCGAGTGAGGTGGAAAAAAGTCTTCTCTCTGCGTGTATGTGTGTGTCAGCACTACTCCTAAATGGCTAAGCCGACCCAGCTTAGATTTTGCATGACCATCAGACATGTCTTTGGCTCGTCACTCGCCAAATTCAACTTTGTATCTCAATCGGTTTAGTCGTACCCACCAAAAAACACTAATAAACGGCAGAAAAAAGGCAATAAACTTTTTACACCAAGTTTTACATCGTTTCATGTGTTTCTGCGGGTGCTGATGACGAAAATGGAATTTATTTCACCCCTGACAAAAGTTTGAATCCCGTTAAGATAGATTTCGACCAAAATTTTTATTCCGAGTTTTATATCATTTCGTATGTTTTCGAGGGTCCCGATGACGAAACGCCGTTTTGAACCCAGAGCCCCGGTTCAAATCCCGCAAGCAAGAGTAGATCTCGATCAAAAATCTCAACCTGAGTCTTGCAACTATGCAGTATGACCTGTGAGCTCTGTGACTGCACACACTGCTAAAAAAATTCTGAAAGTTCAGACCGATTTTGTCAGACCTGGCAGTCTGAATCGTATTTTCAGACTTATGCATGATTTTTACGAATGCTGGTCTGAAATTTCAGACTTGCAGTCTTAAAACCAATTTCGGAGTGGCTGATTTGAAAATCCATAGAATTTAGTGGTAAATTTAATATGTGTTTGTCTGAAATTTCAGTTAACCTAAATTCAGAACAGCAGATCTGAAAATGTAGACTAGTTTACAGTCAAACTTAACACCGTAAAACTCAAAGCGTGCGTAAGGAACCATATGTACGAAAAGCCCTGCGACTTCTGCATAAGTTATCGTACTAAAGTGATTTGAACGAAGCTTGCACTCTCGAAACTGACTGGTCTGGTTCCTATTTCTATCCCATAAGCTTCGGGCGTACAGTCACTGATGGAAAGTTCTGATAGTGGTAACTGTTTTCGTGGCGCAAAATGATGAGACGGTGCTACCAGAGTGTCGCCCCGTTTCGGCTCGGTGATCGGTGAGTGAAAGTAAACGAGCACCTACAAGTAGGAATTTAAGGCAGAAAAGTCAATACAATTTTCAATAACAGGAAAAGTAGCGATACAAATCGGCAACTTTGGCCCGTCCCGTACATTTTAAAATTCGACAATTTAGTTTTTGTTTAACCTCAACGAGGTTTGAGCCAGGGTCGGGGTGAAAACGGACGTTATTTTCGTCATCAGTACCCTCGAAAACGTATAAATCGATGTGAAACTGAAAATAGAAAATTATGTCCTATTTGAACCTCACAGGGCTCGAGCCTGGCTCCAGGGTCAAATGGATGTCATTTTCGTCATCAGCACCATCGAAAACACTAGGGACAATGTCAAACTCGAAGCAAAAGTTGTGGCCGTATTTGACCCTAACGGTATTTGAACCCGGGTCTTGGGTCAAAATAGATGTCATATTCGTTGTCAGCACCCTTAAAAACATATGAAACACCGTCAAACTTAAAATAAATTTTTTGTCGTAATTTACACATTGCATCCGCTATCGTGGCAGCGATCAGTCAGTCAAGTTTTTCTCTTCTACACTACAAGATCCAATGTGTACTTAGTACACATCTATAGGAGTGTGCTTGACAAGTACACCTCTATAGGAGTGTGATAGACAAGTACACATCTATAGGAGTGTACATGCTCAAGTACACTCCTATAGATGTGTACTTGTCTATCACACTCCTATAGGTGAGTACTTGAGAGAGTGCACTCCTATCTCATCAACTGGATCCTGTAGATGTTTACTTGTCTATCACACTCCTATAGATGTATACTTGTCTATCACACATCTATAGATGTATACTTGTCTTTCACACTCCTATAGATGTGTACTTGGTAGTACACTCCTATAGATGTGTACTTAGTACACAGTGGATTTTGTAGTGTAGTCGTGGCTCGCGCATTATTTTTTAAAATCTTCAAGAAATACCTTGGCTGGACTGAAATTGAATCCTAGGCATAGATTTTCTTCAATGCAACTATTTTCCTCAACAATTGGATTATGAATTCCGACGCAAGTACAAACAAGTGTAAGCGGACGCATTTTGCCCCTTTCCGTTTTATAAAATTTAAAATTCGTTGTGCGGGGCAGTGGTCGACTCTGCCTGAATCCAAAATCCCATCCTCTCTGAGGAAGAGAACGCAAGGAATAAATGCCGAGACCCACCTGTTGCAGGCGGCCGCTGGCTGCCAGTGCCACGACAAGCGTCTTGAGCAGCGAGTCCTCAGCGTGCTTCTGGCCGACGCGCAACTCGGCACTTAACGCCCCGCCGTCGTCCTGCCGCAGGGTCACCTTGCAGGTGGCGAGCACTCCACGCAGTAGCCGCAGGGCGGTCAGGGCGGCACCGTCCTGCAGCCCCTGAAGGCCGTCCTGGAGTCCTTGGAGGTCCTGCACTGCTGCTGGCATCCAATCCTGCAGGCTTCGCCGCAGGGCAGCCTTGGGTCGCCTCACGTCGTGCTTGTCCACGCACCCGGCAGAGGCGGTGCACTGGCAGTCCATGCACCACCACGCGACACGGGGCCTGCAGCAGAGTACACTGTCAGAAACTACATTGAACCCGCGAAACGTGTTCCTGATTAACGGGAAGTTACCCTCCACTGATCGAGTGTCAGCGTTAGACAGGACACTTTCCACCGAACCGACAGACTTACCTCTCCAGGTCCAAAACTTCCAGGCACGCCACCAGCGCGAAGTTGTCCCGCACCGGTTCCGTGAACGCCTGTGCCAAAGATGCAAAGCTGCTTAAACGAGGTTCAGAAGGACACAGTGATACAAAACGGTAAAAAAAATGCGACAAAAATGTTCCAGCATTTCAACCGACATCTTGAACCTTCATATGGTTTCGCAAGAGACTATAGGTAGGGCCTGGCGGTTTTCCGGTGTACCGGTTTTCCGGTTCGGTTTTTTGCTGAACCGGGATGCCGGTCCTGACACCTTAAAAAGCCGGTTCACCGAAAACCGGTTAAGAACCGATACCTCGCCGAACCGGCACCGAACCGGAACGGTTTTGCGGTGAGTCGAGTCCCACTGTTTGAGTTGCGAAAATTTTAATTGTTACTCAGTTCATGTCACTTCTGGTGCAGCACATACTTTGGAAAAAAAAAATAATCTTCAAATCCCTGGTTTCTAGTTTCCCTATGGGTCCCCCGCGGCCCCTGAATCCCCTGGCAGGTGTTAAAAAATCGGTTCAATAAGAGCTGGTTCGGTTCAAAAAACCGGTTTGGTGAAAAAACCGGTATTTTTCATCGAACCGGTATACCGTTTCGTAAAACGGTTTTATTGTGCACTGGAAACCGGTTTCGGATTTCCCGAACCGCCCAGCCCTATATAGGAGTCCCTAAGCCGAGTTGCAACAAGGGAGAACCAATCCCAAATACGCAAGGCTAGATTTCGTACCATTTTGTGCTTTTACACTACAATGTAGCCACAGTCTTCATCGGCAAAGAGTCGTCGGCTCGGGACCGGACTTCGACTCTTTTCCGACACGAAAACCGAACAGCACACGGCGCGAGACATGGCGCGAAGGCCGGGCTCCGGCAGTGCTCCGAGCTCGAGAAGGCCATAAAACCAGTATTAGCCAGCCCTTGGATGCGACGCTGGAGTGGTCCGAAGCGCTGCGCCGACCGGCGCCTTACGCATTTATGCTGCCTTGCCTAGCCCAGTTGCCACAAGGCTCGGTGCACCGTCAGCACCCACACACTACATGCGTGTATGGACTCTTTGTCCACAACTACAGTCAAACCTTTCCTTTTGTCTACCTACCCGGGAGGAGCTGTGGACAAAAGGAAAGTCGCCTGGGTCAGGCCGCGCTGGCCGGTGCCTGCCCTCACCGGCCCGGGACTGACGCTCTCCAGGTTAGTGGCCGTGGTAGCCGTAAAAATCGCGCATTTTGTGAAAGAAGCATGAATTTTTGCACACACGTTCTTAAAGGCCTAATGAACGATTTTGTCCGTGTTCTTTTTGATTTTAACGGCCCGTTCACCCTAAACCGTTCAATTCGTACAAATTGAACACAATTAGTTGACTGCGTGTTAATTGAGCTATTAAGTCGTGCGAAGCGACTTTTTCATACAAGTCGATGGTGCTGAACACGAATCAAAGCTCGGACAGGTGATCCGAACACTTTTGAACACTCTTTTTGAACATTTTCGTACATTTTTGTGCGTTTGCCGAAGCGCTTTTCAAGCGCCGTAAACGTGCAGCTAAGCCATTGCTTTTCATCTAGAGCCTTCAGCCACACTTTACCAGACGTACATGAACAGGTGGGGCACGTGTACGAGTGTGTTTCGAACGCTGTTTGGAACACCGGGTTGAACAAAACGTAGGTTTGTCGGAAACAAGCGTTCTGCGCGTCGATTCAATGTGAAACGGGCACGCTGATGACGAATCTGCACTCGAAAATAGTGTTTGTGTACTCTGGAACGAGCTGCAACCTGTTCCGAACACTGAATGGAACACCGACTTGAACAAACAGTAGATTTATCGAGGGGAAGCGTTCTGCGCCATCATCTTGATAAGAGGTTTGGAGAGTTCGTTCCAATCCTGCTACACTCCCCATTTGAAAAATTGAGATACTTGTACCATGAAACGAACCCTTCGATGTTCTGCTGGTAGGATTATGATCAATATTGTCGTAGGCTCCAATGGTAAACCGGCCTTCCTGCAAAGTACTTGGGCAAAGAATTCCTTCTTCTTTGGCTCTTTCAACGACAAGATGGCATAAATCAGAAGTAAGTTCCATTATTCTATTGGATGAGACCGACACACCAAATTGGTGCATCTCATCTATTGCTTTTCTACTTCTTGATCGTCCGTAAGTAGATAGAGCCAAAAATACAGGGAAAGGTGTTTCCAGTTCTCGTTTGTTCCTAACAATTTCACCTTGAGGAACTTTCTTTTGCATATTAAGCATAATTAGTTGAGCAATTGAAACAGCGGGCTGAGTCGCGGCATTGTTGGGTGCGACAGTATTACCGTACATTAAGAGATTAACCGCTGCTTGCAAAGCCGGGGGTACACACATTCTTTGCTTCTCTTTGGATAAGTTTCCATCAAATGTGGAAGAACTGCTGTTGAAAATGGTTCTCCGAAGGCTTTTGACAAACCGCTGGAAGGCTAGAGCATCCTCGTCCTGGTCCTCGTCATGAATGTTGTGCAGAACACTAGTGGAAACGTGCCTCAAGAGAATATCCCTTCCCTCCCTGTCTGCTCGGATGCTGGGGAAATGGGATTGAATTTTTTCCTTAAACCGTTTACTATGAATGTACGGAAGCATCGCTTTTTCAACTTTGATAAGCTGTGCTAGGCGCTCTTGGTACATTGCTATCATGTTAGCTAGTTTCATTGCCTTCCCTTCTTGCGCTTTACCTGAAAAAAAAAGGTAAAATTAATTCCAATTTTTACATTGTTATGTTATGTTACAACTGTTATCCAAAAATTTAATCTTACTGTAGATGAAGGCAGCCAAATCTGAAAATGCGATGCCTTCACACATGACATCACCGTCTCGCGTGTCTCCCTTCGAATCGGCTCTCCTCGCTTTGTTGTAAAGCTTTGTGAGGCACTTCAGGTGGTACTTCGCCTCCAGAGCAATTACATCTGCTGTTGCTAGGAGAGCCAAAAGTTCCGTGTCGCCCACCTTTTTTGCACTGTCGGCAATGTTCTGATGAATCTCCTTTGTAGAGCACAAGTGCAAGTTTGCCGGAATGTCAACGACCTTGCACAAAAAACAAACATTGTCCTTCAAACGCAGGGGCCCTACGCCGGCAGATCTCGTTTGCCGCCCCCTTTCGATACTGGTCTCTAGGGTGGGAGAAGAAACTTCAACGTCTGCAACACGTTCTTGCTCCTCTTTCAGCCGATTAAGCAGAGCCTGGTATACCTCGGAGCGTCGCGGTACAGCGCAATGCATGATCTGTGCCACTTGGCCCGGTTGGCACTTAACGTGTTTTCGTACCCCGTGCCAGCATCAAGTTTCTGAACACGCATTTTGGATGGAAGGATATAGTCGAGACCAGCCAAGGTTGTAAACTTGTTGGCGACGCTCATGTACCCTGTATTTCGTCTGGAAATTATGGGGTTTAACCCATTCCAGCTTTTCGCCCGATAATGCTTGGCAGATCGCGCACTTGTCCCAATTAACAGCAGTAGTGTCCTCCGACAAAGATACGGGGCCGGCCAAGGACAGCCTGCTCCTTCCCCGGCCAATGCCCGCCATACTCAATCTGCACCAATGCAACACATTTTTAGGGAGGGGGAGGGGGGTGGAACATACCTCAGAAGCGCCTTTGTCAGTCATACGCACCAAAATTAAGAGATCACAGTTTTAAAGGGCAAAATCAATGGTAGCCTGCCCAAAACGGCCTAGCCTCTAGCAGAAGAGCGCTGGCGCATTGTTGATAACAGTTGACAATCGAGCAAGGAGGGTAGGCAGGCTGTGCGCAGGGCAGAGAAGGCCGCAACAGTGTAGCCAACAAAACTTATTTAAGTGTTCGGGACAGATTGCAGCTCTTTCCAGAATACACAAACTCAATTTCCGAGTGCATATTCGTCATCAGCGTGCCCGTTTCACTTTAAATTGACTCGCAGAACGCTTCCCCTCGATAAATCTACTGTTTGTTCAAGTCGGTGTTCCATTCAGTGTTCGGAACAGGTTGCAGCTCGTTCCAGAGTACACAAACACTATTTTCGAGTGCAGATTCGTCATCAGCGTGCCCGTTTCACATTGAATCGACGCGCAGAACGCTTGTTTCCGACAAACCTACGTTTTGTTCAACCCGGTGTTCCAAACAGCGTTCGAAACACACTCGTACACGTGCCCCACCTGTTCATGTACGTCTGGTAAAGTGTGGCTGAAGGCTCTAGATGAAAAGCAATGGCTTAGCTGCACGTTTACGGCGCTTGAAAAGCGCTTCGGCAAACGCACAAAAATGTACGAAAATGTTCAAAAAGAGTGTTCAAAAGTGTTCGGATCACCTGTCCGAGCTTTGATTCGTGTTCAGCACCATCGACTTGTATGAAAAAGTCGCTTCGCACGACTTAATAGCTCAATTAACACGCAGTCAACTAATTGTGTTCAATTTGTACGAATTGAACGGTTTAGGGTGAACGGGCCGTTAAAATCAAAAAGAACACGGACAAAATCGTTCATTAGGCCTTTAAGAACGTGTGTGCAAAAATTCATGCTTCTTTCACAAAATGCGCGATTTTTATGAAATTTGCCGTGTACCACGTAGGATTACAGCGGCCTAATCTGCCAGCCCAACTCAATTTTGAAAACACAATTTGCGTTCACTTTTTGATTAATGTGATCAACTGAACGTGTCGGCAACTTAAAACCAAGCGGAGTGATATTAAAAACCATACTGAAACTCCCATTTTTGACCGAGTTACGGCAACTTTGGCACAATTTCTTGAACGAACGAAAATTGCCGTACCTCATTCGAAAAATGGAATTTTAGGATGGTTTTTACATCACTTTTCTTGGTTTTAAGTTGCCGACACGTTCCGTTGATGAGATTGTTCGAAAATTAAACGTAAATTGTGTTTTAAAAATTGAGTTGGGCCGGCGGATTAGGCCGCCGTAATCCCTACCTGGGGAGGGCCAGTCCCGGGGCGGCGAGTGCAGCAGGGTTGTTAACGCTAATTTCTAAATTTAGCGCGCTAACGCTAACGCTATTAGCGCTCGTCCAAAAAATTTAGCGCGCTAAAATGCCGCTAAAAGCAGTTTTAGCGCGCTAACGCTAAACGCTATTAGCGCTGCCCTAAAAATTTAGCGCGCTAAAATTTCCGCTAAAACCGCTAACGCTAATTCACAATATAGCGCTTTAAACTTCGATGTACATGTGTCTTTCATGAAATTGAAATGATCCTTAAAGCATTTAACTTGCCAAAGGGGGAGAAAAATGTGAAAATAATGGCAAGAATCGAGCAGGCTTAGACCAGCTGCAAAAGTCGAATTAGCGTTAGCGCCGCTGAATCGCTAAGGGGTACGTTAGCGGACTAACGCTAACGCTAACCCATCTCAAAATGTTTAGCGGCTAACGCTAATCGCTAAATTAGCGTTAGCGCGCTAACTTAGCGTCGCTAAGCGCTAAGTTAGCGTTAACAACCCTGGAGTGCAGGCACCGGCCGGCCGCGCTCGTCCCGAGCCAGAGTGGTGGGGATGACCTTCGGACAAAAGGACAGTCGCAGAAGTGGACAAAAGGAAAGGTTCGACTGTATTACCATATTTGTGCAGGTGTAAGTAATGTGCAAATCTGTGCATAAGTTAGGTACAATTTAACAAGGTAGGTGTACGCCAGACCGTGGCTTGTCGTAACAGGCTTCGCGATGCTGCGCCAGTTCCGACAATGCACGCCTGGCGTTTACACCTACCTTGGCCTGCGGCGCTGACCTGCCTTCGGCAGGTCTCTTTGCTGGGCATCGGCACTCAAATCGACAAGATCACAACTGGAAACAGCTTTCGGTTATTCAATTTAAGTCAGAGGGTTCGCTGGCCAAAGTGCATGACGTCTTTGGGTTCAGCACCCACTGTTAAAAAAGCCGTACTTTTCACAGGGAAAAGGTACGGTCATTCCGTAACCTCGGCGTACAGTAAAACCGTACCAAAAAACCGTGCTTCCCGTAAGAGCCCATGTTACTAAAACCGTACTCTGTACCCCCAAAACTGTGCTGACTGAGGAACGGTGCAACCAGGCAAATTGTCTACCAGCTTTGTACCGTACTATTTCCTGTGGATTTTTTCTACAGTGCCCTTCAGAACGTCGGGCATGATGTAAAACTCGGGATGAAAACTGTGGTCAAAGCATGCCCTACCGGGAGTCAAACCCGAGGTCGGAGGTCAAAATGGTTTCTGGTTTCATCATCAGCACCTTCGAAAACATGGGAAATTATGTAAAGCGTATTAATTAAAGCTAGTACTACGTTTACACGAGAGAGCTAGCCTCGGTCAACTCGAGGGGTGGGGGAGTGGAGGGGGTCGTCTCGAGCTAGCCGCGGTCAACTCGCGCGCGTAAACACGAGAGGTGGGTTAAGAGTTACCTCTCTCGAGCTAGCCTAGCTAACTAGTTGACCGAGGCTAGCTTTCACGTGTAAACACCACAGGGTCAAGTGAGGTTAGGTGTGCGTAGTGTTTTTGAGGTGTTGTAGGCCCATCTATTTTCTATCATAATGAGTACACCTGCGAAATCTTTGGAAAAACATGGGAAGAAGTTTTCCGTTGTATGAAATCATTAATTTACTCATTTTATTTTACGTGATTTTAATTGATTTGATTTTTACGACTTGTAACTGATTGTTTCTGAATAAAAATATCCATTGTATATTGCGTAAAGCAAATTTCGACCTGATTTCGACTTAAATTCGAATTTGTTTAGGCTATCTTGAGGTTAGAACGTCCCAGCGCGAGCACCGCGTAAACACCACGTCTGCTAGCCCTGGCTGGGTGGTGTCTCCCCTCCACTCCCCCACCCCTCGAGTTGACCGAGGCTAGCTCTCTCGTGTAAACGTAGTATAAGTCATTGCATAGTGTTTTTTCTGCCGTTTTTTTGGTGTTTTTTTGTTGGTATGGCTGAATGGATTGAGATAAATGGCTGAATTTTGGCGGTGGCGAGCCAAGGACATCCCTCATGACCCTGCTAAATCTCAGCCGAATCGGCCGAGCAAAGACACACACACACACACACACACACACACACACACACACACACACACACACACACACACACACTGACAGACAGAAAAAGTTTTTCAAACCCACTGGAGTAACTGGCTTCGCTCTCGCTCAGCCAATAAATACTTTTGCACAATATTGAAATATCGTCCTTAACTTACGAATAAATTGTGCATAGCTTACACCTGCACAAATACGGCAATAGATGGACTAAACGTTCATAAAAATTTAGTGTGCGGGTGCGCGATGGCGGCACGGAGGAAACCCTGTCTGTCATCCCCGAGGCTCGAGCCTCGAGGTCGCCGGGCCATGAAACCCTCTGCGGAAGCGAGGATCGTCACACGAAGTCGACTCATTGCCGATGAAGACTCTACATAGTGGCGTTCAGATCGAATGTTGAGAAATTTCTCCGAATCGAATCGAATCAGGGCACATTCGATTGGATGGGGCAGGGTACTTTGAGCCCAAGCCCGGAAGAAGAAGAACAAAAACGGACTTCAAAAATGGCAGTTTCTATGAGAAACATACGCTGCGGATAAGCCCCAGACCTCATCCACTGCGGGTGTTTATCATAGAAACTGTCATTTCTGACTTCCGTTTTTGTTCTTCTTCTTCCGGGCAAGAGCTCCTTTGAAGTACCCTATTCGTATACGAATCAAATTGGATATATTCATGTCTACACTGAGAATGATAGAGTCTTGATCAATACCCAATTTTGGGCGAGGTATACTTTATCACCCGAATTTGGGTGAGGAAGGTTTCCTCGCCCAAATTTGGGTGAGGAAGGGTGTATCAGCTACGTGTATGGCTACATAGTATTATCACCCAATTCCTCGCCCAAAATTTTAGTCCTGATCATGACTCTTTCATTCTCAGTGTAAAAACGGGTAAAATGAGCACATCTTTGCTGTTTTGGACTAAGATAGTTCAACTCGGAAATTTGACATTGTTGTTTCTGAATCGAATCGGCTGTGCCCTGATTCGATCCGTTTCGAACCATTCGCACACCACTAAATGTAGCATTAAAATTTGCGAGCGCAGTGAAGCGGCGGTTTACCTGTCGGCACGTCGGGCATTGCCGATCGTTGAGGCGCCCCAGGCAGGATCGGCACAAGGAGTGCTGGCACGGCAGCGCTTTGGGCCGCGAGTCCTGCAGGTCCCACGGGCTGCAACACACGGGGCAGTCCATGGCGAAGCGAACGCGATCCTGCAAACATGAGGGAGGCAGATTAGACGCATTCGTGGACTATCACACAAGCCTACAGGTGGGCAGGGGGTGGAAACAGCCTAGGGAGCGGTGAAGCGATGCTCCCCGCACGGCCCGGCCGTGGCCGGACGGCGGCGGGCCAGCGACCAACCTGCGCGGTTCCACCAAATGAAACAGAACTTTGTCAAATCTGCACCAAATTGAGTAAACGAGGTCATTTTCAGATTCTACACAAAATTTCCCATTCGTGTGTTGCAGTGGATGCCCGTTTCCGACACGAAAAACATATTTAAAATCGATTTGTAATTTATTTTCCCGGCACCAGAACGCCGGTTTCAAGTTTTACTTACAGAAAAAAAGTCATTTCCGTTCGTTTTAGACCCAAACATGCCGCGAGGCGATTGTTGGCAACTGTTAACCGAGCACCATGATGCCATTGGAATGTCGATTTGACATCTGTAGCAAAAATGGCTGTCCAAAAACCAATTTGCATATTTTGCTCTAAATTGGTTTTTGCGACTTTGGAGGTTAAATGCACAGCTTGAAGTAGGTTTTGGGACGCTCTCGATAGCTCTCCGCACGTGGTGCAATGCGTTTGAACCCGTTTTCATCGCGCCAATTGGTGCTATTCTCTTTCATCGCACGTGAAGTGCAATGCCTTCCCATGCATTAGCATAGGGCATTTTCGGGACACATCGCACGTAAGGTGCGGTGGGGCTAGGGCATTGCACGTATGGTGCGATATCTCAATGCATTGCACCATACGTGTATGTCCGCATAACATTTGTTTTCTCAGTGTATCTTAGGAACGAGAAATAGTACTTTTTGTGGTTGATCTTTTTATTTTCTTTGATTCACGGGGAATCTTTTAAGACGTTTCCCAGCCAATTCGGTGGTGCAACTAACTTTTTATGATAAATCAAAGGTTAGTTTTTGGACAGCCATTTTCGCTACAGATGTCAAATCGACATTCCAAGGGCATTTTGGTGTTTGATAAACAGTGGCCAACAATCACCTCGCGGCATGTTTGGGTCTAAAACGAACGGAAATGACTTTTTTTCTGTAAGTAAAACTTGAAACCGGCGTTCTGGTGCCGGGAAAATTAATTACAAATCGCTTTTAAATGTTTTTCGTGTCGGAAACGGGCATCCACTGCACCACAAGAATGGGAAATTTTGTGTAGAATCTGAAGATGACCTCGTTTACTCAATTTGGTGCAGATTTGACAAAGTTCTGTTTCATTTGGTGGAACCGCGCAGGTTGGTCGCTGGCCCGCCGCCGTCCGGCCACGGCCGGGCCGTGCGGGGAGCATCGCTTCACCGCTCCCTAGGCTGTTTCCACCCCCTGAGGTGGGTCAAGTAGTGAGGAAACGACGACCAAAGATTTAGAGGATTGAAAGTGAAGACAGGTGACAACGGGTTGCTGTTTCAGACCCCTGTTAGGAGGCATTTTCGTCTCGACACCGATTCTAAGAGGGTTTTTCACCTCTTTTCTTAACCTAACTCTTTTAATAAACCTTTTAAAAACAGACGGCACACATAACAAAATAATCAGACCTTTAGGAACAATTTCAAAACGAGTTTGTCATTTTACCATCAATTTGGAGGGAATGCTGAACTACAAGATCTAATTTGTACTTAGTACACATCTATAGGAGTGTACATGCTCACGTACACCCCTCGCACACTCCCATAGATGTGTACGAGTCCATCACACTCAACTCATCGTCAGCCTACCTGCAGGCCTTTGTCTCGTTGCTCGACTGGTCGAGCTCAGAAAGCAGCTCTTCTCAGTGGAAAGGGACGCACGTGGTGCGGCAGCAGGGCGTTCTGGATGCGGAGGGAGAGTGCGGGATGGAGATAACGTGCGTTGCACCCACCGTGCGTAACACGAGCACTGACGACGGCGGACGACTGACTGACTTGACGCACCAGTGTTGCCAGATGTCGGGCGCGCTGAATCGCCAAGAGATGGCGCTCGAGTCGCCAAAATGTCGCCACGGTGGCGCGTGAGTCGCCAAAAAAGTCGCCAATCCCTGGCGAAAGGGATTCCCAGAAACTGGGGCCCGGGCCGGCGGACCAAGATCATAATCCCTAGCTACACACCTGAGGGTACTTTTCCGTGCCTCTAGTAGCCAGTCGTCGCCAAAGTGCAGAAGAAAATGGGACCTTCTTGGCCATTTTTCCCCTAATCGCTAGAAAAATAGCCAGTTATTTTCAAGTCGCCAAAATATCGCCAAATCTTGCCCGAGTTGCCAAGAAAGTCGCCAGTCGCCGAATAAGAATTTTCTATCGCCAAACCGACCAAAAAATCACTGCGTCAGACGCAGTGTTGCCAGATGCCGGGCGCGCTGAGTTGCCACGGGATGGCGCTTGAGTCGCCAAATGTCACCACGGACGCGAATCGCTGAAAATCGCCACGGTGGCGCTCGAGTCGCTAAAAGAGTCGCCAATCCCTGGCGAAGGGGCTTCCCAGAAACTCGGGCCCGGGCCGGCCGGCGGACCAGGATCCTAATCCCTAGCCAAGCACCTGAGCGTACTTTTCCGCACTGCAATGCCCTTGGCAAGTTTGCTTGCCAATCCAGTAGCGCTCCGTTTTGAATGGCAAAATTTGGCGTCCTAGGTCACTAAAAAGCCATATTTTGGCATTCTAAGAGGCCGATCCGGGCCTAGAAGGCAAAATTTTGGAATTTAAAACGGAGCGCCACTGAAGTGGCAGGCAAACTTACCAATGGAATTGCAATGCGTGCCCCTAGTCGCCAGTCTACGCCAACGTGTGAACAAAATAGGAACTTCTTGGCCATTTTCCCCAAATTGCCAGAAACATAGCAAATTTCTTTCGAGTCGACGAAAAGTTGACAAACCGTGCCCGAGTCGCCAAGGAAGACACCAGTCGCCCAATGCGTTTTTTCTGTCGCCAAAAATCGCCAACTTGGCGACAAGACGCCAGGTGGGTGATTCCACGCCAACTGGGTCGGTCACAAAACGGCATGGTCTCAGATTGGGACGAAACTTACGAAAATCTTAGGTCTAGTAGTGGGATGACTAAATCCAAAAGCATTTGGCCGATAAATATCTGGAAGCCGAAATATTAAGAGGTTAAATGTGGTGCCGCGAGCGCGACGCGCTGACAGTTTTTCGCTCACAGTGTCGATAATATTCAACGTATCGAGAAACCAAGGACACCGTTAGAAAGGGGAGAAAATTTGCCAAAAAGGACTTTAAAAAAAGTTAAAATAGTGTTTCATATGAAATAACCTAACCTTTGATTTATCATAAAAAAGTTAGTTGCACCACCGAATTGGCTGGGAAACGTCTTAAAAGATTCCCCGTGAATCAAAGAAAATAAAAAGATCAACCACAAAAAGTACTATTTCTCGTTCCTGAGATACACTGAGAAACCAAAGGTTATGCGGACATACACGTATGGTGCAATGCATTGAGATATCGCACCATACGTGCACACTAAATGTTCTACGGTGAAATCTTGTTGGTATGCTACGAAGAAATTTTGTTCTTCGTATGCTACAAACAACATTTCTGGTTTGTATTGTAATACGTATCAGGTCTGTTCCTATTCTTTTGCTCTATAATTTACGGTGAGATCTAATCGTAAGGAGGCGACTACAGCTTCAGTACAGTACGAATCTGACATGAATGTCTGAAAATATTGGTAGCTTACAAACACAATGCAGAGTTCATACGTATGTTACGAATCATCACTTCTAGTCTTGGACTTAACCCCCAAAAAAAAGGTATAAGTTTATCTTGTTATTCATGTTAACCAAAAGAAAGCGCCAGTTTCTAGTGTTAGAAACTTAGTCAACGGCAGATGCTAACATAAGCAAGTAACAAGTTTTAGCATAACTTGGACAAAGCCCCATTTTAATGACTTACACGGAACGATGTAGAATGAGACTCAAAACGATGGGCTACATGACAATTCTGATGTGTCCATCTTCTGGCAGCTTGGTTCCTAAGTCAAGTGTCAAAGGTTAGGGGCCGATGCAAACTTCTTTGGTGGCCGAAACAAACACTTTGTCATTTGTTTAACTACCTCGCATTCGCTCAAAATCATCGGTACAGCCACTTTGATTCTAATCTTGCCATATTTTAATGGCGACATCGTAACCAAAGTGTATTTTTTTTAAGTCGCGACTCCCGAATTCTTTTTTCTAACTTTGTTTTGTTTGGGTCCTGTCTGCGCCTTGCCCCTGCCTTCTCTCCCCCGTGCCCCTTGATGTCCGACGCCTGTAGCGCTCCTGGTGGGCGTTAGTGTAACTACTAGTGCTGCTTGTTGTTGTATTTATGACTTGTGTACGACTTGAATCGAGATAGTTTTTACTAGAAGAGATCTTTGAATTTTTATCGCCATGGTCAACAAGCGGCAGGACTCGAATCAAAGTGGCGGAAACAACAATCTTCCATGCATGCAAGATGCTGGAACTTATGACAAAGTGTTTATTTTGGCCATCAAATGTGAATGCCATTGGGCCCCTCCTAACCTAAACACAATGGTTGGATTGATGGCTGGTTGGAAGAAGAAGATAAACAACATAGGAATTACAAATCACCTTATCACTGTTGGCCCCATTCCATGTAAGTAAATAGAGTTTTTTGTTTTATTGTTAACCAAGCTTCAGTGGGAGCAAAGGTCTTCGAAAATAACGTAAATCTGTGCAGAATGTCACCACCGTAGAAATGTATGCCAAGATGTGATCCGGGTACTTCTTGAACACGGTTTGCATGGATGAAAGGGTAAAAAGAAATTGATTTGTGTCATGTATTATATTTTGATGAATAAATCTAAAAAGGGTAAGCAAATTTTTAAAAATGAAAAATTATCATGGTTCACGAATGGCTTCCATTTCTACGGGGAGCAAGCAGATTCATAATTGGGATTCGAAAAGTACAGTTAGCATTTCTTTACGGAGAAGGTTCACCGTAACATATGAGACCCTTCATTCGTATTATGTTTGCGCAGCAAGTACCGTAAGATACCATAATGTTTATTCGTATTACGAATAGATTTCACCGTGGAACACTTAGTGTGTGCAATGCCCTAGCCCCACCGCACCTTACGTGCGATGCGTCCCGAAAATGCCCTATGCTAATGCATGGGAAGGCATTGCACTTCACGTGCGATGAAAGAGCATTGCACCAATTGGCGCGATGAAAACGGGTTCAAACGCATTGCACCAATTGACGTTCTACGTCAATACACTTTGGTTACGATGTCGCCATTAAAATATGGCAAGATTAGAATCAAAGTGGCTGTACCGATGATTTTGAGCGAATGCGAGGTAGTTAAACAAATGACAAAGTGTTTGTTTCGGCCACCAAAGAAGTTTGCATCGGCCCCTAACCTTTGACACTTGACTTAGGAACCAAGCTGCCAGAAGATGGACACATCAGAATTTTCATGTAGCCCATCGTTTTGAGTCTCATTCTACATCGTTCCGTGTAAGTCATTAAAATGGGGCCTTGTCCAAGTTAAGCTAAAACTTGTTACTTGCTTATGTTAGCATCTGCCGTTGACTAAGTATCTAACACTAGAAACTGGCGCTTTCTTTTGGTTAACATGAATAACAAGATAAACTTATACCTTTTTTTTTTGGGGGGTTAAGTCCAAGACTAGAAGTGATGATTCATAACATACGTATGAACTCTGCATTGTGTTTGTAAGCTACCAATATTTTCAGACATTCATGTCAGATTCGTACTGTACTGAAGCTGTAGTCGCCTCCTTACGATTAGATCTCACCGTAAATTATAGAGCAAAAGAATAGGAACAGACCTGATACGTATTACAATTCAAATCAAGAAACTTGATTCGTATTACAATACAAACCAGAAATGTTGTTTGTAGCAGACGAAGAACAAAATTTCTTCGTAGCATACCAACAAGATTTCACCGTAGAACATTTAGTGTGCTCACAATCATCTTCCTGTCCTTGTGTCTTACTGATTCTTCCTGTGCTGGCTTGAAATTCATTGAAAATGCAAACCAAGGCATTTCTTTCCTGTGTGCCCTGAAATAATTGCGTTCTCTCAGTGAAAAAGAATAAAAATCAGAGCCGTCAAAATGACACAAACTTTTAAAAACTGACTAAAATCCGGAACACTTTTTGGTCAATGTTACATCTATTTGAACCTTCTGATTTTGACCGCTCCTCATTGGGCAGTCCTCCACCTGAAATAAGTAAAGGCAGTTTTTGTTTGTATGGAAAGCTGTCTTGTTTCCCATTGGTCTTCTCAGTGCTCAACAGATACTTGTGTTTTTTCAGTTGGATTCTTCCGTCATGGACTATCTTCCGGAGCCAGCTGTGAAGCTGATAAGCTCGAAGGAGCTATCTGAGATGGCATTATCCGGAGGAATACCAGCTTCCATTGTGGACTAGTTGTACAGTATGTATTTTTAATTTCACATTCAGTTCTTATTCAAAAAACTGTTCTGCTTCATTATGTGCATGAATTATGATCCAAAATTTACATTCTTCTGGGTTTATTTGACATTGTGCATGCCAATCAATTATGAACGTAATCCAGTCCTAAGCCAGACAATCATATTCCCTTGACCTTGATTTCAAATCAAAGCATTTTCTTAGCCTATTGTCTAAATGCATCTTTACAAATTTTATTTATGTCTATTCCAGAACTATAATCCTAAAATGGGCATCTCCTGTGCTCAGTGTAACTATTCTGTCAGGGGTGGACTAAGACAGTTACAAACTCATTTTTCTCGAAGGCACAATGCCCCATTTTACTGTTGTGAGGACGGTTGTGATAGGAGACGTTTTGAAATCAAGAAGTCTCTGTTTCGGCATCTAAGGGAGCATCACTCAGAGCACTGCGAGACACCCTCAGACGATACTTTTAGTGACACCTCTGGTTCCCCTTTGAATCTATCAGACTCTAGTAGTTCCCTTTCAATCAGCCATGGAGGTTCCAGTGATGATGCTAATCATGATGAACCAGGAAATTTGAATGATGGAGAACATCATATATTTTGGGGTTTCAATGAAAGGGGACAAAGCAGCTCAGATGGGGGCTCCGATGAGGATTCAGATGATAACGTTGATGTACACACTGATGTTGGCTCTGAAGCCGATTCTGAAATTGATATTATAAACATTGGTGCCGATCTGCGAAGAGCTGCAGCTAGATTTTTGCTTGATCTATGCAGGCGGGGCAATGTTACTGGGGCTGCACTTTCTGTTGTTATTGAGGAGACTCAAACACTCTTAAATACTGTCATTGCTGTCACCAAGGAGAAACTTTCAGAAACTATGAGATGTGCAGGGATTAATGATGACATAATTGATCAGTGTGTAAATGATATAGTTTCATATGATCTATTTATACGTCTCAAATCAAAAGAACAACAAATTGACTATTATACAAATAATTTTAAGTATGTTCCACCTGTAAGAAAACCTTTGGGCTTCAGAAACGATATCCAAATCAACAAAGCAGGAGTTCCTGTTCCTGTTCAGACTAAACTGTCTTTCCAATATATTCCAATCAAAGAAACCTTGAAAGCTGTTCTAAACAACAAGGTCCTCTTTAGGCTTATTCATTTGGAGAAGAAGAGTACGGATGGAAAATCAAGGTCCTTCCTGGATGGTTCGCTTGCTGCTGAGCACCCTCTTGTGTCTCAGTTCCCCTTCACCATTCGTCTCACACTTCACACTGATGATGTAGATGCGGTGAATCCTCTAGGGTCCAAATGTGGAATTCATAAAATTACAGAAGTGCAATTTCAAATACAGAATTTGCCCCCTGAAGAGAACGCAAGACTTAGAAGTGTTTTTGTCCTTGCTTACGCTTATAAGGAAGATCTTCCAGAAAATGTTGGAATTGATGCTCTGTTGGAGCCCTTTTTTTAAGAGCTGCAAGACTTGGAAACACCTGATGGTGTTGAGATAGAAGTTGATGGTCGTCCCTACACACTACGTGTTACCTTGGTTGCTGTGGCTGCTGATGGTGCTGCTGCCCATGAAATTCTGGGCCTTTCTTCATGCTCGTCTGCTAAATTTTGTTCTGAGTTTACTGTTGATAAAAAAGATTTTATCTAAGACATTTTTGCTGAAGGAGAACCCAGAACTAAAAAGCTACATCAATTCCATCTGAAGGAACTGGCTGAAAAACCTACAAAGTTTGTCAAAGAAAACTACGGTGTTATGAAGAGAGCCTATCTCTTTGAGAAATCTGCGATTGCTGTATTTCCAGATGCCTTGCAGTTCGATGGGATGCACGACATTCTGAGAGGCCTTGCACCAATGGAAATCAAGCTAGTCCTGCATGAATTTTGTTTTGTCAAAAAGTATTTTAATGTCTTTGAATTCAATAATAAAATTCGATCATTTAATCTTGGCCCAGCAGATTTGAAAAACCGGCCATCAGCAAACTTTACCATTGATTCTGTAAGAAACAGGGACAGCTACACTATTCATCAAACTGCTGCCCAGACATGGTGCCTGCTTCAAATTTTTCCCTTCCTAGTTGGTGACAAAGTGCCCCTCAATGATCCTCATCTGAGGCTCCTTGTACTTCTTAAAAGAATTGTTGCTATTATTTTCAGCCTTGTAGTTTCTGACAATGATATTACTCAGCTTGAGAACATCACTCATGATCATAATGAGCTCTTTTTCCAACCACTCAGGACAAAGCGAATTTTTTATGAAAATGATCAGGAAAGTCTGTTTAATCATTTGGGCCTTACCGTTTGTCTCTGTGAGATATGGTAAAAAAGTAATCGGAATCTAAAGAGGGAATATAAAAAAAAAAAACAAAAAAAACTTTAAAACACGGAACGGGGACGAGACCGCCTCCTTCACACATAATTGAGAGAGCATACCGGGAAACGGGGTAATTTCGGGCACCCGGGGTAAATTTGGGCATCTCTGCCCGAAGCATTGCAATGGCGCTACTATCTAGCGGCGACCTGGGAGACTTGTCTCGTTGCGCGCATCGCATTCGTCAGACCTAAAACCGTCGGATCTTTCCTCCGGAGACCCAAACAGATCCAAACTTTTCGAGATAAGAGCAATTTTTGTACTTCACACTTTATACCTAAATTCTGTGCATGCGTAAAATCCAGGGTTGTTAACGTTAATATAACGATTAACGGCGTTACGGTAACGCCGCTAACCGTCAATTAACGTTAACGCGTTAAAATATGTTCGGATCATGAACGTTAACGCGTTAAGGGGGCAGTAGCGCCATCGTCATCTGTTTTTTGTCAAATTTTAACAAAGTTTCTCCTATTGCTAAATTTTTTCTGTTAATCGAGGAGAAAATCACAAGTTACCATTAAAAAGATGGTTCCTTAAGGATTATTTTTAAAAAATTTAGTTGAGTTATGGTCATTTTTGTGGGGTGTGGGAAGGGCAGAAGACAACACAACATATTTGCCTAATAATTACAAAATATCACTGCGCGCAGAGCTACTCAGTACCCGCTAAAAATTTTCCATCCAAATTTTAACCACTTGTTTTACATACTTGGGCTGTAAAAATGACCCTCTAGCTTTGAGAAATAATATCGGGAAGTATTTCAAAACTCAAGTTTTTGAAAACGTTAAAAAACATGTTAAAATTTGACATTATAATGTTTTCTAAAAAAGCTTTAAAATGCTTCAATCTCGAAACCCAAGGGTCATTTAGAAGGATCTCACTAGTACTAACACCCGCTAAATTTTCAGGGCGATATCTCAAACCGTTTTCTCAAAATCCTGCGCGCAAGCTCCAAAAATCTACAATTTAGAAAAACGGCCTAAAAGATTGAACGTGCCTAACCTAACCTGTGTAAAAAAATTTATAAAAACGACTCTGGAGCCTAAACGATAACGTATTTCGGCAAAATCTTGTCAGATTCTTGAACAGGGTCGCCAACAGATAAAGTCTGGTTAAAAAACGAAAAATCGATTTTTTTAAAAATTGATGGCGCTACTGCCCCCTTAAGTTAACGGACATGCCTAACGCGAAACGCCGTTAACTCGTTAACGCAGGAATTCATGCGCGATCGGCCCGGGAAATTTTTTTAAAAAAAAACGTCAGTTTTAGAGACGGTTTCCGTCCGCGATCCAGGGTTGTTAACGTTAATTTAACGATTAACGGCGTTACGTGACGTCGTCAATCGCTAATTAACGTTGACAACCCTGGTAAAAACTTCCGACTGGGAAGGCGAAACTGTTCACGAACGGTTCATGAGGTATTTTTATTTCGATTTGAACTTGTTTTGAGCATGCTGTGTAAAATATTAAATCACCTGCGCAAAAAAGAATGGTTAATAGGGGATCAAAACTAAAAAAAATTATTAACTTTTAAGGGTAATTTCGGGCACTGAAATGGCACGCAAGGGCAAACAGGGTTGTTCGCAACACTTTAAATTTCGCAGGGTTAGAGTGGTGTAAGCTTTTTCCAGCTGTTCAGAGCTGACCCAAATTTGGGTGAGGAAAGGATATCGTCTACCTATATGGCTACATAGTATTCTCACCCAAATTTGGGTGAGGAAACCTTCCTCACCCAAATTTGGGCGAGAAAACCTTCCTCACCCAAATTTGGGTGTTAAAGAATTCCTCACCCTAAATTTTGGTCATGATCATGACTCTTTCATTCTCAGTGTTGGCTTGCATTCTCGCCGCGCTACCCACACCACTCTTCTCCCTCCCCGCGCGACGCCCTCTCGATCTCAGCGAAACGTCTCCGAGCCGAGTGAGTGGTATTCGCGCAATTCGCATTCAAATTTGAAAAGAGGACCATTTGAAAAACATTCTTTCGAGCACATCTGGAATGTTCTTCGTACTTTCGTATGCTTGAAGACGTTAGATGACTCAAGATGTTTAATAATGACATTAATTAGGCCCGTAAATGAGTCGTATGTCATTGCAGTGTCGTAAGTTAAACAGCTAATATACCAATAAAAATCAATATTTCCAACTTTTTCAATTTTTCCGAGGCCTCAGAAATATTTCCGAAATATTTTTGATATATTTCAAATTTTTCCGGAAATATTTCCGTGCCCCGACCACCTGGCTGGAAAACCCAAGACATAGGGCAAAATACCCAAATTCAAGTCGAAAAAGCCCCAAAAAAACAGAAACATGGCTACAGATTGAACAATAAATTTTTGCCGGACCTGAAACTCTGGCTTTTTACATGTCTCTAGGACACTAAAACGCCCACCAAAAATCAGCCAAATCGGAGAGGTGAAATCCAACCCTGTCACCTCTTTTTTATTTTTACTCAAAAGTAATGCGTAGTAAAGGTCCTAAGTAATATGGGTGCTTACAGAAATGGTTCTGCTAATAAGAAATAGTCAGTAAAAAGCTGAGAGTGAACAAAACAGAATCCCTCGATAGACCTCCTGCTGCCTCTGCAGACAGCTCCTCCCTGATGCGTCGAAATACTTCACATTTGCAATTTAGTTTGTTTTTTTTATCGCACTTTAGCTTGTCGAATGTTAAGTTGGACTGCACTGGTAAAACTAAGGCGTAGTATTACGCCCTTCGTGAAGCGTACAGTTTGTACGCCGTTCTTGAAGCGTACATGAGCTTATGTGCTCCTTTCCTCCTATCTAAATGCATGGGGGAATTTCCTTGAAGCGTAGTTGTACGCTTCAAAAAGGGCGTAGAGTCTTAAAGCGTAGTTGTATGCTTGAATGAAGCGTAGAACTACGCTTTAGTTTTACCAGTGTGGCTGGTTGGTTCAGCTTGTTCAAGTCTATCACCCAACCTTTTTGTTTTTTCCTGGTATGAGTCTTAGAATGTGTCACTTAGCGACGCGAAAGGATCCGCATGCGTCGCCAACAGAGTATTTGTGGATCACCCTGTATCAATCCCAAGACACGTAAACGGAACACCAAAACGTCGGGTATTTCATAGATTTGAGCAGGCTAAACTTACCGAAGCCAAAATTTACTAACCATGTTACAGTTATGAATCAATATTGGCTTTTTCAGATCAGACTCCGAATAGCCATCGCAATCTCAGTATACCGCGCTACGCGAATTTCCTTTTACTCTTTGTGTTTTCTGGCGCTTTTAAATTTGGTGCGGGTGGCGTCACGGTGTTGCGCTCTGTCGCCGTCTTGAGAGGAGGGCACCTCGAATACGACTGCTCATGCGTCTTCTTTTGCCCTTTTGCCACAGGCTTCCAGGTTCCCCGTTCACTCAACTCCAGTGGTGTCGGCAGGCGCCATGGCCGGGACAGTCAAGAGAGCGCACGCCGCGGACAGCAGCGATGCAGGGAACGAGGAGGCTCCCGCCAGCAAGCAACCGAGGACCGATTTGTAAGTACTTCTTGTGAGCGTATTTGCGTAGCGTGCATATTACTCCTGAGAGTTAAGGTGCTAACCCGGTTTTGTGTGTACTTGGCCAACACACTATCTTTCTACGAATGCTCTTTACGGCAAAAACGGTGCCTGGTTTTCCCCGGAAGCCTTTAGAAAAGACATAGGCGCTTTCCATGGAGTTCCTGGGAGTACGGGAACCGTTTCCACTGTGTTTGTGTTGCAAAGAGAACGGCGGCTTCGCAGCCTACGAAGGCAACCGTTTCCAATACAAAGGAAACATTCTTCGGAGGCTGCGACGAAGCTCTCCCAAGGATTTTTCCGTTTTCATACCAACAAAATCGTTCGTTTCAAACGATTTCCTCCTTAGGCTGTAAAGCTGCCGTTTTCATGTTGCTTTAAGAAAACGACAGCAGGCAGCGATGAAGTTCTCCGTAGGCTGCGATGAATTTTCCTGTAGGAGTACAAACAATATCTTGAAGGCATTCATCTGTGGAGTATGCATTTGTAAGTCGACCCCTCCTAAGAAAACAACTATCCTCAGTCGCCCGGGCGCTGGGATACCATGTTAACTTCATAGGACTTGTAGCGCCCTGGCGGGTTAGGATGGTCTCCTGGCGCCCGGGCGAGTATGGATGGATAGGGGTCGAAGTGTGAACTAAGTTATGTTTGCAGCGTATGAACGTGTATTTATTATTCACGAAGGTTTTCCTTATTTTACCGGTATTCACTGGTCAAACTAAAGCGTCGTATTACCCTCTGTTTTCAACCGTGATCAGTTTACGCTTGAAATCAAGCGTGACAGGCTCATCCGCCAAGATTTCCCGTATCTAAATGCATGGGGGAATTCCCAGAGTATGCTTCATTTAAAGCGTAACGACTTCAAGCGTAACTCTATGCTTGACTCAAGCATAGAGTTACGCTTTAGTTTTACCAGTGTTGATTGCATTTGATGCAGAGAGATCGATCGTACTTTTCTTTCGCTTTAGAAAGATGTTCCCTCACAACTGAGGTTTTTATAGTGTACGCAGGGCGAACTGGTGCGTCCACTGTTGGGGACCGTCGGAGGACGCCTGCCGCGGCGGCCACCGTCTGCTGGACAGGACCGCAGCCGAGAGGGAGCTGCAGGAGCAGTTCACGGCCGTTCGCATGGAGCTGACGAAACTTCAGGCGCGACTAGACGTGCTGGCCAAAGCACGTCTCCGCGAGGGCCTTGTCTTGCTGGGCATCGTCGGTGACAGTGACGGCTCCTTCGATGGCTGGATCGTCCCAGGAGGCGACGTCCGCATCGCTCTAGCCACCAAGAGTCTCACTATCGAGGACAAGGCGAAAATCACTGAGGCGCTTGGTGGCGTGGAGATGGACTACGACGTAGATGGGAATGAATCTGTCATGGCCTACTGCGACGTGGAGAGCTATTTAGACGGCCTTATGGACAAGTTCCCTGACTTGGTGGTGGGCCAGGAGGTGCGCGACGGTGACGTGCTGCTAAATTCGAAGCGGCAGAGGGTGGAGGTTTACTTCCGGGGTGCGCAGGTAAAGGAAGTGGGTTTCAAGCAGTTTGGCATCGTGAAGGAAGGCCTCAAGGCTCTGCAGGCCGAGGGCTGCCCATCTGACGGCTACTCGTATGGAAGTCGCAAAGAAGAATGCTGCAGCGGTGGTGAAGAAGAGTGCTTCTGCGTGACTCGTCGTCCGGGGTCCGCGATCCTGGAGGACGTCAAGTTCGAGGTTGAGAGCAAGGTCGAGGACAAAAATGAAAAAGAAAGTGACAAGGGGGAAATTGGGGACGATGACGGTGAGGACTAAAGATGGCAGTGTGAACTCGGGGCCTGATTGATAGATTGGAGTTAAGTTCTAATGAAAACTCACTAAGTATGAACCAATGCCCTCTACTAACCCTCTACTAGGATTTCGCGGCCCGGTGCAGTGTTTACTCGTGGTTTGGTTTGTACGTGTTCGGCCACCATTGCGTATATCGCATTTTCTTGCATTCAGTGTGAGGATGTTATTGAAGTGTTACATTTATTTAAGAAAAGAGGTTAATGTGCAGGTGCAATTGTCTTCTCTTGATTATGTTCACAATCTAAAAATTAAATCCATAGTAAAATTGTAATCTTTGTGTTATATTTGATTGATTACGAAAGAATTAAAACTGATCACGTTCTGTCCAGAACACGTAAATTCAAAACATTTTAGGCACTTAATCTAGTTTATCCTTGAGTGGTTCCATAATCTAGGTAGCACAAGATATTTTTTTCGATCTCAGCGATCCAGGCCAAAATTTTACCATATGTGCCCCTCGGGTAGAGGAAGACGACCACAAAATTTGAAGGTCCTCGGTCAACCCAGTCTCTAGCAGTTAGCGAAAGTGTGTTATGCGACTTTTTTTGGTAAAAGTCAACTTTGAAAGTACCAATCGATGGAAAGGGCTAGTCCTACCAGGGGGTAGCAACGCCCGGGCCGCGCGTGAAACGATGCTCCCCGGAGCGGCGCACGGCCTTATGAAATATCTTTGACGTATTCAACCCAATCAATCGATCGGCATTTCAATATGCTTACGCAATAGGGGAAACGAAGGCCAACAATCGACATGTATGGCTCTGAAACGAACGGAAATCCCTTTTTTCGCTGTCGCAATGTATTGGGTCGGCTAAAAATTGACAGAAAAATTGATTATCAATTGAAAGTTTACATGTTTAACGGGTCTGAAACTCCAATCCATTGTATTATACGGATTTTCTTTAGATTTCTAAAATGACCTGGGTTTTGCGATTTGATAAAGTTTTGACAAAGTTCTGATGAATTGTGTAACACCATGCACAGCAGCCGGCCGTGCGCCGCTGCGGGGAGCATCGTTTCACGCGCGACGCGCGGCCCGGGCGTTGCCAACCCTGGTCCTACGGACTTGGAAATTTATACAGGTTTTAGGGGCTATAAGTACAACATTTTAGAATTTTTGCAAGAATTTTGAAAAAAAAAATCTGTTAAACTAATTGAATTTTTATTTTTTTTAAGATCTCAAAACCACACTTATTAAAAAAGATTCTAAAAATATTGAGGAAATACCTTTCTTTGGTCCTAGTAACTGTACAAAATTTCAGCCTAGGGGTCGACTTGGGTTGGGAGCTATGGAAGAAAGCGTAAATTTCTCAACGCAGAGTTGAGGTTCTCAAGCGGTGAACTCACTCAACTCTGTGTTCATCTGAGATAACAACGTATGTCATATGGGAAACCCCTAGTAGATACGCTGTTATGTCAGATGACTACAGAACTGTAACCAGGGTTTAGCAGAAAGGAAAAAATGACAGTTCCAAGGTACATATAGTGTTCTGATGAGTATCTTCTACTTCCTTACTTGTGTTTTGAGCGTTTTCAGCCTTTCAGGGTCTGTGTCGAGGACCCCAGTCATGACAAGTTTGTAACTGGAATCGTAATCAAATTGTCTCCTATATAAATATGGTCCACTCAGCGTTTATTGTAAGAAATATTCACTATTCACTTGTGTTGTCTGCAGACAGGTGAGGATACAGGCAACTGAAGGCAAGTTTCAGACAACTTACGACAAGTTTCACAAAGAGTTTAAGTAAACCTCACTTTGTGTGAACACACAAGTGAAACATGGACATGGTCCACTCAGCGATTATTGTAAGAACTATTTCAGAAACTATTAATTTGTGTGTTCACACAAGGACCATCGTTAGTTTAACGTTGTTTCTTGTTTGAGAGGGTGCAGATAACGAAAATGACGTCCATCTGGACCCCAAACTTGCTCCTTAAATTTTTAATTCACGGGACGGGCCAAAGTTGGCGATTTGCATCGCTACTTTTGATGTTATTTCACAGAAACGTGTAGTAAAATAGTTCATTTCACCCAGTTTTAAATGCTGTGAGGTTACAATATGGGGGTTCGAAGGCAAAGCTCAGCGCCGCCTGTCAAGGCGTGGTGGCCACTCTCGCCACTATACAAACGAGTTGTTTTTTTTTAGCGCGGCAAGTTTGAACTGAGATGTGTTTAGCATTTGGCGCGAGCCGCGCCTCATTTGACGATGGAGTCGAGAGTTGAATTTTCCACGTCACCGTAAATTTCTGTGTTCGTTTACAAGAATAAGGCATTTGGGCTTCCTTTTTATTGTGAGCCAAGTCCACCAAGTGTAAAAGCGCCAAAAGAAGCACACCACCTTACACAATACGTTATTTTAGACTTTACAAACAAAAGTAGCTTGTTACAATAAAGTATTTGAGCATTCATCAGCTAACAAAGGAGATACTTTGGGAACGAACTATTTCTTCGTGTAACGAACGAAATAGTTTGTACCTCACATGTTCTCGAAATTCTTCGTAAAGTAATAAACTTGTGGATCAACATCCAAACGAACGTGACAAAGTACAAACGCGGAAGGTTGCGTCACTCTTGGTGGATAAATACGCAGATTCTGACTCCCACCGCCAAACTTGGAGTATTTTATCATCGAACGCCGCTCAGTGGGCCAGAAGACCGTTCAAGGCGGTACCAATCTCCGATGTATTGTGAACAAAATGGGACTTGTACCGAGCGTCTAAGCACGTTTGGTGTGGTCATTGAATGGAATGACCACGTTTAGATTTTCAGTGCGCCAATGGATTGCTCTTCGAACACACTAAATATATTTGTTCAATTTTGTACGTGGTCTCACACGAATTTATACGAACTTTTTAGCTCAATTTCTTACACTGCAATTCAAAGGGTGAGACGTCTCACCCATTTCCGGTGATACAAAAAGTCTCACCGAAAAAAAGTCATACACGAATGTATCACCGAAAAAAAGGTCGTACACAAATGTATCACCGAAAAATGGTCAGACATCAGTGAGGTGGGCCCTTGTTTTCCTGAGGAAGTATCACTCTTTTTCGGTGATACATTTGAGTACGACCTTTTTTCGGTGATACATTCGTATTCGTGTACGACCTTTTTACGGTGATACACCTTAGTATCACCCTTTTTCGGTGAGACAGTTCTGTCTCACCCCTCAGATGGTGAGATGTATCACCATTTGATTTACAGTGTACGTGGCATCCAACAAATTTCTGCAAAATCACGTACGAATTAGTGTGAAAAGCACGTATGCGCAAAATTGTGCGAGACCACGAACAAAAAATTGTACAAAGGAATTTAGTGTGAACGAGGACTCCAATGGCAGGGGTCACAGGTTCGGTTAGGGCGACTCTGACGCTCAAAACGCGTCCAGAGTTTGGTCCGCCTGCGCCGGTCTTATGGCCCACTGTGCTCCGCCACTCTAAAAGTCCTCTGGCTCCCAGTCGCGGCGGTCACACACGGCGCACTCTACTGTGCAGCCGGGCAGCACGCGACGCGCCGCTTCCGTCTGCACGGGGCAGTCCCTGCACCCGGACGGCGGGCACTCCCTGTTGAGCACGAGTCGCGACGGACGGAGGCCGCACTCCGCCAGGAAGGCGTCCAGGTCGCGGCACCCCGGCCACTCCGGCCGGTACCGGAACGGCCCGCCGTCGTCGACGCCGGTGACGCCGGTGCCCACGCCGACGAGCAGCCACAGCTCCTCCAGCGCCGCGGCGTGCGCGCGGAGCAGCGACCGCGTGGTGGCGCGGGACAGGCCGTGCACGTTGAGCCAACGGAGCCGGCTGGGCTGCGCCAGCGCGGGCAGCTCCACGTCGAGTGAACGTAAAATATCCAAAGATTCCAGTTTGAGCCGCCGCAGCCGCGGCATGGAGTGCGCAGCGACCAGGTGCTCCGCCAGGGGGTCCAGCAGTTGCAGTTCTTCCACCGTCGGCGCGGCGCTGCGAAGCAGTTCCAATGACCAGGCGGGGTCGCGGTTGCAGTCCAGGCCGGTGATCCGCCGCACCTGCAGACAGCGCGGCCCAGCGTAAGACACTGTGGAGACACTGTGGGCTGGAAGGCCGGCGCAGGCGGCCAAAACTCTAGACGGGTTTTGAGCTCCAGACTCGCTAAATTGGACTCGGACCGAGCGCGTGATCCAACCAATGGATCGCTCTCTGAACGAGGAATCCATTAGTGGGGTCACACGTTCGGATTAAGTCCCATGTAACGACTCAGAACACTGCAAATCCAAGTGTGAGACAGTCTCACACTTACAAGTGCATACCAACATGTCTCACGCTTGCAAGTGTGAGACACGGTTTGTCTCACACATGCAAGCGTAGGTTCCGTGGCATTATAGTACACGGAACCGTATGCAGCAAGTGGGAGACAAACCGTGTCTCACACTTGCAAGCGTGAGACAAACCGTGTCTCACACTTGTAAGCGTGAGACATGTTGGTATGCACTTGTAAGTGTGAGACTGTCTCACACTTGGATTTGCAGTGAAGCGTCTACAGTTTTGTGCAGCCTGCGCCGGTCTTCTTACCCACAGTGCGGCGTGGCAAAGGGGCGAATGGGGCCAAAGAAAATCGAAGGGGGTTACACTCGCGTAATATATCCTGTACAGTGCACAAAAGGGTTGCATTTGGGAAGGGTTGCATTTTGGGAAACACAACACACCTTATCAAAATAGAAAATGTTAAGGGGTCAAATCTGACAAAATTTTAGCATTTCAACGCTGTATTACACGTTCGCACTGAAATACAAGCGTGGTCTGTACCATTCATTGAAGTGTTTACTAACTCAAAGGAAATATAGTGCACTATAGTGTCTCGACGTAAATTTGTGGTAAGCTACCGGCTAATGAACGACCGAAAACAAGGTCAGGCATCAGCGAGACTGAACACTGTCAGAAATTTTGTCGTAATTTAGCGACAAAAAAGTCGCTAATTTTTATAGCGACGGAAGTCGTTCTTTAACTATTTCGTCGTAAGTAAACGACTCAAAAATAATTTCTCTACGACAATGTCGTAATACTTTTAAATCAGAAATCCCCGAAAAGTTGGTGAAACGTTACAATTTTGCTCACTTATTTACGATGTGTGTCGTTCATTTACTATTTGTTTCGTAAATTTTCGACAAAAGTCGTAACTGCCCGACCGAAGTCAGAAATGTACGACTTAAGTCATGACTGTCCGACATATTCTTATAAAAAATTACGATCGTTCGTAAACTTACAATCAAGTCGTAAATTTACGACTTAGTTTGTTTTAAAAACGACACGTCTCGCTATAAAAATTAGCGACAAATATGTCGTATATTTACGACTGAGGTCGTAACAAAATGTATCGTTTACAAACGACACAATTGTTCTCCAAAATGTCGTAAATTAACGATCATTTTTAACAGTGAACCCCCGTTTCCTTTCAACCTTTTTAATAATATGTATAACAATATATATGTATATAGCGAAGTAGCGCTCTGTTACAGTTCTAGACATCTTAGTTCAACCCATCTGAAGTCAGCCAATTTAATTTCACCTTTTTTAGGTCAGACTGCCTGTCTCGCCTTACAATTGTCAGCGGGGAGATTCATAAGTTACAAAACAACAAGGAATCGTGACGTTTTTGTTTCCAACTAGTACTCACCCCTCGCCGTCGCACTCGTCGCAGCGCCAATGCCAGGTCAGGCAAATCTGCGTAGCGAGCAAGGGCAGCGTAACTCGGACCTCCCCGCATCGCCCCACCGCCGCCCAGGTCCAGCTCGTCGATGCGCTCGTCCAGCTCCGGGGCAGGCTGAGGCTCTGTCTGGACGTCCGTGGGCTGCTGGTGATGAAAACACAGACGATCAGCGCTGAGCGAGGGGCAAAGACACTCTCAAGATCCTACTGAGATTTTCCTTCGTAATACAATCAAAAAGCTTAGTATTATGACAGCACAGCAAGGGCAGTAACCTATGGTGAAGGATTCTCAATAATTTATGACAAATTTCTTCGTAGTACGAACAAATTTCTCTGTATTATGAAAAATTTGTGTCGTAGAGTAATGAAAATCAGCTCAGTATTATAACAGCACGACATTTCTCAGTAGGAAATTGGGAGTGCAACTTCGAAAATTTTGAACACACTAAATGTATTTGTACTAAGCCTCGCCATTTAGTGACGAGACATTTTTAACTGGCCAAATTTTGGCGAGACTTTCAGGTCTGACCGAAACTTGGCAAGGCTTGTTGTGTCGCCTCTGGGGTGGTGAGAAGTCTGATCTTTCGATTTGCAGTGAAGATCTTTTGAAAAGAACCCGTCGAAAAAGCTTCGCCGAAGTACACTACATTACAAATCTAACTGTCGTCAGTATACACTTGCAAATGCATACTTAGAAAATACAAACTTAAAAATGCATGGAGTAAGACAGCGCCAAGCATGAAGTTGTCAGTTTGTAATTGCCAAGTACGCGTTTGTAAGTGTGCACGGGCACTTGCAAGCATTTGAAAGTAAGTACTTAGTAGACAGTTAGGTTAACACCTACCTCGTCCACTCGCGGGCTGGCCGTAAGTGCGACCACGAGCTTGTCAGGCGAGTCCTCGGCGTACTGCCGCCCCTCCACCTGCAGGGTCATCTTGCAGTTGACTGGGCCGCTGAGCATTCGCAGGGCGGTCACGATGGCGCTGTCCTCCATCTCCTGAAGGCCGTCCTCGAGTCCAGGAAGACCTTGGCCTCCTCGCAGCACCAAGCGCCGCAAACCGCTCTGCAGAGCCACCCTGGGCCGCCTCAGGTCGTGGTCGTCCATGCAGCCCGCCGACGGGGCAGAATGGCAGTCCACGCACCACCACGAACCCCGGGGCCTGGAAGCAGAAGACGATATAGGCCTCCACCCCCACCCCACAGTAGGCCAGAAGACTGGGGCATAGATGATGATGGTGATGAAGATGATGCCGCACGGCAAAAACAGTGTCCGGTTTTCCCAGCCTATAGCCTATAGTAAAGACGCAGGCGATTTCCAGGGAGTTCCTGCGGGGAAACCAGGTATCGTTATTACGGTATGCGGTCTTTTGGCCCACTGTGTGATTCAGGCCGTCAGCTCATGCGGTGATGCAGATGAGAAAATAGTCATGACGGCTGCGAAGCGAGTCGAGTCATGGCAGAGTTTAATTCTTCGCTAAAAAAAAAAAAACTGCAGTTTGTACCTTACAGGAGCTCAAAATTCGTAAAGGTTTTCAACGTGTTTACGGCGACACACGAGCTTAAACTGGGTGCGGGAACGCGCGACAAACAGAATTTCCACCGAAAGTAACGCATGAATTCCGTTTGTTCCATGTCTTAATTCGTAACAGTCCAGCACGGGATGCACTGTAAACTTCAGTGTGTACTGAGTACACACGGTGTAGTCACTACACACTTTCGCGCTGAGTGTGTGTACTCAGTGCACACACATTTTTTGAATGTAATTCACACAATCATGAACATGCGAAACTTTTTCGTACAAAGTTGTATGCAGGATCGCACTAATTTGAGCGAAATAGTGTAATATTTTTTTTGCAAAAAATAACACGTATTTGCAAAATCGTGTGAGACCACATTCAATAATTGTACAAACAAATTTACCGTGTGCAGCGTGTTTTTCAATGTGCACTGCCTTATCTTACCTTTCAATGCTGCCAGGCTGCGGTGCTGTCTCCGCGCGGAGTCTCTTCCTTGGATTGCGATTCTCCTTGTCGGCTTCCATTGGCACCATGATGGGAACAGCATAAGCGGGTCAGGACAGCTGGCTGACCTCAGAATAGCTGTCGCTGGACGCGAGCGGACGTCGGACGTGGACTGAAACAAGAGTAGACTGACGCAGGGTTGCGGCAACCCTGCGAGTGGCCAGATGCCGAGCGGTTGCCTGTCTCAGCTCAGAATCCAGAAAGAGTGAAGTCACTACCAGGGAGCGCTCAGGTCGGCACTGATTGCCACCGGGGCTTAGTCGCCACAAATCGCCACCAAAGCGCTCGCGTCGCCACCTGAGCCGCCACTCCCGGCGAAGGGTTTCGGCGGGTAATCCGAAAATTTTCCCTCGGCAGTCTCCCGGGGAGCGGGGGGAAAGCCCTATCCATCAGTGCAGGCCTGCAGGCGGACGGGTCAGAAGTACCTCCTTTCCGTTACTACGAAACCGCACTCTCAGCCTTTTACTGACTTAATTGTCAGTAACCAGGTACTAATTACTAGCAAGGGGAACGCCTTCGGCCTTGATGCTGAGCTGGCTTTTTTTGGCAGATGCAAATGCATGTTGGCCTATGGAGCTGCACCTATAGAGCTTGGCCTATGGAGCTTGGCCTATAGAGTTGGGCCTACGCATACATATATGAATATAGAAAAAATAAAAAGAGGAAGATACCTCTAGTAAACTGAAGGTATGGGGGGGGGGGGGGTGGCGGACAATTCGAATATTCAAAATTCTAAACAGGATGCTTCGCTTCGCTCAGCAAATATGTTGTATATTCTTCTTAGATGCGTACAATTCACTTCATATAGTTATCTGGGAAAGTTTTTAGTCTATAAGTACTTCCAAATATGTAAATAATTACAACAAAAGAAGTATGTATTATTGTTGCACAAATTACTGGAGGCGCTACTAACAAAATGTCAATACAATGTACTACAAGTAAATTTCGAGTCTGAGAGTGCACCGCTTGGGGGAAGGGGGAGGGGGGGAGCGTGCGCCGCTTGGGGGAACGGGGTGGGGGGAGAGATCGCCACTCGCCAAATTTTCGTCGGCACTTTATCCGGAAAATGGAGGCCAGATGCCGAAAACGCCGTTGGAGCACCACGCAGTGCGCTCTGGAAACTTCACCACCCTTATTTAGGGAAAATTTAAACGCCCAAAATGTGGGCAGTGACCGTTGTATAGCACGAGCCTGGACAAAGAAACTTCACTCAACCCTAAATTTATTCGTATTATTATGACTCTTCTAGGCCTACACAACAATATCCACTGTGTACTTAGTACACATCCATAGGAGTGTACTATGAAGTACACGTCCGTAGGAGTGTACTTGGGCAAATACACATCTATAGGAGTGTACTTCGACCGCCTATCCTGTTGATGAGATGAGTGTGCTTTGACAAGTACATACACTCCTGTAGATGTGTACTTGCCCAAGTACACTCCTATAGATGTGTACCTCCCCAAGTACACTCCTATAGATGTGTACTTGCCCAAGTACACTCCTATAGATGTGTACTAAGAAGTACACTGTGGATTATGTGGTGTAAAGTCACTGGGAATCCAGGAAAGGGCGTCGTTTGTTTGACTCAAATCCCACATTCATTTTGCAATTAGGCTAGACACGGCTTGACCCCAGTCTTATAGTGCCACAAGTCACGCGTTCAAACCAACGAGACACGTAAACGTTACGTAGTCTAGATGCGGAGTCGCAAGACGGTCCAGCGGTAACCATGTGCTACTGAGCGTGCAAGTGAGCTCAATTCTGGGAACGCCCGGGAACGCCGGTATGCTTGAGGAGCGTCGGAACCAGGGAAGTCCCCTAATCCGGTGGCCGAGTGGCGAGTCGCCACCTGTCCCGAGAAGTCACCGGTGCGGTCGCCACCACAGTCATCTGGGAACTTTCTACTTCTGGCTACGCGTCGACCATACTGCAATTCGTTCTGCATTACATTTACACCAAATAATTTCGAGAGACTGCTCTCTTATTCTACGAATGAGACTTCCTATTCGTTGCAATGTGAATATGGTCACGTTTGATTGGACGTTGACCCACATTGAAACATAGGTGACACCGTCCTCAAACGTAGGTGACGACATTCAAAGTTTGATCTAGCCAGCGTGACACTGCGGTTATGAGGGAGACGGGGGGAAAAGGGGGGAGCAGAGCCAGCGTAACTTTGAGCTGAACACTTAGAAAGTGAGAGTACATGTACATGGCAAAATAACAACCATGAATTAAGATGAAAGTCGCGTTAGGCCAGGATGACGCCACCTTAAACGGGAGAAATGGGGAGGGTGTGTGTGACCGTGTGTGTGTTTCAAGAGGGGTTGGAAACTGCGAAACGTATGAGTAGGGTATTTCCGCGAATCTTGAAACGAAAGTAAGAAGAACTCAAGTAAGTGCACAACTTCCGCCCCCACGCCGTTGCCCAATAGAGGAGTTAATGATGGCTGCCCCCTCAACCCCCTTCCCAGGCGAGGGGACGGAAGTTGTGCACTTACTTGTGTTCTTCTTACTTCCGTTTCAAGATTTGCGGAAATATCCTATTGGCCCGCCAATATTTTTGGCCTAAATGACACACGTTTAAAGACAGCCCCTGAGATAGATCTGGCTGAAAGGGGAGGGGAGGGTGGGGCAGTTCGTAACAGAATTTGGAAGTCATAGTCGTACTTTTTGTCTCTCGGCTTCGCGTTTCTACCAGATAAATAGTGTGACCCATTACCTAGACTAGGTAACGTCTGTAGACGCTCACAAGTTCGTGAAACGTGAATTATAGGGCGAAATTTCGAACCCTTGCATCTGTTCGAACTGCCCCGGGCCTGGACAGTTAACCGTTACGAATTCCTAACAGCAGTGGGGCAGTTTGCTACAACCGTATAGCAGTCAACTAAGGCCAGTAAGGGCTGCACAAGAAACGCATAGCTTATCAAACAGACCTGGACAAGCAAGTGCTGACATTTTTTTGAGGATTTTGCAGTTAAATGTAAGCGTATAAAACGGAACATTTATAAAAATGAGAATTTGACAATATGCTTATGGCAATGGATTCGTCTCAGAGAGACGTACCAAAGATGTTAACACATAGTACTGGTTCTGAGTCGAAATAAACACGTTTTGGAGGGAAGAAAGTTTTTAGCGTCCAACGCGCAGCAGCAGCTTCACCGTTTGTTTTTGATTGTGTCTGAAACGGATTATTCAATTTGTCTCGTCATTCCGATTCCAAAAATACCTTCAAATCCCATCACACAATGGTGGAAATCCCACTCCAGCAGCAGCTCTTGCGCGGCTCGGGCGGGATTCGCAACAACGGATTTTTTCATTTGAACGGTGGTCCAGTCCAGTTGTACCCTCTAATTTTGGTTACCGTACCTTTACTTTTTTTCTTATACACACAAACGGAAAGGTCGGCCAAAAAATGATTTTTTTTCTACCTTTAGTCCAATAGGAACTGAAAGAAACATAATGTCCCTTACTGTTGGCAATGTGACTTATGCCGCGCTGGCACCATTGACGGCAGTACCGAATGTGTTAGATCCCCTTTCCGACTCCTCGTTGAAAAGGTCTTGTCGAGACCTCTTGAAATCTCAAATAATTTTTTTAGTCGGTTTACCATTTATTGTCAAGATCCTGGTTTCACGAACTGACGAAGGCGGCCTCCTAGACCCCGTTTCCGACCCCGCGTTGAAAGGTCTTGCCGAAACTAATCGAAAACTGAAATAAAAAAAATTTAGTCGGTCGATCTCCTATATTTAAGATCCCGATTTGACGAACTGAAGGAGGTGGGCTCCTCTAGACCCCCTTTCCGACCCCTCGTTGAAAAGGTCTTGCCGAAACCTATCGAAAACTGCAATAAAATTTTTAAGTCGGTCAACCCCATATTTTCAAGATCCTGATTTGATTGACTATGGCGGTCTCCTGGACACCCCTTTCGACCCCTCGCGGAGAAGGTCTTGCCAAGACCAATCAAAAACTGCAATAAAATTTTTCAGTCGGTCAACCCCATATTTTCAAGATCCTGATTTGATTGACTATGGCGGTCTCCTGGACACCCCTTTCGACCCCTCGCGCAGAAGGTCTTGCCAAGACCAATCAAAAACTGCAATAAATTTTTTTAGTCGGTCAACCCCCTATTTTCAAGATCCTGATTTGATTGACTATGGCGGTCTCCTGGACACCCCTTCCGACCCCTCGCTGAATAGGTCTTGCCGAGACCAATCAAAAACTGCAATAAAATTTTTCAGTCGGCCAACCCCCTTTTTTCAAGATCCTGACCAAGCCATTTTGCAGAAGGGGCCGATTGTGTCGGGACCAGTTCCATTGAATTTGTATCGTCGACCCGATTCCAAAAATACCCCTATATGCCTATCTACCGCCACAAATGGCAAAAATCCCCCTCCCGCTCATGTAAACCATAATGCACCTGCAGCAGCCCTTGCGCGGCTCGGACGGGATTTGCACCACCGGATTGTTTGTTCCGACGGTACTCCTGAAGTACCCTCCAAATCTGGTCACTCTAGCTCTATTCCTTCCTTGTACACAGACGACAACGACAACAACAACCACGGAAACAAAGGCAAATGCATATGCCCTCCCCCTATTTTTTGAATAGAAGGGCGGGCCAAAAACATACCTGAGGCAAGGTAATCATCCTTGCGGAAGTGATTACCGCATGTCAGGGGGCAGCAACGGTAATGGCTAGGCGGGGGGCTATGCGCTGCGCGAGACCGGTACATTGTTAATTGGGGGGGCCTAAATTCTCGCAACCCGTTACGTGTAACTCAAATTTCTCAAAGCAAACCCAAAGTAAATGTATTTTTCGGTGTATTAGGCTACGTAAGTTTATCATGAGACTTTCAATGTCACAGAAAAAGCCCATGGCCAAAACTCTAAAATTGAAATTTTTAAATGGCGGGAAAACTACTGAAAATGACCTACTTTCACTACTCACTATTGACAAACGGTGCAACCAATCGGTGTGCCATATGGTAGAGGGGTCCAAAAAAATATTTTTTTCGAAATTTGATGACGGCTATGGTGATTGTAGTGTCATTTTGAAAAAAAATAATTTTGGTATTTTTTTTATTTTGATCAGATAACGGGAAAAGGTCCCTCAAGGGCCCTTAAGTTTTCCAATTCTTTTAGAAAAATAGTATTTTCAAAATTCGAATTTACTCCAAAAAAGCATTAAGTACTACGTTAATTGGATAAAAAAGAGCTTTTGAGATAATTTCACGCCTCATTTCTATCAATTTTTGAAGAAATTGGACTTTTTTAAACTTTATTTACCTCAATTGCAGCTTAAAGCTCTAAGAAAGTCAAAATACCGTGAAACGGGGAAATTTCGGGCACCCGGGGTAATTTCGGGCATCTCTGCCCGAAAGCATTGCGATGATGCTGCCGTCTAGCGGCGACCTCGGAGGCTTGTCCCGTTGCGCGCATCGCATTCGCCACACTTAAAACCGTCGGATCATTCCTCTGGATACCAAAACAGATCCAATCTTTTCGAGATACAGTGATTTTCGTATTTTACACTTTTTACCTAAATTCAGTGTATGCGTGAAAACTTCGACTGGCAAGCCAAACCTGTTCACAAACGGTGCATAAGGTATTTTTTTTTCGATTTGGACATGTTTTAAGCATGCTGTGTCAAATTTTCAATCACTTGCGGCAAAAAGTATGGTAAATAGGGGCTCAAAACTAAAAAATTGTTACTTTTAGGGGTAATTTCGGGCACAGAAATGGCATGCAAGGGCAAGCAAGGTTGTTCTGAAAACTTTAAATTTCGCAGGGCTGGAGTGGTGTAAGCTTCTTCCAGCTCTTCAGAGCTCTTCTGAAAGATGGAGATAAACACAGATAATACTCAACTGCCGCAGCAGTCGCTTTGTGGAACTTTGACTATTATAAAAATGGGCCAAGGCTACATCTGTACTTCTTATGTGTAGTATGTACACATCCTATCTTAGTGTCAATTATTGGTTCGTGACTAAAATTTTATCATGTTTACCGGGACTTTGACTTAATGAACGGCCGTATGGCTTCCCAGGTTGCTACGGAACGCAGAGTTTTCCAGGAAGCCACTGTGTCTTCCTAATTGTGCATAAGACTTGCCTCCCATGTACGTCAGTTTCAAGAGGAAGATCCACGACTCATCTTCGCGTGATATAGTGTGGCTTGAGTTGTACCATTATCAAAAACAAAAAAGGATAAAGGTTCAAGGTTAGACGTTCAACAAGGAGCGTCCTAAATAGGTCCACCCCACTCTCCCAAACATCAAACTGTTTGTTCCACTCATGACTCCAAATTATGTATAAATGACCACCCCTACCATCCCTCCACATCTACATCCTTAAGAATTTCACATGTTATCACATAAGCTCAAAAGAAAGAGACAATTATTGATTTTGAGACCAAAATCAGAACGACAAGTCGCTTTTTCCTGGGGTGCCCGAAATTACCCCAAAACACGGGGTAATTTCAGGCACTGCTTTGGGCCCTCCACTGTAAAAACGGTGAGGCGTAAATATCTGGAATTGGCGTCAGATTGAAGCTAAAGGTGGGTAGATGATAAATTTTAACCCTCAGGTCCATGGCAACACCACGACCTTCACAATTTTAAAAATACCTCTCAAAAGTGCCCGAAATTACCCCGTTTCACGGTACCTCAAAAATTGATGGATATGAGGCGTAAATTTATCTCAAAAGCTCTTTATCATCAAGTTAATGTAGTACTAAATGCTTTTTTGGAGTAAATTCGAATTTTAAAAATACTATTTTCCAGCGGAATTTGAAAACTTAAGAGCCCTTGAGGGACCTTTTCCCGTTATCTGATCAAAATAAAAAAAATACCAAAAAAAATTTCTCACAAAATGACATCACAATCACCATAGCCGTCATCAAATTTCGAAAAAAATATTTTTTTGGACCCCTCTAGCCATATGGCCTAATGCACAGCATTGACCTTTTTTTGTAAGACCGCATAACGGGAGATAGAAGAAGAGCTACCTTCATTGAGCATTAGAGCCCCCCATTTCCATCTTTTGCGTGGTCTCGCGCATTGCCTCCACTCTGGCCATTGGCGTTTCAGCCCCCTAAACATGTATTGGGTCAGTTTTCTTCCCGTTCTCATGGCCACAGCCCATTTCTTCTCACGCACTGGGTCTGACGGCACTCTGCGCATGTGAATTGACGGATTTTTGTAAATCGAGCACTGAGGAACGCAACAGCCCTCTCATAACAAGTATGATCTATTGCTTTGCTGGCAAATTTCGGGCAGAAAAAGGGAAGCACCCGCGCGTCCAGTAACTGTCAACAGCTCGCGAGCCTCGTCTGCGAGCTGTCAGGGGCCCCTCACGCCTAGTTCCCAAAACGGCCGCTAGCGCTAGGAGCTCCATTTGAAACGCGAATACCGTGCTTGATACACAAAACAATAGGGTACGGCGGAAAATTTTAACTTACGGTACGCAGAATGCATAAGTGGGGTGGGGGGGGGGGAGGGCTTTCCTCTCCTCCCTCCTCCCCCCCCTCAAAATTACGGCCCTGCGCCACCTTCCTTCCCCCCGTCCCCTCTCGTGTCCACGGCCCTCGCGCCTCGTTAACACAACGGCTGTCCGTGCATCACACCTTAGGCTGAGAATTTGAGCCATGCGAGAGTGTGACGTGACCGCTCTGCAAGTGCGGATCGGTCACAGAAAGGTGAAAGAGGAGGGGGATCCATAGTTTGCACGCACAGAGTGGGCCAAAAGACCGTTGAGGGCGGTCAAGATCCCGAACCGGGTTTGAGATCCGGAGTCGCGACATGGAACTCGAACCGAACGTGAGTGGATTGCTCTTCGAACGAGGAACACTTTGGAGGGCTATCACATTCGGTCCGAGTCCGGACCTCAAAACGCGTCTAGAGTTTTGGCAGCCCGCGCCGGTCTTCTGGCCCACCGTGACCCTTTCGAGGCCACCTCTGGATCCGCCGCTGCGCCCATTCGCCTGAAAGATTCCTTTTGTTTCCGCCGTGTTGACAGCGTTTGATATGGGACACTCGGTGACCTCAAGGCCACGCCGATAAGGCCTAATCTGGTCGCGGCGTTGGATGCAGTGGGTTCGGCCGAGGCGCCGCCAAGGGCAACTGTGCTGCAAGGGTGGGTCCAGAGACGGGTTCAAAGGGGGGGGGGGGTCACAAAAGTTGCACACCTCCCGGGGCAAAGTGAGACTTTTTGCCTGCCCTTTAGGCACCTCCGCCGCCTTCAAGAAGCATCCCTTCTCCCCCCCCTTCCCTTTTTGCCCAGCCTAGCTTTGCGTATTGTATGTTCTGCCATCCTGCTTTGACTACTCAGTCTCTTTGCAACCGGCACTGCGGCCGCAGCACCCGACAACGTCGGCGCCGGATAACTTTCACCGCGCGGCCCGTGGCGCACAGTGGGCCCGAAGACCGGTGCAGACGGTCAAAATCCCGGATGGCTTTCGAGCTCCAGAGTCGGTAAATGGGACTCAAACAGAACGTGTGACCGCACCAATGGATTCCTCTTCGAACGAGAATCCATTAGTCGGGTCACACGCTTGGTTCGAGTTCTGTTTAACGACTCTCTCAAAACACTGTTATTCAACGAAAGTGACGTCATATTCGTTCCAATGTGAGTTTTGTCACGTTCGTTTGAATGTTGACCCACGTTCGAACGAATGTGACACCCTAATTTAACGGCCGTGTCACATTCAAGCGAATGTGACATCGTACTCAGACGAACGTGACGAAATTAACATTCCAACGAATGTGGTCGCACATTTGTGGAATATCAGTGAACGCGTCCGGAGTTTTGGCTGCCTGCGCCGGTCTTCTGGCCCACTAGGTGGCGTCGTTATCAGCTGGGAGACGCTAGCATGCGCGGCTCGCGGTGTGGCCGCGAAATGAACAGTTGGTCCGAGCGGCAGTCGCCTGCAGCCAGCGGGGCCGCGCGGAGCCATCGCCGCGCTGGTGCTGGTCCGCGTTGTGGTTGTTCCGTGGCGGTAGTGACACGCTGAGGTTCCTTCATTCACTCCGTCCTGACGGACAGTCGATGACCCATTCCGGCCCACAGTGGGCCAGAAGGCCGGCGCAGGCGGCTGAAACTTCCGACGCATATGTAGCTCCAGAGTCGCTAAATAGGACTCGAAGCGAACGGGTGATCTCACCAATGCTATTTGAACGAGGAATCCAATTGGTGGGGTCACACGTTCCGTTCGAGTCCCATTTAGCGACTCTGAAGCTCAAAACTCGTCCGGGATTTTGACCGCCTACCCGGTCTTCTGGCCCACTGTGGGACGGGCTGAGCGAAGGCGCATGTAGACGTGTTCATAAGTCCAGAGTCGCTAAATGGGACTCGAACCGAAAGTGTGACAACGCCAATGGATTCGTCGTTCGGGGAGCAATCCAATGTTGGGGTCACACGTTCCTTTCGAGTCCTATTTAGCGACTCTGGACTGGAGCTCGAAACGCGACCGAGATTTTGACCGCCTCCGTGCAGTGGCGACGCGATGACGTTCATTCATTCATTCCGTCCGAGCAGATTAATGAGATCAAATTCGCGATGACGCAATTTACTATCTCGACGACGGCAACTCATCCTTCCCGGCAAAGCAGCTTTTATCGTGAACGATCGTGTTGAGGAAGGCTCTGCATACTTGGTGCTCTACGGCCCCGCGTCATGGAGGCCGACGACGTCTCTCCGGTGAGTACAGCAGTCCCGCGACTGTGCTCGACGCCCGCGTGGCGGAGCGGCGTGCGAATGTTACGCCGCGACCACTGAAGTGGGGAGAAGAAAGAGGTGGGATGGGAGGGGACGGGAGGATAAAAAAAAGGGGGGGGGGGGACTTCGGCGCTGGTGATGACGGTGCTATCTTAAGTACATGAAAAGGTTACGTTGGACTGATAACGGCCCAAAAAGTGGGCGTACAGAGGTTGCGCTGTGCATGCACGCGCACGCCGCCCCTAAAGCGCCAATGTGCAAATTTTAATTGTGTACACTTCTTTTCTTATTTGTAAGCTTATGTGTGCTCAGATACTAAGTTATAACAATGAGCTTCTTTTGTTTGGAAAGTCGAAAATAAGTTTGTAAGGTTTCCAGACTGTACTAAAGTTAGCACATTTTAGGTGCACATGAAGCACAATGCGCAATGAGCATCGAGGGGGTATGCACTTCGAGGAATCGTGTAACACACACTAAATGTATTTGTACAATTTTGTAAGTGGTCTCACAATTTTCAAGATGCGAACTTTTTCGTACATATTTGTACGCAGAATCTCACAAATTTGTGCGAAATTTCGTACAATTTTGTACGGAAAGCACGTATGCGCAAAATTGTGTGAGGGGACGTACAAAAATTGTACAAAGGCATTTAGTGTGTAGACGATTCGGTACGCTGTACTAAATACATTGGAATGAAAGCTGTATTGGAATGAATCTATATTTGTCGCATTTTACCCTTGAAATTAAACAGCGTTTACGTGTATCACGCGCAATACTGCGAATTTGTGCAGACACTTAATTTTATGTACAATTTTGTACAAGACATCACAGGGTTTTTTTTTTGTGCAAATGTACTTTTTGTACAATTTTCGTACGAAAAACTGCACAAATTTCCTCATTTTTGTACAAAATCTCATACAAAATTGTACGAAAAGTTCATCTGCACAAAAAACTGTGATGTCTCGTACAAAATTTGTACAAAGACCTTCAGTTTGTACGGGGTATTGCGTGCGTGTTTACCCTTTCGATGAGCATAATGCGCTTAAAATTCGTAATTCGCTTGAATGCGAAACGCACAAAAAATGCGCAAAGTACAACGTGTCACCCTTTGCGCGCGCTTTTAAGCACGTTGCATGCTTCGCGCTGCTAGGGCAGCTAAAGGCATGCTGCTTCTAATTAATTTCAGATCGCCGCTTTGCCCCCAGAGGTGCTGCAGCAAGTGTTCTCGTTCGTGGACACGCGGGGCCTGTGCGCGGTGGGGGACGTCTGCAGCCAGTGGAGGGCCCTCTCGCGATGCCCGTCGCTATGGAAGCACCACGACGTTGACGTCCTCCACGACCGTGAGCACCTCCTGCAGGTTCTAGGGACTGCCCCCGAGCTGGCGAGTCTCACCATTAGAGGACGCGCAGACGACCTCTTGCCGGGCTACCTGGCTTTGGAACAGTCTGGGACGGTAAGACAGGTCTGCGAAGTCAACAGTGTGCTCAGTTAGTACACTGTGTCCAGCGTGTACTCACAAACACTCCAACGAGAGTGTACTCAGATGGGTACACGCTAAAGGGAGTGTACACAGTTGAGTTTGCAGAGAGGGTGCGTCGCCAATAAATGAGATCTTTTAAAAAAATTAAAAAGAATTCATATAAGATAGGCTTGAAAGGGTTTCAACAATTCAACCAATAAAATATTTTTTCATACATGATAAGTACATATACACTGGTTAACCAAAGGCATTAAACTACGCCCTAAAGGGCATTACAGTCAGTCTTTCGCGTCCTTCCATGGGCATAAAACTATTCACGTCTTTCCACTGAGAATGAAAGAGTCTCAACCAATACCAAATTTTGAGCGAGGTATACTGTCTTTATCACAAAAACTAGGGTGAGGCTTATTTTGTCACCCGAATTTGGCTAAGCAAGGTTTCTTCACCCCAAATATGTTAAATAAAATGATTCGCACCCACTGCAATTCCATTGGTAAGTTTGCTTGCCACTCCAGTGGCGCTCCGTTTTGAATGCCAAAATTTGGCATTCTGGGCCGGATTGGCCTTTAAAATTGCCAAAACTTGGCGTTCAAGATCACCGGAATGCCAAATTTTGGCATTCAAAGAGGCCAATGGCAGCCAATCCGGGCCCAGAAGGCCACATTTTGGCATTCAAAACGGAGCGCCACTGGAGTGGCAAGCAAACTTACCAATCAAATTGCAGTGCCCAAATTTGGCTGGTTATACTGTACCTCACAACAAATTTTTGTCCTGATTATGACTCTTCAATTCGCAGTGAACGTGGGGAAATCCTTACTTGAAATGTGCAGATTGCAAACTCTGCACTAGATTGCTAACTCTGCACTAGATTGCGGAGGTTGAAAATTCCACACCCCGCATTTCACGTGTTGAGTAGTTCACCCTTTTGGTTTCACTAGTTCTTCTCCTTCCAAGTTGTGCGGCACGGTGCGAAAGCTCGTCATCCTGCACAGTTGCGCCCGCTGCGACCTCAGGCGGGCCGTGCTGCGTCGTTACGCCCCGAGAGCAGAGACACTAGAGACTGACGGCTTGACGGTGGAAATACTCCACGCGCTAGGGGCGGCGCGGCGTCTCCGCGCGCTCAGGCTCGCCGGCCACGTCCGCTTGGACTCGGCCCAGCAGCTGAAGGCAGCGATCCTGGCGTGTCCGGCCCTCCTGGAGGACCTCGACTTCACCGAACTGGGTGAGACCCATGGCGATCCATCGGACCGGGTGACGCCCAGCGGGCTGGTCAAAGAGTTCGTCGAAGCCAAGGGCGGCACCCTTCGGAGGCTGATTCTACCCACGACGAGATTCGCAGTCATCATGGACGACGTGCTGGATGAGGTATAAAATCATTTTACTTTATACACTGTCAAATTAAGTATGGGGAACCCTCACATTTTCTGGTGCGGAGTAATTCTCGTGACACGCCACAAGAGTGTCAGGTTATGGGGTGTCACGTTTGTTTGTATGTGACATGTCACATTCAAACGAACGTGACAGTATATGGGTGACACATTCCTTTGGATGTGACGCGACATATGTCAATGGGTACCATGTGTCTTATTCGTTTTATTGTGACAGTTCACCTGCTGATCAGTGGCGGATCCAGAGGCGGCCTTTTGGGGGGGGGGGCAAAGCAGCACTTTTTGCCTACTTACAGGGGCAAAGTAGCACTTTTTGCCTACATTTCAGGCGGCTATCTAGGTGCTATTGGGGGGGAGGGGGGCAAAAACCCCTTTGCCCCCCCCCTGTATCCGCGCCTGCTGCTGATTTGTGTCACAGTCGAAGTAATGTGACAAAGCGGTGCGGTATGTCACATTCTCTTGAGTATAAATTTTCGCTGTTTGTCTTGTTGAAACTGACATCGCAGTTTTCACGTGCAAACGAGTGTGATGTCACATTTGTTGCCTACCAGAGACCCCTCCTCCATTCCGTTCGTCCTCACAGAAAGGCTGCATCATCGAAGCGATCCATTACGTGATTGCAGCCTGGCAGCAGGCACCGTCATTCTCAACACGCTGTTGGTCAACGCCATTTCCACGACCAAGAGCCGCATTTGGAGAGTCGAGTCCAAGGTCGCGTCGCGAAGGGCGAACGGGATTGGGGCGAGCAGTTTAGTTGTTCTGAAAACCCAAAGTTGTCCAAAGTGAAAGCACTTTTTTGCCTAGAAGGCTTAACATTCGTTTGCATTGTGCCTTCAGGTGGCGAGGCGGTGTCCGCAGCTCGAGTCGCTGGGGGCGGACTTCTGTGACGGCAACCGCCTCGTCAAGTCCCTGCCGCGCCTACGCCGTCTGCGACTAGTCAGCTCGCTGAGGCAGCCGAGTCCGGAGGACATCGAGAAGCTCGAGAAAGCGGCCCATCACGCTCGGACCAACACTGGTGAAACCAATGCGCCGTACCTCAATGCTTGAGTGAGGGGGCGGAAACGACCAAGAGAGCGCGTGAAGCTATGCTCCCCCGCTTCTGCAGGGGTTACAATCTCTTTCGAGATCACGAAAAATAGGCTGTTGATTGGAAAACGCTTTGCACAGATCCAAAGAGCATGCAATTTAGAGTGCATTATACTCATTCGCCTTCCCAAAACTTCCAAAGTAAACTCTAAATACAGAGGAAGTGTGAACTTAAAGATGGCGTCACAGGGGTTTGTTGGCTTTTGGCAATTTTCAGTGTTTACACTCACTTTTTTTTTTTTTGGGTAAAAATTGAAACTTTGGAAAGGCCTATAAGCCTGATGCACCCTATTTCATACTCTTTCGATCTGTGCGAAGCGTTTTCCAAACAATGGCCTAGTTTTGATAATCTCGAAGCGGGGAGCATGTCTTCACCTGCTATCTAGTTCGTTTCCGCACCCTGCTTGAGTCAAGCATAAAGGTACGCTTCACGACGCTACGCTTGAAAAAGCAGAGATTTGCGAATCACAGTGGGCCCACGCTGCCAAAACTCTTGACGGGTTTTGAGCTCCAAAGTCGCGTAATGGCACTCAAACCGAACGTGTGACCCCACTTGTCGATTGCTATCCGATCGAGGTATTTATTGGCGATGTCTCACGGTCAGTCCCATGGCGACCCTGGAGCTCAAAACGAGTCAAGAGTTTTGACCGCCAGCGCTGGTCTTCAGGCCCACTGTGTAGATGAGCCTGTGCCGCTTGATTTCGACTGAAATCAAAGGGTGATTCTACGCCTTTGTCTCACCAGTGAAGGCCCAGAACGTCCACGACGCCGTCCCCCTCGCCCGGGTGGAGCACCTGGACGTCCGCGCTGGCAGCCAGGTCGAGAACCTCGACTACACCATCGCGCTAGTCCGCCTCTGCCCGCGGCTGCGGTCGCTGGACCTGGCCGTCGCGGACTTGGACGCCGACAGGGGGGAAAGGCTGCGCGAGATGTCCGAGGCCCTCGGGGCGGTCCAGACGCGTTTGCGCGTCACGACCTCCAACAGTCGGGAAGAAGCCGCCAGACGTGTCGTGCTGTCCGCCTTACCCTTCACCACTGAGCTAATCGTCAACGGGAAGTTATGCACCGCCGAGCGGGAAACAACTTGAATTTGGGTGCACGTTTTCCACTGGGAAAAGTGGGTCGAAGTTCGACGCTTCATTCAAGCATAGAACTACGCTTGAAGACTTTAAGCCTTTCTTGAATGCCCTAAGGCAATTTCCCCCCCCCCCTCCTGTATTTACATTACGAGACAGGGAGAGCTCTTGTACCCTTCAAGAAGAGCGCACAGACTCCACGCTTCACGTAAGGCGTAGTACTAAGCCTTAAGTTTCACCTGTGTCCCCTGAAAACACGTCGAAACAACGTTGATGTAACGTTGAAATAGCGTGAATTAATTTGAATTCAAAATAACGGTGTACAATTTTTTTTGAATCTGTTTGCTCATTGTTGGCCACAAAAGAAGAAAACTGCATCGTTATACACTTATTACTGGTAAAACTAAAGTGTAACTGTATCCTTGAGTCAAGCATTGTTACGCGTGGAGACGTTACGCTTGAAATGACGTAAAGACAAGAAATTCCCTCATGCATTTAGATTCAGCGCACGAGCTCTTGCACTAGATATGAAGCGTGAACCGATTACGCTTTACTTTCACCAGTGACCTAGGGGAGGGGCTTTCAAATTTATGTTTGGAAGCGACCTTTTTCGACCAGAGAATGAAATTGTAGGTATAAGAACTTAACTGTAATTATTAATGTTATGAAATCATCCTCAATAAATCCTTAAATCTATAATAAAGATTTGAAAAGCAGTGATTCAGAATCGATTTTCGCCTTACAACAAGGATACAACACTCTGAAAACCGTACAAACTATTTTAGGCTTTAGAAACGAAAGTAGCTTGTGATAACAAAGTGCTTTGAGCGATTATAAGCATGCAAAGAAAATACTTCGTAAATTACGAAGTATGTCTCCGTATAACAAACTGCGTAGTTTGCACCTTACATGTGCTCAAAATACTTTGCACGCTGAAAACCTTACGAAGTATTTTGAGCATACATAATACAAACTAATTTACTTTGTTATACGAAGAAATAGTTCGTAATTTACGAACTGTTTTCTTTGTAAGCTTACGTATGCTCAAAATACTTTGTTATATGAAGCTACTTCGTAAGGCCTAAATAGATCGTAAGGTTTTCAGAGTGTGTAAGGTTTTATGCGTGAAGGAAGGACGAGAGCGGAATGCAACACTGTAGAACAAAACCACAGGAAATAGAACGGTACAAAGCTGGTAGACAATTTGCCTGGTTGCACCGTTCCTCAATGAGCACAGTTCGTGGGGTACAGAGTACGGTTTTTAATAAAATGGGCTCTTAAGGGAAGCACGGTTTTCGGGCACGGTTTTTCTGTACGCCGTAACGGTATGACCGTACCTTTTCCCTGTGAAAAGGACGGCTTTAACAGTGAAACGTGGTTCACACTATAAGTGTGGGGCATTTTGGTCCACGCCAAGTAGTGCGAGACTGTACCACACTTGGATTTGCCGTGCGTTTACCTGGCCTTAAGTTTCTTAAATGCGGATTTGGAAATGAGCCTTTTTACTTCTTGACTACGTCCAAAATTAAAAAGCGGTGCAATAATAACCGTCCTTGAAAATTGGTTTCCACCCTTACAAGGCAGTTAACTTATCGCCTTCCAAAACTGTACCGTCCTAAATGCTACGTTGAAAGGGCATGCCCAACGAAGGCAGGACTATAATACTGTCTATTAAGTACTGCCTTTAGTAATCGAGTCATTACTAGCGGGGCGAACCAAACGGACCTTGGTTTGATAATACTCTACAAATACACCATTTCTGTACAATGTGCTGTGTACTGTACGGTACACTGCTGAGTTTGCTGGTGCAGGAATATCAAGTCATCGACAAAGTAAAACACCTATGGTCAGTCAGAAAAACATTTATTTATCAGTACAAAAACACCAAGTCCCAAAGAAAAACCAAGCTCTGCAAATTCCTAGATCATCCTTCTCTACTATTCGGCTCACAAATTTCACCGAGGCGTCCACCATCGCTGTGGCGAAGCAGCAGGCGTCCCGAACTGGGCCGACACCCACCTGGCACGCCACGTGGCGTCGCGTCGGGCGTCCGGTGTGGCGCCAACACCCACGTGGCAACCCAAGTAGCGTAGAGATGGAAATGACCGGAAAGTTTCCGGAAACATTGGAAAAAACAGTGTATTTTTCTGTTTCTTTCCCTGGCCTCGGAAAAATTGGAAAGATTCATCCTGGCAAAAAGCCCGACTTTTCGCCTGTAGCATATCTTCATCTCTGTGTGAGGACGATTCTAAATGCACTTATACTATTTATACCTTATGTTAACTTTTTGTGCGATTTTTGTGGGTGAACTTGTGAATAAAGCGTTGCCAGTGGAAGTAAAAGTCCAACAAAACACAAAAGTAGTGGGTTTCATGCTCATATTCCACTATAGAGCCTCAAAATCAATTTTTCAGGTATTTTTCGTTTTTTTCCAATTTTTCCGGTTTCTTTCGGACACTTTAAAAGTTTCCAGAAAATTAGCATCTCTAAAGTAGCGTCAGGCATCCTGTGCATGGCCGACGACCACCTGGCAAACCACATCACGTCAGGCGTCCTGCCTACGGCCAACACCCACGTAGCGTCTCAGGCGTGCAGGGCCAGCACCCACGTGGCGTCAGGCATCCTCTGCAGGGCTGCCACCCACCTCACAGCCCTCTTGGCGAGAGGCGTCCTCTGCAGGGCCGACAGCCACCTCGCACCCCACGTGCTGCCAGCCACAGCGAGCCTCTACCAGGTGGCTGTACAGGGTGGCCCGCGCACACCCCACCATGTCGTGGCACCCAATCTCCGCGCAGAAGGCGCAGAGGAAGCAGTGGTGCCAGGCGTCGGCGCGCAGCAATACGTGCAGGCTGCAGCAAAGCGAGCACGTCGCCGCTGAGCGCCCACTGGTGCGGGCAGTCAGTTGCTCGTTTTGAAATGAAGTAATCAATGAGGCATTCACGTAGACCTTCTTTTTTCAACTTACGCCCTACCTTGGTTTCCTCCGCTCTTCAGCTACTTCTGCAAGAAGTCGCATCTGTACTTCCCTTACCTTAGCTGAGTTTTCGTTGGCGTAACGACCGTACACGATTCCGTCTTCGGTCACAAGATCTTCGTACACGGCGTGCACTTCCCTCTTCCTTTGTGGAGGTACGCTAGCCGGGTCCAGCTTGTGAAAGTTGTGCAAGGCACAGATATGACACATGGCACTGAGGCTTGTACCGGCTTATCAAGCACTTCGTATCTCTTCCTCATGATACCGAACGTATTCTCCACCCTTACGCGCGCTCTAGAAATCCGGTAGTTAAATACTGTGATAATGCGGGTTTAAGAGGGAAGTTCCTAGAGAGATGAGTAGGAGGTATGGCTTATAAACGCAAGGTTTATTCGGTACACAGAACAGGTTCAGGTAATCAAGTACGAGAAGGTGAGTTGTGCGAGAGCGGAGGTCCTTAGGACACGGCGCTGCGGACGAGACGGACAGAGAGGACGATGTGTCGCTGCTGCTGGCTGGACTCGGGCCGGCCGCGCGGAGGCTCGCGGGCGGGCTCGGAGTCGGACTTCGGGTTCGGCTTCGGGATCGGCCCGGTGGGCCGCTCGGGACCCGATCGGCGCGATCGGCTTCGATTGGCGGCCGCGCGTTCGGGACGGCGCGGCGCACGATGCTTGAAGCGGAGCCGCGGACGGCTGACGCACGGGGCCGGCCGTTTGGGCTGGCGGCTGGCTCTGAGCGTGGGGTATCGCCACGCGAGTAGTGCGTTCTGACATTACTTTCTCCTCGGGCGGCCGGAACTTCCCTTTAACGGTTGTAACTAGGTGCACACCCGTCAAAAGCAGCGTCCCCAACAAAAAAGAAGGGCGTAGTTGGGGTGTTCATGCCATCCACAGGACAGGCTGGTGGCTCGTTACGCTTGAGTTTCTTCCCAAATTGTGAGCGATGAAAGACATTGCCATCGCCTCTCCTTCCACTTGATCCGACGTCAACCACCAGGATTTTGTTCTTTGCATCAGAGACCACCATCAAAATGGTACTAAAAAAAGTCCTTGTAATTGAAGAACTGTGATCCAGACATATATATATGGTTTCTGTAATAATTTGAAAATGTAAGTTTCAAAGTGCACACCCCATCGAACGCAACTGAAGTACAATAATATAGTTTATAATTACCTGGATTCGAACGTGCTTCCCATCGACGCCACCCCATCGACGCCACCCCATCGACGCCACCCAAGCAATGGGGAACGTCCCACATGACTTCAAACTCGGCTGCAACTCTCAGCCAATTTTCCTCTGTCAAGGGCTCGAACACTAGAGGCTCCAGAACGCTCCATATGACAGTCGTCGTTTCAAAAACAATATTTGAAATCGTCTAGTCAGCAACAAGAAATTCACTCTCAAGCTGGGTGAAGTTTTTTCCAGAAGCAAGGAACCTGAGGAAAGGATACGGGACAGGAGTTACGATTCTGTTATGAAGTCTAACGACCATGAGGGAACCAGAGGGAAATAGGCTTCTTGTAACAAATCAAGAGAATTCCGAGACTTCAACTGCAATCCATCGAAATTCAGATAAAATGCAGATGAAATTAGAAGAAAACGACACCGAAATTCAAGCCTATTTCCCTATGGTGTAAACTTACTTAAGTGTGATAGCAAGCCTTTCCCCTGGGGGGATAGGTTTGCGCTGCGAACGCTTCATGAGGTGCGGCTCAACTATCGCCAGTAGTTTATCGAACGCCTCTGGTGTCATTCGGAAGTTGTCGTAGAAAACCTCGGGGTCTTCCCTCTTCATAACGGGGATGGTGGTATGCCACGTACCCATGGTGTCGTGGTGACGCAGGAACGGCCGCACCCACCATCTCCTGGGCTATTTGCCCTGACTTATCGCGGCTCTTTCTGCCGCCAAAGCATATTCGATGCCGAGGATTGCCCGCCTCTTCACCTGTGTCTCTAAAGCCCATCCTGAAAAAGAATACAAGATAAGCAAAGGACATGAAGAATCATATGACTTTCGGGTGAGAATCAGTGAAACATTATATTGATAGCAAAAAACTAACTGTAGCTGCTGCTTCGTTTGCGGACTACGCCATGCCGCCTCTTCCGCCTCAAGAGCGTCAACAGGGACAGGCCGGTGACACCCAGGCCTGCAAGCATTGTGCGCGGAGAGGCCACGAACCCGTTCTTAGATGCTCTGCAGAGGAAAATACATGGTGTCAAATTAAAAACGCAGGCGCTTCAGGCCTCTGGCAGCCCCTCCCCCTTGAACTTGAAAGTTTACTAGCCATAGACACGCATAGGATCATCATGGAAAACTCAGCAATGTAGGTGCGAGAGACAGAGGGATGAAAACGAATCTCAGAATCGGTGCAAGGAAAGCTGAGTCGAGGCGTTAAGTGAATTGGCCTGTCTTGTTGGAATTTAGGGGCTCGGCTACTAAGAAGTCTTATTGTATTTTCTTGGTTTGCAACTCCAAACCCTTGAATTGTCTTTAAAGTTAGCGCTTGGTATCTTTGGCTCGAAATGACCATTCCTAAGTTTGTCTATGTCACACCTAGGTCGAAATTTTGACACAAAACAACTCAAGTCCTTACCCTGTATCACAGAGATGCCCCACAAACAGACAACGACAACAATCAACAATTGCAGAAGCAGCAGAATAGCGCGCGCCTTTGGAAAACACGACGCCTTCTAACAATAACAACTGCGGATCGCTCCACTAGAGGCGCGGAAGTGCAGGCAGTTCAAATTGCGACTGTTTTTACTAAAATGACGACGTAAATCTCACGGCAGCCGGACTTGCGCTAACAATTACCGATTTTATTGCGAAAAACAGGATACAATTATGCCAGGGACGGGTACGGGTACGCCGCCTTTGTTGTGCCGAAAACGCGTGGACTACTTCTGACGCCATGTTGGTAACTGGGGCTAACAGTGTATTGCCAACCCAACAACTTATTTATCCACGATTCCTTCATATTTAGTTCATTCGCCCCATATCCAAAAATAAATGTGTACATTTCAATAATTTCTATTAGTTTTTATTGCACCGCAATGGGAAGGTCCATATTATTGGTGTTTCCTTAAACTATGACAGGCTTAACCATGAGCTTGTTAACTGTGAGTCCATTGTGGGAGCACTATGATTGAACAATTGCTGGAATCTGAGGGGTGCAGTTAAGGCTCACTTCCGCAGGACTTCAGGCCATGGAGCTCGGTCAGTGGATAACCACGCCTGTGCCTCAGTTATTTCAGATGCAATGGCGATAGAAGTAAAACAACATATTAAACACACAAGGTGAGCAGCAAATTATACTAAAATATAGCCCTACCCCCTTCCCACTTTGAACCAATGATGATTCTAATAAAGTAAAAGCAAAACTTGCTGAAAATCCTGAACAAAATTGCTGAGACATTTCAATCAACATGCCTGGTTTTCAAAATAAAGTAAATTGAGAGTTCAAAGAAGTTTGGTAATTGTCAATAGAAAATTAGATTGCAAATATAAGATTTTGAAAACCCCAAAACAAAAAGAGAAAAAACAAATGCCTCTAATCAACCAAATAGTTTAGGAGCAAAAGAGGTCCCAAACTAATTTCAGACCTGTCCGCCAAAATCTATGGCGGAAGTGGTTGGTCGTTTAATTACAAGCCTTCACAATCACTTCACACAATTGGCAATGATACGTACTCTGATTCAGAAAGGAAGAAAAATTTGGACCGGATTTAGTTGTTGAGGGTGGTTTAAGTTTGGGTTTGGGTTTGTTTCTGCAATTCTTTAGCCTATGAGATAATTTACCCAAAGTCCCAGCCTGTGAAGGGCCCAATTCCTTAGGACCAATGTAGTAGGTTGTCTGTAAAAGAAATTAACATATCAGCAACTTTTGATGCAGAAACTTAAGGAAGGGGAATGAAAAGAAATACATACCTCACATCCAGTAGGGAACAATTCCACGATCTTCTGAGCCAAAGTATATAAGAGATTGTAAGGGACCCAATAATTTCAAGAAAGAGTTGTTAAAGATAAAATACAACAATTGTGAAACTTACTTTTCAGTGTTTACTTGTACTTTTTAAATTATGATTTCAACTATCTTGTCCCTCTGAGCTTCTTTCAGAAACACAGGTTGCTCCTCGTCCTCATCCTCTAGAGCGTCTTGGTACGCCTTCACTATATCTTTTCCAACAGAATCACCGTTCAGAGCTGCAAGCAAATCCTGAAGAAAAAAAAAGAAAAAAAAATCTCCTAATTGAATAATTGTAGGCGTAACCAAGAAATTTTTTTTAATCTAAAATTTCTACCGTAAAAGTGCAAATTTAAAAACAAAGCATTGAACGGAAAGTAAAGCGCAATATTACTTAGATGATGAAATTGAGATCTAAGTGTAACTCTAAGAATTGCATACGTTGAGCAAAACCAAAGCAATCAAGAATTGTTTTGAATACAAAAGTAAAAATATGAAACAATAAACTATTCTGAATCAGATCACTGCCCGTTCTCTTTCCAGACAAGAAGCTAAATTGCACATTGAGATAAAATATTTCAGTAGGGGTTTCCAATAAGAGAATGCTAAATTTACTTACGAAGTCTTCCACAAAGTTGGAGTTAGCAGGTGCATTTAGTTTAGATCCGGCAGCTGCGGTTCCTGGCTCTGCACAAGATGGTCCCGCTTCCTGTAAGAAAAGAAACAGTTACACACAGCCACAACCTAAAAAACCAACGACACAGACATAAAAAAGAAAAGGCATACGGCACCTCCCTAAGTGAGAAGAGAAAATATGTGGGACTGACAACAAAAAACGAAAGCCACAACAAACTTCGTCTCTGATTCGTCTCGCACTAAATGCCCATTCTCACGAGAGATGGTGCTGGCCCTGCTAGCCTCGCAGCAAGGCTCGCTCGGCCTCAAGTTAGTGTTGCCACTCTCCCGTGCCATCACGCCCGAGGACGCCTCAACGTGCCGCTTGAATACATTTGCAATATTCACCTACGAAGCGTTGACCGCGGTCCAAACTGGGACATAAACATTTCTCGGCGATACAAGTTACGTTCGTAGACTCGCGTTATACGAAACGATTCTGCAAAGAGCGTGTTTGATAGAGTTAAAGTGTGTCATTTGAGGTTATGGTGAGTCACTGTTTTAATAAAATCATACCAAACCGTTCCACAGCCCCAAAAACTGTAGTCATATTCGTGTTCTGCGGCGTTTTCCGCGTGTTTTGGTCTACTTTAGGGGCTCCAGATCGGTGGAGCCCCTTAGGTACATAATTACCCCGGATTGTTTGTTCGGACGTTACTCCTGAAGTTTCCTTTAAATCTGGTTACTCCAGCTTCCGTGGGGGGAAGGGGGCCTTCGACGAACGATTACGCGTGCGCCAATGCAATAACGAACCCCGTCGAAACCCATCCATGTTACGGATGTGAAGCCAAAGCACGGCTGTAAGTTGGAACCTCTACCTTGAAGCTAGAACCTTACTGCAATCACTGCAAGAAAAAGTGTAGATAGTACAACAAAAGTACAACAAAAACTGTACAATAAAAGTACAACAGGGATTGTAGAAAGTACAACGAGAATTGTACAAACCACAACGAGGCCTGGACTGCACAGCACTCGTCATGCCCGTTCCGTTGTACTTTGTACAACAATTGTACAACAATTGTTGTACTTTGAAAGTACAATAAATTCCTGATAAAAAATTTGCCAGTAATTTCTGTACTTTCGTTGTGGTCTTTTCTTGCAGTGATGTCGGACCTGATCTTCGTACACTACAAATCCAAGTGTAGGACAAGTCCACACTTGTAGGCGTCGACGAGTTTGTCCCACGCTTGCAAGAGTCGACCAGTTTTGTCCGACGCTTTGAAGTGTGGACTACAGTGTCCTACACCTGCAAGTGTCGACCACACTATGTCCTGCGCGTAGTTTGCTGCAAAACACGGCAAACTTCAGTTCCATAAGCAAGCTGGAACTGTAAAAATTCTGCAGTTCGTTATTACATAAAAATGCACTCCATAACTGCAGTTTTAACTGCAATTTAACTATAGATCCTACCACGCGGGTACACTTGCAAGCGTAGGACAAACTGGTTGACGCCTACAAGTGTCGACTGTACTTGCGCATCTAGTTTCAGCGGAATAAGGGCCGTGCACAAATGACGCCACGTTTCTTGCAACATTTACGTAGGATCACCGCAAGACTTAATAACTCCAGCCAAATTTGTACAACAAAATTAACCAAAAATCTGAAAATTTCTTAAATTTATTGAAACCTATCTCAAATCTTCCCAATATCAGTAGTTTCGCCAGAAATTTAACCTAAGTTATTTGATCTGTACATCAAAATACACAGTAATTTCCCTTTGCTTTTGACCCCATCCTCTACCCCCCTAATTTCGTCACATCCAGTGACCCCCCTTCCCCGTGACGTATGCTTGCAAGGACTCGGAGTGTGGGAATCAATGACTTTTATTTCGAATCGAATCTTAGGTTATTTTTCGAATCGAATTCGAATCAAATCGCGAAGAAGTTGCCGAATCAAACTCGAATCTAACTGAACAATTCGAAGCAGACTCGAACTTTTCTGTCATTTTATAAATTTTCCCACTCTCTGTGCACCTTAGTTCGAAGACGCACCACCAAGGATTCGAAATTTCGAATTATTCGAGATCGAACTCTGCAAATTCGTCTCCGGATTCGATCCGATTTGGTATCGAACTATTCGCCCACCCCTAGCCAGTACACACTTACAAACGCATGAAGTTATACGGCGCCAAGCATATGCAGTCTCGCATGCAGTTGTAAGTGCGTGCTTGGCCAAGCATGCGTTTTGAAGTGTGAACTTGCAAGCATGCGTTTACACTGAGAATGAAAGAGTCGGGATCATTACCCAATTTTGGGTGAGGTATATTTTACCACCCGAAATTGTGTGAGGTTTTGTCACCCAAAATTGGGTGAGGAAGGTTTCGCCCAAATTTGGGTGAGGAAGAGTGTATCAGCTACCTACATGACTACATTGTATTATCACCCAAATTGGGTGAGGAAACGCCCAAATTTGGCTAAGACTGATCAGGACTCTTTCATTCATTCATATTATTTGTGCACAGCCCTTTGGTAAAGTTGATGCAAGCTATGCACAAAAAACTTCATAGGCTATTTATTTATTGTGTACAAAGCTCCTATCCTTCTGCATGGCGAAAACATGGTGCGCACCACACTTGCGGTGCGGTGATGACATGGAGACATGCGGTCAACCTACTCCGCGTTTCGTGACGCGGTCAAAGTAGTTTGGGTAAACAGTTTTGTCACGACTGTTGTTGCCGCTCGCATCAAGTGTCTGCCTCTGCCTGCGGCTATTAAATGCCCCCACTCACCCAATTCAGGCGTGCAAATACCATATAAGAACAGGAGCTGCAGCTGGTCTAGTCTTAGCCGGGTTTTTCTTTCACCTACCCGCTATGGCTGCAGGTACAGTATATTGCAAGTGGCCTTTAATCGAAAGGATGTGCTTTTGCAGAGCGGCAGAGAACTTACCGTCAGCAAGCGTTATCTATCGGAATGAATTAATGTTTAGGACAAAAACACAAGTGCTTCAATTTTCGAAAGACGTGATAGGGCGAGTCCGTTGCGTGGACGCCGATTTAAACAGCTTCAAAAGTCAAAAAATATTTTTAGGCACGAAGTAGCCTTATGAGTTTGTCTCAGGTTTTTTTTTTTTTTTAGTCTGGCCCTTTAAGGCATTTTTGAAATTCTCGATACGATTTTCATAAGACTTGGCAAAGTGGCATAACGAAGTACCCTGATTTCACTGGTAAAGTACGGAAGAGAATTTAACGCCCAGTTTTGAGTAATTTTGAATTAAAAGCGACGTTACTATGGCAAAACTCGACTCGTCAGCGAAAACCAAGCGGAGAGGGGGGAGTTGAGCCACCAAAATTTAAATCGGACCAATAGCAGCGCTCCTTTTTGCCTCTGTACAGCTTACACAAAAAACGCTGGCACCCCTGAAAAAGCGCGTTCGAAAAAAAATCGTCTTTCACTGCAGCTAGAAGAGATCCAACAATTGCTTTGACGTTGTTTCCGAACGTGGTCATTTGGATCGGCCGGTCGGTCGGTCGGGGATTGTTGACCAGAGTGTCCCGGCGCCCCTGCGCAAAGGTTCAGAAGTGCCAACCTCAAATGTTCGTTACTCTTTGAATCGAAGTGAAATAGAACATTAAACTGCGTGCCTGTGCATATTCATCTGAGAATAAACATTCCCTAATGTAGTTTGAGTGTGACTTTATGTCCCATTTCGAAAACAATTGGCGTGTAGCTGCTCCTTGTAGAGAGGTTTGATGGAACTTCTGAATATAAGACGAAACTATCTGGACACGGCGGCAGTGAACCTTTCTAACCTCAAAGTATTTAAAAATTGGTGAAATGAATTATTTTACTGCACGTTTCTGTGAATAACTTGTCCTTCATGTATTATAAAAGTGTCATAAATGCCTATTTTTTTCACACAAATTGATTCGCAACTGGTCATGTACTTAAGTTTTAGTATAATTGATAATGGTCTACCAAACATAAAAAAAACTCCACTCAACGCAGTCCTAGCCTCCGCTATATTTGTTAAACCAGAACATAAATACTAGCATAAGGCAAGGCCTTGTGGGATGGGCTTCGGGATGAATGTTAGAGAAACACGTTTGTGCTGTTTTCTTCTTCTTCTTCGTCTGCGCGGGATGTTTTGAATGCGCGTTGTGGTGGATTGTCGATTATTTTATATTGTATTACATGTTGGCACCATTGTTACGGGCACCACTGTTTACCACTTCTCCCATATTATTTTTCGATACGATTTTTTACAGTAAATCATTGTTTTTACATCTTTAAACACACTTATTTTCTGATATTTCGTGTTTCCATATCTCCGCAAAAAATTATCCTACTTTATAACATTTTCTTTCCCTGTAATTGTCCTTCGACTTTTTTTTTTTGGAATGATGTCATCCCTGGAAATACGCCATGCGAAAACCCCACCGGAATTGTGAGCATGGCCGATAGTTGCAGTTAGATAGGGCAGGTTATTCTGGCCTCAGCCAATGAAATTAACTTCGTGACTACCAGGATTTCTTGAAATCGTATTTTTTATTGAATGTATTTTACCTAGTTTTGTTTAACAATTCCATTTGCGTTTTCCCCATCTTATGTTTTTCAGGTCAACAATGCATAGCGCTCGCGTCCTTCATGGCGCTAGTGTTGTCCGGCGTGCGGTACAAGACCCCTGCCGAAACGAGTACCGCAGTCCCCACCGAAGTTGACATCGTTGTGGTTGGCGGCGGATCTGGTGGTGCAACTGTGGCAGGCAGGTTGTCAGAAGTAGCCAAGTGGCAGGTACGGATCCAAACTTTTGTAACACTCCTCGGGCTGGTTGCCGAAAAATTTTCTCTTGCCACCCAGTGACGACTGAAGATAGATCAGTTCGGGAATTTGTGATCATATGAGGAGGAAAGAAGATACTCCCTCCATCATTCATGGTGGTTGACACGCCATGTCCTCTGAGTCCGTTTGGAAACAACGTGCACTACCCCTTCCATGCAAAAAACTATTAAGCACTGTAAATGAAGATGAGTGACGTGAGTAACGTGACATTAACTGCCAGGTTCTGCTGCTGGAGGCAGGCCCAGAAGAACCACTTGTGCAGCAAGTGCCACCGTTCCACTCACACACCTACACCAACAGCGTCTATGACTGGCGACTCAAGGTGCAGAATTCACCCAATGACCACACCGGCACCATAGCCAGGTACATGTGTTCGGATGTGCAAAGAAAGCAAGCTGCTTCCTTTTTGTATTGTGTTCCGATTGCGTCGTCAGTGCAAGAACAAATTCGTATCTGAACCCCCTTTTCCAAACTCAGTTGTTGTGTTCGTAGTTGTTGCTACGATTGGCTTGAAGCGCAAGGCTTAGTTGCGTTCCTTCCGTCTATCACAGCGAATCAGAGAATTTTCTTCATACGCTTGAAGACACACTAAATGTACAATTTTGTACGAGACATTATTACAGTTTTTTGTGCAGATGAACTTTTCGTACAATTTTCCTACGCAAATCTGCACAAATTCCCCCATTTTTGTACAAAATCTCGTAACAAATTGCACGAGAAGTTCATCTGCACTAAAAACTGTGGTGATGTCTCGTGCAAAATTTGTACAAAAGCATTTAGTGTGGACTTGACGCTGGAATACGTGAAGCGAGCGCGGTTGTATTATTGACTAAGTAGGCAGTCTCGCTTCAGTTCTACAGGTCGTGAGCATGGGCTGCAGCGTGCCGTGCATCGTGGTTTACATGGGGTGGACGAGAGGAGGACCTTTAAAATTAGTTGTGCTTGGAAAGCGTGAAATGAGGGGGTATTCTTAATGGGAGTGACAAAGAAACTGAACAAGAGGAGGACACTCGTGTTCAGAAAAGTATGAAAAGTTCTCTTAATCTCTGATAGATTTCCTGGCCTGATATTCTTCCTCATAGTCTGAAATATATTCTGATAGTCTAAAAATTTTGCTGGTAGTGTCACAGTTGAGGTCTGAAATTCTGACAACTACACCCAAGTGAGTGAAAACAATAGCCGACGTTCTGAAAGGAACCTCTGACAATCTGAAATAACTCCTTAATCTGAAAGCTTTGTCTGAAAACCTGAGAGCCACCTCTGACAGTCCGACCTAAATCGTTTGTGTGATAGCTTTGTCTAAAGACCTGATAGTCGACGAAATTTGATGTGTTTAAGAGAAGTTGGCTGACAGTCAGTTTGATTGTAAGATGGAGAAACAAATCCCTTTTTCTGGTGATTTCAAGGTGCATGGTACAGTGGGAATGGCACATTGTCTTATATAAATGAGGTATCGTTCTTTTTGCAACAGCTGTCCAGGCAGCCAAGGTCACCTTTACCTGGAAGGTTTACAAAGGTAATCTTGGCAGCCATGACAGCTGTTGCCTTTACAGCAAATCAGATGCCAGGCCTGTACTATCAGGTTTCAGGAAAAGGGAGACCTTTCACAACTTGGACTATCAGGCCTTCAGACAATGCTTTCCGAAACTCAGCTATCAGAGGTGCGCGAATTTTGATCAGGATGTCAGAATTCAGATTCTGATCGCTGAAACTCTGGAAAAATTTACACGAGTGGAGTGAGTTGGTGCGCTGCTCAAGGTGTTGCTGCATTTGCGAGGTCAACATGGCGGTGCAGAGGATGCAGCATGAGCACTTTGCTGGTACCTACCCTTAATTATCTGCATGTGCAGGGGCAAAATGCTGGGAGGATGCAGTGCTCACAACAGCGTGGTTTATTTGCGAGGATTGGAATCCGATCACGAATGCTGGGAGAAGGCTGGGGCAACGGGTTGGGGCTTCAAGGTGCGTAGATTTGACTCATGGTCAACTTTTCTTAACACTTCATATCTTTATTGAGTCGTACCATCGATTGGGCTAGTTCCTGTGCGAAGCAACGGGTTCTCGAACGGCGATAAACTCACTACAACTGGGAGTTTTCAGGAAACGCTCCAAAATGAACTGGCAGACTTAAATGTGCTTGGAACCACTATTCTACTTACGAACCCGCGTTAATTAAATATGGCGAGCAACCGACAAGTGGATAGCGATCGGAGTTTTTAGCCCACACAATCGTAGCTCTTTAGGGCAACCCTGTGACGGGTATAGTACTTCGGAACGTAAGCATGAACACTGCAATTCGATTGGTAAGTTTGCTTGCCACTCCAGTGGCGCTCCGTTTTGAATGCTAAAATTTGGCCTTCTGGGCCCGGATTGGCCTCTTTGAATGCCAAAATTTGGCTTTCCGGTGAACTTGAACGCCCAATTTTAGCATTTTAAAAGGCCAATCCGGCCCAGAATGCCAAATTTTGGCATTCAAAACGGAGCGCCACTGGAGTGGCAAGCAAACTTACCAATGTAATTACAGTGAAGTTCTTCTGACCCTCTGCAGGAAGTAGCTTATGTATCGGCCACAAAATACATGTTTCTTTGTTTCCATTGTAGGACGTGCTGCCCTTTTACAAGAAGTCTTTAAACACACTGGACTCGGACTTGGCAAAGAATACAAAATATCACGCTACCGGAGGACTTATGAGCGTTCAGCGGCCTCCCCACAGAGACGAGAACGCCAAGCTGTTGCGTGACACCTACAAGGTAACTCCCAGACAACATAAAACGGTTCTACGACAGTTCACACAAATTTATTCTCACAAGGAAGGGTCTCCTTTAATTTTTTTCTTTTTTTTTTTGCAAATTTTGAACGAGACATCACAGATTTTTGTGCTGAAGAACTTTTTGCACAAATTTGTACACGATTTTGTTCGAAAATGGGAAATTATGGGCAGTTTTTGGTTAAAAAAAATTGTACGAAAAGTTCATGTGCACTAAAAACTGTATTATACATAACATTATGTGTGTGGGGCAAATAGTTACACTGTCAAACCAAGTGTGGACATTCTCCACACTTCGTGGTGTGGAGTATGTCTCCGATTGCATAAACAGAGTTTACAGTCTCCACACTTCAAGTGCGGAGTAGCCAGGCGCGTAATTAGGGGGGGGGGGCGACCGCCTAATTACGCCCCTGGGAGTAGCTCAAAAAGCCCCTCTCTCTTCACGGTAAAAACGGTTCCTGGTTTTGGCATCCCTATGTCTTTTCTACAGGTTTCCTGGGAAAACCGGGAACCGTTTTTACCGTGTTGGCATAGTGCAAACGTGGAGACCTCCACACTTGTACACTTAAAGTATGGAGACTGCAAACTCTGCTCTTCGAATGAGGAGACTGAAAACTCGACACCTCCGTGTTTCAAGGGTGGACTTGTCCACATTTGGTTTTACAGAGCAGGGGCACCTTGTTTTGTTTGCACTTCGAAGCCTGTGGCACTGAAAATAGGCTGGAAAGACTGCGAGGGCTATACAAAAAAGTATTAAAAACGGGCAATACTTTTGAGTATTGACAAAGTTTGGCTCTGAACTGACTTAAGTACCAAGGTGACACAGGAATTGACTTCAGAATGGATTACGAATGACATTTATCAGACAAATGAACAGAAATTTTGTCAGATGATCAGTAATAGTCGTCTTTCCTCTATATACATGGGAGTGAGCAGGAGGGGAGCGTTAAGGCGGTTCCGACTGAAACACTCCTAAACTGCACACTAAATGTTATGTACAATTTTGTACGAGAAATCACAGTTCTTTGTGCACACAAAATTTTCATAGTTTTTGTTTTAAAAAAAAAATTACACAAATTTTCTATTTTTGTGCGAAATTGCGTACAAATTTGTTCGAAAAGTTTGTGTGCGCCAAAGAACTGTGACTTCTCGTACAAAATATGTGCAAAAACATTAAGTGTGAAGCCAGCCCACTTTGGTATTTCTTGGTTGCTCGTGTTTTTTTTTACTTTTTATGTGTGCACGCCTCCAAACGCTTTACTCCACGTTATCCGTCTGCAGGACGCTGGGTTCTCTGAGGTGGACTTCAACGGCGGCGACGAAGAGGGATACGGTTGGGTACAGACCACCACCGAGCGGGGGCAGCGAGTCAGCGCCAACACGGCCTTCTTGTACAAGCAACGCAAAACTCGCAAGAACTTGCACATCTTGACTCGGGCGCACGTCCGGAAGGTGCACATCAACACCGCCACCAAGCGCGCCGAGGCGGTCGAGTACACGGACAAGGAGGGCGTCACGCACGTCGTCAAGGCCCGGCTAGAGGTACGCGTCTCACAGTGGGCCAGGACGGTCAAGATTCCGGACGCGTTTAGAGATTCATAGTCGCTAAATGGAACTCGAACCGAACATGTCCACCAATGAATTGCTCTCCGAACGAGGAATCCATTGGTAGGGTCACATGTTCGGTTCGAGCCCTGTTACGTGACTCTGGAGGTCAGACCACGTCTGGTGTTTTGGCCGCCTGTGCCGGTCTTCTGGCCCACTGTGGGTCTTTCGTCGTCTTGAACTCATTGAACGAGACCGCCCTGCCACGCTTTTTGACCCAGAGGCTGCACTTCTATTATTCTACGAATGTGACATCAAATTCGTTTAATTGTGAGTTTTGTCACGTTAGTTTGAAGACGATGTCACATGCGTTGGGACGTGACACGGCCGTTCTATAAGGATGTCACATTCGTTTAAATGTTGATCCACATTTTCAAAGGAACGTGACAAAATTCATCTGTTTAGGGCTATGACTTCACGTTCGTTGAACAACAATGTCATGTTTTCTTAACACCTGCTGAAGCGTGTTGCGCACTTCTCTGCAACCTCAACAGTGTACTCACGAGTACGCTCTCCAGAGCGTGTACTCGGTTGAGTACACTCATTTCAGTACACACCCAGGAAAGTGTACTCATTGGCTGAGCGATTAGCGAAGCCAGTTACTCCAGTATGGTTGAAAAGTTATGCCTGTCTGTCCGTCTCGTTCGGTCTGTCTGCCTGTGTCTGTGTGTCCGCACTACTCGTCCCAAACGACTCGGCCGATCAGGGCGAGATTTTGCAGGGTTGATACATATGTCCTTGGCTCACTACACGAAAAAATTCACCTTTCTATCTCAATTCATTCAGTTGTACCAACGAAAAAACACTTAAGGACACTGTACGGTGAAACTGGCATGTCCTAAAAATATTTGTCACAGGAAGGTCATTTTGTGGTCAAAATTCAACCATTATAAGATGAATTTATTCCCAAAGTTGGGTTCCCCAACCCCAATAAGTTTCTGAGTAATGGATGTTTACTTTAACTTTTAGTCGTTTCTCCCAAAGTCTCCCCACGACAAAGGAAAAATTACCAAAATCTCAGATTCTGGCAATTGAACCTTCAAAGACATAAGAAAAGATAGCGTTGGGACATTTTAAAATATCAGTCCAGAATAAGGTGTTAAAGCTATTTTACTGACCCCACTTTTGTTTTTCTTCAAATTCCACAGATTTTAACCCATTATGGTCTTGTTTTTGTTTTTTAGAAAAACGAACGGAGATATTTTTTTAAAAAAGTTCAATGCTATCTTGTTTCTCTGTAAAAAAAGATTTGCCAGAATCTGAAGCGTGGGTAGCTTGTCCTTTGTCGTGAAGAGAATTTGAGAGAAACGACTAAAAGTGTACGTAAACATCCATAACTCAGAAACTAAAATGAGGTGGGGCACTACTCTTGGCATATGAGTTTATGCGATGGAAAGGAACTTCTACCCATAAATTTAGACATCTGACACAAGTATTTAAAAAATGTTAAATAGTAACTTTTTTCACTTTACAATAACCTTAAAAAACGGCAGAAATAGTGCAACTTTTTGGTGACTTTACATTTTAAAGACATTTTTACATAGTTTCGTATATTTTGGAAGGTGCTGATGACGAAAATGAAATCAATTTTGACCCCTGACGTAACTTTCAACCACGTGGGGGCTACCTCGACCCAAATTTTCTAACATAATTTACTGTCACCCTTTATCACGTGGTGCACTACTCATTGCCTCAACAAACCTTGAAGCAGCTTGCCGAAAGCAAGCAGGGAGCGCTGCAGGCCAGGGTTGGTGTAAACGCCAGGTGTGGACTGTCGTAATAGGGTATTTCGGAAGAGACTCAAACCAAAGGCCAGCACGCCAACGGGAGAAACAAATGAGCGTCGCGCTGACGTGCTCGGGAGTGGTGGGGGCCAAAATAGGCGGAGTAGGGGTAGAGGCGGCGCGCGCACGGTGCCCCCACTCTGCCAAATATAGCCCCCACCACCGCCCAGCACGGCCGCGCGAGGCTCGTTTGTTTCTCTTGTTGCGGAGCCGGTTTCAGGTTTGAATCTTCTCCGAAGTACCCTATTGGCGCAGCATCGCGAAGCCTGTTACGACATGACACGGTCTGGCGTACACCCGAGGAGTTACCCACTTCTTATTTTGGTGAACACATGCTTCCGGATTCTCACGATTCCTGAATAAATCCCATAGAAAAAGGGAAAGATAATTAAAGAAATTCCTTTGTTTCTTAGTGTTTTGCGACACTATTGCAAGATTACGACGACATATCATTGAAATCACAAGGATTTTCAATAAAATTTTGAAAAAATTCGAATGATTCCCAGGTTGAATGTACACATGATTCCCGGAGTGGGTAACCCCTCGCGTACACCTACCTTGTATGATAAAGTACACATCCAAGCGTTGATAATCACTGTATCGCAAAACCAGAGACATTTCCGAAATCAGCACCAAAGATCGAAATCGCAAACAAGGAAATAACGCCGCACTTTAGTAAATATCTGAGAGAACTTTCTCCTAGGGCTCAAATGGAAACTTATTCCCATGATGAGTGTACGCGTGAGTAAATGCTGAAGAGAGTGTTCAGTGTACACTGTTGAGTTTGCTGAGTTTGGGTATGCTTTTCACGAATGCGTCATGCTTGCAGATCATCGTCAGTGGAGGCACCTACCTCACTCCGCCACTACTCATGGTATCCGGAGTCGGACCGCAAGAGCAGCTGAAAAAGGCGAACATACCTGTCATCTCGCATCTTCCGGGAGTCGGAAAGAATTTGCAGGTATTGATAAAAACATTGAAATGTGAGAGGTGAAAATTCATCGCTGTGAAGGTGACGCATACAGTAGGCCTAGACATGTCAGTTAGGAGGTTGTCATCAAAAGTAATGCAAACTGGCTGGTTTTCGTAGGAAAAAGCTAGCCTCTCTCTGAAAGGGGGTCACATTTTGACGCCTACTGGTAGAACAATCCTAACTGTCAATCCAGATGCAAGACAATCCTATCTGCCAGGGCAGATCCGAAACAATCCTAACTGATAAGGTGGCTGAAACTGGTAATAAACTCACTTCACTGCAGTGAATCGCGATATCTCGGATATATAATGTTCACATTTTTAAATACTGATGAAAATTTCTTACTAGCTCTTCCGCAAGAAGTTCAATGTAGTGTGTGAGCGTCACGGACTTCAAGATAAGGACGATTTTGACGTCAGGTGCAGTTGAGATGGTTCTGTATCGACACCGACAGCTAGGATTGTACTGTGCCTGCACTGACAGTTGGGATTATTCTACTAGGTCGCGTCGATTTGTATTTCTTGCCGTAATTCATTCTGATTTGTAAATGTCAAGCTTAAAGAGTCGTCAGGAGAATAGTTGATCAAACTTTCATCATATCTGGTATGGAACAAAACACGTGAAATTTGTCAAACCGTATCTCGCATGAATTCTTGTTCGTTCCAGGATCATACTGTGCCTTTATATATGCCAGTCCTTCAGTTCACGCGAACTGCGGTAGTGCCAACAGTATCTCAATTGAAGAAAGACGCCGAGGATTACAAAAAGGTAAGCGGTTTACTCTGGAGTCAGCTTGGAATGTTTTTAGCAGATGATACCTCCAGCCTAGCTAGAAATATTATAGAAATAATATAATGATAAAGAGGTGTCAGCTAGCTTTCACTGTCCTGTAGTAGTTATTAGTGTGGGGGGGACCGCGGCGGCGGCCGCGTCGCGTCGCGCGTGGCGCAGCCCCTTCCACACGTTTGCGGCCGCTGCCGAGCCGAGCCAAGCCGTGCTCTCGGGTCGCGCTCGGCAGGAGCCGGTTCTACCGAGCCGAGCCGGCACTGGGAGAAAAAATGAAGGTTTTGACTGTTAATCTTAATGCCACTCTTCACTGTACATCGAAAGAAGGTGTTTACCGTACCCAGGGATACAGCAGACAACGTACCTCAAGGAACGGAATCCACTGTACCCTGGGAACATGCATTCACCGTACCTCGGAAACTCTTCAGACATCGAATTCATCATAAATGTAGAATGAAGGCAAAATTTTAAATTTGCGATAGAAACAATTCGATGGCAGAAATAAATACATCTCAACAAGACGAACAAAATATGATAAGCATGTTATGACCTCAGACTCGAAGTTTGGCAGCAATCGGCGTCAGAAGTTTCTAAAAGGGTCCAAAATCGTACTTTTAGAAAATTCTGACGCCGATTGCTGCTGAACTTCGAGTCTGAGGTCATAACATGCTCATTTTATTTTGTTCGTCTTGTTGAGATGCATTTATTTCCGCCATCGAATTGTTTCTATCGCAAATTTAAAATTTTGCCTTCATTCTACATTTATAATGAATTCGATGTCTGAACAGTTTCCGAGGTACGGTGAATGCATGTTCCCAGGGTACAGTGGATTCCGTTCCTTGAGGTACGGTGTCTGCTGTATCCCTGGATACGGTAAACACCTTCTTTCGATGTACAGCGAAGAGTGGCATTAAGATTAACAGTCACAACCTTCATTTTTTCTCCCAGTGGGGTCGTGCTTTGTGTCGCTGCCGAGCCGAGCGGTGCTCTGTGGCTGTGTCGTGGCCAGCCGTGGCACTGCCCAGCCGAGCCCTGAAGGGGGACTTCGGGGAACCGGTGGCGACTCCGCGCTCGCCCAGGGCTTTTCCGACGCAGCTCGAGAGAAAATTTCCAGAAAAGCGTGCCCCTATTTGCAGCACAGCACAGTGACACATCGCGCGTAGGGTCAGACGCCCCAACTTTAAGCGATGGCCCCCACGGAAACTAACAGAGGGGCAACGCGAACGAAAGCGGAAGGCGGACCGCAAACGCGCCCAGGCGAAGCGGGATTTTGCTCCAGCCGTGGCACTGCCCAGCCGAGCCCTGAAAGGGGACTTCGGCCGCCGGTGCGAGGCTACTGCTTCGCCAAGCTACTGGTGTATGAGAAACGCTAAAGTGTGCTGCTCGCTGCTCGGCGGCCAGCCCTGGACTCCCCCCCCCCCCTCCTCCCACCCCACCTTCCCCCAACACAGCAACACCGCATAGTTTTAGCAAATGGAATCCCTTGGACTGCAAAACAATAAATAGTTCAGAAACATTTTCGTATCATCTGCTGCCTAGACCGTTATAGTATAGGCTTTTTTTTGTAACTTAAGCTGATATCGATCGATCGATGGGACAGATCCTGCTGGATACTTCGAGTCACCGGGAGAGTGAACCTGTTTTCCATCAGTTTGCAACGGCTATTCTGCTGAGTAAAGTGCGGAACGGAAGGTGGAGCAAAGTGAAAATCGCACCGAGTCTCAACTTCCTCCAGGATCGAGTGTAATCACAAGTTTTTCCAATAAGTTAAAATATTTTTATCCGGTTCCGGACTTTGGACCTTAAGGGTCGCTTCAGCAAGATGGGTCTTGTACATTTGATTAGTTTTGAGTCATTGCCAATGTTCACAAGCTCGATGTGATGTTGACGCATTTATATCAGTTTTCGCCCTCCATAGGTTCCAAGTAGTCTAAACTTTACGTCAAATTAGCAACTTATTGTGCTGTTATTAAAAGAGGTTGCACTCTTCGTCAAATTCCCTTCCTTCTGAGACTAAGACTTGTGGGTGTTGGTCTCTAGACCACTAGGGGCTTGAACCTGATATTGATCCACTTAGATTTGTGTCTGCAGGGTGTACGTCCTAAGACCGCCAGGGGCTTGAAACAAGTTTAGACCCACTTAGACTTGTGTCTGCAGGGTGCTGTTCCTTTGACCGCCAGGGGCTTAAAACAAGTTTTGATCCACTTAGACTTGTGTCTGCAGGGTATGGGTCATGACCGGCGGGGCGGGGCTTGAGCTCCATATTGATCCACTTACACTTGTGTCTTCAGGGTGTAGCTCTTATGACCGCCACACACACTACAAGTTCAAATGTGTGCTTACGCTGAAAATGTTACGGTCGAACACATGGCCAAATTATGCTATAATTGGCGTGACAGGAAATTCACGCCGAAAAATGGCATGACATGTGAGTCACGCCGTCATGTGGCGGGAATGACAGTGCGTTTTACGAGAAAAGTCATGCCGAAAAAAGGGCTTGACAGGAAATTCACGCCTTAAATTGGCGTGAATTTCTGAGTCACGCCGATTTTGGACATGACTTTTTGTCATGCCGTATTTTGGCGTGACACTTTATTCACGCCCCTAAAACGGCACGAAGTCACACCGATAGATTTTCAGTGTAATTTCACAGCTTTGGGAGCGTACTTACGAGCACACACCTATAGATGTATGCCTGGCAAGCACACAGCTACAGGTGTTTGCTTCGCCAAGCACTCTTCTATCCCACCCATTAAAAGACTCCTACAGCTGTGTGCTGGGCCAAGCATAATCCATAGCAGTGAGCTTAGTTGCCAAACATACATCTATAGCTGTGTGCTTGCCAAGCATTTACCTGTAGCTGTGTGCTAGTAAGTACGCTCCCACAGCTGCCCTTACCAAAAACGGAAGGCAGATTTTAGTGTGTCGGGTCGCACTCTTTTCAACCTTGTTTCGCACTGGTTCCGGCAGTGCGAAGTTGATAGGAAAAGGTTTCATTTTTCGCACCGATTTCCGCCCTCCACCTGGTGCGACTTTCGTGCGAACTGAGTGCGACCGCCGCGAAAAAGGGTCGCCGAGACGGGCCTCGAACCTAGATTTACTGGCCACTGCCAATGTCCTTTATTCACTACACCACAAGTTCGCTCTGCGAGACAGCGAGGCGGCGAGCGGTGTCTCTCTCCAGCCAGCGAGCTGGTGACTCGCCACGCTGCCGCTGATACGATGGCAAGGAATGCAGCTATCAAGTGGTTTTCGCGGCGGTATCATCGTATTGTCATTTCGACTCTTGCTGCCTTGAGGGCTCATATTCATTTAATATTTGTTTAAATGCTAAATATGTTTTAACGTGATCACCCCGAAATTGAAACAACAAAGTATTCAAAAGATTCAGATTAGTTCATTTTAACTTGAATATGAAATTTATTATCAAACAAGAAGAGGCAATCATGTCAAAATTTCAACTAATTACACAGTGTACTAAGCACACATTTTTCGTACACTCATCCTTGAATGGGCATTCAATCAATATTTATTACCGTCTGTGCACTTTAATAGAATTTCGTTAAGATGCCGAACAGATTTATCAAGACGAAATTTATAATATGGTTAATAAAACAAATAAAACTGTCAATATGCTCATTAATGTGCACATACGCGATTGAAGAGAAACTCATGTCAGAAAGAGTCAAGGGTGCAGAACCTTCAACCCATTATTAATCCACTTGGACTTGTGTCTGCAGGGTATGGGTCCTTTGACCGCCAGGGGCTTGAACCCGATGCTGCTCCGCAAGAGAAGCCCTTCGCAGCCGAAGAGCGACAAGCGTCTGTTCATTCAGGCCGCGGCGCAGGGTGGATGGTCGAACGGCAACCTGATGCCCTTCTGCGCCGAAAATACGGCATCCTCAAACTTCACCGAGTGTTATTACAATCAAGTGAGTACACCTTCAATGTTCATAACTTCTGCCGTATTAAGCTGCGTATGTAAGCTTTGGACAATTTAATACTTAAATTTGGGACAATAGTTCCATTATGTGTATAAGTTCTTTTGAAATTGTACCTTATCCAATTTTCGTACAAATTTGTTTAAATCACAGATGTATAAATGTGGGAATAGTTTTGTCATAAAAGTCTATAAGTCTCTTAAGAGACGTCGACACACTAAATGCAACGAAACGTTTCAGGCAACCATGAACGTAGCGCTCCTTCATTCCACGGGTACTGGGACTGTAGAGCTGAACACCACCGATCCTTTCAGCACCCCGTTCATCTATCAAAAGATTTTCTCCAGTGACCAGGTATGTTTGCTCGTTTGCTCCTGTCAAGAGGAAAGATGAGCACGTGTGTCGTTGTGCAGAGCAGAAGGGGTTTTGTTGCATTTATTTAGGAACCGCCACTTCCATCTCCCACTCCTCTGCCTGGGACAAAAAACTCCGTTTGAGCTCGGTTGCACTCGGAACGAGTACACTGTGATTTCAAGCACGCTCTCAGACTTGTATTGACTTTTTATCTCTTGCCAAAAAGTTTTTTGTGCAAACGTAATATGCACTATTTTCTCTTTAGCTTTGCACGTTTTTGTACATTATATAGGGCATTTGGTCCGTTAAACCTCACTTTTTGTCAATTGCAATGTACTTTTTGATTTCTGCACGATCTATTGACATTTTCATCTAAAAAAACGATCAAAATTGTGCATAGCTAAAGAGAAAAATGTACGTTTGCCCAAGAAGCTACATAAGCAAGGGTCAGAAAATTCCATACGAGACAGAGTGTAACCGCGAAGCACGGCCAAGCGATACACTGTCCCGTTGGCCTGACTTTCGGCTTAGACTTTTACCGAAGTATCCTCTTTGGTCACTATTCGTGCCCTGCTCATCAGGACGTGGCCGCCATGGCGGCCGGCCTCAAGGAGGTGACGGACCTGCTGGTGTCGTCCAAGGCGCTTCGCTCCGCGGGGGTGAAAGTGAACCTACCGGCCAACGGCGCGGCGTGCGGCACCAGCACAGTGGGCAGCATGGCGTGGTACGAGTGCCTCGTGCGCACCAACGGCGGCAAGACTTGGGGCCACGGCGTCGGCACCTGCAGCATCGGCTCTGTGGTGAGTGCGCAAAGTGGGCCAGAAGACCGTTGCTGGCTCCCGATACTTCAGATGCGTTTTGAAACGTCAGGTTTAATGGACATAATATAAATACCCTATAAAATGAACAAAATCGTGCGAAGCCAGGGGGTGGAAACGGCCTAGGCTCCGCCTGGTCCCATGCGCGTTACCAGTGCCGGTCTACGCCGCTCGGGCCGATGTTGTACTCTCGGACTCGTATCGACTTTCTATCTCTTGTCAAAAGGTTTTTTGTGCAAACGTAATATGTACTATTTTCTATTTAGCTTTGCACGTTTTTCACTATTATATAGGGTATTTAGTCCATTAAACCTCACTTTTTGTCGATTGCAATGCACTTTTTGATTTCTAGATGATCCATCTTAAAAACGACCAAAATTGTGCATAGCTAAAGAGAAAATAGTACAATTTACGTTTGCTCAAAAAGCTCCATAAGCAAGAGACAAAAAAGTCCATATGAGACAGAGTGTGCACACTATAGGACGGAAACTGTTTACAAAAGCGACAAAACCTTTTGATCATCCGTTAGATGAGAGTCTGAAGGGTGCTAATATGTATTGACATGTCTGGAAAACTGCTCCTAAAACGTTCTATTGGCTAAAAAGTAACAGAATTAGCGCTGAGCTGTTCTTTTGAATTTCTCATACTGGCAGCCGATTTTGACGCTGACGGCCGGTTACGTTTTCGTTGTCAGACGGTTTCGGGAGCAGTTTTCCAGTAATGTCAAGGCATATTAGCACCCTTCATAATATTTTCTAACATGAGTTCAAAGGTATTTGTCGCGTTTACGAACAGTTTCCGTCATATAAAGTGCAATGTCCGGCCGTGCGCCGCGTCACTTCTTCGCTTGTGTATAAAGTTTCAGTGTTTCGGCAGCTTCAAAATAAAAAAAACAATGGCATTAAATAAAAGATCACAAAATTCTACGTGGAATAGGCCCATTGCATATCCTTCTTACAGGCTTTATGTTAATCAAACATTGTTTTGAAAATGGGTTGTGGCGTTACAGCGGTTTTGGCGACACACATATTATGGCTTAGATAATGATAACTCGTTTGAGAACCACCATGAAACCTAGTGCATTCCATGTGGCGATCCATTACCTCTATTTTGTTCACTGCATGTTGGGCGAAAACTGAATCTAAATAGTATAAACATTGTGATTTATATCTGACACAGCGATCTTTTTATAGGTTAGTCGTCTTTCGCAAGCACGTGCTCGGCAGTGGTGGCACCTAAAATTATTTTAAAAATACCTGAACAAAGCTTAGAGAGCAAGCTTTCAGGGAAACACAGGCCTCATTTCCTTTCAAGACGAATCAAGCCCACAATTCGGATCGAACTGACGCGTTGCGGTGCCCGGCCGGCACGGCGCGCGCCGTCACTGGTAACGCGCATGGGACCAGGCGGAGCCTAGGCCGTTTCTACCCCCTGGCGAAGCTAGAGAGAAAAAAGTACATCCTACGTTTGCACAAAAAACTTTTTGGATAGAGATTTAAAGTCATTTCGAGTCTGAGAGTGCACTCTCAGTCTCATATGGACTTTTGTGTCTCTTGCTTATGGACCTTTTTTAGCAACCGTAAATTGTACTGTTTTGTCTTGAGCTATGCCCAATTTTGATCGTTTTTAAGGTGGTATTGGCAATGGGTCATGTAGATATCATTAAGTGCATTGCAATTGACAAAAAGTGAGGTTTTGATGTACAAAATACCCTATATAATGGACAAAAACGTGCAAAGCTAAAGATAATGTAGTACATATTACGTTGGCACAAAAAAGGTTTTGGCAAGACGAGTCAATACGAGTCTGAGAGTGTGTATAAAGTACGACACGAAAATTCTATCCATTTTTTCCTTTCCTTTTTCCATTAGATCCTTGAGACCATCTTGCACATTCTGCAGCCATACATTTTAGATATCTTTAGAAACGTATCCATGGACCGCATCGTACCTCGTTCAAAAAGTTTAGTCCTGAATACACTTGAAAACTAAAGCGTACTATCATCCTCCGTTTTCAAGCGTTTACTGATTACGCTTGAAATCAAGCGTAACAGGCTCATCCGCCAAGATCCCCCATATCTTAATACATGGGGGATTTTCGAATCTATGCTTAATTTGAATCGTAACGTCTTCCAGCGTTACTGTGTGCTTGGCTCAAGCATAGAGTTATACTCTTTAGTTTTTCTAGTGTAGCATCGCTTTGCCTAACTACGTGCTTTCTGTGTAGGTCGACTCGCGGCTGCGCGTGCTCGGTGTCCAGGGCCTTCGCGTAGCCGACGCATCGGTCATGCCGTGCGTGACCAGCGGCAACACCAACGCACCCGCCATCATGATCGGCGAGAGGGCGGCAGACTTCATTAAGAAGGACCACGGCGTTGCTTGAAGATCAGAATGATCGGGAAAGCAGCGATAATCCCTTTGACCCGTGGCTCTTCGAAGTTTGTTGACGTCCATCAGTGCAAAAAGTGTGTGGTTTAATTCGGACATAAAATGATTTACTCTAGTGCATCGCCCTTTTGACCCGTACCCCAACTCCACACACGTCGCTACACGCGTCGCTACACGCCACCCTCCTCCTCCTGCTCCAGCTCACGTGAACCATGAAACCAGGGTAAGGGTAGGTTGGGCAATGGCCATGGAGATCGTGAAGTCACACTCGCGCCTTCGTTGCAGGGGTTACGCACTTCTTCGAGATTATGACAAGGTAGGTTTACGCCAGACCGTGTCTTGTCGTAACAGGCTTCGTGATGCTGCGCCAGTTTCGACAATCCACGCCTGGCGTTACACCTACCTTCCTACCTTGGCCTGCGGCGCTTCCTGCTTGCCTTCGGCAAGCTGCTTTAAGGGTTCATTGAGGGAATGAGTAGTGCACTACGTGATGAATGGTCGGAGTCTACAAGCTAGGGCACGCCCCTCCGTCGAACCGAGTAGGCAGCTCCGCTTCGCTGCGCCGGCAACTCAGTTCGACAGGGGCCGATACCACCTTGGCCTGCCGGCGGATTCTTCTCGGGCCTTCTTCGGCCCTCGCACTAGACCTGGCTTTGCCCAATCGGAGGCCATCTCTCGGGCCTTCGGTCCTGGCACCTCATACCCCGTGGAGGTAAAGCGCAATCTTATTGATGTAACATCAGGACTGATGCCCGCCCTTGTGTTCCCACTGTGCCAAAGTTGATGTGCAAAACATGGCCGTTGCACCAGTTTTCACAATACATGAAGGCGGGCTCACAGACCCCCCTTCCGACCCCTCTTTGAAAAGGTCTTGCCGAGACCTATCCAAATCTGCAATTAAATTTTTTGGCTGAGCGATTAGCGAAGCCAGTTACTCCAGTGGGGTTGAAAAGTTTTGTCTGTCTGTCTGTCTGTCTGTTTGTGTGTCCGCACTACTCCCAAACGGCTCGGCCGATCGAGACGAGATTTTGCAGGGTTGTTAGGTATATCCTTGGCTCGCCACACGCAAAAATTTAGCTCTTTATCTCAAATAATTTTCTGCACATAAATAAATTTCTGCACATTTTCGGCCGATTTTCACTCAACTTTTCGGAATTACGCGACAATTTCACCGCGCCTCGCTTCGGAAACGCGCGCCGGAACGCCCGGACAGTCAGCAGACGCGAAAACAACACTAGATCCAAGGGAAACAAAGAGACTTTGTTTTCACAGAGGGGGAATGCCACGCACTAACACAGACCGATTTTCGCTAAAGTTGTCGGAATTTCACGACAATTTTACCGCGCCTCGCTTCGGAATCGCGCGCCGAGACGCCCAGACAGACAGCTGGAGCCGTCAGAAAGAAATCCAACCTCCTAAAGCGCGCGAGCAGCCCCGAGCGGGCCACGGCGCCGCGCCACGCTAATCACTCATCACACACTGAAATAACACTTTCCCCATGAATTTGTCTTCGCCGCGGGCACGAATCGACGAGGAGGACACAGGATGAGCGAGACGAAAGCTCAAAAAAGCCAGAAGGGCAAAACAGCGAACGCCAGAGAAGGGCGACCACCGGCGAAACATTCCCACGCACATTTCCAAATTCACCTCTTCAAATATCTCCCCCGAGAATGACATTTCAATTGACACTACCTCTGAAGATCCAGAGGAAACCTCGAAATCTCTTTCGAAGGATTCATCCATTTTTTAAAAGATATTCCGATCAGACAAAACTAACTCACAAACACGACTTTCCGCTACAACGACTCAACAAGCAATGGCGCAACACGGTTCGAAGGGTTGGGGGTGGGTTCAAAAACGGAACCGGATAAGTGGTCAGACCCGGTCATTTTTTGACCGGCATAATTTGAATTTTGACAGAATCTAACCTGATTTTATACCGAAAACGTGTTGTCAACACGTCTAGGATAATATTTCAGATCGTTTCGGTAAAGGGAAACAATCAAAGAGAGATAGCAGAGACTCAAACGCGGGGGCTACACTGTTGTGAATGGCGCGAAAACGGCGCGAAGATTTCTCTGCGAAAGCGTTTATGTTTGCCGATGGATTAAAGCAAGGGCGTTGTGAAAGTAAATTACAGAAAAATAATTCGTTCGAAGAAGTGCTTATGTTTTTGCGATGACATGCCCGGTTTGTCTAAGATAACGGCCTGTTTGAATCACGGCAGGGCGAGGGGAAAAGGGGAGGGGGCGGCAAGCGCCCCGGCGCTCAGCTCCGCCCGGCTCGGCTCCGCCCGGCTCGGCTCCGCCCGGCTCGGCTCCGCCCGGCTCGGCTCTGGCCGCTTCGGCTTGACTCGGCTCGGCACACGGCCTCACTGTAAGCTCACGTGATAGCCTAGCGGTCAGCGAGGCGGGGCGCTGCGTTGCATGAGGCGGCCGGCCCGGGTTCGCTTCCCGCTGGGCGCTCAAGTGTTTTCGTCGTTTTTTCAGAGTGTACTCACCGTCAGGGGGCGTCCGCTGTGCGCCGCGGCCGCGACAGGATAAAAGGCCTCAGCGATGAGGCCGCGACATCATTTGACGTCGAGCAGGCACCGCGATGAAGTTTCCTCGTTTCAAGTTGAATGTGTGGAACCAGAAGGAGCTGGAGGTCTGCCCAGCAGACGGCACAGTAGAGATATGGAAAAAAGGGTTTCTGAAAGATGTTTATACACTCAAAGAGGTGGAAGAGTTTTATTTGGAGAGGCAGTGGTTGGTCCCCAAAATCAATGCTCACCTCAAAGGAGAGACCAGGGAGCACCTCGGTTTCTACGACAGGTTGCAGTCGCATGTGATACACTACATCGAGCTGCGCGACAAGCCGTTCGTTGTGTTGGAGAGAGACAACAACTTCAAAGAGGTGAACGGCATCCCACAATTCTGTGAGGCCTATCTAGGGGTGACATCTTGGACCAGCCTGTGCGAACACGCGTCCGCCATCCTGGACATCTTGACCGGCCCAAGGGTGTCCTAGTCACACACCGGTGCACGTTGGGTTGCCTACCCTCCCGGCGTCCGGCTCACTGGAGCGGGGCGGCGTTCGGGGCGGCTAGCGGATGACGTCACCACCGCGACCCCAGGCCGGGACGATGGGGGACCATGGCACCACGGGACCCCGGACCCGGGACGATGGGGGGCCACGCCCCCCACCCCCGCTACCCCAGGCCGCTACCTGGGGTGACCACGGGACGATGGGGGGCCACGCCCCCCACCCACTTGGGTTAGGCTAGGTTAGAGCCGAAAAAGACGCCGACCAGCTTAGGTTACGCTAGGTTACAGCCGAAAAAGACGCCGACCAGCTTAGGTTAGGTTAGGTTACAGCCGAAAAAGACGCCGGCCTGCTTAGGTTACGCTAGGTTAGAGCCGCAAAAGACGCTGACTCGCAAAAAAAATCACCAAAAAAAAAAAAAAAATTTCAAAAAAATTTCAAAAAAATTTTGGCCCAACCCGGGACTATGGGGGACCACGGGACCAGGCCGGGACGATGGGGGTACCATACTACTCACTGTGATTTCAAGCACGCTCTCAGACTTGTTTTGACTTTTTATCTCTTGCCAAAAAGTTGTTTGTGCAGACGTAATATGCACGATTTTCTCTTTAGCTTTGCACGTTTTTGTACATTATATAGGGCATTTGGTCCGTTAAACCTCACTTTTTGTCAATTGCAATGTACTTTTTGATTTCTGCACGATCTATTGACATTTTCATCTAAAAAACGATCAAAATTGTGCATAGCTAAAGAGAAAAATGTACGTTTGCCCAAGAAGCTACATAAGCAAGGGTCAGAAAATTCCATACGAGACAGAGTGTAACCGCGAAGCACGGCCAAGCGATACACTGTCCCGTTGGCCTGACTTTCGGCTTAGACTTTTACCGAAGTATCCTCTTTGGTCACTATTCGTGCCCTGCTCATCAGGACGTGGCCGCCATGGCGGCCGGCCTCAAGGAGGTGACGGACCTGCTGGTGTCGTCCAAGGCGCTTCGCTCCGCGGGGGTGAAAGTGAACCTACCGGCCAACGGCGCGGCGTGCGGCACCAGCACAGTGGGCAGCATGGCGTGGTACGAGTGCCTCGTGCGCACCAACGGCGGCAAGACTTGGGGCCACGGCGTCGGCACCTGCAGCATCGGCTCTGTGGTGAGTGCGCAAAGTGGGCCAGAAGACCGTTGCTGGCTCCCGATACTTCAGATGCGTTTTGAAACGTCAGGTTTAATGGACATAATATAAATACCCTATAAAATGAACAAAATCGTGCTAAGCCAGGGGGTGGAAACGGCCTAGGCTCCGCCTGGTCCCATGCGCGTTACCAGTGCCGGTCTACGCCGCTCGGGCCGATGTTGCACTCTCGGACTCGTATTGACTTTTTATCTCTTTCTTGTCAAAAGGTTTTTTGTGCAAACGTAATATGTACTATTTTCTATTTAGATTTGCACGTTTTTCTCTATTATATAGGGTATTTAGTCCATTAAACCTCATTTTTTGTCGATTGTAATGCACTTTTTGATTTCTACATGATCCATCTTAAAAACGACCAAAATTGTGCATAGCTAAAGAGAAAATAGTACAATTTACGTTTGCTCAAAAAGCTCCATAAGCAAGAGACAAAAAAGTCCATATGAGACTGAGAGTGTGCACACTATAGGACGGAAACTGTTTACAAAAGCGACAAAACCTTTTGATCATCCGTTAGATGAGAGTCTGAAGGGTGCTAATATGTATTGACATCTGCCCCTAAAACGTTCTACTCGCTAAAAAGTAACAGAATTAGCGCTGAGCTGTTCTTTAGAATTTCTCATACTAGCAGCCGATTTTGACGCTGACGGCCTGTTACGTTTTCGTTGTCAGACGGTTTCGGGAGCAGTTTTCCAGTAATGTCAAGGCATATTAGCACCCTTCATAATATTTTCTAACATGAGTTCAAAGGTATTTGTCGCGTTTACGAACAGTTTCCGTCATATAATGTGCAATGTCCGGCCGTGCGCCGCGGGGAGATCGTCACTTCTTCGCTTGTGTATAAAGTTTCAGTGTTTCGGCAGCTTCAAAATAAAAAAACAATGGCATGAAATAAAAGATCACAAAATTCTACGTGGAATAGGCCCATTGCATATCCTTCTTACAGGCTTTATGTTAATCAAACATTGTTTTGAAAATGGGTTGTGGCGTTACAGCGGTTTTGGCGACACACATATTATGGCTAAGATAATGATAACTCGTTTGAGAACCACCATAAAACCTAGTGCATTCCATGTGGCGATCCATTACCTCTATTTTGTTCACTGCATGTTGGGCGAAAACTGAATCTTAATAGTATAAACATTGTGATTTATATCGGACACAGCGATCTTTTTATAGGTTAGTCGTCTTTCGCAAGCCCGTGCTCGGCAGTGGTGGCACCTAAAATTATTTTATAAATACCTTAACAAAGCTTAGAGAGCAGGCTTTCAGGAAAACACAGGCCTCACTTTCTTTCAAGACGAATCAAGCCCACAATTCGGATCGAACTGACGCGCTGCGGTGCCCGGCCGGCACGGCGCGCGCCGCCACTGGTAACGCGCATGGGACCAGGCGGAGCGTAGGCCGTTTCTACCCCCTGGCGAAGCTAGAGAGAAAAAAGTACATATTACGTTTGCACAAAAAAACTTTTTGGATAGAGATTTAAAGTCATTTAGAGTCTGAGAGTGCACTCTCAGTCTCATATGGACTTTTGTGTCTCTTGCTTATGGACCTTTTTTAGCAACCGTAAATTGTACTGTTTTGTTTTGTTTTGAGCTATGCCCAATTTTGATCGTTTTTAAGGTGGTATTGGCAATGGGTCATGTAGAAATCATTAAGTGCATTGCAATTGACAAAAAGTGAGGTTTTGATGTACAAAATACCCTATATAATGGACAAAAACGTGCAAAGCCAAAGATAAAGTAGTACATATTACGTTTGCACAAAAAAGGTTTTGGCAAGACGAGTCAATACGAGTCTGAGAGTGTGTATAAAGTACGACACGAAAATTCTATCCATTTTTTCCTTTCCTTTTTCCATTAGATCCTTGAGACCATCTTGCACATTCTGCAGCCATACATATTAGATATCTATAGATACGTATCCATGGACCGCATCGTACCTCGTTCAAAAAGTTTAGTCCTGAATACACTTGAAAACTTAAGCGTAGTATCATCCTCCGTTTTCAAGCGTTTACTGATTCCGCTTGAAATCAAGCGTAACAGGCTCATCCGCCAAGATCCCCCATATCTTTATACATGGGGGATTTTCGAATCTATGCTTAATTTGAATCGTAACGTCTTCCAGCGTTACTGTGTGCTTGGCTCAAGCATAGAGTTATACTCTTTAGTTTTTCTAGTGTAGCATCGCTTTGCCTATAACTACGTGCTTTCTGTGTAGGTCGACTCGCGGCTGCGCGTGCTCGGTGTCCAGGGCCTTCGCGTAGCCGACGCATCGGTCATGCCGTGCGTGACCAGCGGCAACACCAACGCACCCGCCATCATGATAGGCGAGAGGGCGGCAGACTTCATTAAGAAGGACCACGGCGTTGCTTGAAGATCAGAATAATCGGGAAAGCAGCGATAATCCCTTTGACCCGTGGCTCTTCGAAGTTTGTTGACGTCCATCAGTGCTAAAAGTGTGTGGTTTAATTCGGACATAAAATGATTTACTCTAGTGCATCGCCCTTTTGACCCGTACCCCAACTCCACACGCGTCGCTACACGCGTCGCTACACGCGTCGCTACACGCGTCGCTACACGCGTCGCTACACGCGTCGCTACACGCGTCGCTACACGCGTCGCTACACGCGTCGCTACACGCGTCGCTACACGCCACCCTCCTCCTCCTGCTCCAGCTCACGTGAACCATGAAACCAGGGTAAGGGTAGGTTGGGCAATGGCCATGGAGATCGTGAAGTCACACTCGCGCCTTCGTTGCAGGGGTTACGCACTTCTTCGAGATTATGATAACAGCGATGCAAATCGGCAACTTTGGCCCGTCCCGTGAATTTCAAATTTCAGGATGAAGGTTTCGGTCCAAATGGACGTCATTTTCGTAATCTGCACCCTCTCAAATAGAAGAAACAACTTTGCACTCAATATAAAAACTTTGGTCCTACCCTACCGGGATTCAAACCTGGGTCCGAACATCTCCGATTTGCTCGAAACCAGCACCGTTGGCTTTGTCTCGTCGACCAGATTCCAAAAATACCCCTACACGCCCTTATTGGCTGAGCGATTAGCGAAGCCAGTTACTCCAGTGGGGTTGAAAAGTTTAGTCTGTCTGTCTGTTTGTCTGTCTGTGTGTCCGCACTACTCCTCTCAAACGGCTCGGCCGATCGGGACGAGATTTTGCAGGGTTGTTAGGTATATCCTTGGCTCGCCACACGCCGAAATTCAGCTCTCTATCTCAAATTATTTAGTCGTACCAACGAAAAAACACTAAAAAACGGCAGAAAAAGTGCAACTTTTTAGTGACTTTATATTTTAAAGACATTTTGACATGGTTTCGTATGTTTTTGAAGGTGCTGAAGACGAAAATGAAATCAATTTCGACCCCTGACCAAAGTTTTATCTGTGAATTGGCTACCTCGGCCCGAATTTACAACGTAATCAACTTCGACCCTTCATCTTGAAAAAAAGGGGTCGACCGACTAAAAATATTTATTGCAGATTTCGATAGGTCTCAGTAAGACCTTTGCAGGGAGGGGTCGGAAGGGGGGTCTGTGAGCCCGCCTTCATATATTGTGAAAATTGGTGCAACGGCCATGTTTTGCACATAAACTTTGTCACAGCGGGAACACAAGAGCGGGCCTCAGTCCTGATGTTACATCAACAAGTTTGCGCTTTACCTCCACGGGATAAGAGGTGCGAGGACCGAAGGCCCGAGAGACGGCCTCCGATTGGGCCAAGCCAGGTCGGGTGCGAGGGCCGAAGAAGGCCCGAGAAGAATCTGCCGGCAGGCCAAGCTGGTATCCCTGTCGAACTGAATTGCCGGCGCAGCGAAGCGGAGCTGCCTACTCGGTTCGACGGAAGGGCAAGCCCTAGCTTGTATACTTCAACCATTCATCACGTAGTGCGCTACTCATTGCCTCAATGAATCCTTAAAACAGCTTGCCGAAGGCAAGCAGGAAGCGCCGCAGGCCAAGGTAGGTGCAACGCCAGGCCCGAAACTGGCGCAGCATCGCGAAGCCTGTTACGACATGACACGGTCTGGCGTAAACCTACCTTGTTTATCACACTTCAAATCCATGTTTTAAACATCCACCATTCCCATCTCCAATCTCCATAAGTAAGTACTTCTCCGAAACGCTTTAATGTTTAAGCGCGGTTACCGTCGGAAACAGCGCTTACTGAGTGCTCAAACTGTGGGGTACGTGTGATTTTGCCGCTGGTCTACACTAAGACTTCTGCCAAGTTTTCTGAATGGGAACCTTGATTAAAATTGCGTTTTCGATACAATAGATGTGGCACATAACAAGAAATGTGGTGGTAGCAAGAAAATTCAACACACTAAATCCTTATGCACTTTTTTGTACATAGCTATGAACGATTTTGCACATGCGTAAGCTTCTGCATAATATTATGCATAACAACGAATAATTTATACATAGTTATGAATATATTATGCATAACAACGTATAATATTATGCATAACAAACGCATGTGCAAAATCGTGCATAACTATGAACAAAAAAGTACATAAGGATTTAGTGTGAATAAGGTGGCACTGTACCCTAGAAGTATTTCTCTGACAGCTTAAATTGATGATTCTTGTCGGAACAAACCCATGTCTACGTTTTGTTTCACTTTGATTTTTACTAATTTTCCAAGAAACCTCAATATTTAGTTTGTTTTCAATGATTATCAGTCAAGATGCAAATATTTCCAACTTTTTCCAATTTGTCGGAAAAAAAAATCGGGAATAAAGCGGTTTTTAACCGCCTTGTTTTATTTATCCAGAAAAATTCGAACCCTATTACTTGAGTTGTTTATTTGAAATTGGAACCCAGCCCAACGTCACTAGAACTAGCTAGAGCTTGACGAGCTCGAACGCAAACAGTTCTACGAAAGTCTACTAACGAAAGAAGCCCAGATTTCATCGTCACATGTTTACTGAAGTCGTTTATTTGAAATTGGAACCCAGCCTAACGTCACTAGATCTAGCTAGAGCTTGACGAGCTCGAACGCAGTGCATATTTACGGAAACAGTTCTGCTAACGTCTTCTAACGAAAAAAGACCAGATTTGATCGTCCCATGTTCACTTCAGTCGTTAACTTGAAATTGGAACTCAGCCCAACGTCACTAGAACTAGATAGAACCTGTCGAGCTCGAACGCAGTGCAGTTGTACGCAAACAGTTCTACTAACGTCTACTAACGAAACTAGCCCAGATTTCATTGTCACGTATTTACTTGAGTCGTTTATTTGAAGTTGAAACCCAGCCCAATGTCACCAGAACTAGCTAGAGCTTAACGAGCTCGAACGCACTGCAGATGTACGCAAACAGTTCTACTAACGTCTACCAACGGAAACGAACTAGATGTCATCGTCACATGTTTACTTCAGTCGTTAACTTGAAATTGGAACCTAGCCTAACATCACTAGAACTAGCTACAGCTTGACGAGCTCGAACGCAGTGCAGATGTATGCAAACAGTTTTACTAACGTCTACTAACGGAAATGAACCAGATTTCATCGTCAGATGTTCACTTGAGTCGTCAACTTGAAATTGGAACCTAGCCCGACGCTTCAAGAACGAGCTAGAGTCTGATGAGCTCGATGGCAAGTCAAGATGTCTGCAATCAGTTCTACTAACGTCTACTAACGGAAACGGACCATATTCTGTCGCGAGATGTTCACTGTAGAAGTTTTACAGTGTTGTAAATCCTGCCCGATCAAGGGTAGTTTAAAAAAAAATAAAAAAAAAAAAAATTAATGTCTACAAACGCTTGGTGGGCGTCTACTAACGATAAACAAACGATCGGTATTCGGTATTTGATGCGGGCCGGTAGTCGGCGGGCTAGCTTCATAGACGTTTTAAAATGGGTTATTGGCTGAGCGATAAGCAAGCCAATTACTCCACTGGGGTGGCAAAGTTTAACCTGTCTGTGTGTCAGCACTACTCCTGAACGGCTCGGCCGATCTGACTGAGATTCTCAGGGTTACTAGGTATGTCGTCGGCTCGCCAAACGCAAAAATTCATCTTTATATCTCTATTTATTCAGTTGTAACAACAAAAAACACCATTAAAGCGGCAGAAAAAGTGCAACTTTTTATTGACTCCACATTTTTCAGACATTTTTACATGGATTTGTATTTATTGAAAGGTGCTGATGACGGAAATGAAATCCATTTCGACCCCCGACCAAAGTTTCAGCCGCGAAGGGACCCGAATTTTCGAACATAATCTATTTCGGCCCTTTATCACTCACTATTGCCTCAACAAACCTTGAAACAGTTTGCCGAAGGCAAGCAGGGAGCGCCGCAGGCCAAGGTAGGTGTAAGGCCAGGCGTGGATTGTCGAAACTGTTGCAGCGTCGCGAAGCCTGTTACGACAAGACACGGTCTGCCGTACACCTACCTTGTAGCCTATTGCTACAGTCTATTTGGTCCAGGGGTCTCAGACTGGCGGAAGACCTCGGGCCGCAGTGAGATGTAAGAGAGAGATGGAAGATCGGACAAGTAGGCGAGGGAGATGAGCAGAGGTGCGACATCTGCACTGTCTTTGCTCCGGTCTACACACAACTCGTCCGAACGAATCGAGCACATCGTCTATCTCCCTCGCTCTCACGCCCTCTTGTGGGATAGACAAAGGTAGATGCCAGCGGGCGAGCCACCGGACCCGAACCAGCGGCCCGGCGGCGCCGACACAGGGCTCTGCTGCCTCGGTCAAGCTAGGCCGAGCCAGCTCACTGGCTATCCTTGTTCCTCCCATATAACCGTGGGAGTGCGAGAGAGACAGCCTCACTGCCGGATGGCTGTGTTGTTGGCCACAAAAGACCAAGCTTAAACGAACGATCTATAGGCCAAGGTAATTTTTTAAAAAAACATAAAAAACTACCAGCCGCACCTACAAAGTATTCAATAGAATACAGAATGACTTTCTATCTAAATTAACTTGAAAAAAATACTAGAAAACTGGAGCAGCGACCCGTAAAAAAAATATTGTCCGTAAACATCCGTTACTTACATGCGTTGAGGTCTCCGGGCCCGCACTCAAAAACTGTACGATTCAAAGACTTTAAATGATACTGGGCGCCGATGTATCGACCAAGAAGGTAAACCCCCGTCAAAATCAGTTAATTTAGCACCCAAGTTAAGTAAAAAGCACCATCCAGATTTTTGTCCACCACGAAGAACGCGGGTAACGCACCTCAAACTTGGCACATTCGCTCTGGCCGGATGACGATTTGACGACTTGACTGCTTTGTGAATGGCGTTTTATCGGTCCAGGGGGGGTTAACCCAAGGCAAAATCGGTTAATATGGCTCCCAGATAAATTTAAAAGCACCAGCCAAAATTTTTGTCCACCTCGGAGAACGCCGGTAACGCGCCTTAAACTTGGCACATTCACTTTGGCCGGATGACGATTCTTCGAATTTACTGCTGTGTGGGTGCCGTTGTATCGACTTCGGGGGTGAACCCCAGTCAAACTCTGTATTTACTAAAGATGGTATGAATTTAATGTGGCATATGCTATGGCTTATAAAACTAATTATGTACACCATTTAGCAGCACATTTACTGAAAATCCACGAAGTTACCTACCCGTAGCAGACAAAGCCTATTCGGCAATAGGTTCCAACCCAAGTAAAGTCGTCAAAACGTGCTGCGGCTAGATCGAAATTGACAAGTTCGAGGCGCGTTACCGGCGTTCTCCGAGGTGGACAAAAATCTGGCTGGTGCTTTTTACTTTATCTGGGAGCCGTATTAACCGATTTTGACTACACACTAAACTCTTGTGGACTTTTTAAATGCATAATTATGCACTTTTTATGCATAGTTATGCATGCACAGATACATGCGTAAGGTGTGTATAATATTATGCATCATTGTGTACATTTTATGCATCTTCTTGCATAAAATGTACACAGTGATGCATAATATCATACACACCTTACGTACGTTTCTGTGCATGCATAATTATGCATTAAAAACTCCACAAGATTTTAGTGTGTAGGGTTTACCTTCTTGACCGATAAAGCAGCACCCACAAAGCAGTAAAGTCGTCGAATCGTGATGCGGCCAGAGCAAATTTGCCAAGTTTGAGGCGCGTTACCCGCGTTCTCCGAGGTAGACAAAAATCTGGCTGGTGCTTTTTACCTTATTTGCTTGCTAATTTAACTCATATTGACTGGGGGTTACCCCCTTGCCCGAAAAAACAGCACCAACAAAGCAGTGAAGTCGTCGAACCCTGCTGCGGCCAGAGCGAATTTGCCAAGTTTAAGGCGCGTTACAGCGTTCTCCGAGGTGGACAAAAATCTGGTTGGTTCTTTTTACTTTATATGGGTGCTATATTACCCGATTTTGACTGGGGTTGACTTTCTTGGTTGATAAAACGGCTCCCACTATCATTTAAAGTCTTTGAATCGTACAGTTTTTGAGTGCGTGCCCGGAGACCTCAACGCATGTAAGTAACGGATGTTTTCGGACAATATTTTTTTACGGGTCGCTGCGCCAGTTTTTCTAGTATTTTTTCAAGTTAATTTAGATAGAAAGTCATTCTGTATTCTATTGAATACTTTGTAGGTGTGGCTGGTCTTTTTTTTTTTTTTTTTTTTTATTTTTTTTTTTTTAAATTACCTTGGCCTATAGATTGTTTGTTTAAGCTTGGTCTTTTGTGGCCACAATTTTGTGGCCGGCCGGTTGACACGTTTGACAGCAGGGAGACGAGACAGCCGCCGCTGCCGGCCCGGCTGGACTTGTATTTCTCGCTTATCTTTCCCATTGCGGCCCGCTGCGGGCCGCACTGTGGCCCGAGGAGCGCTTGAGCGGCCCGCGGCCCGCGTGTTTGCGATCCCTGATTTGGTCGGCTATGGGCTATGGGCTACGGTTTCTGTGTGCAGATTCAGTGTGCGGCTACGGCGATCTTTAAGGCTTCGGCATGAGTTGACACTCAATTTCCGCACACATATGAACACTGCCCCTTTCGTCGGCGACTCGAGATGTCGCGCGGAACATGTAGCGTCCATATGGCATTATTGGAACATTGGGAAATGTGTAGTTGATTGCTTCATTCTTAGCGACGTAATGGCCCTGCAAACGAAATACAGAAAATTAAATGTTTTGATGATAATGCTGCACCCTCTGGGTGCTCTGGTTTACTTTGCCCCCTTAATTCCTGGAAAAAAAATCGTTATTAAGCACAATTTGATGACGATCCACCAACTTCGGTTGAAATCGGGTGTGCAATAGGGTACTTCGGAGATGAGCCTGGCCGCGGAATTTGAGAAGAAATCAAGGAGAGTGAAGTTTGCGAAACTTGTGAGCATGAGCGTCTGCGTCGCCGTTCTGCCGCTTCCGCAAGGCTACATTCTCATACAAATCCGGCTTTTGTACTACTTGATTTCTTCTCAACTTCCGCCCTAGCCTTTCTCCGAAGTACCCTATTCAGAGCGGGTTTGCTCACGTACTTTTTCTGTCCCTCAGGACGCATAGTGAGCCAAAAGACTGCTCGGGCGGCAACTCTCTAGACGTGATTCGAGCTTCAGAGTCGCTTAAGTAGACTCAAATTGATCAACTGACTCCACAAACAGATGTCTTGTTTGGAAGGCAATGTTATTAGCGGGATGACTCGTTCGTTTTAAGTGCCATAGCGTCTCCATAGCTCGAAACGCGTCTAGAATGCTAGCCGCCTGCGCCGGTATTCTGTTTCCCAGGTGAAGCAGTGACACGCACCGCCGGTAGGATGCAGGGCTTCTTTTTGTCAAGACTGGCGTTACTGCCCTTCGCTAAGATGCGGAACATGCCAGGAACTTGGTCGCGGTACGTGGAGCATCCACCTGAGAACTTGAAGTTGAAGAAGTTCTCTTTCCATTGGTTGTTTGATCGCACGGCAAGGTTGACCCGTGTCTGGAATGCATACGGTTTTAAGCTACAGTTTACAGTTACGTATTCAATGGTCTAGTTCCCATAGTCATCCAGAGAATTAGGTGGCTCGTGATTGGTAAATTGCACTAAACAGGCAAAACAAAACAAAATCCAATGCTAACGCAATGCACGGCGTTGGGGGGGGGGGGGGGAGGGAGGGCGTAAAATATGTTATTTGAGGTTGGCAAAAATGTGCTTGGCGTCTGCGCCTATGAGGCTAGGGCTATGCGAAGTGAGGAGTAGCATTCTAACATACCCTGCTTTGCTGTTCAATTAAAAACGTTTCGCCTTTTTGGAGAATGCGGTACACTTTTAACTGAACCTGCTGCATGCGTGGCAAAATCACAGTATCATGTACACTGTGATTCCACTTGCCATGAAGATAGCGCGTATTATGCAATGCATGGAGACATCGCACACTGGGAGAAAAAATGAAGGTTGTGACTGTTAATCTTAATGCCACTCTTCACTGTACATCGAAAGAAGGTGTTTACCGTTCCCAGGGATACAGCAGCCACCGCACCTCAAGGAACGGAATCCATTGTACCCTGGGAACATGCATTCACCGTACCTCGGAAACTGTTCAGACATCGAATTCATCATAAATGTAGAATGAAGGCAAAATTTTAAATTTGCGATAGGAACAATTCGATGGCGGAAATAAATACATCTCAACAAGACTAACAAAATATAATAAGCATGTTATGACCTCAGACTCGAAGTTCAGCAGCAATCGGAGTCAGAAGTTTCTAAAAGTACGATTTTGGGCCCTTTTAGAAACTTCTGACGCCGATTGCTGCCAAACTTCGAGTCTGAGGTCATAACATGCTTATTATATTTTGTTCGTCTTGGTGAGATGTATTTATTTCCGCCATCGAATTGTTCCTATCGCAAATTTAAAATTTTGTCTTTATTCTACATTTAAGATGAATTCAGAGTAACTCCACCCCAAGGTGGACCGAGATCTGGGATTGGGTCACGGATTCGGTTCAAACTTCGTGGGTTCAATAGGTACCACTAGGACCTATCAACCCTAAAAGGAAAGTTGGCTAGCTCAAATAGAACCTGAGATATTTGCATTTTTCTAAATTTGACTAATTTAGCGGAAAAATGTCGCTTTCTGATTTTTAAATGGTAAAAGTTGTTCGCTTAGTTCTGGCTTATGTTTCTTCTTTCTAGTCATAAAAAAAGAAGAAAAATGGTGGTAGGCCAAGATTTGTACGTTGCTTGGTTTGGCCTATTCGAGCAATTTTGTCGAATTCATCGAAACTCTCAAACCCAAAATACTCCACCTTGGATTTGACCCAGGTACGTCTCGTTTTACTTCTTTTACTCTAATAAACAATTGCTATATAGTCCCTAGCACCAACAATTCCATATAAGCCAGAAAATCAAAAACACATTTTTCAATTTTCTACTTTCACCTATTTTTGGCGCTTTTGTCAAGATTGGGGCTTCTACATGAGCTTGGGTGATAGGAAAGATCCTCCCTGCCCTCAATTTAGATAGTATCAACACAAACAAAGAGACCCAAACTCAAGGTGCACTAAAAATTTATAATGAAATTGTTTCGAGCAAATTTTAAAAGTTTACGAGGGGTGTGAGGAATTTAAATCGGAGGAAAATGTAATGCTTCAGCCAAAAGGGGATTTGTGGTGCATTAGTTAGCTTTCTCCAGTAGGTGTGGCGCCCTTTTAACCATGTGAATGTTCCTCCTTGATAATCAGTGTTAAAACCCTGATTTGGTATGGGTTTGTTGGACTTACGATTTCAATGCATTAACAAAGTAATGATCCATTTATTTAGGTTTGCAACATATAACTAAATGGATCATTACTTTGTTAATACGTTGAAATCGTAAGTCCAACAACCCCATACCATATCAGGGTTTTAACACTGGTTATCAAGGAGGAACATTCTCATGGTTAAAAGGGAACCATACCTACTAGAGAAAGCTAACTAATGCACCACAAATCCCCTTTTGGCTGAAGCATTACATTTTCCTCCGATTTAAATTCCTCACACCCCTCGTAAACTTTTAAAATTTGCTCGAAACAATTTCATTATAAATTTTTAGTGCACCTTGAGTTTGGGTCTCTTTGTTTGTGTTGATACTATCTAAATTGAGGGCAGGGAGGATCTTTCCTATCACCCAAGCTCATGTAGAAGCCCCAATCTTGACAAAAGCGCCAAAAATAGGTGAAAGTAGAAAATTGAAAAATGTGTTTTTGATTTTCTGGCTTATATGGAATTGTTGGTGCTAGGGACTATATAGCAATTGTTTATTAGAGTAAAAGAAGTAAAACGAGACGTACCTGGGTCAAATCCAAGGTGGAGTATTTTGGGTATGAGAGTTTCGATGAATTCGACAAAATTGCTCGAATAGGCCAAACCAAGCAACGTACAAATCTTGGCCTACCACCATTTTTCTTCTTTTTTTATGACTAGAAAGAAGAAACATAAGCCAGAACTAAGCGAACAACTTTTACCATTTAAAAATCAGAAAGCGACATTTTTCCGCTAAAGTAGTCAAATTTAGAAAAATGCAAATATCTCAGGTTCTATTTGAGCTAGCCAACTTTCCTTTTAGGGTTGATAGGTCCTAGTGGTACCTATTGAACCCACAAAGTTTGAACCGAATCCGTGACCCAATCCCAGATCTCGGTCCACCTTGGGGTGGAGTTACTCTTCAACGTCTGAACAGTTTCCGAGGTACGGTGAATGCATGTTCCCAGGGTACAGTGGATTCCGTTCCTTGAGGTACGGTGGCTGCTGTATCCCTGGGAACGGTAAACACCTTCTTCGATGTACAGTGAAGAGTGGCATTAAGATTAAAAGTCACAACCTTCATTTTTCTCCCAGTGCAACACACGTGCAATGCCACAGCCCCATCGCAGATGACGTGCCATGCGTCCCGAAAATGCCCTGTGCTAATGCATGGGAAGGCATTGCACTTCACGTGCGATGCAAAAGCATTGCACCAATGGGGGCGATGAAAACGTCCCCAAATGCATTGCACCAATTGACGCTACACTTATCCAGCGGTGCACTGGTAACTTTGTTCTGGACCATACGCTCCGGTCGTCAGCGGGGGGGGGGGGGGTCAATTTTTTTTATATTTTTATTTTTTATTTTACTGCCAGTTCCAGAACACTTTGTTTCATGGTTTCTTGCTGTACATTTTCTGACCCGGGTGTCATTCGCTGATCGGTGCTCAGTCATCCACAACTTTGCATACTTCTCTGCATCAAACGAGACAAGGGTGGTCCATTGACACTTACAAATAGGAGACTAGAGATATGAGACACAGTCAAGGAATTCCTTAGTGAAGTACAAATCATGTTCATGGCGCTGAAACCTCGCTCGCACTCAGCTGAACTGATTGAGAAGGTCTGAATTAGAGCTTTTCAGGGCTCGAGTGCAGCAGGTAATTGTTCATTATCATCAACGAACTCCCTCATTGCAATGACCGCTTCCGTGGCGTCAAGCCCAAAACGCGCGCAGAGGCGACGAATCTTGTCTTCGCCAAACCGGGGAGACACATCTGACGGAAACCCAACAATGGGCGTATGGGCGGGAAAAATGTTCTGGACCATACGCACGGCCGAAAAATTGTTCTGGGCCATACGGCGTATGGCCGCGTATGGCCTCCAGTGCACTTATCGGCTTTGGATTTTCACTGTATGCAGTATTAACTGCATAGAATGTATCTAAGCTGACAGAGTATGTCTCTTTTTTGCTGAGCGATTAGCGAAGTCAAGTACTCCACAGGGTTGGAAAGTTTTGTCTGTCTGTCTGTCTGTCTGTCTGCGTGTCAGCACTAATCGTCCTCCTGAACGGCTAGGCCGATCTAAGATATTGCAGGGTTAAGAGGTAAGTCCTTGGCTCACCACACGCAAAAAATTAAGCTTTCTATCTCAATTCATTCAGTCGTAACATCGTAAAAGCACTAACATGGTAGGTGTACGCCAGACCGCGTCTCGTCGAATCAGGCTTCGCGATGCTGCGCCAGTTTCGACAATCCACGCCTGGCAAGACTTGCGCTTATTTTCAAAAAATGAGAATTCCGCTGTGTTCTCCGACTCAAAATGACCGAAATGGTGAGAAAACTCTTAGTTAAAAATCCCTTGGTCGTCAGACTTACCAAAGCCGTGCCCCAAGACCCTAAATAAAGGCAAAAAGCGTTTTTTTTTTTTTGTTTTTTTTTTAAATTTTATTTTTACGAAACCAAGTTTGACTCTAGGGTAAACAGGTCATAATATGTCCCGCGGACGAAAATTTCGTCCGTTTTGCGATATCTTGACTCCTTCATGCCCAAACGGCCTCTCCAACCGCCCGCGCTGCGTCTCTTTTATGCTGCGCGCTGTGAAGTATATTTCCTTCCAATCCTTTCCGTTCGAACGTGTGAATCCGTTCCGTCGAAATCGAACGTGTCAGTGTCAGAGAGTACAGAGCAGTACCAGAATGTACTCCTAAGCACTCATGCACCTCGCAAAGCATTACCAATCAAATACAAAAACACTTCGGTAAAAAAGTATGGCAAATGAACTTTTACAGTATCTTTTCATTTGTTTTATTTTCAATAATTTATTTGTTTTGTTTACTTTAACATGAATTCTATTAAACTTTTCAGAAAGTTTTATGTACTTGCTTACTTTTGTACTCTCTGACACTGACACGTTCGATTCCGACGGAACGGATTGGAAGGAAATATACTTCACAGCGCGCAGCATAAAAAAGACGTCGCGCGGGCGGTTGGAGAGGCCGTTTGGGCATGAAGGAGTCGAGACATCGCAAAACGGACGAAGTTTTCGCCCGTATGATGACCTGTTCACCCTAGAATCAAATTTGGTTTGGTGAAAATCCCCCCCCCCAAAAAAAATCGCTTTTTGCCTTTATTTAGGGTCTTGGGGCACGGCTTTGGTAAGTCTGACGACCTTGGGCTTTTTAACTAAGAGTTTATTCACCATTTCGATCATTTTGAGTCGGGGAACACAGCGGTATTCCCTTTTTTTGAAAATAAGCGCAAGTCTAGCGCCTGGCGTTACACCTACCTTGGCCTGCAGCGCTTGCCTGCCTTCGGTGGGAGGGGGGATTAGGTTAGGTTAGACCCCCGGTTCTGAATGGTCCAATGGGTCTGAACGGATTTCGTTGTCGTCATCAGCACCATCAAAAACCCACGAATTGATGTGTAACTTCATAGAACGTAATAACAGGGAAAGTGGCGATACAAATCGGCAACTTTGGCCCGTCCCGTACATTTTGAACATTCGCAATTGCTGTCGTATTTTAGCCCATAGTGATGCGAATCTCTGTCGGAAACTAAATAGATGTTCCTTTCGTCATCAGCACCCTTAACGTACACTGTTAAAAAAGCCGAACTTTTCACAGGGAAAAGGTACGGTCATTCCGTAACCTCGGCGTACAGTAAAACCGTACCAAAAAACCGTGCTTCCCGTAAGAGCCCATGTTACTAAAACCGTACTCTGTACCCCCAAAACTGTGCTGACTGAGGAACGGTGCAACCAGGCAAATTGTCTACCAGCTTTGTGCCGTACTATTTCCTGTGGATTTTTTCTACAGTGTATGAAACCATGTCTACACTGTTAAAAAAATCAGTTGTAATTTTCATAACATTGGTTGGAATTTTTTTTCACAAACAATTGTTATGAAAATTAAAATTACAAATGATTGTAAATTGTTTTACAATCATGTTATGAAAATTAATATCATGTAATGAAAATTCATATCCGTTGTTGGCGAGGTCATTCAGGACAGTTAAGCAAAAGGACAATGTCGTGTTCAAGTATATGAACACATATCCGACCTTTTGGCACCTTTTAAACCGATTTCTCTTTCAATCGGCTGGTTCCGAACCCGGGACCTTTGAATTGCGGTGCACGCTCTTTGCCGCTGTGCTACCACGTCCCACGGGAGGCGGAGGGTCAGCTACCTGACGACTCCACACGCGCCCCTTGGCCACGCCCCTTGAACCAGTTATGAAATTTACGATCGCATTCGTAAAATTACGATCGTGTGCTCAAAATCAACATTCAACTCTCGTAATTTTCAGAACACGATTTGAAAATAAGCAACGATTGTTAATTTTACGACTTTGTTTTGAATTTTCGCATTAAGTTATGAAATTTGCAATGTTTGTAAAATTCATATCCGTGTTCGGAAAATTGACATTCAAATTGCTATGAAAATTCAGAACTTTTTTAACAGTGTACCTCGAAATAAAGATTAGGGTCGTATGTGACGGAAACGGCACTCGACCGCCTGGGTCCAGTTCGGGGTCAAAAAGGAAAAATTTTGGTCGCATTTGACCCTACCGGGATTCGTAAGTGGGTCTGGGGTCAAAATGGATGCCATTTTCGTCATCAGCACCCTCAAAAACATACGAAACAATGTCAAGCTCGAGCTGAAAATTTTGGTCGTATTTTACCCAACCGGGGTTCAAACCTGGGTCTGGGGTCAAAATGGATCTCATTTTCGTTATCGGCACCCCCGAAAACATATGAAACAATGTCAAACTCGAGTCGAAAATTTTGGTCGTATTTTACCCCACCGGGATACGAACCTGAGTCTGGGGTCAAAATGGATCTTATTTTCGTTGCCAGCATCCTCGAAAACATATGGAACAATGTCCAACTCGAGTCGAAAATTTTGATCGTATTTTTACCCCACCGGGATTCGAACCTGGGCCATAACTTTTCCGATCGGCTCGAAATTAACACCGTTGTCCTTATTTCGTCACCCCGATTCCAAAAATACCCCTACATGCCCTTCTAGCGGCCTCCGTTGCAGAGATCCTCCTGTACACCATGTAAACCATGATGCACCGCACCTGCAGCAGCGCAGCGCCCCTGGGGCTCGGATCGAAAAAGCCGTCACCGGGCGGTTCTTAGGTTCACCCTAGGAGGCTGCATACCAAATTTGGTGAAGATCGGACCACGGGAAGACCTCGGACGGCCGGCCGGACGAACGCACAGCACGCATCATACTATATGCCCGTCCTCCGATATTTATTATCATAAATAATACGGGACGGGCCAAAAATTGACTCAAAAGTTTCATTTTTCTGCCGTTTTTCAGTGTTCATATGATAGTACGACTTATTTGGACGAGAGCTGCATTTTGACGTGTGGCGAGCCAAGGCACACATAATTACCCTGCAAAATCTCAGTCAGATCCGCCGAGCCGTTCAGGAGTAGTGCTGACACACAGACACTTAGACAAAACTTTCCAACCCCAGTGGAGTAACTGGCTTCGCTAATCGCTCCGCCAAAAAACGGCAGAAAAAGTGCAACTGTTCAGTGAAAGGCATTTTTACATAAATAAGGGTACTCCGGAGAAAAGCTGTGACGGTAGTTGCGAGGGAATCAAAAGAACAAAAGCCGTACTTGTATGAGAATATTGCTCTGCGAAAGCGGCAAAACGGCAACGCAAACGCTCATTTTCACAAATTTCGCAAACTTTGATCTTCTTGATTTCTTCTCAACTTCCGGTCCAGCTCTTCTCCGAAATGCCCTATTCGAATGGTGAGGAAGGTGCTGATGACGGAAATGAAATCCATTTCGACCCCGATCAAAGTTTCAACCACGCAGGGACCCAAATTTTCTAACATTATCTATTTCGATCCTTTACTATGTAGGTGTACGCACGACCGTCTCTTGACGGAACAGGTTTCGCGATGCTGCGCCAGTGACGACGACAATCCACGCCTGGAGTTACACCTACCTTTGCCTGCGGCGCTCCCTGCTTGCCTTCACGAGCGCGATTGTGGCCACAAAAATCTCGAATGGGCACACCGAACGCGAACGGACTATACTATGCTTAAAACGCTAAAATCAAAAGCAGAGAGTTTTGACGGTACTGAAACTTTTCATCGAGATCTACATTTTCCGCCATCACGTTTTACTTTAAAACCTCAGCTCGGTAGATAATAGCCTTCATAGATTTGACTTTGCGGCGCGTGCGCATAACATTTGCCCCCCAAAAACTAACTTCGACACGTCAAAAGCGACATTGTCGGTACTGATTCTTGTTCTTCTCATCGAGATCTACATTTTCCGCTCTCAAGTTTCATTTCAACCACCTCGGTTCGGGAGATAATAGAGATGCTAATTTTCCTGAAACTTTCAAAGTGTCCGAATGCAACCGGAATAATTGGAAAAAAATAAAACGAACAATAACGAAAAAAATTGAAAAATTAGTTTTAAGGCTCTACAGTGGAATATGAGCATGAAACCCACTACTTTTGTGTTTCGTTGGACTTTTACTTCCACTGGCAACCCTCTATTCACAACTTCACCCTCAAAAACCGCACAAAAAGGAAATATAAAAAGGTACAAATAGTATAAGTGCATTTAGAATCGTCCTCACACAGAGATGAAGATATGCCTTTTGCCTACTTACGGGCGAAAAGTCGGGCTTTTTGCCTACTCTTCAGGCTGAATCTTTCCAAGTTTTCTGAGGTCAGGGAAAGAAACAGAAAAAAAAAAAAACACTGTTTTTTCCAATGTTTCTGGAAACTTTCCGGGCTTTTTCATCTCTAGAGATAAGGGCCTTCAAAGATGCGACTTGGGAGCGCGTGTGTTTGACTTTCGGCCCGCCAAAACCAATATTTTACGCGTCGGTACGACCTTATGCGTACTAATTCTTTTCCTTCTCATTGAGATCTACATTTTTCGCCATCAAGTTGTCTTTTAACTACCTACATTTGGGAGATAATCGCCTTCATAGATGCGACTTCGTGGCGCGTGCGCATGACTTATGGCAAAAAGGAAAATCGGGCAATTCAATAAGACGATTCATTCAACTTTATCAAAAAATGTCTGCGACAACTGGTACTAAATGGGGATCTTGGTTTAAGCTGGCTCTCTTTTCGATTCACTCAAAATAAGATAAACTTATGTCAGGATATAAAGCAAAAAGTGGTCCTGACTTCAGACGAATCCTTGGATTTGTCACAGTTGGACTCCGTAAAATGCTTCAGATAAGCCTGCCCTAAACTTAGTCTTTTAACATTACTTAATAATATATTCCAATAAATGTTGTTTAATTCTCTTCGGTTTAAAATAACAGGGTGATAAAAGACTTCTGTTACTAACACCATTGAAAATTCATCAGTTTAAAAAACAAGCAATGTTGAATAGTGACTCAAGCATACGAGTAGCCATTTGACCGAATCAATGCTGGGGCTGGGCTGGGAGTTGAATGTTACTCGACTGAAGGGTTCGCATTAGTGTGCCATCAGGGTACTGGTGGTGACAGAGGGGTCTTCATGAAGACAAGTAGGAACAATAGAGTAGTACTTGCAGTTTTCAGTGTACCATTTACAAAAATGACATTTATTTTAATGCCTAACCTACGTTTTTATGTAGAGATTAAAAAATTTGAAACCAAAGTTTCAAAGTTGAGATTTAAGTTGTTCCCTGCACTTTTCAGGGTGCCGACCTCAAAAATGACTTCCAAATTTTCCCCTGACCCACCCATTACCCAAAACTGAGCAATTTAGGACTAAAATTTTGAAATCGAATTTTACTTTGATTGGTGCAGTTTTTGGAGTGCCGTCACGAAAACCTCTTATGTTTTGACTTCAGACTTATATTTTCATGTCAAATTAGGTAATTTGCGACCAAAATTTTCAAGTTGAGTTTGACATTGTTTCCGGCAGTATTTGGTGTGCTCACCCCCAAAATGACATCCCTATTTTCGTCTGACCCATACTTTACCCATATTAATCAATATGAGACCAAATTTTGCTCCACTCGTGGGTTGTCAAGCCCGCGGCGCCGAGGTGCATCGCAGGGCAGCTGTTGCCTACTGCGCGCCTCAAACTAAACGGCACGTACCCCTAGTCCTTAAATAGTGAAAATACATTTTGAGACGGACACTAAGGGGTATTGAAAAACACGATTTGTTGAAATCCATACCGGCAAACCCGGAAAATGGTTCATTTTGGCCTAAAGCGGCCGTAAACTAAACTTGAGGACCATCGAATAACATTTAGGGGTCGCTACAATCGCTTTAAGTCGTTATTTTGACCTAATTTGAAAGAGAAAACAAGTAAGCCCGACGCTTCTGGCCTAGCCTGTTGCCCCGAAAGACTTTTTTCTACGGAGGATCCTAGTCGACCAAAAAGACCCCACAGGATGCGTTTCAAGCGAATAGAAACCTAATTGGGCCTATTTTTCGCACTAAAAAGTGTCTTTTTCTCGGTTTATAGTGGTTTTGAGGTCCACAGAATCTTTGCCATACGGTAAAAAAACCCTGAAATTTTGCATGTTGGTAGCAAAAACATTGCTCTTTCGAATGGAGGTCGCGGAAACAGCCTACGATTTTTTGTTCAGGCTGCAGAGCAGCCCGTCAAGCAGGGTCGCCCGAATTTAAGTAACGAAGTCGCATCGTTTAAGGCCATTATCTCCCGAACGTATGTAGTTAAAAGACAACTTGATGGCGGAAAATGTAGATCTCGATGAGAAAAACATGAAGTAGTACCCTCAATAAGGGGTATTGAAAAACACGATTTTTCGAAATTCATACCGGCCCAAGCGGAAAATTGTTCTTTTATCTATTTGATGAGCCTACACTGAAACTTAGACCGGTCAAATAATATTTAGGGGTCGCCAATGTTTTTCGAAGGTCTAATTTCGACCCTTTTTCGCTGAAATCCGTTTCTGATTGCGTTCTGAGTTCCAGAGGAACCGGGACGAGACCGAGCACCCCGGACTCAATTGTTTCTCTTTCTACTAAGTAGGGCGAGTCTAACGAGCCCTCGTGGGGTCCGATCGGACCTCTCTGGGCAAATTGGTAGCGTGTTTTCTTTTAAAAAGTGTAATGTAATTAAAGTTTTCATTTCACGAGGGGGCAACCACTCATGAAATCATGTGTCCCCTTGAGCGCCAGAAATCTCTGGAAATCGGAAATCTTCTTCCCAAAAGGCAAAAAAAAAACCAAGCAAATTTTGGGCGTAAAATCGGTAGAAATCTTGCGAAATCCGACGAAATCTCTTCCCGTAAGAAATCTTGTGTCCCCAAACATACTTCGTGGTTGCCCCCTCGTTTCATATATTAGTAAAATTTTTATTTCAGTGTAATGAACGAATGAGTATGTAATGACAAAAATGTAATGAAAATGAAGAAGGTCAGCGCATGCTACATAACTTTAAGGGGCCGTGCGAAACTGCGGCGGCTTTTATCTGCGTCATGTCCCTTCTGCAGCACGGTCCAACTGCAGCGGGTCGCTACTGCGGTACGTCCTAACTGCCCCCTGTCCTCACTGCAGCGGGTCCCGACTGCCGCGTGTCCCGATCGAGTGGCGACTCACTCAGTACATGAGTGCGAGTGAGTACACCTCACAAAACTCGTAAATTTCACAACTTTTAAATGATCCATGAAGCGGAAGAAGGGGATAAGTCATTTTTAGTCATTTTACAGGAGAAACAAAAAACAGTTTGCAGGACCAATTCTAACTAATTGACATGATATCATGAATGGTGATAATTCAATAAAGCATGGCTCAAAAATGGGACAAAAGTTGGAGGGGTGAGGCCGCTCCTTCTAGGGTTTCGGAGACTTGCTACTGTACGCATAAGTGGACCGAAGATTCATGTCGATTTAGTTCCATCAAATGAATGGAACATGGAGTCAAGTCAGCAAAATAACAGGAAAAGTGGCGATACAGATCGGCAACTTTGGCCCGTCCCGTACATTTTTAATTTAACGAGTGTCGCCAATGTTTAACTCTTACAGGCTTTAAACGTGGGTCTGGGTCAAAATGGACGTTATTTTCGTCATCAGCACCATCAAAAACATAAGAAACAACGTTAAAGTAAAAAAAAAAATTGGCCTCACCGGGATTTGAACCTTGGTCCAAACTTCTCCGATTTGCTCGAAACCAGCACCGTTGGCTTTGTCTCGTCGCCCCGATTCCAAAAATACCCCTACATGCCCTTCTAGCTGTACCCGTTGCCGAAATCCTCCTGCACCCCATATAGACCATGATGGCCCTGCAGCGTCGCCCTCGCGGCGTTTTGGGTCAAAATGGATGTTATTTTCGTCATCAGCACCATCAAAAACATAAGAAACAACGTTAAAGTAAAAAAAAAAAATTGGCCTCACCGGGATTTGAACCTTGGTCCAAACTTCTCCGATTTGCTCGAAACCAGCACCGTTGGCTTTGTCTCGTCGCCCCGATTCCAAAAATACCCCTACATGCCCTTCTAGCTGTACCCGTTGCCGAAATCCTCCTGCACCCCATGTAGACCATGATGCACCTGCAGCAGCGCCCCCGGGGCTCGGATCGGATTTGCTGCCACCGAGCGGTTCTTAGGGTCACCCAAGGAGGCTGCATACCAAATTTGGTGAAGATCGGACAACGGGAAGTCCTCGGACGGACGAACGAACGAACGAACGAACGGACGGACGCACAGCAAGCATCAGACTATATGCCCGTCCTCCGTATTTATTTTATAAATAATACGGGACGGGCCAAAAATTGGTATAAGGGGTTTACTCGACTTGTGTCCAAATTTCAAATTGAATTTGGAGACAAGTTGACGTGGCTCCAAATGTCATGTTGCAAAAAGAGTCAAGTCGAATTTTTTGTGCAGCGTTTCCAGCACACTTTGAATTTCATGTAAATGAGAAAAGAACTCTTCTTGGCGAGTTACGACTGTCAGTGATCTTGCCCATGCGAACCTGGTCGCGTTTGCGGATTAAAAAAAAAATACGATTTCAAGAAATCCTGGTAGTCACGAAGTTAATTTTATATTTATGTTCTGGTTTAACAAAGATAGCTAAGGCTAGGACTGCGTTGTGTATAGTTCTGTTTATGTTAGTCAGACCATTATAAATAATACTAAAACTTACGTAAAGACCAGCTGCGTATCAATTTATATCAAAAACAGACATTTAAGACAGTCTCATAATACCTGAAGGTCACGTTATTCACAGAAACGTGCAGTAAAATAGTCCAGTTCACCCAGCTTTAAGGTTAGAAAAAAGCACAGCCCCCGTGTCCAGATCGTTTCGTCTTAGATTCAGAAGTACCATCAAACCTCGCTACAAGGTGCAGCTACACGCCCACTGTTCTCGAAAAGGGACTTATAGTCACACTCAAACTACGTTAGGGATAGTTTTTTCACAAATGCATTTGCACAGGCACGCAGTTTAATGTCCTGTTTCACTCCGATTCAAAGAGTTTAAAACATTTAGGGTTGGTATTTCTGAAAACAACAGGGCCTGCGCGCAGCGGCGCGGGACACTCTGGCCAACAATCACCGACCGACCGGCCGATCCAAATGGCCACGTTCGAAAACAACGTCTATGCCATTGTTGGAGCTCTTCTAGCTGCAGCAAAAGACAATTTTGATTCGAACGCGCTTTTTTAAGGGAGCGAGCGTTTTTGGTGTAAGCTGTACAGAGGCGAAAAGGAGCGCTGCTATTGGTCGGCTTCCATTTCCGGTGGCTCGGCTCCCCCCTCTCCCTCTGTTTTTCGCTGACGAGTCGAGTTTTGCCATGGTAACGGCGATTCCAACTCAAAATTTCTCAAAATTCGCCCTACACTTTTCAACCACATTTCACCACTGAAATCAGGGTACAAAGTTCTACCACTCTGCCAAATCTCATCAAAATCGTATAGAAAATTTCGGATTTGCTTAAGGGGCCAGACTGACAATAAAAATAAAAATAAAAAAACAAAAAACAACCCCGGTGAGGCTACAAGGCTACTTCGTGCCTAAAAAGTGGAAAAAATATAAACGATACGCGCGAAACAAACCGAGAAAAATGTACACGTTGACATCAGTAAATGTTGTACAGTTGGTTGTCAACACTGGCTACAATTTGAAAATATTTTCTGCTTGCTGCTTTGGGATTCAACAGCTAGTTCAAAAAATCAGAAAAAAACGTATGTTTTTATCGCAAGTTTCGATCATGTCACCCTGTTTAATCGCCCTCAAGTCGGTGTGCCAGGCTCAACGACTGCATTCATCTGCTCAAATCAGTGGGCAGCCCTTTTTGCAGCTACAATGGACCAGAATATATAGTAACTTAACCTGTGAGTAAGCCACTGCTTATTGCAATGTTGTCATAAGTATTATCGTTCTGGATGTGTTACTGACACTCGTACCTCGCCAAGAAGAGATCTTTTATCATTTATTACATGAAATTCCAAGTGTCCTGGAAACGCCGCACAAAAATTCGACTTGACTCTTTTTGCAACACGGCATTTGGAGTCAAGTCAAATTTTGTTGGAACGAGACTTGACATTTGGACTTAAGTTGAGATAACTCCTTTTTCCAACCGATGAATAACAACCTAAGTTGACATCTCCTTTTCCAACTTTCAAATGGAGCCATGTGGATTTTCCGTGACTTGTCTCCTTTTTGGGGCTACAAGGTGATCGTAAATGGAGCCAAGGGGAGTTATCCCCTTTTTCTGTGTCGATTTGCTTCCTTTCTATAGGGAGCTCAGGCAAAAGTCTAAAACAGTTACATTCGAAATTTTTTGAAGTATTAGAATCCATGAAAAAGTAATTTTTGGAATAAGTCGACTTATCCCCTTCTTCCGCTTCATGGATCAAAAGTTTAAAGGCTTTGTATAGCGTTGCGGACGTCATACAACGCCAAATTGTACAAAAATAAGCAAATTTTGCCCTATTTAAACTTGTGAGTACATTGAGAACGGGCCATTGTACAGGGTGTAAAGTCTAACGCGTAACCGGCGAGCGGGTAGCCTATGCACGACTCTGCGGGCGCCGGCTCTCGAAGCGAGGGCAGCGCAGCAGTCTAGAGCTGCGCACACTGTACAAAAAAGGTCCTGTAAATGCCGTTGATTTATTACCAATGTTTGCTGTTATGCAATTCACGGCGTTTGCTGTGAACTAGTTCACGGCGTTCACTGTGATCTCGGTCACAGTGTTCACTGTGATCTGGCCACAGTAAACGCCGTGAATTGGCCCCTGATTTGCAGTACTTCGGTGCTCAGCGGCGTCAAACTCACAGTGTTTACTGAGAACCAGATCACAGTAAACACCGCGAACAAGATCACAGTGAATCGCGTGAGCAGACCACAGTAAACGCTGTGAATTGACCTACAGTGAAAACTGGTAATAAATTAACGGCATTGACAGGACACATTTTTTGGGAGTGCAGGGTGGGGAGATGGCGGCAGTGCAGAGGAGGCGGAGCCCGGCGATAGGCCAAGCGACAAGGCCGCTTGGCTGCCTATCACACGGCGCCGCCTGACAATCCAAGAAGCTATCGTCGCCATCGTGATAGACCCGACGGGCCCAGGGCACTAGCTCGCGCAAACGTCGACCGCCCTGCTGACCCGACGGCCTGCCCGACGGCCTGCCCGACGGCCTGCCCGACGGCCTGCCCGACGGCCTGCCCGACGGCCTGCCCGACGGCCTGCCCGACGGCCTGCCCGACGGCCTGCCCGACGGCCTGCCCGACGGCCTGCCCGACGGCCTGCCCGACGGCCTGCCCGACGGCCTGCCCGACGGCCTGCCCGACGGCCTGCCCGACGGCCTGCCCGACGGCCTGCCCGACGGCCTGCCCGACGGCCTGCCCGACGGCCTGCCCGACGGCCTGCCCGACGGCCTGCCCGACGGCCTGCCCGACGGCCTGCCCGACGGCCTGCCCGACGGCCTGCCCGACGGCCTGCCCGACGGCCTGCCCGACGGCCTGCCCGACGGCCTGCCCGACGGCCTGCCCGACGGCCTGCCCGACGGCCTGCCCGACGGCCTGCCCGATGGCCTGCCCGACGGCCTGCCCGACGGCCTGCCCGACGGCCTCTCTGACTGCTAGTTCGATCGGCTGTCTGACAGGCCCAACGCGGGTCACACCAGACCGATTACGGTAAGTGCCGCCAGGCTTTCTCTCGCCTGTGCGAGAGAAACATTTCGCGACCCACCCGAGATTCGGAGAGAGACGGAGTGTTGTCGTAGCGGGAAGCCAAATGACCAATGACACAGACGCTTTTGGCGGTGCCCGTCGGCCTGACTTCGGCGTCGCCGCGGCTGCCCCTCTCCCCCTTGCCTAGCCTTGGTGAACGCTGACAACGAACTCCCCAGCCGTGCGTGCAGTAGGTGAACTAGCCGAGGTCAGCCAGTCGCCTCGCAAATCAGAAGTCGGTCTTGGTCGGTCAGTGCGTGCCTGTGCTGTTGTTGTTTTGATTAGTCGTGGTCGTCGTCATGGAGGGCGATGATTTTATGGATGTGGGCATTGATGACCCTGGTAATGTTGATGACCCTAATGGTGCCGAGCACAATGAAAACGTCGCTGGGAACGGTGGCCATCCTAATGGTCATTTGGTGGACATGTTGGTAGTTTTTATTGAGCAACACCAAAACTCCCGAAATGCAGCCAGACAATACGCCCTGCGATACCCGGCCAGGTTCCATCCAAACCCGAACTTTTTCTTCGGCTGATGGTCAGACTGAGATCAACAGGACAGCTCCAGCCGCAGAATAACAGACGTAAGAATTTGTGTTAGTAAGATTTACAGGGCGCCAGTTATAAACTTGACGTAACGGTTGTTTTTCGTCTAGGACGTGAACGACCTCGTGTCAACCAGCAGGTTGAAAATGCTGTTCCGCTTGCTGTGACCATGCAGCCACACACAAGCACAAGTGCTATCGCAGCCGACATAGGAAACATCAGCCACACCACGGTCAACAAGATTCTCCGGAGCCGCAGGTTGCATCCATTTATAGTCCACCACTCGCAGGCACTCCGTGCAGGAGACGACCTACGGAGGCTAGATTATTGCCTTTGGATGTTGGACAAGGTAAACAAACATACGGCGGTTCTGGACTTCGCGGCCTACAAGTTGTCCTGCAGAGGGTGGCGAGTGCGGGCCGCGAGGTTCATGGCGGGACCGAACTCACGTAGCGCGTGTCGGCGCGTGTAGGAAAGGTGGCCTGCCCTCATGGGGTGCGTCGCACTTCAAAGGCGAATGCGTGACGGGTGATCAATAGTGAGCTGGCCGTGCTCGCACCGTGCGGGGCACGTGCGTGACGGTGAGCCTAGCTGCCAACGTGGCGTGCGTGACGCGTGCGTGACGGCGAGCCTAGTTGCCCCCTCAGCGGTGAGCCTGGCTACCCTCGCGGCGTGCGTGACGCGTGCGTGACGGCGAGCCTGGCTGCCTTTGCGGCGTGCGTGACGCGTGCGTGACAGCGAGCCTGGCTGCGCCCGCGGCCGTGAGCCTGGCTGCCCCTGTGGCGGCGTGCGTAACGCGTGCATGACAGCGAGCCTGGCTGCCCACGCGGCGTGCGAAACGCGTGCGTGACGGCGAGCCTGGCTGCCTTCGCGGCGTGCGTGACGCGTGCGTGACAGCGAGCCTGGCTGCCGACGCGGCGTGCGTCACGCGTGCGTGACAGCGAGCCTGGCTGCGCACGCCGCGAGGGCAGCTACGCTGACTGTCACGCACGCGTCCCGCACGCCGCGAGGGAAGCCAGGCTCGCTGTCACGCACGCGTGACGCACGCCGCCACAGGGGCAGCTGGGCTCACTGCCGCGGGCGCAGCCAGGCTCGCTGTCACGCACGCGTGACGCACGCCGCAAAGGCAGCCAGGCTCGCCGTCACGCACGCGTTTCGCACGCCGCGGGCGCAGCCAGGCTCGCTGTCACGCACGCGTCACGCAAGCCGCCACAGGGGCAGTCAGGCTTACCGCCGCGTCGGCAGCCAGGCTCGCTGTCACGCACGCGTCATGCACGCCGCGTCGGCAGCCAGGCTCGCCGTCACGCACGAGTCACGCACGCCGCCACAGGGGCAGCCAGGCTCGCTGTCACGCACGCGTCACGCAGGCGTCAAGCACGCGTCACGCGTTCGCCTTTGACGTCTGACGCATTCCATGCGGCCAGGCTCGCTTGCTTTAAAACACGCCGACACGCGCCACGCGAGCTCGGTCACGTTATTAACCTCGCGGTACGCATTAGCCACTTTCCGCCAACGAACGATTGGCGGAAAGCTTGTTACACAGAGCTTCTTGCAACGCTGTCTCCGCTTTTTAAAAGTATTTTTTATTTTATTTTCAGATTGATAATGAAGCCAATCCGGGAGAATCTTTGCGCATTGCTGAAACTATCTGGACTGATGAGGCCGTTTTTAGCAATGATGGGACGGTCAACAAGCATAACGACCATCAATACAGTGTTGCCAATCCACACTGCATCAAGGAAACTAATGTCCAGGGCAAATGGAAGCTGTTGGTGTAGGCTGGCATCCTTGGAGATCAAGTCATCGGTCCGTCAGTGAGAACGACTGAGTAAAGCGTTCTAGTTGACACGCTGCAGTCCTAAACCAATCAAAATAAAACGCACAGCTATTAAACGGAAACACATGAGAAATTGTAATAAGATAAAAACGCGCCAGGGCCCTTTAACTGAGGCAAAACAAAAGCTTGAAGCTACTATGCCAGTGATGAAAGAGTCATAATCGTCACCAACATGAAAATGTTATGAAGGTTTGATTGAAAAAAAATCCATCTAAGTTGGGTAATAAGACCTTCAATGCAAAAAATTTGGTCATTTTCATGACTGTTTGCTGTACTTCTCCAGTTAAAATGATCAGGGACCTGTTAGTAGATACAAACTTCCAACATGCATCCAGAAGTATTTCACCCCACTTGAGTAAGTGGCTTCGTCATCGGTCAGACAATATTTAGGTGCTAAAACTACCCCCAGGTCAAGAACAAACTCAATTTTTAGTTGTCAAACTAAAAATGAATTTTGAATCTTCAATTAAGTTTGTGCTTCCACAGGAGTACAATGCTACAATGTGCCCTTAAGCTTTTGAAAATTTTCCAATACAACTGATTTACTGTAGTCTGACAAATTACTAAATAGTTAAATTCTGTCCTTTGGGTGTTTACTGACCCTATTGTGATAACAAGCAGAGCAATCACATTCGTTCTGTACAACATAACGTTTTCTGACAACTGTCATTAGTTTCAAGCGCATTTCTGAGTGACGAACTTTAATGTGATTTAATAAAGAAGGTAAACCACTTTGACCACCCTTGTAAGCTTTGACACGAACAGGACACTGCAGCAGAAGAGATGTTAACCAGTAACAAGGCCTTGCCCGCTTTGGGAGATTCTGTAGCATATGATCCATCCTCGATAGCAAAGAATTATAAGCGAAAAAAGACTCTTGATTATCCTTCCCTATGGTACTTCTTGATGAAGTGTCATGGTGACTTACGTTTATCAAAGCTGGTTCCTCGACTTCACTTTTAAAACCACAAGCAGTTGCAGTGAAGGTTGACATGTCTGGAGCAGCAGCAGTTGTTGCAACATTCTCCTTATAGTTGTCAAATTGGAACTCTTCCTTAATGAGAATCTCTCTTGGCTAAAAGGTACATCAAAATGGAATGCAATGTAATGACAATATTGAATAACATAATTATTTCATGCCCATTTTAAAAGCTGAGGCAATCGTACTTCAATTTCATGGTCATAGTGAGGAACAGATGACATAGGCTGGGCTGTGGTAGGTTCGCTAGATGTTGTAGCAGTTGATAGCGACTGTCCACAGTTTGTTCAACATATTGGTCCGTCCTTCATCCTGTCAAGTTAAAATCTTGATCAAAGGTCTTGACGCACTAAAGAAAAAAAAAGAAGAAAAAAGCAGAAGATATTCGTAAAACATTCCTCGCAAAAATGTTCACTGGTACATTTTCTCTTCATGTATTTTAACAGTTAGGCTGAGCTTGCAATTTAATATCTTTTACTCCTTAGCGACAGAACGAAAAGGTTAGGATGTCAGTGTCGACACTTGGTTCAGCTTCTTATTAGCCTCCGCCCAGCCGTAATAAGGAGACCGATACATAATTCAAATTATGCGTCGTCTTTACTCACCCGTAGGCATTTTTCCAATAACCAATTGAATCAATAAAATGTGCTTTGCAACATTGTTCGTAATAATGAAAATCTAGCAGACGCAATGGTCCTTGGGACTCTCTCCGCCCGCCGACCCGTCTCGTCCTCGTCGCGGCCGCAGCCTTGTAATACTTGTCGTAGCTTCCTAGCAATGGAGCTCGACAGCCTGTGTTTTGAATCTGTCCTGGAACGTTGGCGCTCGACTCACGACACCCAAGCGGCACTTCTCTACTGAACTTTGACCTGGTTATTTCTCTCTTCGTTCTACGAGACCCCCAGTTTGAAAGACATATGAAACATCGGAAATCCACCGGTAATGTTGGTACCTGTGAGAGAATGGCACCACTGGCTCCCGCTTGCGACGACCCCCACCACATTTTCGTCCGTTCCCGTTCCTTGTTCCTTGCTTGCCCATGCTGCCTCTGACGCCTGACGCCTCTGGCCTGTGCCCGCTCTCATCCCAGTTCGCATCCACTCTGCAAACTCAACACTGTACTCAGTACACACTGTTCAGCGTGTACTCACAAGCACACTCTCATCAGAGTGTACTCATCTGAGCACACTCTCATCACAGTGTACTCAGATGAGCACACTCCAACGTGAGTGTACTCAGATGAGTACACTCCAACGAAAGTGTACTCAGATGAGTACACTCCAACGAAAGTGTACTCAGATGAGTACACTCCAACGAAAGTGTACTCAGATGAGTACACTCTGATGAGAATGTGTTCAGATAAGTACACACCTTAGCACGCCTGGCATTAAATGCAGCTGTAGGTGTGTACTCATCTGAGTACACTGTGATGAGAGTGTGCTCAGATGAGTACACTGTGATGAGAGTGTGCTCAGATGAGTACACTGTGATGAGAGTGTGCTCAGATGAGTACACTGTGATGAGAGTGTGCTCAGATGAGTACACTGTGATGAGAGTGTGCTCAGATGAGTACACTGTGATGAGAGTGTGCTTGTGAGTACACGCTGAACAGAGTGTACTGAGTACACTGTTGAGTTAGCAGAGCAGTCCAACTCCCAACCAGCCAACTAGACTTCTCAATCGAATCCCATCGTGTTGTTCTGCAAGATGTCTGCATCATCAGTAGATGGTGAGTTTCATCGATCGCACTTGCATCCCTTATGCTCTATGCAATATCTTTTCTCGACGTTCGAGGCTTGCTTGGATGACTCTGACTTAGCTCCTGCCTGCGCTCGGTTTGTTCGGTCATCTTGACTGCATCGCGATGGTTTGCTTAACACCTTATCGCTCTCGATGGCGTCCTTTCGAGCCTACTTATGGTTTTAAGCGCCCCTAACCTCTTCCTTTCTCGAGGCTATGTCTGCCATGCGGACCGGCTCGTTCGTGCTGCCCTTCTGACTTGAGGTCGAATCTCTTGACCAGACAGTTACCACATCTTAGTAGAATGAATGGCCCGTACGTACACTGCAAAGCCCGAGGCACATTTGATTGCCTCCCAATTGGCAAGCCGGTTTGAATGCCAAAAATTGGCAAGCCTTGACCGGAAATCTCTGTAATGCCAAATTTTGGTAAGTTAATGATGTATAGTCAGGGCCAGGCTTGCCATTTTTTCGACATTCAAATGGCTTGCCAATGTCGTGGCAAGCAAACTTGCCACTGGATTTCCAGTGTAATTGTAATGGTTCGTACTTCTCATGACTAGTCTTTTTGCAGACCCCTTGGAAGACGCGGCACGTGGGAACGGCCAAGAAAGTGGGACACGACAGCAGCTAACCCCTTCCAGGCAACCACTTCGCCGCGTGTTCAACGTTGTGATCAACGTCATTGGCAACTGTAAGAGCAATTCAAGAGCAACTCTTCAGCAATATTGCTGATTTGTACTCTCCAGTGGTTTTGTACTTAATTTTTGGTCTGTTACAGCTGCCCTGGATGCGACAAACATCGTTGCAAACCCGGTCAACCTTTTGCCTTCGACCATTCCCACTCGCCTTGTGGCCAGTACTCAGGGTACGTGATGCAATTTTTTGTTTTCAAATTTGCTTTCTCATATTATTGGTGCAGTTCTTCTCATGATATCGTCACTTCAAATTAATTTTCAAGTGATATATGGTGTGTGTGTGTCACTTTCCAAATCTACGCAAATCCATAATCGAAACGGCAAGCCACAGAATTATATGGTCTTTTCCCGGCGTTCCTGATACACTAGCTGTGGAGACAGTACCGACGTTGCAAAAAAGCGTTGGTGCCACACGATAACGAAAAAATATTTACCTCTTTTATGTACTTTATGTCAAGTAGAAGCCTCTTATTATTTGGTGCCATTTTCACTCTCAAAATCCAAAACTTCTCGAAGGAGCGGACAAGGTCTCGTGCGTCGCGTGCTCGTGGCTAAGAAAGAAACGCCTCTCGATTCCCTCCAAAAGAGAGTTGTGTTCGGCGTAAATCCTGGTGCTGCCCTCTACCCTCAGCTTTTTGTCTCGCCTTCTCTATGGACAAATCGCTCTCTTTTTTTTTTCAACGCAAATCGGGTAAGAAACATTCTGTGTATTTTTTGTGACTTTCCTCAGTACCCTTTCTACACTCTTAATTTTTTTGGAAGACTTGCCTTTCCCAATTTGAGTTTAAAACAATAAAAAAGGGACTCGTCCATAAGGCCCCCCGGCCTGCGGAGGTGGTATTTAGAACAGAACGGTCGCAAGTACCGAGACCTTTGGCTGGGTGGGTTGACTACAGCTCACGTCGTGTATGTTGTTTTATGTATCAGTATCAGTTATCAGCAGGGTGCCGTAACTTATTTGAATTAGAAGGTTTCAGGGTTTGTATCTCCTAAACGGGCTGCGTTTTAAAAGTTATGAAGAGAATAACTTAATTTTAGAATTCAATTTTGAAAAGAAGTTATTCTCTTCATAACTTTTATAACGCAGCCCGTTTAGGAGATACAAACCCTGAAACCTTTTAATTCAAATAAGTTACGGCACCCTGGTTATCAGTCTGCGTTTAGTCTACGTCCACATTCATGATGACTTTAGTTGCGGAGCCGGGCTCTCGCAGAGGAACGTACTTTTATCACATGAATGGGTACTTTCATCACGAGTACAAGGAGAACCCTCCAACCTACTACTTGAGGTGCAAGGACAGGAGTTGCAATGCACTTGGTGTACTTAGTTTAGCATTTGAATTAACTGCTGAACACAACCATCCACCTGACTTTGAACTTGTTGAATATCTTCGGGAACGCCGAATGCTTGTGAATGAAGCCGCCGCCTCCACATCACTTTCTCTGAGGGATGCATTTGAAAGGTACTTTGTCCATTATCTAAGTTTCCTTCTATCTATTAAGACCACCGGTTCCAATTTAATTTTTTTTTTCAAGGAGCAACAATGGTGTTTTTGATGTAGAATTTGAAACCTTGAGACCTGCATACTTAGTACTTCCCCAGATGAACCGAACACATTATTGTTACTTGATGGCATTTTGACAGATCCATCATATCGTTCATTATGTGCTGTTAGAAACTTGGATGATTCTCTCTACTGCAGGGTTGCCAGATGCCGCGGTTTTCCGCGAAATCTGCGGTTTTTTAAAGGCGTTTGCGTTTAAAAAATTGGGTCGGCGGTTTTCCGTGAAACCTGCGGTTTTTCATCAGGGGTCGATATTTTTACGTAATTGGCCCTGAGATGGCATTTGGGATTACTGTAAGAACAAGAACGGTCCCAGGCCCGTCCCGGCCGCTCCACGCCATAGCGCTGCGCTGCACGGCGGTGCTTCGTGCCCCGTCTCTCCGTCACTGTTGGGACTACAAATGAAAAAATACGATTTCAAGAAATCCTGGTAGTCACGAAGTTAATTTTATATTTATGTTCTGGTTTAACAAAGATAGCTAAGGCTAGGACTGCGTTGTGTGTAGTTCTGTTTACGTTTGTCAGACCATTATAAATAATACTAAAACTTACGGCTGCGGATCAATTTGTGTCAAAAACAGACATTTAAGACAGTCTCATAATACCTGAAGGTCAAGTTATTCACAGAAACGTGCAGTAAAATAGTCCAGTTCACCCAGCTTTAAGGTTAGAAAAAAAGCACAGCCCCGTGTCCACATCGTTTCGTCTTAGATTCAGAAGTACCATCAAACCTCGCTACAAGGTGCAGCTAAACGCCCACTGTTTTCAAAAGGGACTTATAGTCACACTCAAACTACGTTAGGGATAGTTTTTTCACAAATGCATTTGCACAGGCACGCAGTTTAATGTCCTATTTCACTCCGATTCGAAGAGTTTAGAACATTTAGTGTTGGTATTTCTGAAAACAACAGGGCCTGCGCGCAGCGGCGCGGGACACTCTGGTCAACAATCACCGACCGACCGGCCGATCCAAATGGCCACGTTCGAAAACAACGTCTATACCATTGTTGGAGCTCTTCTAGCTGCAGTAAAAGACAATTTTGATTCGAACGCGCTTTTTCAAGGGAGCGAGCGTTTTTGGTGTAAGCTGTACAGAGCAGGGTTGTTAAAGTTAATTTCGAAATTATCGGTGATAACCGGATAACGATAAGTTAATTTTATCGTTAAAGTTAACTTGATAACGATAACGTTTCAGAAAAAGTTATCACTTTTTCTGAAACGTTATCGTTATCAAGTTATCGTTAACACAGCCCAATTTAACTTATCGATCGATAAGTTAACTTTTTTTAGTGACAGTAGATAAAAACGCTCATAATGCATCAATACGTTCGACATTTTTTGAATCCCGCGCCGCCCGGCCGCCCAACCCCACCACCACTCGGAGCGCTCGTCATTGTTGTTGACTGTAAAGACCTTTAATTATTGTTAATTTTTTTGAATTTATTTTATATAATTTTGAACTGATTTTTCCCGTCCAGGATTGTAATTATGACACCTAGTCCTTGAAATAAAGCGTTAATTGCGAAATTGGCGTTTTTTTCCCCCGGTTTTTAATGGATCCTTTCAACTTCGTTAACTTATCGAATCCGACAAGTTAAACTTATCGTTAACTTGATAAGACTTTCACGGCCGTTATCGTTATCAAGTTAACGATAACGAGGGTCAGAAATTAACTTATCGCTAACTTGATAACGAAAAGAATTAACTTAAACAACCCTGGTACAGAGGTGAAAAGGAGCGCTGCTATTGGTCGCATTCCATTTCCGGTGGCTCGGCTCCCCCCTCTCCCTGTGTTTTTCGCTGACGAGTCGAGTTTTGCCATGGAAACGGCGATTTCAACTCAAAATTTCTCAAAGTTGGCCCTGCACTTTTCAACCAGATTTCACCACTGAAATCAGGGTACAAAGTTCTACCACTCTGCCAAGTCTCATCAGAATCGTATAGAGAATTTCGCAACTGCATAAGGGGCCAGACTGGAAATTAAAATTTAAAAAAAAAAAACCAACCCCGGTGAGGCTATAAGGCTACTTCGTGCCTTAAAAAAATATCAGGGTGTTCGTCAATGCGCGGGCCATTCATGGGCAGGCTGAAAAGTGAAAATAGTTATTCCATACACTGCCAAAAAAAAAAACTCAGAAAGATTAGGAAAAAATTTTATGTGCAAATTGCGACGACATGTCTGTCAGCATCGCCCTCTGCCTGAAAAGCATGAACTCCGGCTGAACCTAGCCGCGTTAACAGGAGGGATATCAGCCTCTGCTTGTTGGCGCTGTTTGACAAGAAAAGTGCCTGAGAAGTTGAGGTAACGGTGGTTTCTTCAAAAACAAAGTCTGCTGAGGTGCGTAGGGCGCGGCGAACATTGTTCTGGATCTTTTGTGGAGGGACCGCTCACATAGCCATCGAAGACAACACACGCTGAGCCGTTGTGCCGCTTGCTGAAGTTAATCACAAAAGATACGTACGCGTTGGCTATTTCAGCTAAAGTGGCGGGCCGCGGCCAAACAACGTGATGTAAAGTGACCGCCGTCGAAAACAAAAGTGGGCAAGTTTGGCATGGTGTTGTGTGGAGTTGCAAGCTGGTCCAGAGCTTTAATCAGCGCAGCTTTGTTGCTCTTGCGGAAACCGATTTCCTCAAAGAGGGATGTTGGTCTGGGAGCTAACTCATAGTTGAAAAAGAGAGCTAGTTCGTCGTCCGACAGGTTCAGCACTAGCATTCGATGGAAAAGCTGTGATTCGTTGATAGGTTCCACTGAGCTGCCAATGTTAATGCTGGAATTCATTGCTCCCAATGGAAGGACACGGTCGTTGCGTTTTAAGGTCACCTCTCCAAATGTTTTTCCTGCCATTTTTCGGACAAGTTCGTGACCGACTTCCAGTGCTAATTCACAGTTGATTCTCTAGTCCCCAGCCACTCCTGTAGGAATGGACACAAGCTAGTCCATTGGCTTTATAAATGGTGAATGAGCCTTTAACCATTCATACATTTTCCCGCAATCATGCTGGTCTCTTATTTGCCTCGAAATTCTCATGTCATTGTGTCCACTCATTTCAGGAAGCTCACAGTCTGTTAGTGCTTTTAAAGCAGTAGAGATTCTAGAGCAAAGAGGCATAGCTCGAACGAAAGTATCTGCGTTGGACTCAGTCATGCCCCGACCTCGGGTAACGCCCTGTTGGCTCTTGAGGGAAGCCATCAAACATTGTCCAATAGCAAGGTCCGAAGAGAGGCCGCAAAATACTTTGGGGTCCGGCGAATGGCTGCATATTTTGCAAATTTTGGGCCACACTTAACAATGCCAGCGCGGACCCAGCGCCGCCAACGCCCCCCCCCCCCGAAAATTCCCATCACCCGCATTTTCCCCCTTTTTATGCAGAGTTTTGGAAGCGTATCAACGAATCACTTCTATGGTTGTGTCCGTCTACGAATTGATACGCAGCCACCAACATCTAAATCACAATTTACGCAGAAATTTTTTTCCTAATTTTTCTGAGTTTTTTTTGGCAGTGTATGGAATAACTAATTTCCCTTTTCAGTCTGCACATGAATGGCCCGCGCATTGACGAACACCCTGATATTTTTTTTTCATTTGTAGTCCCAACAATGACGGAGAGACGGGGCACGAAGCACCGCCGTGCAGCGCAGCGCTATGGCGTGGAGCGGCCGGGACGGGCCTGGGACGCGTCGCGCGGGTAACTTCCGGCGGACGCAGCATCGGCCTTAATTATCGCAGGACAGTCCGCGACCGCTCATTGTAAAGCTGAGACAATACACTACAACGTTTATAAAGAGAGGTTTTTTCAATTTCTCGCCAATTTTCAATCTATGGCAAAAACAAAAAAATACAGGCAAATTTTTTTCTGAGTGTTTCCTCCGTTTTTATAAAATATTTCCTGTATTCTTTCGTCAAAGTGCAAAACCCTGTATATATTCGGATTTGTCGTCCTTTTCCGCGTCAAATGAGTCAAACCCCGGTCCTCTAAGGCAATTTGGACCTGAACAGTGCCGTTTCGAAGCTCGGAAAGCGGAGTGTTCAAAATTGAACACTTTGAACACGATTTGTTCAAAAACTCACCGTTGTAGGAATTTGAATTTTGGATATGTTGTTCTCCATACTGAACTCTATCAATACACAAAAAGGCGTCCGGCCGCAAATTATTTTAAGCAAAATGTCTAATATGTCTGCATGGATGTAGGCGCAACCGCCACCCTTTACGCGGCGCTGGCCGATGAATGGCTGAGCTAGTGCAGACTTGCACCAGTGCCTGGTTCTGATGGAGAATATCATTTGGTGAGCGCAGCGGCTCACCATCGCGCTAAGTGCGCTCCGGGATCTGAAACTCAGCCATGAGCACGCCTTGCGCCGTGTCGTAGTGCTGCTGCAGGCGCTGTCCCAGGCTGTGGTGGTGCTGGGACTGCGAGGGGGGAAGGTGCGCACGACGTCCGCGGCGGGTCCTTCCAGGATAACGAGCAGCCGATGACCTCGCTCGTCCACGCTCGGGTCGATTATGGAGGCCCGGTAGTGCTCTTGTCTCGGTGGAGGTCGACAAGGCCTAGAAGCAGCACACGGCCCGCGCCTGGCCCAGGGCCGCAGCGGCGCCAGCTTCCTGGGGAAGAGCGACAAGGCAGTGGGGCACGGTACGGCCCGCGCCCACTGGGAGAAAAAATGAAGGTTTTGACTGTTAATCTTAATGCCACTCTTCACTGTACATCGAAAGAAGGTGTTTACCGTACCCAGGGATACAGCAGACACCGAACCTCAAGGAACGGAATCCACTGTACCCTGGGAACATGCATTCACCGTACCTCGGAAACTGTTCAGACATCGAATTCATCATAAATGTAGAATGAAGGCAAAATTTTAAATAAATGCATCTCAACAAGACGAACAAAATATGATAAGCATGTTATGACCTCAGACTCGAAGTTTGGCAGCAATCGGCGTCAGAATTTTCTAAAAGTACGATTTTGGACCCTTTTAGAAACTTCTGACGCCGATTGCTGCCAAACTTCGAGTCTGAGGTCATAACATGCTTATCATATTTTGTTCGTCTTGTTGAGATGCATTTATTTCCGCCATCGAATTGTTTCTATCGCAAATTTAAAATTTTGCCTTCATTCTACATTTATGATGAATTCGATGTCTGAACAGTTTCCGAGGTACGGTGAATGCATGTTCCCAGGGTACAGTGGATTCCGTTCCTTGAGATACGGTGTCTGCTGTATCCCTGGGTACGGTAAACACCTTCTTTCGATGTACAGCGAAGAGTGGCATTAAGATTAACAGTCACAACCTTCATTTTTTGGCCCGCCCTTCTATTAAAAAAATAGGGGGAGGGCATATGCATTTGCCTTTGTGTCTGTGTGTCGTCGTTGTCGTCGTCTGTGTACAAGGAAGGAGTTGAGCTGGAGTGACCAGATTTGGAGGGTACTTCAGGAGGGCCGTCCGAACAAACAATCCGGTGGTGCAAATCCCGTCCGACCCGCGCAAGGCCTGCAGCAGCTGCATCATGGTTTGCATGGGCGGGAGGGGGATTTCCGCCATTATTGGTGCTAGCAGGGCACATAGGGGTATTTTTGGAATCAGGGCGACGAGACAAGATGAATGGACCTGGTCCCGACCCCATCGGCCGCTTTTACAAGTTGGCCAGATCAGGATCTTCAAAAAAGGGGGTCGACCGACTAAAAAAATTTATTGCAGATTTCGATTGGTCTCAGCAAGACCTTTTCAACGAGGGGTCGGAAAGGGGGTCCAGGAGCCCGACTTCGTCTATTAGTCACATCAGGATCTTGAAAAAAGGGGGTCGACCGACTGAAAATTTTTACTTAAGTTTTCGATAGGTCTTGGCAAGACCTCTTCAACGAGGGGTCGGAAGGGGGGTCCAGGAGCCCGCCTTCATGAGTTATGTGAAAAAGTGCGACGGGCTCGTTTTGCGCTCCTGCTGTGCCTCCATTGCAAGGAGTTGCAGTAGCATGGCAAATATGAGTATTTTCGGAATGAGGGCTAAGAGACAAATGAAATGGGCATATTCTAAGGACAGTTGGAGTAAAAAGTGTAAGGACTTTTGCATATTGTGAATAGAAGGGCGGGCCTAAGTCACGATGGTACATCGATAACTTTGCCTTACCCGCTCACGGGGTGTTTGATGAGAGCGGGCCGAAGGCCCGGGCCTTCGACTGGCCAAGTTGGGTCTGATGCGAGGGCCGAAGGCCCGAGGAAAGGCCGCCGGCAGGCCAAGCTGGGCCGGCCCCCTGTCGAACCGAGTTGCCGGCGCAGCGAAGCGGAGCTGGCAACTCGGTTCGACGGAAGGGCGGGCCCTAGCTTGTTCTCCCAGTGCCTGGCCCAGGGCCGCGGCGGCGCCTGCCTTCTTGGGAAGGACGACAAGGCCTTGAAGCAGCAAACGGCCCGCGCCTGGCCCAGGGCCGCGGTGGCGCCTGCATCCTTGGGAAGGACGACAAGGCCGAGAGGGGGGGGGGGAGAGGGCCCACGCCTCGCCTTGGGTTTAGGTGGCCGTCTCAAATTTAAGGCTTTTTAAGCGACGCTCTTGGATAGTGTATTAGTTGGTATCTCTCTTATCCAACTCATTCTGTCATCGAACTTTACCTTCTTTGTAAAATAAGTACTCTGCAAACTCAAGTGTGTACATAGTACACTCTTATTAGAGCATGCTTCCAAGCACGCTCTTATTTACAGCATACTTGCTAGGTACACGCTAAATAAGAGTGTGCCTGGCATGTACACGCTAAATAAGAGTGTGCCTGCAAGTACACGCTAAAATACACTCGATTAGTCCTATCTTAAAGCATGGGTCAGTTTAAGTGTACTTGCAGGTACACTTTTATTTAGCGTGTACATGCCAGGCACACTCTTATTTAGCGTGTACCTAGCAAGTATGCTGTAAATAAGAGTGTGCTTGGAAGCATGCTCTAATAAGAGTGTACTATGTACACACTTGAGTTTGCAGAGTAGCCAAGAAATAAGTATTCAGAAGTATCATCTCAATTTGTAGACTGAGTTAGTTACCACAGTTCTGTTCTTTTTTTTGTGCTTCTAATTTTTATCAATTGCTAAAGAAATTGCCAACCCGCCAACTGAAAGACCCATATAGTTATCATAATTTCCATAAGTCCCACATAAGTTCATTCAGGAACCATCTCTGAAGCCGCAGGCTAGCGGACACCTGTCCCATGAGTACCTTGCACCTAACCAAGTGGGTACCTTGAACCAATCAGGGTAACTGCAATGCTAACTCAGACTGAGTGATGCTGAATGGTTTGGGCTCTCACCTTTGTCAATGAGGGAGGATAGGGATTGCAAACACACAAGGAAAACTTGACTACTTTAACCTTTATTGGAATAAAAGAAAGTAGCAACACATGCTCAGCAATAATAACAAAGGCACACACAATCAGTAACTTCAAACAATTTGGAGTAGAGTCACCAACATTAAGTTAAAATTCAGGGTAGAATTTAACTAAATTAACATTAAAAGTTACAAACCGTACGAATACTGTAAAATCTCCAAGTACAAACTTTTGCAAGACAGGTAGCTAATTGTGGAATGCACCGTGGACAAGTTTTGAGAGAGATGCCAGGCTCCAAAAACAAACAAAATGGTCTCAGCAACAATATGGGCAACACAATTCAAACACATGTCTAGATAATAAGAATTTCGAACAAAGCGAGCATTTAGAAAAAAAGAAAGAAAAATAAAAAAGAAGCTTAAACTTTGGTATATGAGAAAGTTACTCAATTATTTCCAACAAAATTAGGAACAAAGAACACCATTTTAAAATGATCAAATAGAAGCTGAAGAAGGAAGGACAGTACTAACTCAATGACAACAAGGAAAGTTAAAAATCATGTCTAAAGAGAAACAATTAATTCTAGTTATTATCAAAAAACTGCAGATCCCCACTGTTACAAGGGACCTTACAGTGGGGGTCTGGGCACACCCCCCTCCTACCAAGCCAGTCCATCATACACGCGGCATGTACGAAGTGGCCGCATGTACGTCCCTATCCGGCTCCAGTCCGAAACAAATGCTGCATGAGATCGGTTTGGAGGATGGGGGCCCTTCAGACGCCTGCCCTTGTCCCCAAGAGCCAGACGCAGAAGCTGACGATGGCCCAGGTAAAGAGTGGCCAGGAGCTGACGATGGCCCAGGTAAAAGTGGCCAGAAGCTGATGATGGCCCAGGTAAAGAGTTGCCAGGAGCTGACGATGGCCCAGGTAAAGAGTGGCCAGAAGCTGATGATGGCCCAGGTAAAGAGTGGCCAGGAGCTGACGATGGCCCAGGTAAAGAGTGGCCAGGAGCTGATGAGGGGCCTGGTACACTCCATCCTCTAAAGCCACTCATAGATGGAGCAGGACCCGACGAAGGCCCAGCATTTGCTGAAAAGTGACACACACACACACCATATATCACTTGAAAATTAATTTAAAGTGACAATAACATGAGAAGAACTGCACCAATAATATGAGAAAGCAAATTTGAAAACAAAAAATTGCATCACGTATCCTGAGTACTGGCCACAAGGCGAGTGTGAATGGTCGAAGGCAAAAGGTTGACCAGGTTTGCAGCGATGTTTGTCGCATCCAGGGCAGCTGTAACAGACCAAAAATTAAGTACAAAACCACTGGAGAGTACAATAATCAGCAATATTGCTGAAGAGTTGCTCTTGAATTGCTCTTACAGTTGCCAATGACGTTGATCACAACGTTGAACACGCGGCGAAGTGGTTGCCTGGAAGGGGTTAGCTGCTGTCGTGTCCCACTTTCTTGGCTGTTCCCACGTGCCGCGTCTTCCAAGGGGTCTGCAAAAAGACTAGTCATGAGAAGTACGAACCATTACAATTACACTGGAAATCCAGTGGCAAGTTTGCTTGCCACGAAATTGGCAAGCCATTTGAATGTCAAAAAAAATGGCAAGCCTGGCCCTGACTATACATCATTAACTTACCAAAATTTGGCATTACAGAGATTTCCGGTCAAGGCTTGCCAATTTTTGGCATTCAAACCGGCTTGCCAATTGGGAGGCAATCAAATGTGCCTCGGGCTTTGCAGTGTACGTACGGGCCATTCATTCTACTAAGATGTGGTAACTGTCTGGTCAAGAGATTCGACCTCAAGTCAGAAGGGCAGCACGAACGAGCCGGTCCGCATGGCAGACATAGCCTCGAGAAAGGAAGAGGTTAGGGGCGCTTAAAACCATAAGTAGGCTCGAAAGGACGCCATCGAGAGCGATAAGGTGTTAAGCAAACCATCGCGATGCAGTCAAGATGACCGAACAAACCGAGCGCAGGCAGGAGCTAAGTCAGAGTCATCCAAGCAAGCCTCGAACGTCGAGAAAAGATATTGCATAGAGCATAAGGGATGCAAGTGCGATCGATGAAACTCACCATCTACTGATGATGCAGACATCTTGCAGAACAACACGATGGGATTCGATTGAGAAGTCTAGTTGGCTGGTTGGGAGTTGGACTGCTCTGCTAACTCAACAGTGTACTCAGTACACTCTGTTCAGCGTGTACTCACAAGCACACTCTCATCACAGTGTACTCATCTGAGCACACTCTCATCACAGTGTACTCATCTGAGCACACTCTCATCACTGTGTACTCATCTGAGCACACTCTCATCACAGTGTACTCAGATGAGTACACACCTATAGCTGCATATAATGCCAGGCGTGCTAAGGTGTGTACTTATCTGAACACACTCTCATCAGAGTGTACTCATCTGAGTACACTTTCGTTGGAGTGTACTCATCTGAGTACACTTTCGTTGGAGTGTACTCATCTGAGTACACTGTGATGAGAGTGTGCTCAGATGAGTACACTCTGATGAGAGTGTGCTTGTGAGTACACGCTGAACAGTGTGTACTGAGTACAGTGTTGAGTTTGCAGAGTGGATGCGAACTGGGATGAGAGCGGGCACAGGCCAGAGGCGTCAGGCGTCAGAGGCAGCATGGGCAAGCAAGGAACAAGGAACGGGAACGGACGAAAATGTGGTGGGGGTCGTCGCAAGCGGGAGCCAGTGGTGCCATTCTCTCACAGGTACCAACATTACCGGTGGATTTCCGATGTTTCATATGTCTTTCAAACTGGGGGCCTCGTAGAACGAAGAGAGAAATAACCAGGTCAAAGTTCAGTAGAGAAGTGCCGCTTGGGTGTCGTGAGTCGAGCGCCAACGATCCAGGACAGATTCAAAACACAGGCTGTCGAGCTCCATTGCTAGGAAGCTACGACAAGTATTACAAGGCTGCGGCCGCGACGAGGACGAGACGGGTCGGCGGGCGGAGAGAGTCCCAAGGACCATTGCGTCTGCTAGATTTTCATTATTACGAACAATGTTGCAAAGCACATTTTATTGATTCAATTGGTTATTGGAAAAATGCGTACGGGTGAGTAAAGACGACGCATAATTTGAATTAAGTTTCGGTCTCTTTATTACGGCTGGGCGGAGGCTAATAAGAAGCTGAACCAAGTGTCGACATTGGCATCCTAACCTTTTCGTTCTGTCGCTAAGGAGTAAAAGATATTAAATTGCAAGCCCAGCCTAACTGTTTAAATACATGAAGAGAAAATGTACCAGTGAACATTTTTGCGAGGAATGTTTTACGAATATCTTCTGCTTTTTTTTTCTTTTTTTTCTTTAGTGCGTCAAGACCTTTGATCAAGATTTTAACTTGACAGGATGAAGGACGGACCAATATGTTGAACAAACTGTGGACAGTCGCTATCAACTGCTACAACATCTAGCGAACCTACCACAGCCCAGCCTATGTCATTTGTTCCTCACTATGACCATGAAATTGAAGTACGATTGCCTCAGCTTTTAAAATGGGCATGAAATAATTATGTAATTCAATATTGTCATTACATTGCATTCCATTTTGATGTACCTTTTAGCCAAGAGAGATTCACATTAAGGAAGAGTTCCAATTTGACAAGTACAAGGAGAATGTTGCAACAACTGCTGCTGCTCCAGACATGTCAACCTTCACTGCAACTGCTTGTGGTTTTAAAAGTGAAGTCGAGGAACCAGCTTTGATAAACGTAAGGCACCATGACACCTCATCAAGAAGTATCGTAGGGAAGGATAATCAAGAGTCTTTTTTTGCTTATAATTCTTTGCTATCGAGGATGGATCATATGCTACAGAATCTCCCAAAGCGGGCAAGGCCTTGTTACTGGTTAACATCTCTTCTGCTGCAGTGTTCTGTTTGTGTCAAAGCTTACAAGGGTGGTCAAAGTGGTTTACCTTCTTTATTAAATCACATTAAAGTTCGTCACTCAGAAATGCGCTTGAAACTAATGACAGTTGTCAGAAAACGTTATGTTGTACAGAACGAATGTGATTGCTCTGCTTGTTATCACAATAGGGTCAGTAAACACCCAAAGGACAGAATTTAACTATTTAGTAATTTGTCAGAATACAGTAAATCAGTTGTATTGGAAAATTTTCAAAAGCTTAAGGGCACATTGTAGCATTGTACTCCTGTGGAAGCACAAACTTAATTGAAGAGTCAAAATTCATTTTTAGTTTGACAACTAAAAATTGAGTTTGTTCTTGACCTGGGGGCAGTTTTAGCACCTAAATATTGTCTGACCGATGACGAAGCCACTTACTCAAGTGGGGTGAAATACTTCTGGATGCATGTTGGAAGTTTGTACCTACTTACAGGTCCCTGATCATTTTAACTGGAGAAGTACAGCAAACAGTCATGAAAATGACCAAATTTTTTGCATTGAAGGTCTTATTACCCAACTTAGATGGATTTTTTTGCAATCAAACCTTCATAACATTTTCATGTTGGTGACGATTATGACTCTTTCATCACTGGCAAAGTAGCTTCAAGCTCTTGTTTTGCCTCAGTTAAAGGGCCCTGGCGCGTTTTTCTTATTACAATTTCTCATGTGTTTCCGTTTAATAGCTGTGCGTTTATTTTTATTGGTTAAGGACTGCAGCGTGTCAACTAGAACGCTTTACTCAGTCATTCTCACTGAGCTTTCCTTTTTTAAAGCTAAGCTTCATTGTATCTCTTTTCACTTTTGTGTCCTGATAAATAACACTGCTCTCCTGTCTTGACGATTAAAAGTGGTTGCTCTGTTTTTTGACTGTATGCAGTCCTTATCTTACCTTATTGAAGGTGGCTAACATATGATTTGGAGATGCACACTGGACAACGATAGACTAATGGATTCTAAGTACTCTTCTAGGTAGCCTGCTGGTGCTGGGTTCAAGGTATTAATTTGGTGCAAGGTATTCCATGAATTTTTATTTTTTGAAATTGCAGACGGATTCTGTTTTGAACAGAGCCAGTTCTTTTTTGTATGGCACAGTTGACATAAGTGCTGTAGAGCCCTATACTGTTTCTAGCCAAGTTTCTGTAATGAAATTATTCAAGGCTTTATTTTGTCAAATGATCAAGTCAATAAATATTCACAGGCATTTCAAACTTCTTCAGAAATTCTGTACTGCCAACAACATTCTTCTATCCAAGAACATTATTACAGCTTTGTTTGGGACACATCCAGAAGAAAACTGTGGAGTGCTTGCACAAATATTTTGTGATATTGTTTGATAGGCATAGTGCAACTCAGGTTGGTTTTCTGGATTGTCCTGTAGTATGACTTACCAGACAGACACAGCACCAATGTGGAAGACATTACAACTAATTAAAGCCGCATCTTCAATGTGCCAAGAGAAAGATGCATGTTCCGAACCAACGTCTCAGAATGAGTAGGGGGTTTGAAACATCAATTGCACACGCAAGGTGAGCGTGTGTGTGCGTGTCACCTACACATAATTTTTGCAACAAATTTACAAATACAGTTAGACACAGTTCACGTGTGGCTGACAAAAACCACAACATAAATCAGGCAGTGCACGATGCTGTGGGGAGTTTGGCATTGAAAATTGAGAGGAAACGTAGCACATAAAAGCCGAAGAAACTTGGCAACCATTTCACTCCACTCTAAAGTACACAACGTGTGAATGATTGATGACATGAAGTACTTTGTTGGAGGGAAGCACTCCCATCAGAGTGGTATTCTTAAATAAAACAAAACCGGTTTGCCTAAGAGTGCAGTGTTTTGAGAATAGACGTGCTGCATATCAAAGTTGTTACCCACCTAGGCTGCTCCCTCTAACCTATGCACCGGACCAGTGTGATCTGTTCTACTGGAGTGACACAATATCTGCAGCAGCTCTGCCACATGTTTTTCGCCTAGTTTTCCCCGAAAACAAGCTTTGTCGCACCTCGCCCAGTGTGTTTCTCGGTTACGTTCGCGTCAACTTTTCATGTCACCTCCAGCGCGGAGTAGCGACGCAGCAGACGACACCGATACATTACTGAGAATTTCTCATACCGAAAGGTTTGGAGGCCGCTGAATTTATCATACCGAGTCTCAGGCCTAGCCTCGCTGAGAGGCTACAGCATCCGGACACCAATGTGCGATACGCGACGGCCCCCGCCCCCCTCCCCTTCCAAGAATAAATAAATAAAAATATTTTTTATAACAAAAATAAAATTGGTGAACTGAACGCGTTACTTTATAAATATGTTCGGCCAAGTGCCTGACCTAACCATGGTATTTTGTAAATATTTTCGGCCGAGAGACCTCACACTAAGGTCACTTCACCGAAATGATTAACATTATTTTCGAATGGTGCTAGTCATTTGACCGAAATAATAAAATGCGAGTTTCGGCCAAGTGACCGTAGGGCAAGTGAGGCCACCTCATCAAAAAATTCATAAATAATTCCAAAAACTCACTAAAAATTTCAAAACTTCAAGAGACCGTACACCAAAAATTCGCAGTTATTTCCCCCTTCGGGTAAAATTTGTTCCCCAATTGATTCATATTGGTTGAAGTATGGGTCAGAGGAAAATTTGGATGTCATTTTTGGGGTCAGCTCACCAGATACTGCTAGACACAATGTCAAACTCAACTTGAAAATTATGGTCGCAAAACATCTAATTTGAGATGAAAATTTAAGTCTGAAGTCAAAATAAAAGTGACTTTCGTGATCAGCTCTCCAAAAACTGCAGGAACCAATGTAAAATGAGATTTCAAAATCTTTCCAGTGAATTTATGTATCATAAAAAGAACGGCTCGGCCGATCTGACTGAGATTTCGCAGGGTTACTAGGTATGTACTAACGCCAGGCGTGGATTGTCGAAACTGGCGCAGCATCGCGAAGCCTGTTGCGACAAGGCACGGTCTGCCGTACACCTACCTTGTAGCCTATTGCTACAGTCTATTTGGTCTGCTATGGGCTACGGTTTCTGAGTACAGATTCAGTGTGCGGCTACGGCGATCTTCAAGGCTTCGGTATGACTTTACACTCGATTTCCGCACACATATGAACACTGCTTCTTTCGTCGGCGACCCGAGATGTCCCGCGGAACATGTAGTGTCCAAATGGCATTATTGGAACGTTGGGAAATGTCCAGTTGATTGCTTCATTCTTAGCGACGTTATGGCCCTGCAAACGAAATACTGAAAATTGAATGTTTTGATGTTAATGCTCAACCCTCTGGGTGCTCTGGTTTTCTTTGCCCCCTTGTTTCCTGAAAAAAAAAAATCGGTTTTAAGCACAATTTAAAGACGATCGACCAACTTCGGTTGAAATCGGGTGTGCAATAGGGTACTTCGGAGATGAGCTGGGCCGCGGAAGTTGAGAAGGAATCAAGGAGAGCAAAGTATGCGAAACTTGTGAGGATGAGCGTCTGCGTCGCCGTTCTGCCGCTTCCGCAAGGCTACATTCTCATACAAATCCGGCTTTTGTACTAATTGATTTCTTCTCAACTTCCGCCCTAGCCTTTCTCCGAAGTACCCTATTCAGAGCGGGTTTTCTCACGTACTTTTTCTGTCCCTCAGGACGCACAGTGAGCCACAAGACTGTTTGGGCGGCAACTCTCTAGACGTGATTCGAGCTTCAGAGTCGCTTAAGTAGACTCAAATTGATCAACTGACTCCACGAATGAACACCTTGGGCGTAAAGAAGAACAGGAAAGAACATGGCGGCGGGGTGGCGGAGCGTAGTGCCGTCTCACAACAAAGAGAAGAGAGAGCTTCGGAGAGGCGAGCCGAGCCTTTTTCCAACTTCAAAGCGGCATATCTCTGAAACGGTCAGCCGCACAAAGCTGCGCCAGTTATATTCGGATTCAGCACACATTCCTACATAAGCATACCAATTTTGGTGTCAGTCGGGGGAAAAAAAACCTAAAATACCCACGATTTTGGTCTTTTAAGGTAAATTTTTTAAAATTTCCACCTAAAATTGACTTTCTTTTGGTTGCAGCTCAAAACTGTTGTGCTCATCGTTTTTCTCGTTTAATCTGAGGCCAGAATACAAAATTTCACGACTCTAGACCGAAAAGTCGCTGCGTAGCAAGAAATACCCAAAATCACTATAAAAACAGTGGGAAAAACGAAAATTGCCCACCAAGTCCACAAAAAAGGACTTAAGGGATCTGTAATTTTGGCAACCTTCATCTTTTATAAAGTACTACTTGAGGAAAAAAATCGCGACGATCCAAGAGGGTCGATGTAAGGTCCGGTTTTTCTTAAATAATCCTTCTCATAGCAGAAAGGCGGCGTCTCCGTCGGCGCGAAAGACGCAAAAAAGCCGTTTCTTCACATTTCTGCCTGTTTTTATCCTGTCGCGAGCGTTTTAAGTTGTTTAGCTAGTTCAAAATTGACATATGGGCCATTCCACGCCAGACCACCGAACCCCTGAAATGACCTATCTCAGATTTCTACTTTTTTGGTGTTGGATGGTAGGGACCAATCCCCTGAACACCCGTGCCAAAGAATTTTGAAAAATATCAAACGGTTTAGGAATGAGAGCACTTTTAGTTTTTTCACTTTCTTTAAATGTTTAATTTTATTGAAAAAATTTTTATTTCAAGTTTCTTGATGCCGGTGTTGGTTTTGGCTTATGATTTCCTCTCAGATAAGTTTAAAGAAGCATGTAGGGGGGTTAAACTCTCTGGCGCTCCCAATTTTATTTTATTTTTTTTATTAATTATTTTTATTAATTGAGGTTTTACGAATAAGGAAAATTTATTGAAATTTCTGAATATTTGCTCTCCTGAAAATACGTCATCTTCGATTTGGCTAATTTTTGGTTCAAATGAAGGTAGTTACTGGTCGAACAAATCCATGAAAAAAAAAAAAAAAAAAAAAAAAAAAAAAAACTTTCGACTTGGGCACATCTTTAACTAGACGGAGGGAAAAGTTGAGATTTCATTGAAGAAATTTGTCGTAAAATGACCAGAACAGCAACAGCTCCTTCTCGTATGAAGTTGTAGGACTCAAAATACTGTGAATGTGAATGAAAACCATTTTATCAACATCAAAGGAGTCTTGTATCACTATTTCTGCATGCAATAAGCAAGTAGTCATAATATATTTGCCTAAAACATTCACCAAAAGCTGTGAAAGTTAAATAAAGGTCTCTTTCTCACATCAACCCAAACCAAACTGATGGGGTGCTTGCAGTTTCGCCTGCTTCTGTTCATAGTGTCTATAGCTGGACTTAGGTTAGGTTATTGGCACAACTGAAAATAAGACAATGTTGCTTATGTTGCGCCATGCGCTTTGTTGGTTATCGGCTGTACTCCTGGCGTATTCTCTAGACAATTAAGAGACACAAGGACAGGTAATGCAATGTTTTACTTTGAGTGCGTTTGATACTTTGCATTTCTGCGTAGATTTTTGATTCTTTTTGTCTATCTTTTACAGAATGTGCTCCATAATAGATAATTATGAATGCTCTGATGGGCTGCTGTACAGAAAAGATTCTTTCTCTCTTGATGACTGGATTTCTTTGAAAGCTCAAACAGGAATCAAAGTAAAAAGTGTTTGTGAAAATCACAGGAAAATATACTTGACATTCTACACCAGCAAACAAAAGAAATGTTGTGATCCCTTCATAGAGAAGAGGCACAAAGGGCGACCAGCTTGCTCATTTTTAAAGCCCATTGGAGTTCAGATGTTTTTGAAAAGTAGAGCAGTTTTGCAGTTCAGCAATAGATTGATCCCTGGCCAATGCCTTTGTCGAGGCTGTTTTAGAGATGCCAACAAATTACTGAATCTAGTTGAGGGCTTTGATGACCCTCCCAGTTCTGCTACTAGTAGTGCTCCAAACTCTGCTTCGGTTTCCCAAGATCTTTTTTCTGATGAAGATAACCAGGAAGGAAACCATGGTGAGGTTGAGCAGGACAATGCAGGAGACGATGCTGACCGAATCCTGGATAACATCTTGTATGGGGACCAAGACAGCGAGAAGGTATATTTTTAAGGTGGCAAGTAGGATGCAGCTTCTCTCAATACAATCTTTGTTTTTAGGTTCACATCATACCATCCTTTGTTTTAACAGGATGTTATTCAATCCAGTGGGTCTAGTTATCACCCAAGCCCAAAGGCTAAACAGGAAGCCCGTAAGGTAAATCTTACAGCCATTACTTTTTTTTATCTTGATCATTTTAAAAAGTGGGTCATTATTTTACCTTATCTTCAGGCTGCTGGGGTTGAGTTTGATCTAAGCCAAGGAAAACTTGCTATTGATATAGCAAATGAGTCTCTCAAAACTCTTGGACTATCTCCGGTCCAGAAAAGGAAACTCGCTGCACCTGCCTATTTAGCCGCTAAACTTCAAAAAGTTGGAGAGGAGTATGAGAAGCTGTGTGTTGCTGCTGGTGCAACTCCCTCCACTTCCAAGGCTAGTTTTGAAGAGACTATACTTAGAGCCCTCCAAGAAAAGATTCAAAGAAGTTCAAATTCGAATGAAAAAATTTGTGCTTTGTCTGTGGTTTTGACAGCTTATTCACAAAACAAAGTGTTGGAACTTTTTAAGGACTTTGGTGCTTCTGACTATCTTGTTAGGAAAACCCACCGTTAAATGGAGCAACAAGATGGGTTATTTCCAACAACAGCTCCAAAGAAAGGTCAGCGTTTACCAGATTCTAAAGTTGGTAACTGACTTCCATGAAGATGATGAGCACAGCAGACTGCTTCCCGGCAAAAGGAACTTTGTAAGTTGTAGAGTAGATGGAAAGAAAGTCCATATTCAGCGTTTCTCCAGCAGCCAACCAGTAGCATACCCTGCCAGTACATGTCACAGCTGGAAAGAAAGAGGACAACAGGATGTTTATAATGATTTTGTTTTCTGTTTCTAGGTGAATTAAACACGCTCCATTGGAATACAATGCAACCGAAGTTTCCTGTGCTACGATCGATGAAAACTACTCTTAGAAAAAGATTTCCAATTTTACACTGGGCTGAGTCAAGAGAAGTGTGTATGAATTACTGGGAGGTGAAGAAATTAGTTGTAAATTTAAATACAAGTATAATCGTAACACTCCTAAAGGAATGAGATTCAGAGGTGAATTGACACCAAGAGATGAACTGCTTATCATGACCTTGCTCCGATTAAGACGGGGTAGCCCGCTTAGAGATCATTAAAGTTTTGTTTAACATTAGTGAAGGGCATTCATCAAAAATTGTGTACACATGTGTTCGTGTCATGTCCCTTGAATTTCAAAAATTGGAAGAGCTGATGTTTGTCAGTACCGCAGCTCAAGATGGGATGCGTCCTGCTTGTTTTGGACCGTTTCGAAACTTTTGAGTGATAATTGATTGCACTGAGTTTCATATCCAGAGGCCTGATAATCTGGACCAACGAATAAATTCATTCTCTGAGTACAAGGGTGCAAACACCATTAAGTTTCTTGTAGAAATTTCATATATGGGAGGACTTTCTTACATAAGTGAGGGGTATGAAGGCTGCATCAGTGACCGTAGTATAACAGAAAAAAGTGGCTTCCTCAAGCTTCTAGAGCCAGGAGACGCAGTAATGGCTGACAAGGGCTTTGATATAGAGGACATATGTGATGAATTAGACGTGCAATTACTAATCCCTTCATTTGTTGAGAAGTGAAATAATCTTACAGCCAGAGAACTTATTTGGTCTAGAGCCATTGCTCAAAGCAGGGTACATGTGGAAACTTACATTGGGAAAATAAAAGACTATAGATTAATTTGTTACGTTATTCCAAACTCAATGCTTGCTATTGCTAGTGATTTGGTCAAAGTCTGTGCAATGCTTGTTAACTTTCAATATCCTTTTATTCGTCTGGTAACGAATGATGATTTTAACTAAATTCATTTTATGTATTATGATATAAGTCCCTCTGATTCTATTTTAAAATAATGTGACTTGCTATGATTGTAAATATGGTGATGTGCTGATGTAAGACTGATATATATTCTAATTTTAATTTAAAAAAAAAATTCACTGTGAAATTTTAATTAAATTGCTAACCCTTCAGCTAACATCAAAAGCTCTGACAGAACAACATTCCATGCATCCCCTCGTCTTGTTGACAGTCTTACTGTTTGTTAAAAGTTTCTGGAATAGTCCAATCCAAGGGCAAGAGTACAGAAACAAAACAAAATGAAGATAATATAAATATATATATTTAATTTATTAACAACAGTTTCTACTTCATAGAATGTTATGAAGAAAAAAAAAAACAGTTTGAATAACATAAAATAAAATAGAAGGATAAACACCTCGTGGTTTTAATCTAGCCTGTTTCAATTTACGTTTTTTTAGGAAAAAAACTGTCAGTAATATAAATAAATAAAACAAAAGCACCCCTGTTTTAATATAAGCCTAAAAATAGTGAGACTAAATCAAATGAAAGCAGCACAGGCACCACTGTTTAAACCTGATTAAGAAAAACAAAAGCCTATGAACAAAACCACATTGCATAGTGAATCAAAAAATATTATCAAGATAGAATTGACAAGTGTTAAATGAAATTTAAATGTAACTCAATCTTCACTTCCACTCTCTTCCTCATCTGAGATTGGCAGCAGATCTGGATGAAAGTCTTCAGTGTCTTTATCTGATTTCAAGTTTAAATAGAAAGGAGCACACTCTGGGTCAATCAGCTCCAGCAATGAAATGAGGTCAGACTTCTTCTTGTGGCTGATAGGGAGTGGGTCACTTAAGGTGGCAGGGCTCAGCCTAACAGGAACATTCCGTTTCCTTCTGATGTCAATAAAACTGAAGGGAAGTTCTTCATCGTGACTTAACTTGTAGGCAATGAGACCAGGGTGCCCTTTATCATGGCGCATCCATACGACATCTTTCCAAACAAAAGCATTTCCTGCTACATTCTTCTTACGCTTGACCAATGGACTTTGCCTTCCCTTCAATAGATCTTTGAAGTCAAATTGCAAATGTGTCTTCAAGTGAGTCACAGTGAACATGCGACTAGCATTTCTGACTAGGTTCATCCAATCTCTTGGGAGATGCACCGCAATGGCTCGCTTCTTAGCACCTTCAATAGTTGAATGGTCTGCATCACATTCCATATGTGTGTGACCGGGGACAAGGAACTTCTGCTCGATCTTGTTAAGCGTGGGTTTCTGCAACAAAGCTGTGGCGAGGGCTGCAGCCACAATGCTGTTTTTATTCTGCCCCCACACGTGTCAGACCACACAATTAACTCACTTATATCAGCTGGTAGCCCCATTATGTAATGGTAGAGAGAAGACCCGATCTGATTAGGTCCTCTTGATCCTTCACCCTCATGCCACATGTTATGGGTACTTCGCTTAGATGCACAATCGTGAATTGTGAGATTGTAAGTCCAAAGTTGGCGTTTCACTAGTTTTTTGACAAAGGGGCTTAAGTCCACAAATTGGTAAAATCCACTTTTTTTCATAAGAGTATTTGTTATGCCATAACACGCATACTGGTTTTTGTAAAACTGAACTATCGCAATTAGTTTAGAAGATACAGAAAGTGTCTAAAGGGCGTAAGTCCATCCCTTTTTTGACAAAGGGCTTAAGTCCATCCGTTTTGTGACCAAAAGGCGTAAGTCCAGGTGAAGTTTTGACAAAGAGGCGTAAGTCCAAGGGATTTTTTGACCAAAAGGCGTAAGTCCATGGCTCATTTTGACAAACAGGCGTAAGTCCATGGCTCATTTTGACAAACAGGCGTAAGTCCATGGATCATTTTGACAAACAGGCGTAAGTCCATGGATCATTTTGACAAACAGGCGTAAGTCCATGCATCATTTTGACAAACAGGCGTAAGTCCATGCATCATTTTGACAAACAGGCGTAAGTCCATGTATTATTCTGATAACCGAGAGGTAATCCACCAGAGATGTATGTCCACACAACAGTGGAAAGCAAGAGGACAGTGTCAGCCAACCGCTGATGCAATACGCGGATTGTTTATAGTGTAGTCTGCTCTTCTGGTGGTTCTCGTTGTACGATTCGGTTCTCCAATGACATTGTCAACTCTTCAACTTGTCCATGGCATTTATTTGTTGTCAGTGAAATCAAATAAGCGACAACAAACGTGTGCGAAATGCCGGCTGTGTTTCTTCCACCCAGCTGCTGGAGGGCCCAGAAAAGACAGTGATGTAGCTGTCATCAAGGTGCCGAAAGGAGGTTATCAGCTTGGATCAGTCTCCTTAACTCCAGCCAGCCCATGACTCTTGGGCCAGATGCTGCCTGAAAAGATGAATACAACGTTCTCCACCTTCGTCGTACTCTGGTGAGGAGGAATGTTGGTTTTTAAATCTACTGCTGCTCGCAAAGATTTAAGAGCTCCAGAGAGTCCGTTGAGATATGCATTGTAAGCTTGGTGCAATGTAAGCTAATGCAAAAGGCCCTTATTCATAATAATTATAGTGTTGGGAAACAGAGTTGCAAACTACTCAGTGACCTCATGAGTAGACATTAGCGGTTGACATACATACATCTCTGGTGAATTACCTCTGGGTTATCAGAATAATCCATGGACTTACGCCTGTTGGTCAAAATGATCCATGGACTTACGCCTGTTCGTCAAAATGAGCCATGGACTTACGCCTGTTTGTCAAAATGAGCCATGGACTTGCGCCTTTTAGTCAAAAAATCCCTTGGACTTACGCCCTTTCGTCAAAAATTCACCTGGACTTACGCCTTTTGGTCACAAAATAGATGGACTTAAGCCCCTTTGTCAAAAATCACACCTCATTTTTAAGGGTTTTTCTGACATTGTGGGAGTTACAAAAGAGTGACACACTTAATTTTTGAACCAAAAGATTCACAATTTCTCAGAGTATTTGCCACAAAAATTTGAAAGCGTTGAAGGCGTTTTTAGATCTTAGGAACTAAAAACAGTATGTTTTTAGTCCGTCCTGAAAAATTTGGTTTTGTGGACTTACGCCCCTTTGGCAAAAAACCAGTGGTTTGTAAAATACTATTGAGGTCTCAATATGGGGCGTTGGAAGACATTGCTGCAAATCAAAGGCAGCTGTTGCACTCTTCTTATTTTTCACTGCCTTTTCAATGTCTTTTCTTTTCTGGTCCCGGGCTCCCTCCCACATCTGATGATGTTGATCCAGCAACTCTTGGTTTCTTTGTCTTTCTTCTGCATTGTGTGAAAATGTAACAGCAGCATTCAGCTTGTCACATTTATCACATGTGTCTATCTTCCTTTCTTTTATTTTCAACCCCATTTCATAAAATTCTCTTGCAAAGCTCCACCTAGAAACTGGTGGATTACCAAGCTCACTTAGCTCTAGACAACACTGATCATAAATTATTTTGAGGTTGAGGTGTGATGGTAAATATTCACTTTCAGTGCGGTTTCTTGCGTAGTGTGATTTGTACTTTGGGATTTTGTCCAAAAACTTTTTTACTGCTTCTCTTCGTTCTGCTTCTAGATGATTGCTGGCTCTTCCTCGTTCATCGTTTGCTACAATGCCGCCTGTTGTTGTGTTTCTTCTTGACAGCAAGATCAATAAATTTCGAGGAAACATTGAAAATTTTCTGAAAACAGCCTTTGCAAACGTTAATGTTTTCACCATAGACTGAGACATGGCATAGATTAGAAAAACTTCTGTTTTTACGTTTATCTGGAGACACATTGTAATTTATTCTTTGGGTTGACTTAGGTTTTACCTCTACTAAACTAGCAATGTATGAAGCCATTCTATTTTGATCTGCTAGGCCTTGCCACAAATTGGAGCAGAGTTCTTCACAAATCTCAGGTGAAATTTTGCTTGCACAATCTTTCTTGCATTTGGGCAGAGATTTAGCAATCTTCTCGGGCACAATGATTCCTTTTGCATTCACATACTCCTCTCCCCTGTTTCTGGCTGTTTTTCTGAGCTCTCTTGGTTTGGAAATTGGTTGCCTGATCCTTTTTTAAACCGATTTTTTCCTTGATTATTTTCTTCTTTGCCATCTGCTTCCACCTTTTCTTCCGGACCACCCTCAGCAGCTTTGCCAGAGTCAATGTCTCCTACTCCCTCCTCCGTTTCTATTGAACTGTCACTTTTACTGTCAGACATTCTAACAATTTTACGGCTAGAACGGCTGGTGTCATTATCTTCAGCTCCAGAATAATGTTGGATGAGTGAACCTACATGGCACCAAAGAAAAATTGGCTTCAAAAATTATTATGTAAACTGTGAAAGAGGAGATGTTTTCCAACTTGAGTAGCAGAAATAATAAGGTGATTACCTTCAATCGGTGTTGTAGAAGATGTATGATTTTCATAATTTGTCAGCTGTTTGTTTGTTCTTCGAACTTGTTGCGGCTCTCTTCTTTCTGCATCAGTACTGCTGGTAGTGGCTGAAATGTTCAAAACCAAAAAAAAAAACATTGGTAAAAAAAAGATAATAAATTTTGCCTGGTTTCCATAAAAAAAAAAAGAAACATGAATAAAAGAATTAAAATAAAGATACAGAAGGAATGTTTGATTTAGATTATGTGCAAAGCTAGAGAGAATAGTTCAAACCAAACTGATGAATAAATCATTTATATGTATTCCAACTCAGTTTAACTTCTGTTCCGGATTGAAAGATAAGCAATAAAAGCAGAGAAAACATTTCTAATTCTTAGTTGTTCAAGTACAGAAAATAGATTTATTTTCAAAATATTGACAGGGTGACTTACGATTTAATCCTGTTGTTGTTGAAGCTGTATTGACTGTTAGCAGTTTGATTGCACTCTGAACTTGTTGAGACTCTCTACCTGATGTCCAAGTTCCTCTATTTAGTTCAGTGATGACTGAAAAGTTCAAAACAATCAAACATAGTGGTATAGCCGTTCTCATTAAATTCAGTCAAGTATTAAGGTGATAGCTTACCCCGAGAGCCTTGAAAAGTTTCACAAGTCTTGCTTGATGCAGCTTTGGGCTGAGCTAAATGCTTGGAAGCTGGAACGAAGGTCTGAGATGATCGGTGACCACTTGAAGACGCAATATTCTGATTCTGAAGAAGTGAGACTGTTGTGGATCAAATGAAAAATAAATTTAAAAAATTAAGTTGGGAATCTCTACAGAATTTGCAGCATTTACTGAAACTACTAACCTCGAAGGGGTGGAACAAACCGAGTAGTCCTTGAGCTGCTTGGAAGAGATTCATTGGCCTCGATACTGGAGGGCCCAGCTGCACCAACAGGACTTCTGAGGCTACAAGAAGTTGGAGATGAATGCACACCAAAAAAAAAAAAAAAAAAAAAAAAAGAAATAGTTACAATACAGCAGCATGCAATAAAGAAGTGAAGTACACTGTTGGGTTGTTCACATCTTAAGTACCTTCAGAACTCAACAAATTCCAAGGCACCTTGGCAGGAGGTTCAGGGTTTGATTCCGGATGCTGCTCCTTTCCGGCACTCTCATGATGAATTGTTTCTGCATTGCAAAAATAAAGCATGAATGAGACTCAATTTAAACAAAACAAACAAAAATTAAAGAAAATAATACGGATTAGTCAAAGAAATAACCTATCATGAGGAAAAATTTTAGGACCACAAGCAACACACAAGCAACCACAAGCAGACAAAGTCGATTCATTTGGATTCAAGGATGCAGTTTCAAGAGACATGCCTAGCATTGTTACGAGTAGAAAGTAGGTAAATTGATAAAAACAAACGCATCTTTAAACAAAAAAGGGAGAGTAAAGTGGAAAAAGTTGGTTGGCGTGACAGGTTAAACCGGCAACAAAGTTACACTCTACGTTTTAAAAGCCAGCTCGTAAATCATTGCTTACCATTTTCTTTGCCGGGTGACAGGTGCAACCTAGACGACTTACGCCTCACCATGGTTAGATATCGTGAAATCGAGGGCAAGAACAATGCTGAAACAATGTCATGAGCTCAGGTGGAAGGACCAAAATCGCAAACTTCGAAACGCGGGGTTACTTGAGTCCAAACTAACTATTAGCAGAGCGCGTGCGAATTGCGTATCCGCTAATCGCAGCACACACTCAAATCCCCTACGAACGTCTTATATCTGTTTGCTACTGCAATACTGCCTAGCGTCACCTATCCCAAAACGCCTTTTGATTTCAATTATTTGAAAAGATAAGATGAAGATAGGAGCGTAAAGTAACGTATGAAATTCAGAATACCACCACGATTTCAGTGAGGGTGGTTGGCAACAGTGGAGAGGCAAATCTAGATTTTGTTTAGTCGCCCTTTCCCTGTGTTTTCGGCTCCACAAAATGCGTTTCCTTTCGAGTTTTCGTTTGTGTCACTGTTTGTTATCACTACTAAGCCGATCTGCATCACTATGGAGACTGTCAGTATCTATCACGAAGTGGAGCCATCATGTATTTTCCAAAGTAATGCATCAAATCACGACTCTCGGAGTGGAGGCCTAACCTGTGTTTGGATTGCACTGTGGGCTGCTTTCGCCAACGAAGTGTCGCCGTCAGTACGCTGAAATCCATTTTCCTGTGAGTTTCATCAAATTTCAAGTTTTTTGGCTTCATAAGGAATAAATGGACTCATCTCCTTTTGCAACTGTGACATTTAGACTCAATTGCGCTTGCCTCCAAATGCCAATGTGACATTTAGACACAATAGTACTTGTCTCCAAATGCAACAGGATAATTTGGACTCAAGTTGAGATAGCTCCTTTTTCCACATTTTGTCCTTGAGTTACATCGAAATTCCATCTAATTTGAGAGAGGCAAGTAGAAATGACTCTTTTTTCCACTTTGATGCAAGGGAGTAACTCACAGAAACCGTAGACAGAGTGGTCTGGTACTTTTGAAAATTATCAGAATTTTTAGTCATGTTTTACTGACTTATAATCATCTACAACATTGGCTCATTCAGCTTCAGTTTGTTCTGTACACAGTTTTTTGTTTCTCCTGAAAAATGACTAAAATTGAGTTACCTCCTTCTTCCGCTTCATGGATCAATTTCTGACAGGCCAAGATCGAAGCTGGTCCAACTTGTCAAACATTTTTACGTTTGTCACGTCTGCAGGCGACGGGGGGAAGCTGCCTTCATCACAGCCCCATTGGTCAATTTCAGGACTCAAAGATCCAGCCCCTGAAGCAAGGATGTCGTCTGAGGCCTCATCTTCATTTGGACGGAACACCTCATTAGACGGGGACTGAAAGGTAGGGTCTTGTGCTGGCTCTTCACTGAAAATATCACCAGACACGTCCTTATTAACATCTTCGCCCTGTCGGAGATTTTTAAACCAAGCGGTGCAGCAGTTTCAGCACACATAAGAGGTTGCGCAAGTGTCCTACAAGTTCTTTGGCAAAATTACCCCAAGAGAAAGATTCTGGGATGTCAAGTGGGAGCTGTCCCTCGTATTTCAAGTCCTTCTCAAAAATCAACACATAGCTGTCGCCTGTACAAAGATGTCTTGATGTTGTGTTTGACACCTTGGTATCATTGAAGCTGTACCACCAATTCATGAAATGTAGAAAAAAAAGGTAAATGTTGACAGGTAATAATCAAACAAGTTAGGCAAATCATTAACACCACTAAATGAAAATGGGAATAAAAGTTCCCAGTCAACATTGCTAGTCCCAAGTCCGTGACCGTAGCTCCCACTGATCTCCATTCCAGGTCTTTTTTGGATGTCCATATCTGACCTCTTCTGTACTAGCGTTCTACTACAGTGTGGTACATTCAAAGAGCGGGAAACGTCCCTCTGCCATCATGTTTCGGCTGGTTGTCTTTCTTAGTCCCGCCGTAGTACTGCGGTAGTCCCGATTCGGACCACGTACTCTCCGTGAACTTGACGCATTTCCAGAGGTAACATGCAACCAGAAATGCGAGCAACTAGTGCTCCCAAGTGTAACGTTGGGAAATCCAATTGTAAAAGATGTAAAAAAAAAATTAAAAAAATGTTAGTTAGCATTTAATTTTCTGAGGGTTCTTTTTTTTTTTCAGAGAAAATTATTAAAATGGAATTTCTTTGCGTGACACTGGTGCACGCACAAGGATTTCTGGTTTCAATTTACCTCAAGAAAGTCGACAGAAGTCGCGCATGTACGAGGATCGAATCGGGACTACCGTCAGTTTTCTCCGCTAGATGGCGCTAGTGTCGCTTTATTCACCTGTTACAATTAAAATGCTCTTCCAACCAAAAAGGAGTGCACTAAAGTTTCCAATAGATGGAAACTGGTGTGCTAAGATGAGTGCCATGTACCTGTGTAAGATTTACCGCGGTACCAAAACTTCTAGCGGAGCAATCGACAATTGATCGTTTTCTCTTGCTGCATACTACGGGTCGCAGTTTAATAGGGTACAGCAGACTCGGCCTAATGAGTGGAAGGAAGTTGTGACTCTGTCCGACACAACTTCTATCCATTTTTGAGTTGAGGTGGCTGCCTCCAGGTGGCTGCCTCAAGGTGTCCTTTGACACCGTGTATCATATGGAATCTCCACGTGTAAATCAAAATATTTCTGACTCGATCGCTAGTCCAGTGGTAGTCCGGCCGAGGTACAGAATGGTAGTACAGGATCGTACTAGGCTTGTAGCATGTATGGATGATCCCGGGGACCACCAGCAGACTAGCCTCTTTGGGCAAACGATACCTCACCCGTACTACAAAGCGGGATGATACGATGTCTGAGCGTGGACGTCCAGTGGAGGTCCCACGTAGTAGGAAATGTTGACTGGGTTGAATAGTAGGATTAGAGGGGCAAAAAGGGATGGCAGAAAGGTTGATATTTATGGATACAATATCTAGTGGGAAAAGGTACCTATTTCCTCTCTTGCTTGTGGCAGTGTAATGGCCCTCATGGATTCTCTTTTTACCAAGGTGATTGATAGCCCCTACCAAGTGGTACTTCCTATTATTTTGAAGCTCTTCTATGGTATGGTTAGCTAAATCAAGGGTGGTTGTGAAATTAATTTCTTTTGAATTCTTGTAGAACGAGCCATCCCAATGCCGATCAAACCTAACAATGCAAGCATCAAGCCACAGAAAAACAATGAAAAGAAAAGAACACTCCAAAAAAAAAAAAGTATAAAGAAAAGCAAAGCACTAAGTACCCAAAACTAATAATACAGTAATGCAATTACCTTTTCAGCTGTATGATCAAATATGGTAATATGGTGGGAGTCTGCCTAAGATTTCGCGTATCTTGAGACCAGCAGCAGTGCTGCACACGCTACACATAGCATCTCCTACAATCTCTTCGGCAAAGAACTCGTCCAAACACTCCTAAACAAAAAAATCAATCAATTTCATTAATTTTTCTATTATTTTATAAAATAATAATACACTGAGTGTGACTAACTTCAATTGTGGCTCCATTTTTTTGTGAAAGCGGAATAGCAAGTACATCACTAATGGGATATGATCCATTTAAAACTCCACAGCTAGAACACATTGTGAAGGATACAATCTGTGTGTGGAATAGATGTGAAATACATGATTTTGCCCCAGCATTCCACGAGTCAATTGCATCATGTACCGGATCTCCGCTCAAGTGTATTTCAACTTTTGAAGGAGACTCGACCTTTGTAACCAGAATTTGAGTCAATAATCAAACAGTTAAGATAAAATGAAAGCCAAAAATTTTTTGGAAATGAGAACAAACCAAGAGGTCTTCATGAAGTGCTTCTAAAATTAATTGTATAAATTCCATTGCATCCATTTGACGCAGGTACACAAAGTATGACCATGACTTTTGAATTACATCCTGTAAACGCAGATCGAGTCAAATCAAGCACCACACATCAAATGCAATAACGGTGTACAAACCACAACGGGCCCTTACCAGAAAAGCAATATCCTGGTACGGTTCCCTATTTGAACTTCTGTCAAGTTCCTGCACAACCTCAGAGCATGGGCTACTCTACCACCACACTTGCTCTTGGGATTGACATGCGATGCATATTTCCCTGAGGAGAAGAATTCCCTCAGCTTGTTACAACCCAAGAAACATTGAACTGAGGCATTTATGTAACAGGTAAATACACCAATGTTTATCATACCACGAGGTCCAACATCCTACTAGAGAGGAAAAATTTTCTGACACTTGGAAATCCAAAACATTTTGAAAGAAATATTTATTAACTCATATTTACCTGTGAGTATACATAGTCAGCCTCAGCCATTGCTGTAAGCCGATCAACAATTTAACCTAACCTGTAAACTGACAGATATTCTTGTGTCAGGAGGAAGAAATTGGGTACCGATGTAATGGACTGACAAATAAAATAGCCCGAGAATAAGAAGACCAAAATTAAATCACTTCACTTACCTGTCGCACTGCAGTCACATATTCTCTACATTCTTATAAACGGAGTTTACATGTAAACTCCGAGCGGAATATGTCAAATTTGTTAATATATGTCAATTTTGAACTAACTAAACAACTTAAAACGCTCGCGACAGGTTAAAAACAGGCAGAAATGTGAAGAAACGGCTTTTTTGCGTCTTTCGCGCCGACGGAGACGCCGCCTATCTGCTTTGTTGTGAGACGGCAGTACACTCCGCCACCCCGCCGCCATGTTCTTCTTCCTGTTCTTCTTTACGCCTAAGGGGCCGTTCAAATATGACGTCACACTTTCTAGGGGGGGAGGGGGTCGGCCAAATCGTGACCAAATGTGACATGGGGGAGAGGGGGACCAAGTCATTGTGACATCTCACTTTTAAGCAGTGTAAAAATGCCAAATTCAAAAGGAGTGTGCCCTACAAATAAACTGAAATCAGCAACCTGCAGCTACTTCAGCTCAAAATTTCATCAGCTCAAGCTGCACCTTAGTCAGGTGTTTACGATTATATAAGCGATCGACCGCATTCGTCAAAATGCACTAGAATTGTCCTCGATAAAGTCGCGTTTATCCCCATTGCCAAGAACAATGATGTGGAGACATGTGACGTCACAGGTCGGGGAGGGGTCGGTCCAAATCGTGACCATTTGTGACCATAGGGGGGAAGGGGTCGAAAAATTAGCCTTAAAAGTGTGACGTCATATTTGAACGGCCCCTAAGGTGTTCATAGATGTCTTGTTTGGAAAGCAATGTTATTAGCGGGATGACTCGTTCGGTTTAAGTGCCACAGCGTCTCTGGAGCTCAAAACGCGTCTAGAATGCTAGCCACCTGCGCCGGTATGCTGTTTCTCAGGTGAAGCAGTGACACGTACCGCCGGTAGGATGCAGGGCTTCTTTTTGTCAAGACTGGCGTTACTTCCCTTCGCTAATAAGCGGAAAATGCCAGGAGCTTGGTCGCGCAACGTGGAGCATCCACCTGAGAACTTGAAGTTGAAGAAGTTCTCTTTCCATTGGTTGTTTGATCGCACGGCAAGGTTGACCTCTGTCTGGAATGCATACGGTTATAAGCTACAGTTTATAGTTACGTATTCAATGGTCTAGTTCCCAAAGTCATCCAGACTATTAGGTGGCTCGTGATTGGTAAATTGCACTAAACAACTGATTGATATGCTGCAATGAAAACTTTAAAAAGCAACAGGCAAATCAAAACAAAATCCAATGCTAACGCAATGCACGGCGTTGGTGGGAGAAAAGGGCGTAAAATATGTTAGCATTCTAACATACCCTGCTTTGCTGTTCCATTAAAAACGTTTGGCCTTTTTAGAGAAGGCGGTACACTTTCAACTGAACCTGCTGCATGCGTGGCAATAACACAGTATCATGTACACTGTAATTCCACATGCCATGAAGATAGCGCGTGTTATTCAATGCATGGAGACATCGCAACACACGTGCAATACCACAGCCCCATCGCAGATGACGTGCCATGCGTCCCGAAAATGCCCTGTGCTAATACATGGGAAGGCATTGCACTTCACGTGCGATGCAAGAGCATTGCACCAATTGAAGCGATGAAAACGTCCCCAAATGCATTGCACCAATTCACGCTACACTTATCGGCTTTGAATTTTCACTGTATGCAGTACTAACTGCATAGAATGTATTTAAGCTGACAGAGTATGTCTCTCTTTTGCTGAGCGATTAGCGAAGTCAAGTACTCCACTGGGTTGGAAAGTTTTGTCTGTCTGCGTGTCAGCACTACTCCTCCTCCTGAACGGCTAGGCCGATCTAAGATATTGCAGGGTTACGAGGTAAGTCCTTGGCTCACCACACGCAAAAAATTCAGCTTTCTATCTCAATTCATTCAGTCGTAACATCGTAAAAGCACTAACATGGTAGGTGTACGCCAGACCGCGTCTCGTCGAATCAGGCTTCGCGATGCTGTGCCAGTTTCGACAATCCACGCATGGCGAGACTTGCGCTTATTTTCCAAAACATGGGAATTCCGCTGTGTTCTCCGACTCAAAATGATCGAAATGGTGAGAAAACTCTTGGTTAAAAAGCCTAAGGGGTCGTCCACATATTACGTCACGCGCTTAGGGGGGGTTTCGGCAAGCGTGACGGCGCGTGACATGGGGGGAGGGGGGGGGTGTCGAGCTATGTGACGTCACATTTTCGTTAAAAAAAGAAAAGAGTTTTAAACAACAAAGTTCACTTTAATACCAAAGTTCTTGCAAGATTGGATTAAAAAGATTTAATAAAAACATGTTCAAGCACATCCAGCGGGGTTCATTCCAAGCTGCATCCCTCTTCCTGCAAAAAGAATGAAGAATTAAAAAAAAATGCATTACGAAAGTCAATTACACTTTCGACTGCTTAAAAGAAGTGTACTTACCTTGTGCTAATTATTAACTTGCAGCACTTTTAACATTCAACACTATAAACTTTTATTATCGGCGTAGCGCTTTCTTTTAAATTAGATGTTTTTTTTGCAAAAACATCGAAAATGTGACGTCACAGGGGGGGGGGGGGTCATCTATCGTGACGGTGCGTGACATGGGGGGAGGGGGGGGGGTCAAAAAGTGCCCAAAATCGCGTGACGTAATATGTGGACGACCCCTAAGGTCGTCAGACTTACCAAAGCCGTGCCCCAAGACCCTAAATAAAGGCAAAAAGCGAGATTTTTTTTTTGGATTTTCACCAAACCAAGTTTGCCTCGAACGTGAACAGGTCATAATATGATCCTCGGGCGAAAATTTCGTCCGTTTTGCGATATCTCGACTCCTTCATGCCCAAACGGCCTCTTCAACCGCCCGCGCGGCGTCTTTTAATGCTGCGCGCTGTGAAGTATATTTCCTTCCAATCCTTTCCGTTCGTACGTGTGAAGCCGTTCCGTCGAAATCGAACGTGTCAGTGTCAGAGAGTACAGAGCAGTACCAGAATGTACTCCTAAGCACTCATGCACCTCGCAAAGCATTACCAAACAAATACAAAAACACTTTGGTAAAAAAGTATGGCAAATGAACTTTTACAGTATCTTTTCAATTGTCTTATTTTCAATAATTGGCGTGCGATAGCGAGCCCTTGCTGTGATTGGGGTGCCCCGAAAAGCGATTGGTCGTGTGTCTGTTTGTCTGTCTGTCAGTCCGTTTGTACTCACCAACGATTCTCAGCAACTACACTGTCTAAAGTTAGAAAATTTTGCATTTGACATCAACTTAGTTTCTCCCAACACGAGTTTGTTTCAATTCATTGTTTAGTATCGTTTGAAATATTAAAAACATCTTTTTAAATTAGGTTATTAGCGTTGTTAGGTTGGCAGCAGTTACCAATTTTTCATACCTGCGGCCGCGGCTCTCAAATACGGGACTGAGGCAAATTAAACAAAATAAAGAGCAGAAGGCTTAAAAACTGAGTTCGGTGATAGTTTTTCAACATTATAGAATGATTGAAACACCTCCGGAGTGTCAACGCAGTGAAATAAGGAAAATTAAATTGAAAATGATTACGCGTTTTGTCCCCCTTCCCTCCCCCCGCCAGAGGGGAATCTTACCCAGGTCAGTGCAGTGATTTAGAGAATTGCAAGATATATAACTGTTTGCATTTCATACTTAGCGAGTCTGAACTTGCTTATTTATCTCAGACGATTCATTTTTTAGTTGTTTACTTATTTAATAAAATTGGGAAATACATAAATATATTCTTTTGAAACCAGACATTAATCTTTGCTAAATGGGACCTTTATTTGTTTTAATTATATGGTTGAGTGGTTTTGCCATAGCTGGTTTTGCCATAGACATCAAATTCAGTGAAGTGATTTAGGTTTTGAGCAATGAGTGAATAGATCATTGGATTTAAGGAGACATGTCATACAACTGTGTCATACATTGTCTGCGACGACTGGTACTCAGTGTTGGTCGTTTGTTTAAACTGGCTGCCTCTTAAATAAACACAGAAAATGAGATCAATATTAATGCTGAGCTGTATCTGTACTTCAAAGATAAAGTATCACATTAAGACTCATTTACGAATAACATCAACTTTTGTTCAGCAACATGTGGCTTTGACATTGGATTCGATGAGACGATTCATTGGATCTGACTATAGGTCTTCTCGTAAACTGGTACCAAACAGCCTGCCTAACTGTTCCTCTTTGTTTTAACTATGATAAAATAATGTAATCAATATTATTTAATAGACCACTAGTTAAAAATAAAAGGAAGATAAAACGCTCTCAGGTATTACCAATAACATTGCGTATTCACAAGTTTTATGAAGAAAAGATATCGAACGGTGACTCAAGCCTTTGTGTTTCTCGACTGAGTAACAGTGTTAGGGTTGGTGGCACCAGAGCAGCTCATTAACAAACGATCTTACCCCAGATCTATATAAGTACTGCACCTAAAATTGGCTCATTTTTGACCAAAATTTAATATTCAACTTTTACATTGTTTCCTGCAGTTTTGGTGTGCTGATCACGAAAACGACTTCCAATCTCACCCCAGACCTATACTTTACCCAATATTGACCGATTTCAGACCAAAATTTCATAGTCGAGTTTTACATTGTTTCCTGCAGCTTTCGGTGTGCTGATCACGAAAATGACATTCAATCCTACCCCAGACCTTTTCTTCACCCAATATTGGCCAATTTCGGACCCAAATTTCATATTCAAGTTGTACAGTGTTTCCTGCGGTTTTTAGTGTACTGATCACGAAAACGACTGCAAGTTCCACCCGAGACCTATACTTTACACCATTTGGGCCCAATTTGAACCAAAATTTTATACGTAGTTGAGTTGTTGAACGACTGTAGTACTTCCCCAAACTGAGAGGGGGGGGGGGGCTCTCTCCGTGGGGGCCACTACCCCGGGAATCCTGTGTACAAATTGGCTGGTAAACTCCGGTAATCCATGCCGTAATCACGTAATCATTGATAAAATTCTATCCTTTTTAAGCGTTTTTGAACCAATTTTCCAAAGTTTTACGCGTAATCTCTAGTAAAATTCCCGGAATCTCGTAATCTTGTGAAGACGTGAAATGAGAGTGGTGGCCCCCTCGGCTCTCCCGCACGTAACATGAGACAAACAATCCAGACAAATTTGAAAGCTGTCCTCAGGAGGCAACGAGCGTGGCACTATTCAGGAACAATCCCAGTCTTTTACAATGCGTGTAATATTTATGAGTGCCCAAGTGCTTTCATAAGAATGTGCTCAGTCGTATCGCTCGCCTACTACGCGCCCAAACTAAACGGCGCGTACCCCTAGTTTATTTGTTTTGTTTACTTTGACATAAATTCTATTAAACTTTCCAGAGAGTTTTATGTACTTGCTTCCTTTTGTACCCTCTGACACTGACACGTTCAATTCCGACGAAACGGATTCACACGTTTGAGCGGAAAGGATTGGAAGGAAATATACCTCACAGCGCGCAGCATGAAAGACGCCGCGCCGGTGGTTGGAGAGGCCGTTTTGCGAGGGGGGAATAACTCCCCCTTTTGGTGAACACATGATTGCAAGGAGGCGGGATTTCATGGATTTCGCAGGATTGCGTCGGATTTCAAGGATTGCGTAGATTGCAGGCAATTTCAATGATTGCGGTCGGATTTCATAAGATTGCGATGGATTTCACAAGATTGCAATGAGATAGCGATGGATTTCACACTAATTTCACAAGATTGCACTATGATTGCGCTGAATGCAAGATAATTCTGTTGGAACACCCGAGAAATACCGTTTATTTTCGTGGGTTGTCATTGTCTATTTTTTTACAGGCAGGGGGTGTTAACATTATTGCGAGACCGCTCTGTTTCTTACGTATTTATTGTTTGCTTTTTTTTGTGACCTAATATCCTGTCCAATCTTCCCGCGCCTGCAGGCGGAAACGCGGAAACCGTTTCAGTGCACGTACGCACACGTACCCTGCAGCGAGGCTGCTAAAGGCAACGTTGGCTGTGGCGCTGTGGCGGCATTTTGGCGGCAGGAGCAAGTCGCGTATGGTAGGATTTTGTTTTACTTGATGACTCTTACATACAATTCATGTATTTTCTTTGAATTGAATCAAATAACGGAAGTGTCAAATGCAACAGATATTAGCCTCTTTATGATATGTGAGTTTATCGCCCGATCAACATACTCTGGCACCTAACCTGTATCTAAGAGATTAACTAAACACGCCCCTTTTACAATATTATTTATGTATTTGCACTGCAAATCCAAAGGTGATACTTTTAGTACGTTTTTTGGCGATACAATTGAGTATCGCCAAGAAACGGCCTTACCGAAATATCATGCCTTCAAAACGGCGATACACAAAAGTATCGCCAAAATTTGGCGATACTTCCGAGTATCGCCCAAAATCTGGCAATAAACAGTGAAGTAGTCCTCTTGAGTTGTTCAAAGTTTATTACAAAATCTTGGCAATACTCCGAAGTATCGCCAAATTTTGGCGATACTTTTGTGTATCGCCGTTTTGAAGGCATAATATTACGGTAAGGCCGTTTGTTGGCGATACTCAATTCTACCGCCAAAAAAGATACTTCAGTATCGCCTTTGGATTTGCAGTGTGAGATATCTTATAGCAAATAATCACGGTTACGGCTTATTTTTGCAGATTCTTGGAGAACAACTTTTGATAGAAGGATGTCGGACGAAGGGAAAGATACAAATGATATCAAAACTGTAAGTTAACATTCGTAGTAGGCTGAGTCTAATTATTCCCTATTAACTGTCGTAAGAAGTTTTAATTTTGTTGTTATCCTAAAGGCATTGGGACAGAAGTTGTGGAAGATGTTGTCAGATCCACCATATAATTATACCATTCCTAAGAACTTGCGCAAGATACTTGAAAGTTGCGGGTACAACAGGCTATGCTCATTTCTCAAGTTTGACGATAAAAGTATAGAAAATCTCCAAAACTTCATGAGGCAAAAGCTACCTGGCATACTAAAAAAAAAGGGGGAAAATGGTAAATGGTAAAATGTAGTAAAAGTACTACAAGAAAATATTACAGAGAACAATTCTTTTGTCTTCTTAAGAGCCATTGGCATAAATATTTCTTCCAATTACCTTTCTTCTTTTGCCAGGAAAGAACAAATTGCTACCAGTATTTGAGGATGGCAATGAGACCAGTCTTTTAATAACCGAAGTAGAAGCTTTGTTTGGACTGCCCATACATTATACGGATGCCAACAACCTGTCAATAACTGATAGAAGGAAGTTACTTGGAAGAGCATGGTGTGTCCCGGTCATCACTCAAATATTAAAACCTCTAGCTGAAGAGCTGAAGCTAAGCAAGAGCTGAATTTCTACCTGTTCTTTCAGAAAGTTTTTCAGAAGGATTGTTTTTGTATTCAGCAGTATAGAATTACAATCACTTGATTTAAAATGAAACCCTTTTATCCCAGCTGTCAAATACCAACCACTATAAACTACTATAAATCTTTTTAAAAAATAAAAAATACGATTTCACGAAATCCTGGTAGTCACGAAGTTAATTTCATTTACGTTCTGGTTTAACAAAAATTCTTGAGGCTAGAACTGCGTTAAGTGGAGTTTAGTTCATGTGTGGTACAGTGTACCAGTGTCAATAAAACTAAAACTTACGTAGAGGGCCAGCTGCGTATTAATTCGTGTCGAAAATAGACATTTATTGCAGTTCTATGATACCTGAAGGTCAGGTTATTCACAGAAACGTGCGGTAAAATAATTCATTTCACCGAGTTTTAAATGATTTGAGGTTAGGAAAGTTCACAGCCGCCGTGTCTAGATCGTTTCGTCTTAGATTCAGAAGTACCATCAAACCTCGTTACAAGGAGTAGCTACACGCCCATTGTTTTCGGAAAGGGACTTATAGTCACACTCAAACTACACTAGGGAAAGTTTATTTACAAATGCATGTGCGAAGACACGCAGTATGATGACTTATTTCACTCCGATTCCAAGAGTATTGAACGTTTGGGGTTGGCATTTCCGAAAACAACAGGGCCTGCGCGCAGGCGCGTGGGACACTCTGGCCAACAATCACCGACCGGCCGATCCAAATGGCCACGCTCGAAAACAACGTCTATGCCATTGTTGGAGCTCTTCTAGCTGCAGTAAAAGACAATTTCGATTCGAACGCGTTTTTTCAGGGGAGCGAGCGTTTTTGGTGTAAGCTGTACAGAGGCGAAAAGGAGCGCTGCCATTGGTCGGATTCCATTTCCGGTGGCTCGGCTCCCCCCTCTCCCTCTGTTTTTCGCTGACGAGTCGAGTTTTGCCATGGAAACGGCGATTTCAACTCAAAATTTCTCAAAATTGGCCCTGCACTTTTCAACCAGATTTCACCAATGAAATCAGGGTACAAAGTTCTACCACTCTGCCAAGTCTCATCAGAATCGTATAGAGAATTTCGAAACTGCATAAGGGGCCAGACTGGAAATAAAAATTAAAAAAAAAAAAAAACCAACCCCGGTGAGGCTATAAGGCTACTTCGTGCCTAAAAACCTAATTACGGCAAAATAAATATTTCATGCAATTTTCTTTGAGACAATGTCACTTATTTCCAGAAAATTTTGAAGTTACAGTATGACATTAAACCATTGCAATTAAATTTTGAGATTAAGGATTCGTTCAACATTTCGATGTCAGACAGGGGAGCAGGGGCGGCTATTTAGTGAGGCCAACTAATAACGAAGGAAAGGAGCGAGTGTGGAGGAATTATTGCACGATAGACCCTTTCGGTCCTCACCCAGTGAAGAACATGAGTAATCAAAAATTGGGAACCAGGCGCACTACCTAGCGGCCACAGCGGCCACTGGTATGGACTTCGTCCAGACTTACACTTGTGACCAATGAGGGTTCAGCTTTTGACAGTGCACAGTAACGGCCGCTAGGTGGCGCACTACTGGTTCCTGTCTTTTTGATTACTTTTGTCCTTCTCCAGGCGATGACTGAAAGGGGTCTATTGCAAAATTACAATGTTTTCGCTAAGATTGCGCAGGATTGCGGAAGATTTTGGAAGGATTGCGCGAGATTGCAGAGGATTTCGCGGGATTGCGGCAGATTGCGGAGGATTTCAAAGATTTCTGATGATTGCATGGATTTCGGAAGATTGCAAGGATTGCGGCCTGATTGCGACCTGGTGAACACATGATTGCGGGAGTCGCGGCCCCCTCCCGTTTTGAGCATGAAGGAGTCGAGATATCGCAAAACGGACGAAATTTTCGTCCACCTGTTTATCTTAGAATCAAACTTGGTTTGGTGAAAATCCGGGAAAAAAATATTCGCTTTTTGCCTTTATTTAGGGTCTTGGGGGCACGGCTTTGGTAAGTCTGACGACCTTGGGCTTTTTAACTAAGAGTTTTTTCGCCATTTCGATCATTTTGAGTCAGAGAACACAGCGGAATTCCCATTTTTTTGAAAAGAAGCGCATATCTAACGCCTGGCGTTACACCTACCTCGGCCTGCAGCGCTTGCCTGCCTTCGGCAGGAGGGGGGATTAGGTTAGGTTAGACCCCCGGTTCTGAATGGTCCAAAGGGTCTGAACGGATTTCATTGTCGTCATCAGCACCATCAAAAACCCACGAAGTGATGTGTAACTTCATAGAACGTAAAAATTGACTCAAAAGTTTCATTTTTTGCCGTTTTTTCAGTGTTTATATGATAATACGACTTATTCGGACGAGAGCTGCATTTTGACGTGTGGCGAGCCAAGGACACACACAATTACCCTGCAAAATCCCAGTCAGATCCGCCGAGCCGTTCAGGAGGAGTAAGGAGGAGTAGTGCTGACACACAGACAGACTGACAAAACTTTCCAGCCCCAGTGGAGGAACTGGCTTCGCAAATCGCTCCGCCACAAAAAAGCGGAAAAAGGGCTACTGTTTAGTGAGAGGCATTTTTCCATAAATAAGGGTACTCCGGAGGAAAGCTGTGACGGAAGTTGCGAGGGAATCAAAAGAACAAAAGCCGTACTTGCACTGTAAATCAAATGGTGATGGTTTTACAAGTTTTTCATTATGTAGCTGCTGAAACGAAAGGTGTCTTCACCTGTATTTTTGTAAATTTACGAAGATAGTCGTAAATTTACAACAATAATTGTAAATTTACAGCGAAACTTGTGTAAATTTACAACGATACTTGTAATTTTACAACAATACTCGTGAATTGATGACTACACTTGTAAATTTACGAACAAAGTGCAGTTAATTTTGCAACACAAGGTGATCGTTATGAAACATAAACAGAGATTTAATCGTTATTTTACAAGAAAAATTGTGAAATTTACAACAAATCTCGTAAAAATTGTAACGTTTCAAAACAGGTGTTTTCATCCTTCTTTCGCATGAGACAAGCTGAACAAGTAGAGCCATTCAAAAAAAAAATTTCAAAAATTTTACAAAATTCTTTGTTATTTTACAACCACGCTGTGTTGCAAAAATTTACAGGACTTTTTTTTACGCAAAATTACAACTTTATCAGGAACAGTGCAGGCGCCCTGCAGTATTGTATTTAAGTAACGAAGTCGCATATTTTAAGGCCATTATCTCTCGAACGTAGGTAGTTTAAAGACAACTTGATGGCAGAAAGTGTAGATCGTCGGTGAGAAGAACAAGAATCAGTACGCACAAGGTTGTACCGACGCGCAAATGATTGGTTTGGGGGGGCCGAAAGTCATGCACATGCGCTCTGAAGTCGCACCTTTGAAGGCCTTTATCTCCCGAACAGAAGAGGTTTAAATGAAACTTGAGGGCGGAAAATGTAGATCTTGACGAGTAGAACAATGATCAGTACCGTAAGCCGTGGTAAAATGGGACAATTTCGGGGTAATATGGGACACACGATTTAAATCAATTGAATTGAAATTCTAGTGTCATTTAATGACTCTTCCCAGTCAAATTTAACCTAGAAAAACGGTATCATCAAGACTAGTGGATGTATTGTAGTGGTAGCCTTCTTATTGACGAAATCGGGGGTTAGGAGTGTATCTTGCGTAAACTCTACGTTGTCCCATATTACCCCGGCCTACGGTACACTCAAGATTGATTGCTTCGATGCGTTAAAGTTATGTTTTTAGGGGACTTAAGTCATGCGCACACACCAAGAAGTCGCACCTATGACGGCCATTATCTCCCGAAAGTAAGCAGTTAAAATAAAACTTGATGGAGTAAAATGGAGATCTAAATAAGAAGAACAAGAATTAGTACCGAAGGTCGCTTTGACGCTTCAAAGTTAGGTTTTCGGGGGCCTAATGTCATGCGCATGCGCCATGAAGTCGAATCTATGAAGGCTGTTATCTCCCGAACCGAGGTGGTTAAAATTAAACTTGATGGCGGAAAATGTAGATCTCGATGAGTAGAACAAGAATTAGTACCCTTCAATCGCTTTGCGTAAAAAATAGGTTTTTGTGGGCCTCAAGTCATGCGCACGCGCTACGAAGTAGCATCTTTGGGTGCCATTATCTCCCGAACCAATGTGGTTAAAAAGAAACTTGAAGACGAAAAATGTAGATCTCGATAAGAAGAACAAGTTTCAGTACCGACAAAACTCTCCGCTTTTGATTTTAGCGTTTTTTGGCAGAGTATATTCTGTTTGCATTCAATTTGCCCCCAGGGGATTTTTAGGGCCACAATTTTTTAGCCACAGTCACGCTGGTCTTGCCTTCGGCAAGCTGTTTCAAGGTTGTTGAGACAATGAGTAGTGCATCACTATGAAGGGTCGAAATGAATTATGTCAGAAAATTCGGGTCCCTAGCGGTTGAAACTTTGGTCGGGGGTCGAAATGGATTTCACTTTCGTCATAAGCACCTTCCAGAACATACGAATCTATGTAACCATGGTTTTGAAATACAGTCACTACAATGTTGCACGTTTCCCGCCGTTTCTTTTTGTGTTTTCGTTGGTACGACTCAATGAATTGAGATAGAAAGCCGGTGACCTAAGGACATACCTAGCAACCCTGCAAAATCTCATTCAGATCGGCCGAGCTGGTTTTTAGTATTAGATCAGTGTTTTTACGTTAGTGCAAATGAATGGAATGAGATAGAAAGCTGAATTTTAGCGTGTGGCAAGCCAAGGACATGCCTTATAACTCTGCAATATCTCAGTTAGACCGGTGAGCGTTCAGGAGGAGAAGTGCTGGCACGCAGACAGACAGACAGACAAAACTTTGCAACCCCAGTGGACTAACTTGCTTCTCTAATCGTTCAGCCAATCACGTAGTGCACTAGTTATTGCCTCAACAAACCTTGAAACAGCTTGTCGAAGGCAAGCAGAGAGCACCGCACAGGCTAAGGTACGTGGAACGCCAGGCGTGGATTGTCGTAATTGGTGCAGCATTATGAAGCATGTTACGTCAAGATACAGTCTGGCGTACACGTACCCTGTATTCCCTGTGCCTTTGTATGAAACTACTAATACCTCCACCTCCAACAAGTATAGAACAGTGGCTCTACCGTATCTTTTCACACAGCTTAGTGGCGTTGAGCCACAAAACGCAGCTCTTTTTTTCTACCGAGTAATGGTCTCCGAAATCTTCTTGAATTGAGACATTTCCGGAAAGCAGCTGCAAGTCGTAGGGGCGACGAGGGTTGAAGTGGCTCAGCCGGACGGAAAAGCGGACGTTCTCTGAATGACAGCTATCAAACCGCAGGACGTACGCGATGAATGGACCCTGCAGAACAATAATCCATCATATTTTCAGCAAGCGACTAAGAGAACACTTGTGAAACTAAGGCCTAGTTTTACGCCTTTCGTGAAGCGTGCAGTCTGTACACCCCTCGTGAAGCGTACCAGAGCTAGGGTGTCCCACGATATTTTCAAAACGCCTTTTTGGATGGGGTCTAGGACAACTCGTCCCGGTCGACTCGTACCCGGCCCTTTACGGCCCGGGGTTTTCTCGTCCCAACCCAACTGGTCCCCAGCCACAGTGGCCCCATTTTATTTCCAAAAACGCGTACTTCTTTTCGAAACTTTTAATGAGACTCCACTGCAGAGTTCTATTTTTACTGCACGTTTTTCACAAGTTCTAGGGGGAAGTCCAAAAATTTATTTTAACCCGTAAAATCCCCCTTTTATTACAAGAAGAAGAAATGGTAAGTTTAGGTGTAACAAACTGTAATGGTCTAATATCCTAGTAACTTGAAGCTGTCAAGATCGACCTTAACCCAATGCTTGGTGGGAAGGCCATTAAGTAGCGCCTTTGACTAACAAAATGTTTCACAAAATTAGTACACTTTGGGATAATTACCCTGCTACATTATGCTCGCCACACAGCCAGAGTTACCTTTTTGGCCCGACCCGTATTATTTTCTCCGGAGACCAACCTTAAAGGAAGGCAAATGCTAAGCAGCTGTTTTAAAGGAGTTGATAGCCACACTGTCCGTGATACAATCGCTTTTATATTTATTTAAAGACATTTTGAACCACAAGTCCTGATCCATTGCTCAGCTGGGACCAATAATGGTTTGGGATGAGTTGGCCACCCCGATGGACGAGTCAGTAAAATGTGCCGGGAAACTTGCTAATCGGATAATGTAACATTCCTATTCCAATATGCAGTTGCCTACCTTTTAGGGGCAAAAATATGACACTTAAGTGATTTTTTCGTATTTTTGCCTATTTGAAGTGCTAGAATATTTTTTACGGTCATATTAAGGTTTCTTGGACCAAAATAAATCATTAAGATGCAGTTGCCTAACACTCAGATGCAAAATATACAATATTTAAGTTATCATTGCAATCGCATCTTGAAGACAGAAAAGTGCTTCATCCGATATGTTCTGGTCCAAGGAATCTACATAAGACCATAAAAAATTTCTAGCACTAAAAGTAGGCAAAAAATACGAAAGATCACTAAAATGTCAGATTTTTGCCCCTGGGAGGGAGGCAACTGCATATTAACATCAAAATTACATGTTACGATGTAATTTGTCTTGCAGCAAAATCCAAATATGTCCAGTTTTTTTTTTATTTTTGAGATCCGATGACTAAAAGCGGGTCTATACCTGTTTTAAACTTCGAAATTAGCAAGGTTTGAAAAGAATTGTGCCCCTGTAGGATAGGCATTGAGTTGTACAGAAAATACGCTTTAACAAAAGAGGACGGCTTATTTTTACAAGCACAACGCAGTTCTCGGAATGGAAATCAGTTGACAAATGGCTTACCTACGGCTGTTTCTGTAATTTCATGTCCTACCCTGATCTGTCACCAACTTCAACCGCGATGCGCGGGCACTTTTAACTGTCCGAAATTCTATTGCCTTACACATATCTTCTTCATTGTGTGTCATCTTTCAGATCCACCCCGGTACTCATCAAAAAGGGCATTTGGAAAGTAACGTGGGACACCCTTACCAGAGCTCATGCGCTCCTTTTCTCTTATCTCAATGCATTGGGGGGAAATTACCTTCAAGCGTAGTTTAAACGCTTCAAGAAGGGCCTGAAGTCTTAAAGGGTTACACCCTTGCATCAAGCGAAAGTCGCCTTAATTTCACTAGTGAAACTCCACACTGGAAAACACTTGACGGTGGCGTTTTCGGATCAAAAGGTGCCTTGCGAAACACCTTTGTTCACCATAGAAGTCCTGAAACTTGCTGCTCGGCCCTGGTTTTCCCAGGGCCGTCATGATTTTCCTATGCATTTAGAATAGGAGAAACCAGGATGGTCCTGGGAAAACCAGGACCGGGTCCTACTGCGATACAGCTTCTAAAGTACACTGGTAATCCAAGTGTAGGACAAGGACGTTTGCAGGCGTAGACCATATTGTCTAACACTCGCAAGCGGCGACCGTTATCCGTTAACAATGATTAAGTAAGCCCTTTCGTCTGTGGGTCATGTAGAGGTGACAAACTTGGTCAGACGATTTAGAACTCTTGAACGTTACGCACAGCAAACGAGTTGATGTGTCTGCTTTGCGCTTGATTTACAGCCAGCAGCAAAGCAATAGCCCACACTTGGAAGGGAGGAAGCTGCGACGCCATGACGTACCTGACACACATGAATGAATACAACACCGAACATTGAACAGATTATGTATTTAGAAGTGCGCGTTCCCCCGCAACGCCTGCTCTTTATTCAGAATTCAAATCGAATGGGAGGTCTAACGCACCCTGCATGACGTCTGAGCGCGTACACTCTCAGACTCGTAATCAGCTTTGTGTACATCGTATTGACATTTTGGTAGCAGCACCTCCAGTAAATAGTGCAACAATAATACGTACTTTTCACTTTTGAAATAATTATTTACAAATTTCTTAGTACTTATTGACTAAAAAAATTTCTTAAATAATTACATGAAGTAAATTATACGTATCTAAGAAGAAAGTCAGCAAGATGCCGAAACTGTAAGTTCAGGATACACAAGCAAAAGTATTTACTAAATTTTTTTTCTTCATACTACGAAACAAAATTGTACTGTACTACAAACCTATGTTGTTTGTTATTAGAAAACACGGTGCAGATGTATTATAAAACTATTGCCTAGTACACAGACCGACCCAGTTTGGCAAAAATTGTGATTTGGGATACTGTTAGGCGAAACTGGCATGTCCTAGAAAGTTCACAGGAAGTTCATTTTGTGGTCATAATTCCACCACTATAAGATAATTTTATTCCTAAAGTTGGGTACCCCCACTCCCTTAGCTTATGAGTTATTGATGTTTACGTAAACTTTTAGTCGTTTCTCTCAGTCTCCGCATGTCAAAGAAAAAATTACGAACACCTCAGATTCTGGTACTTGAACCTTCAAAGACTTAAAAAAGGATAGCGTTGGCACATTTGAAAATACCAGTCCAGAAGAAGCTGTATAGGATATTTTACTCGGCTCATTTTTATTTTTCTCCAAATTTGACAGATTTTGACCCATTTTAGGCTTGGTTTCTTTTTTTTCTTCAGGAAAACAAAAGGAGACGGGACATTCCACGCCAAACCACCGCACGGGTCGAAATCGAGGTTCTTGGATGGGGCCCCCAATTTTTTTCCTGGTTCGGAGCATTATAAAATCATGTTTGCCAAAAGGGTTTTGGGATATCTTTCCCCGTTTGGCTAAAAAAAAATTCTAAAGTTTGGTTTTTAAGAAAAATTCTCAATTTTCCAAAAAAAAATATTTTTCAATTGACAATTTTTTTTGGTTTTAAAATGGTAAGAAAAGGGGGAAAAACTTTAAAGACAATTTTTTGCATTATCGACCTAATTTAGACCAAGATTTTGGGTAAACTAAGAGAAAAATGGCCCTCCTAAAAATACGTCATCTTCGATTTGGCTCAGTCTGGGCTAAAATCTTCCTTTTCCATTGCAGAACAGTGCTCTAGAACGGTTTTTCTTGTCTGGCAATATTTTTGGAGATATTGGAAAAAAACCTTTTTTTACACCTAAAATGTGCATTTGGACCATTCTACGAAGCTGGCGACACTTGCCAGGGCATCCACAGTGACCTGGTAAGGTGTCATACCACTTGCCAACATCAACAGAAGACAGAACGGGTGCAAACAGTATGGACTTGAGGCAATATCAATCAAACGCAGTAAATTTTTAAGTTGGATTAATAAATCAGTAGGTCATACAAAACGGCTCTTTCTATAATCATTTGTTTTATTGAACATCACAGTACTCAGCTGGGTCAACTCCTGCTCCTTTGGTGCTTTGTATATTTTGTCTGAGTATCTTGATTGTAAGATCCACACAGCGCTCAAAAAGGTAGTTCAGCTGACCTCTCAGGAAAAAAAGGCTAATATGTTTACTGCTAACCTCTTGGAAACGTGGAACTTTGATGTCAGTTTGAAGATGATGTCCATGTCCATGATGTTTCCAACGGAAAATAAAGAAGTGAAAAGAAAAATATTCTGATCATATATAAACATTCCACTCGCCTTTCACTCTCCATGATTCTCCATTACTGGAAGAAAATTAACACTACGGAATGTTTGGCTGCACTCAAGTTCGGTTTCGGTTTCAAGCGTTTTGTCGAGCGGTATGAGAAGTTGTGCATTACACTGAGTAATTTCTCATACCAACACCATACGTCACGTCATTGTGTCATTGTTTTCTTTTTCGGGTCTGTTGTCTGTTTGGTTCAGTTTACAGAATTTGAGTGAAGGCTGGAGCTTAGTTTTAAAGACAAATTTTGTATACTGTGACCGCTTGAGACAGTAATTCTTTGATTTCCTTATCACTTCTTTATTTTCCGTTGGAAACATCATGGACATGGACATCATCTTCAAACTGACATCAAAGTTCCACGTTTTCAAGAGGTTAGAAGTAAACATATTAGCCTTTTTTTTTCCTGAGAAGTCAGCTGAACTACCTTTTTGAGCGCTGTGTGGATCTTACAATCAAGATACTCAGACAAAATATACAAAGCACCAAAGGAGCAGGAGTTGACCCAGCTGAGTACTGTGATGTTTAATAAGACAAATGATTATAGAAAGAGCCGTTTTGTATGACCTACTGATTTATTAATCCAACTTAAAAATTTACTGCGTTTGATTGATATTGCCTCAAGTCCATACTGTCTGTATCCGTTCTGTCTTCTGTTGATGTTGGCAAGTGGTATGACACCTTAGGTCACTGTGGATGCCCTGGCAAGTGTCGCCAGCTTCGTAGAATGGTCCAAATGCACATTTTAGGTGTAAAAAAAGGTTTTTTTCCAATATCTCCAAAAATATTGCCAGACAAAAAACCGTTCTAGAGCACTGTTCTGCAATGGAAAAGGAAGATTTTAGCCCAGACTGAGCCAAATCGAAGATGACGTATTTTTAGGAGGGCCATTTTTCTCTTAGTTTACCCAAAATCTTGGTCTAAATTGGGTCGATAATGCAAAAAATTGTCTTTAAAGTTTTCCCCCTTTTATTCTTACCATTTTAAAACAAAAAAAAAATTGTCAATTGAAAAATATTTTTTTTGGAAAATTGAGAATTTTTCTTAAAAACCAAACTTTAGAATTTTTTTTTAGCCAAACGGGGAAAGATATCTCAAAACCCTTTTGGCAAACATGATTTTCTAATGCCCCGAACCAGGAAAAAAATTGGGGGCCCCATCCGAGAACCTCGATTTCGACCCGTGCGGTGGTTTGGCGAGGAATGTCCCAGATATTATAAGAAGGCACCGCTATCTTTTTCGTCTGTGAAAATAAATGTAATTGCCAGAATCTGAAGGCTGGGTAACTTTTCCTTCATCGAGAGGAGAATTTGAGAGAAACGACTAAAAGTTAACATAAACATCCATAACTCAGAAACTAAAATTAGGTGGGGCCCTACTCTTCGCATATAAGTTTAAGCAATGGAAAGGAACTTTTACCCATAAATTTACACATCTGACGCAAGTATTTAAAATCTGTTCAAATATTCATTATTTTTTTCTTTACAATAACCCTAATGCGACAAAGTTTCCTTGACGTGCCAAAAGGGCAAGGTCGACATGAGCCCCGATGACACGAGCCCCAGCTAGAGCCCCGATTGCCAGGGCCCCGACCCGAGACCCGACTTGCGCCAGAGCTGTGCATATCCATCCGTTTGGCATCTGTTCCATCCGCCGCCCAGCTGCCTTGTCACAGCCATGTTGCCAAATGGGGCATCGTCCCTCTGTCGCTACTCGCAAGGCGGTGGGGTGATGTTGTGGGTAGGGATGGAAAATTAATTTTTTTGTTCGATTAATCGTTGATTGATTCATCGTTCGTCCCATGTTCGATTAAGGTCGATCAAACAACAATTTTGTTCGATTAATCGATTAATCGAAGTTTTTTCCTACAAGGGAACGTGGTGCATTGTGTGACAAGTTAAAGCAATCTCGTGTAGCATGATACTCAAATAATTATTTTTATTTTACTGGCTAAGCGATTAGACCTTGTTTATGTCAACGTATAATGAAACCGCCAGTGGTGGAAATACTTATTTGGTACGTATTTTCTTGCAAGAGGTTGGCAACGCCGGCAGTGGGCGGAGCCAAAGGCAGGGAGGGGGACGGCATGTTCCAGCCTTGTCTTGTCGAGGCGGCGGCGGCGGCCGGCCAGCTGGCAGCTCAGTCTCAGTCTCAATCTGACTGGCGGCGGTGCTGCAGTGTACGTTAGAACCGCATCTTTCCTCAACTCACGAAAAAAACAAGCTAATTTCGCAAAAATATCGATTAATTGATAGGATTGTTCGATTAAGGCGATTAATCGATGATTTCGGATCGATGACGATTAACTGTTGTTCGATACACGATTGTTCGATTAATCGATTAATCTTTGTTCGAACTTTCCATCCCTAAGTGGAAGAGGGACGGCAGCATGGCGTGGCGGCGACGGCCACCGACCACCCGACCATGCAGGCCCCTCTGAACGGAGCGCATGGAATGGATGGGTGGGTTTCGACAGGTTTGGGCTGGTTGGGGTGGAGCGTGATGAGAGGGCGGATGGAAAAGTAGACGCGGTAGCAAAGACCGCATAAAAAAAACGTTAACGCTAACGCTATCGTGAAAGCAGAGGATACTAATGTATGTTTGTTTTTAACTTAATTCACAAAAATTATTTTAATGTATGGCTGTTTATCACTTAGTTCACAAAGAATTCCAAAAAATTTGGATCGGCTGACATTGACCGAAAACTGCCCCGGGTCTTCCAGACCGAAATGAAGAATACAGTATGAGAAGGTATCATTTTCTTTTTTCCAACGCGAGGATGCACAATATGAAGGCCAATCACGTGAATACTCAAAACCCGTCAAATTGGTTTTCGGTACTAGGCCGGCCATCGGTGCGGTGCGAAGGCCCGACAGAAACGAGACGCCACTAGACTCGCCCCGGCGTCCACTCGACCGCCGCGGAGACCTTCCTCTTATCACTCTGCGCCACTTGTAACCAGACGCCGCGCATCCGTCCCGCCCTAGTACCAATGCGAACTTTTGCGGGTATCAGTTAAATAGTTGAAAGGATGCCGGATTCTGCATCCTCACGTTCCCACGAGAAAAATGATACCAAATAAGACTGATTGCGGCGAAAAGGCCGGAACGCTAATACGACAACCAACTTGAAAATGTTGAATTTTGAAAATTTAAAAAGTGCATTGCAATGAAAAGAACGAGACGATTAAAACAATATAACGGTTGTGTATGTGTAAAATTGATCGTCCGACCGCTAGAAGCGAAAAGGCGGGGGCACGGGCGCGCCGAAGCGCCCTCCGCACCAAAATTCTTGGCGACCCATCCACGCGCTCGCTGTCCCCGTACACGACACGACAGTACAAGCATTATGACACATTTATCATTATAATTTCTGTTTTTGTTTTTGCGAGTAGCTGTGTACATAAATGTATCATCTGCTAAAAATGCCTCTTTGTAATTTTTTCGCTTTGCACGGAATCGAGCATACGCGAGAAATGCACTAGTGCGAGCGCGCACTAACGCGCAGGTGCCGCGTTCTAATGCACATCTATCTCCTGCTTAGCTACACACGCATCCGTGCATTTTAAAACGTTTGCTCAGTTCAATTCCAAAGCACAAACTTCACAGTAGTTTACCGTGACAACATGAAGAATTTGAAGCACAAACTAAAATGTTTCACGTTGTACATCTCCGTAACTTTCCAGCGAACACGATTTAAGGGCTGCGGGCAGACAGTATTATCTCATAGGGAGCAACTTACCCGATTGAAAGAAAACTAAAACCTCCCACAATGTCATGTACTTTTCGCGGTTACCTCGACGTCTTTCTTTCGATTACGGTAACCCATCTTAAGCCGGGGTTGCGCACGACAGATCATTGCAGTTTACAAAATACAAGGAACCAGAATGGGCCACTGTGCAGAGGCGGACCCAGTTTGCCTTACCGGTGGTGACGCTCTCACTTTCATGAGGAAACAACGACACTAAAAATGTAATGTTGGCGCACACGTGGCCAAATTATAGCGTGAACAAAAGCCAAACCAAAAAATGGCGTGACAGGAAAGTCATGCCGTAAAAGGGCATGACATGTGAGCCAAGCTGTCATCTGGCGTGAATAACCGCACTGTAAAAAAATTTAATAACATTTTCATTAAATTGTTTTGAAGCTATAATCGTGAAAATGTAATTAAAGTTTTCATTTCACGAGGGGGCAACCACTCAAGAAATCATGTGTCCCCTTGAGCGCCAGAAATCTCTGGAAATCGGAAATCTTCTTCCCAACAGGCAAAAAAAAAAAACCACGCAAATTTTGGGCGTAAAATCGGTAGAAATCTTGCGAAATCCGACGAAATCTCTTTCCGTAAGAAATCTTGTGTCCCCAAACATACTTCGTGGTTGCCCCCTCGTTTCATATATTAGTAAAATTTTTATTTCAGTGTAATGAACGAATAAGTATGTAATGACAAAAATGTAATGAAAATGAAGAAAGTTTGCGCATGCTACATAACTTTAAGAGGCCGTGCAAAACTGCGGCGGCTTTTATCTGCGGCATGTCCCTTCTGCAGCACGGTCGCACTGCAGCGGGTCGCTACTGCGGCACGTCCTAACTGCTCCCTGTCCTCACTGCAGCGGGTCCCGACTGCCGCGTGTCCCGATCGAGTGGCGACTCACTCAGTACATGAGTGCGAGTGAGTACACCTCACAAAACTCGTAAATTTCACATCTTTTAAACTAGGGGTACGCGCCGTTTAGTTTGGGCGCGTAGTAGGCGAGCGATACGACTGAGCACTTGGGCACTCAAAAATATTACACGCATTGTAAAAGACTGGGATTGTTCCTGAATAGTGCCATGCTCGTTGCCTCCCGATGACAGCTTTCAAATTTGTCTGGATTGTTTGTCTCATGTTACGTGCGGGAGAGCCGAGGGGGCCACCACTCTCATTTCACGTGTACACAAGATTACGAGATTCCGGGAATTTTACTAGAGATTACGCGTAAAACTTTGGAAAATTGGTTCAGAAACGCTTAAAAAGGATAGAATTTTATCAATGATTACGTGATTACGGCATGGATTACCGGAGATTGCCTGGCAATTCTTCTTTAGCGGGACTGTCAAAGCTTTCATTAATAGCAAACGATTCTGAAGCTGATAGATTTATTTTTTCATTCATTCCATGATGAGGAGTATCTGAACCTGATAATCATGGGAATTATAACAGTTTTTTCAGGAAGAAAGTAGATAGAGAAAAAAATGAAGGAAGGGCTGCAAAAGATAAAGAGAAGAAAAACAATGCGCCTGAAAACAAAGGTAACAAGAAAAAGATTGCAGAAAGTGAAAAAGAAGAGAGGCCGACAACAGGCAACAAAAGGCCTAAGCCTATGAGTGAAGAGGTTCTTGCGGAAGTAAGAAAGTTCACCACATCAACACCCCATCACTCTCAGAAGTCAAATGTGAATGTAAGTTTTGCTTTATCCTCTTTCTTATCTTGTTCAATTATGCCAGTCTGGATACTTTTAACTATCTAGAAATTTCTTTAAATTGTGTGGCTAATGCTATGTTTTTCCTTTTAGGAAGACTCGAATATTTCTGACGAAGGTGTTTTTGATCAGTTATCAGATGTCGAGAAAATCTCTGTTGATAGCAGTTCTTCAAGGGATTCCAATGACGACAGCAACAGCTCTGATAGCGATGATGTTGATGATGATGATGACGATGATCATGATGATAGCAGTGATGAGGATTAGTTTTTTTGGTAATTCTATCTAGCAGTGCTGAGGATTAGTTTGTTCGATAATTCTATTACTATACCTAGCTTGACTAAAACATTTGTTTACTACCTGTTAAATATTTCCGAAATTTTGTAATATCTAGTTTCATATTTCTACCTGAAATTTTGAAATACAGTTTTACATTCCTACCTGAAATGTTGTATTATCTAATTTTATATCTAATGACTAAAGTCTGAAATTATGTTTTGAAATTCCCGATTGTTGTGATTTTTTCTGAACCTTATCAGATTTAATACTGCTATGGGGACATTTGGAAGCTTCAATTAGGAATCTTGTTTAAAGCACACAGTTTTTAATTCTGCACCCATTTCCAGAGAGATTTTCAGGGAAGTCACTTCCACTCAAAGATTATCAGTAAAGTGCAGTCATGTACGGATTTGGGTTCATGTAGTGTCAGGGAAAATTATATGATGTTCAGATCAAATCAGGCAAGGTAGTAATACATCAGTAACTTTAGGAGAAAAGGTTTAGTCTATTCCACTAGGTTAACTTTCAAAACCAGTTTACAAATTTGTTTTATCAGTATATTTCAGTCTCCTAATTTGGGTTTGTGTAATCTCAGCTCCACACTACCTATATTCAGTTCCTGTCAGGCCAAAGTGTAGAGAAATCAGTAAATTTTGGGACACATGCATGGGTTCATCAACCAGTTGCTGTTCAAGTAATCTCAGGTCGCATCATATCAGCTTACAGTCAGTGGAACGTTCGAAGGAATGACAAAGAACACAGTAAATTTCACTTAAATGACAAAACCAATTCTGCTAGTTAACTGCCGTTGGGTGAAAAGGCAGTGAGTAAGCAGCAGGTATCAGTCGCTCCCTGTGATATTCAGTTGTAAGAAAATAAGACCAGCTGAGCCTCAGTAAAACTAAGAAACGCCTCAGTCAATTAATCAGTGGGAGGGCAGTTTGTCCTCAGTAACTCAGCAACACGGTCAGTTCAGCTGAACAAGGTCGGGTAAAATCTCAGTAAATCCGGGAATGCTCATTACGATACGAATGTGCGCAAAACCAGTAAAATGACAGAGTAAACAGTAATGCTCAGCAAAAGTCAGAGTTCAATCCGAGTAAAGATTCGACCGAATCCGTCTATTTTCAGCAACGATTTTATCCGGGGGGGGGGGCGGAGCGCGGACGGTGCGGCAACACCGCAACACCGCCTCGCGGCCCCGGCTCGCTGTCCCGGCTCGACACGGCGCGGTTCCCCCTCCAGCGGCGGCGGCCCGCGGCGGCCCCCTCGGCGCGGCGCGTTTCCGGACCGTTCCCCCGGCGCGGCGGACAAGTACAGACATGCTCAGGCTTGCCAGACCGGGCGCCTTCGCGCCCGCCGGGCGCTTTCGGTTCCCTCCGGGCGCCTTAAAAATTGGCTTCGGGCGCCTGGGCGCCCGACGGGCGCAATGGCTCTGAGCCGGGCGCATTCGGGCGCGCTCGTGTCTACCAGCACCCGCTCAAGCCGAGCGCGCCCGAAGCCATCCGAGCTGGCCCGCACACGCCAGTCTCGGCCGTACTTTGGCAACTTCGGGTGCACTTCGGGAACTCTTCGCCACATCGCGACAGCCAACAGTCAGCTCTCTCGCACCTATACGGGACGCCCCACGAGTGCGAGAGAGACAGAGCGACGAAGGCGAAGGGGGGTTAGGGGGGCTTTGGTTAGGATAGGGGTGGCTGGGTTAGGTTAGTCGCACTTAGGTTAGGGGGTAGCTGGGTTAGGAGAGGAAAAGGAGGGGTGCGCTTAGGTTGGGTTAGGCCCGCTCAAGATGGCGGCTCAGGGGAGGGGGAAGGGACATGTCCGAATGGGCCATCCACGAATTTCATGTCCGGATGGGCCATCTATACTACTCCTGACGCTCACCTGCTCAGTTGTTTTGTTTTTCATTATTTGTTTGTTTCAGGTAGTTGTTTCTACGTTTTTCTTCTGGTCTGCTTGAGCTGCTTTTGGAGTCGTTTACACCTTTGCTCTGAAGGTTCTGGTCTTTTCTTAAATTCGAGGTTGGTTCGTACACTCTTTGGTGGTGTGGTCGGAACTTTTTCGGTAATTTGTGGACGTTTTTAGCCAAAATATCCGGAAGTGTGAGCCTTAGCTCAATTCTAGACACAGATTTGGATTCCTTGGCTCATTGCACGTCAGGAAAACTGTGTCTCGACCAACTGGCTGGAAAACCTCAGACATAGGGCAAAATACCCAAATTCAAATCGAAAAAGCCAAAAAACCAGAAACATGGCTACAGATTGGATAATAAATTTTTGCCGGACCGGATACTCCGACTTTTTACATGTCTCTAGGACACTAAAACGGCCCCCAAAAATCAGCCAAATTAGAGAGGTGAAATCCAACCCTGTTACCTCTTATTTATTTTTTACACACAAGAAGTGGAGGAGGATTTCGGCAACGGGTGCAGCCTCAAGGGCATGTTGGGGGGCTATTCTTGGAATCAAGACGACGAGGACAAAGCCAACGGTGCTAATTTGAGCAGATTGGAGAAGTTCGAACCCGAGTTTAAATCCTGGTTACACTGCAAATCCAAGTGTGAGACAGTCTCACACTTACAGGTGCATACCAACATTTCTCACGCTTGCAAGTGTGAGCCACGTTTGACTCACGCTTGCAAGTGTGAGACACGGTTTGCCTCACGCTTGCAAGTGTGAGACACGGTTAGTCTCACACATGCAAGCGTGGGTTTCGTGGCATAGACCATTCCGCTGGATCTACTTCGATCCCTCGAAAAAACAAATGCACCGGAAGTCAGGTCGCGACAGCCAATCAGAAGCCTTCTTTCATCAGTGGTAGCGCCTACCCTTGATGAAAGGGGGCTTCTGATTGGCCGACGCGACCCGGCTTCCGGTACATTTGTTTTTTCGAGGGATCGAAGTAGATTCAGCGGAATGGTCTATTAAAGTACACGGAACCATATGCAGCAATCGGGAGACAAACCCTGTCTCACACTTGCAAGCGTTAGACAAACTGTGTCTCACACTTGCCAGCGTGAGAAAAACCGTGTCTCACACTTGCAAGCGTGAAACAAACCGTGTCTCACACTTGCAAGCGTGAGACAAAAGTGGCTCACACCTGTACGCGTGAGACATGTTGGTATGCACTTGTAAGTGTGAGACTGTCTCACACTTGGATTTGCAGTGTAGGTTCAGATTCAAAATGTTCAATTTGAGTTTAACTATGTGTCTTAAATTTTTGAGGTTAATGATGACGAAATCGACATTCATTTTAATCTAAGATCCACGTTTGGATCTGGAAATGGTAACAATGACTCAATTTGCTTGTATTTCCAGTTTAGCATTGAAACATTCGTTGCCGACGGTGCTGTTGTCTTGCCACGCTGACTCTTTAATACTTTTCATATTTAGATAATTTTAATAGCCTTTAATTCAGCCTTTAATGGGGTGCCCCCCACGCTGTCACAGTACTTGATAATGTGCGTGTGAAGATCGATTGCAATGAGGGTCTAGTGAATCTCTCCTCGGTGAACAGGTATGAATATCATGTCAACTGAGGACAAATCAGACTGCAACAAAAACAAGTACATGGTCAGGGAAATTTTTTGGATTTACGAGTAAAATTATGATTATTTTTACATAGACGAAGATGTAAGCTCTTTGTGTTTAAGGGGTCTGTGCAAAACTTTCAACTCTTTGTACGTAGGATACGTTGACTGCTTACAGGCATAAATTGAATCATTCACCGTCTTACCAGTCCACCCCATTTTCCGACAGACTCATGTCCCGATTTCACGAGCTTCTTCAAAAAGAAAGTGTCCATACACTTCACAACCGGAAGGCACTTGTCCATCCCTTCCCTCGATGATATCAGCTTGAGATAAGCATTTATGATCTAGAAGTGGGAAAAGAAAATTGTTACTGCAGTGCTCACAAATCAAGAAAATATGAGAGATGTGAGACACTTGCCTAATCATTCAGCCACACGCTAGGTTTTAGGGTGAACAGATCCCTGCCGTAGATCATAAGATTGTGTAAGACTACTGCCGTAGCTTCAGGTTTGATTCTAAGTATTTGGTTCTTTCTGTGAATAAAAGAAAGGCAAAACGAAGCAATAGTGGAGGTCAAGGAGGTAGAAAGAATCAATTAAGTGCTGGTCACTTCGCTGCTGTAAATAATCACATAGAAGAAATCAATTGTATTCATTGAGAGGAGCAAGATAAAATATACAAACCATTAGGTCAGGGGACTCCCTTTCTGTGTTGTTCTCCCTGTTCTCTCCTCCAAGCATTTTTAAGCACGCAAATAATTTCACTCTGGGTCTCCAGACGTTCCAACCTGGGGAGTCCTCTCTAGTCGTCTGCCAAACGGATAAGGAACTATAGATAACATTGTCTTCTTCATCATGGTCTTTAAGAAGTTTCAGAATTATTTCTTGAATAGAACTATAGTTTGAATGGAAACAGCTTTGCTTGACTTTGGCTCATCATTCTTTATCTTGGCTTCCATGACCTGAACATTATTTTTTTTTTTCTGACAAGAGACCTTCTTGCATCAAAAAGCCTGTGTTTCGCCAGATTCTTCTCATGAGCAGTGTGATCTTCCTCTGGCAACAAGTGTTCAAACCTGAATGTAGGAAAAATTAAGGGGGAATATTCATAGAGAAAAGAGCTTTGGAACCAAACCGTTCAACAAGTGAATATAGCGATGAGTATAAAGTACGTTCTGCTGTACCTCCTTCCCCACACTGCCAAGTTGTACGTTTCTTTTTTTCTTTTGGGAGGAATCAGTTGCCTTGCAGTTACCTTTGATTGACTTTCTTCCAGAGTCTTTTTAGGGTGTTTATCTTTTGAGGTCCGAATTTAGTTTTCTTTCTGTGAAACATAAATTATAATAGATTTATGTAATTGGTAAGAGTAATTTACATGAAACTTGCTAAACGCACCTCCTCAGGAATGGGGCTTATTTGCGACATTGGAATTTTTGTTCTTTTATGCTGGACATAGACAAAACCAATGACACAATAGTAAAGTTTGAAAGTTTAAATAATTTAAAGTTGTAATACAGCTACTGACCTGATTAACTGTTTTATCGGAGAGTTACCTACATCTTTGGGAGAAATCCTTTCCTTATCCCACTTACTGAAGTCGAGTTCCTTGGAATTAAAGTCTTTTGGACCGTCCTTTCTTTTCTGTAAGAACTTTTAGAGTTTGATAGATGCTCATGTCCATAGTGTTAGTGTCTACACTAACATCATCAGCGGTCTGATTACTAATATCATCAGCAGTCTCTTCATTGTCATCGCAGTGTCCTTCAAAACATCATCTTCCTCATCACCACGCACCTCATCCTTGGAGTTATCTCGAATATCATCCTCAAAATCGTTATCGTCATCACCCTCATCATAAGATTAGGGCTGTTATGGATTCGCAACGGGGATCTCCCGCGCTGCCGCTTTCTGAAATGGTCATCAACATTGTCAGTCAACCAGTACGTTTAACGGCCTGTGTTTGGGCTCATTCAAAAGAAAAATGTTGAAACTATTGCCAAATTTCCGAAAACCTGACCCACAAGTCCTCCAGTTTAAACAGGGGTCGGTTATCGCGCCTCCGGACACCACTCGGCAGCACGGCGCGGGTCGGTCGCTCACCGCCGGGTCAAACACTCCACATAACGTTTTTAGGCACGAAGTAGCCTTACAGCCTCACGAGGGTTGTTTTTTTTTTTTTATTATTATTGTCAGTCTGGCCCCTTATGCAAATCCGAAAGTTTCTATACGATTTTTATGAGACTTGGCAGAGTGGTAGAACTTTGTGCCCTGATTTCAGTGGCGAAACGTGATCGAAAAGTGTTCGGCCAATTTTGAGAAATTTTGAGTTGAAATCGCCGTTTCCATGGCAAAACTCGACTCGTGAGCGAAAAACAGAGGGAGACGGGGGAGCCGAGCCACTGGAAATGGAATCCGACCAAAAGCAGCGCTCCTTTTCGCCTCTGTACAGCTTACACCAAAAACGCTCGCTCCCCTGAAAAAGCGCGTGGGAATCAAAATTGTATTTTACTGCAGCTAGAAGAACTCCAACAGTGGCATAGACGTTGATTTCGAACGTGGCCATTTGGATCGGCTGGTCGGTCGGTGATTGTTGGCCAGAGTGTCCCGCGCCGCTGCGCGCAGGCCCTGTTGTTTTGAGAAATACCAACCCTAAATGTTCTTAACTCTTTGAATCGGAGTGAAATAGGACATGAAACTGCGTGCTTGTCCAAATGAATTTGTGAGAAAACTATCCCTAACGTAGTTTGAGTGTGACTATAAGTCCCTTTTCGAAAAGAGTGGGCGTGTAGCTGCACCTTGTAGTGAGGTTTGATGGCACTTCTGAATCTAAGACGAAACGATCTGGACATGGCGGCTGTGCTTTTTTCTAACCTCAAAGCTGGATGAACTGGACTTTTTTACTGCACGATTCTGTGAATAACTTGTCCTTCAGGTATTATGAGACTGTCTTAAATGTCTGTTTTTGACACAAATTGATACGCAGATGGTCTTTACGTAAGTTTTATTCTTATTTATAATGGTCTGACAAACATGAACAGAACTACACACAGCGCAGTCCTAGCCTTGGCTATCTTTGTTAAACCAGAACATAAATATACTAGCTTAAGATGCGATCATATAAGATGGGCTTCGGCGTTAATTCTTGTTTAATCAATGATTGCAATGAGTTATTTTTTTTTAAAAGCGGAGAATAAGTTTGTTAAATGAGTTCGATTGAAGGAGGCTGAAAGAAAGATTTATTTTTTTTGTTCTCATGTTGAGGACAATGTCAAATTTTGTTACGTTCATAGAAGGCGCCACCACTGTTTTCATTTTGGCCAACCTCTCCTTAAAACTATACATAAAATCATTTCCCGCGGTAATATCAAAATAAGAATAAAAACAAGACGTGTTCCTTTCCATTGTTATTTATTTCATATAAAACATTGTTCACATTCAGCGACGAAATTTCTTCTTTTTAACATATTCATTATATACGCCAATTTTCAACCCTGGCCGACACAACAACTTCTGCCAATACACAACACTAAAATACATCCACCACTTCTATCGAGTTTCCCAATTCAATTCTTTTTCTTTTCGCTGTATGACTACTCAAAAAAAACAAACTGCCAAATGTTTTCAAAACTTTTTTTACGTCCCGTTATCTGTATTTTACCGTATAACATTTTCTCTTTTTCTCCCCCTACAGATGCCGACCCTTCAATACCTCCACAGGGAAAGACGTATAGGGGCGATTACATATGGCTGCTAGTGGAGTTTAGGAAAGACAGGTTAAGGCGGCCTCGGCCAAAAATTAACTTCGTGACTACCAGGAATTCTTGAAATCGTATTATTTTTTTCATATTTCGAGAAATAGCGTGTTTAAGAGATCTTATTCTGTCGTTTTGTCAACATTTATTTATTTTATAATTTTCCTGAGCATTTCCATTCCATACACTCTCAGACTCGTATCGACTTTTTTCTCTCAATTATTGACTTTTCATCCCTTGCTTACTTAGTTTTTGGCCTGTCCCGTATTTAAAAAATACGAAGGACGGACATATGGTATGATGCTTGCTGTGCGTTCGTTCGTTCGTCCGTCCGTCCGAGGACTTCCCGTGGTCCGATCTTCACCAAATTTGGTATGCAGCCTCCTTGGGTGACCCTAAGATCCGCCCGGTGGCAGCAAATCCGATCCGAGCCCCGGGGGCTGCTGAAGGTGCATCATGGTCTACATGGGCTGGAGGAGGATCTCGGCAACGGGTACAGCTAGAAGGGCATGTAGGGGTATTTTTGGAATCGGGGCGACGAGACAAAGCCAACGGTGCTGGTTTCGAGCAAATCTGAGAAGTTTGGACCCAGGTTCTAATCCCGGGGGGACCAATTTTTTTTTTTAGTTTAACGTTGTTTCTTATGTTTTTGAGGGTGCTGATGACGAAAATAACGTCCATTTTGACCCAGACCCACGTTTAAAGCCTGTAAGAGTTAAACATTGGTGACACTCGTTAAATTTAAAATGTACGGGACGGGCCAAAGTTGCCGATCTGTACACTGTTAGAAATTTTTGTTAATCTACGATATATTTAAACAAGATACATTTTGTAGAATATTCTTTAAAAGATATTTATTGAAATTTGGAGATTATTTCGTACATCGACCTTATATATCTTGTATGAGAAGCTTTACGATATTTTTGGTATTCCTAGCGAATATTTTGTTAAGAAATGAAACAGTTTTTAAATTTACATAATACGTCGTAGAATTGCGAAATCCGACCGGGTATCGAGCTGTGAAGGCCCTTGCTGGTCGAGTTCTATTACGAACCACCCTAGAAGAGCCGTGGTAGGTACGCTGCCAGCAGGCCAAAAAGTCCTGGTTTAGATTCTCCGACGAACAGTTTGTCCCGCTACTGTTCGGTGCATGCGAGGGTGCATGTTACTTCCAATGATTGACGGAATATTTTGTAGATTTACTAAGTATCTTGTACATTGATGTTAACGACGCATTTTTGGACTTCATGACATATTTCATGAACAGCATTTTACAAAGCTCTCGTTTATAAAAATTTCCAGTGAAATCTTCGTAAATTTACGACAAATTTTTTAACAGTGTATCGCCACTTTTCCTGTTATTTAAACAGCAGCAATATGTAGTACTTCCTCTGTGACCATGTACAATATTGCTCACTATAAAGACTAAATTGTCATCAATGAGGGACTATTTTTGAAGTCAATTGCATATTGACTCTTTGTCAATAGCAAAATGACTTTATGTCAAAAGTCTATTACAGTCTGAGAGTGTACACACTCTTAAACGCAAATTTCTTGAATTGTACGATCGCGTGACGTCAGTCGCTCGTCACCGTGTTCACAAGATCGCTTGCAGGCCGGCTCGCATCGCCTTTTTCTCAAAGGTAAGCCACTTAGCGTTTCAATTCGACCCAAAAACGCTTCCCAAACGTGTTTTTTTTAGTTTTAGGCTCGTTTTTATCTGAATATCCTTCCGCGTTCCTTCTCAGGTTGCGTGCTGTCGCGATCTTTGACGAGTGACATAATCTCATAACCTTTATTTATTTTCAGATTGTTATTCCTTTGTACCTTCTAACATGGATGATTGTTAAGAACTGTTGCCAGTTGATGATAGTGTATTTGAAGAAATTGAAAATGACTACCACAACAACAGTGAAGCAATGTAGGACGACAGTTTTTCGGCGCACTCTCAGTCTCATATGGACTTTTATGTCTATTGCTTATGGAGCTTTTTGAGCAAACGTAAATTGCACTATTTTCTCTTTAGCTATGCACAATTTTGATCGTTTTTAAGATGAAATTGTAAATAGATCATGTAGAAATCAAAAAGTAAATTGTAGTTGACAAAAAGTGAGGTTTAATGGACTAAATACCCTATATAATGGACAAAAACGTGCAAAGCTAAAGACAAAATTGTACATATTACGTTTGCACAAAAAACTTCTTGGCAAGAGATAAAAAGTCAATACGGGTCTGAGAGTGCGATCTTCCCACCTGAGGGAGGAATACCGGTTTCTCATGTGGTCTCCTCAATTCCTGTGGTCGAGGACGAAGTGTCCGTGCACCTCCGGCTACAAATGTCAGGCCATCTACACCCACAATGCCCTCTGTGCTAGCATCCAACTCAAAGTATTGTGCGAATTGAAAATCTGACTAGTTGGCCAGTCAATTCTACGTGTGTATTGTAAGTTTCATTCATATCGGTGAAGGAAATCGAAAACAGCAAATAATGAGCCGAACGCATTTGCAGTAAAGCTGGCACAGCGATTTCTTACACTCACACCTGCGCCATCAAGATTGCCTCATGATGGTTGCTGAGCCTGACTGCATCTGCATCGGAATCGGAAAACCAACGGGCGAAGCCCTCCGCTAGGTCGGGCGGTGGTGGGGGTAGCATAGCGGCTCGCTGGCTCGGGAGGCCGGATCGCCTGAAGGTAGGCACACGCCATGCACGGCTGTGTGGCGGGCTAGCATCGTCGCCCCCTGCAGCCAAGGACGTTTTTCGCAAGTTTAAGTACCTTCCAGACCTCCGATCGCAAGGAGGTGTGCACCATTCGATGCGGCGTACTCACATTGACTCCAGGACCCCATGTTTCTTGAGAAATGGGGGCGGATTTACGTAGAAAAGCGAGAAAAGCAAGAAAGGAGCCCCCGTAAGTAGGCAGGCCCGCCATGCACTGCTGCGTTGCGGGCTTGCATCTAACGGCGCGCACGAAAAACGCCCCGCATCCGTAAACGGCTGAGATTTTCGAAAAATGTCTTCAACGAAAGTTGTAGGAAATAGAAAGGACAATCTAAGCCACCCTATCCGAATAAGATGCGAGCTCAAAATGTTTCGACAACAAAGAAAAACGTTTTCTGAAACTTCGGGACAAGTTTTTGGAATGAAGAAGTCATTTTAGATGGGGGGTCAAAGCGAGGCGTTTGTAGGGCTTTTCACAAGCTTCCACCCAGAGAAAACCGTTTGTTGATATGTTACTTAGTTTGGTCAGGAGGGAAGATTGAATCGGGAGGTGTCGGTGCCGTTCGCGAGCAGCGGCCGCGGGCGAGAGGGGAAGGGGCATGGAGGTGGGGATGGAGGGGAGGGGGAAGGAAACTGGATGGTCTGTTTTGGTGCACGCATGAGTTTATTCATTTATAAACCGGTCACAATTTGATTCATAATCCGCCGTGCGCAATGGCGCAAACGCGTCAACTTCTGTAACTGCACCTCAGCCAGCAGGCCTTAGTTGGTGCGCGGGACGCGCACCTGAGGGATACTACGGATAGTTTCAGGTTAGGTTGAGTTATGCTAGCGTTAGGTCTGTCGCGAGTAGAGTAAGACCTGTCGCGACCCCGTTAGGTTAGGTTAGAGTTGGTTGGACCATTTGGTTAGGTTAGATCTGTCGCGAGTAGAGTAAGATCTGTCACGACCCCGTTAGGTTAGGGTGGGTTGGACCATTTACCTTGGTTAGGTTTGCATTATCACACCAAATTATTTGTCTCAATTCCTAGCATTCAGAAGTAAATCCACATGGAAAAGAGGCATAACTCAACTGGACCCCTTACACGCTCCTCATTTAGCGGAAAATGGAAACGACTAAAGTCTGCATGACTCCGTTGAAAAAGTTAGCAACAGAAGATAACTCAATCTGTATGTTTATGAATCAAGTGCAAAAAGAATCACTTCAACCTAACCCTCTTTATTTTTACAACTTAAGTTGCACAAAAGAAAGCCAAAAAATATACCAGGGTAATAAACACTTTACGCAGACCATAATTCTAGTTGTATTGTCTTTGAATTCCACTTCGCTTAGAAAAATTAAGTTAAGATGACTTCGTTATCCATTTTAACGGATATTGATAAGTTGGAGAACCCTCTACGGAGTGACCTGATACTTTGATGTATTTCTCAAAATTTTACTTTTTTTTTACTTATACTTTTTCAATTTCTCATCATTCGCACCTTTTTTTTGTTCTTTGAACAGTCTTCTGTTTCTCCTGAAAAAATTGGTGGCCAAAATGGAGTTTAGCGACGGAAAAAAATAATCGTCATATGCGCTGCATTTATAAATTTTTGGACTTTCCTGATATTTTATGTGTTTGTTGAGATATCCAATTTTCCTTTAATGGCTGACAGGTCCTTGTGGCACGTTTTGAACCCACAAAGTTTGAAACGGGGCCGCGACTAAATCGTGTATATTGGTTAACGTTTGAGTGGAGTTACTCTGAAGTAGAAATTAAAAGCATCGGCACCAGTCTCTTGGTCTTTGCATCTACAATTGGAAAAATGATGTTCCGTTCCGAAGCTACAACCAACAACGTTTCGTGGAGAGGGAATGGAAAGCACCTGTGAGAATACTTCAGTTTTAATAGAGAAGATTTGGTGATTTGATGCACTTTTTCAAAGCAATAACTTATCCCGTAAGAGTCAAATCCAGCATCCTGTAATGGCGGACGAAGAATTGGGTATTGGCTCAGCCCCGGAGCTTGCTTCCGCCTAGTCTTAAGTCAGTTCGGATGTGGTTGCGTGTGTGTTCCGGTTTCCGGCCGCAGTGCTAAGCTAGCCTCTATGCGGAAAAGGTGTCGTCTGCTCTCGCCCACCGGCGCCGCAGACCAGCCGGCCGGTAGCGCCTAGCAGACGACGACGACGCTGCCCGCGCGCCGCTGCAGCGCGCCGCGCGGCAGACCGCCCGAGAGGTAGGTAGCCCTCAGCACGCCTCCCTGTGGAGGGTGGCCTACGTCGCGCGCGCAATGACTAATTACTAACGCCCCATTATCTCGGAAGCGGTGCATTTGCGCCCACCACTTCAAAGGGTGAAAAGTGATACCCTTGGCCTACGGAATCAGTTCCCTGCTTTTGTTCCAAGTATTGGGAATCACCCTGTAGTTTTCACTTCTATTGACATCCACGACTCTTTCTCCGTCGTCATTGGTTTTCTATGTGATTAGAGTTTCTTTAAAACTGTTATACACCTCAAGTGCCTCACGGCCCAATTCACCCATTAGGATGGCATGCTTGACTTTGGTGTCAGCTTTGTTTTTCTCCAATCCAGTCAAGAAGAAGTGGAACTGTTGTTTGAAGACTTCCCACGCGGCTTGAATATTTCCAGATTTTAGGTTCACGGGGTCAGGATGCCTGATTTGTATATTGGCCATTTTGACCGTCAACCGTCTCTCACCACGTGACTAACAGCACACCCATAAGTTCACTTTTTCAAGACTTTTTCACGAAGCGTTTTGCTCGCCTCACGACTGCGCCATGTTCTAGATGCTTCTAGCTTCTAGTGTTGTTCAGATAACATGGATGATTTAGGATAAGGTAAACGACACGTGCACAACACAAGGTGAAGGAGAGAACTGATTTATTATCAAACGGGAAGTCCCACGTGATGACGAGCATTGACAGGTGCTGCCACCGGCCGACCTGGCTGGTGAGAGTTTTTGGTACTCCGTGGAGGGAGAGGTTGGCAGCGCCATCTCTCGGCGCCTGGTGCAACCTCTAGAACAGTATGGACCTAAAACCAACGGAAATAACTTTTTTAGTGAAAGGGAAACTTCAAGTCGGCGTTCCGGTGCCGTTAAATTTGTTTGCAAATTGATTTTAAACTGTTTTACGCATCAAAAGGTCCATTCTATTGCCACACACGGATAGGAAATTTTGTGTAGAATCTAAAAATGACCCCGCTTACTCAATTTGATGCAGTTTGGACAAAGTTCCGTTTGTCCGGCCGCGCGGCCCAGCAACCCGCCCGCCCCGCCGGACCCGTGCGGGGAGCATCCGCTCACGCACTCCCAAGGCCGTTTCAGCCCCCTGGCGAAATGGACTACACGCGACATCCCCGAGCGTCGTCACGACCACCAACAAGGACTCCGAATATATCGCCACGAACCATTTATCGTCCCAGCTCCATGGACGACGTGGCACGACACGAGGCAGCAGCTCGACCTCTCAACGAACCGGACTTCTTACACGGAAGGACCGACCAGTTGACCTGACGGACCGACCACCCCCACGTAACTCTCCCAGACAACCAGGGAGGGCGCCCCGGCCATGGTCGCGGAAGTGCCCTACCCCTGCGTTCTCCGCTGCTGCAACCGCCTTCACGGAGTTCTACGGGACGAGGACCTTCTCACTCTCCGCAGGGAATTCGGCCTAGACGTGGTGGAGGCTCTCCACCAGAGCTTCCTCCCCCGGCAGTCGACACCCTGGAGTCTCACCCAGTACATCGTCGTCAGACGGGTCTACTGGGCGATCAAACAGGAAGGCAATTACGCCGGGAAGACCGTCGAGTACTTGCTGGAGGACGGCAAGGAGTGGCAAACCTTCCCGGGGTTTTGAAACACCATCGCCACTAACGGACCAGCTCGTCGCCACACATCGCTTACTATTATTGTTTTACTTGCTCTTTGTTATTGGTATAGGAGTATACTAAACTGTACATATGTGTATGTAACTTTGGCGGTGCTCAGCGGCAGGGAATCGACAGGTGACGACCTGCGCTCGTCACCCTAGGAGGAGAGCGGGGGGATGGTGTGATCCTCCTGGATCTCTCAGAAATAGCAGACGGGGCGCCCGGCAACAGGCCGGCGTCCGCGTCCAGCGTAAGACGGCACGTGGCGATAATGAGCATGAGGCAACGCTGGAAACTGCAAGGTGACCCATTGATGGACCGCACGAGTACAGACGAAAGAAGTAAGCCGCGCGTGCAAGGATGTAAACAACTTCAGGTCACCTTCAGAGTGCATATAAAAGGGGGTCAACTGGAGCTCAGGCTCAGTCCGGCCTCCTCCTCCGTAGTGACAGTATCGCCACGTCCGTCGCCCAGAGCGCCACCCTGCCTGTTGCCCACTAATAAAAGCTTACGGTGAATTTCACTGTAAGCTACGGCGGAACCTGCAGCACTGTAGCTTACGGTGAATTTCACTGTAAGCTACGGTGAATATCACTGTAAGGCACGGTAAATGTCACTGTTGGCTACGGTGAATCAGGGTGCATGACCGTGGCTTACAGCGACATTTACCGTACCTTACAGTGATATTCACCGTAGCTTACTGTGAAATTCACCGTAAGCTACAGTGCTGCAGGGTTCGCCGTAGCTTACAGTGAAATTCACCGTAAGCTTTTATGAGTGCCTATTATACTCAACAGTCTTACCAGTGAGTATTACTGACTTCGAACCCTAAATCCCTGAGTCTGGCTACGGTCCTGACATAGTACGTACACCCAACATCCACCCGGGAAGGGCCAACGCCAGTTATCACAGTGGATCAATGCATGAATAGCCTTATCTTTAGTCTTTTCACACCCTGGATACAAGCTTTCTTTTTCAAAAGAATCATCATTATAATTTGAACCTGTATCACTATCAATGCCACCATCAAAATCACTGTTGGCACTTTTAAAATCGGAGTTGCTATGAAGTGAACCACTATCACTCAAATTCAGTTTTTCTTCACTGCTGTCAGAGGACTCGGGGCTGCTTTGTGACAACCGATCCATACCGTCGTTTGAAGAGTCAGGTTGATGAGATGTGCCTTCAGCCACTTCAGGAACATGAGGTGTAAGAGATGCATTGGTAACACGTTCTATCTCGTTATCATAATCGTTTTCTTTTGAACTGTTAGAATCATCTAGGTTGTCACGGTGAGTTCTGTCAGATGAGCCACTTGAGTGACCATCAACCCGCCTTTTCTTTTATCTGTCGAGGGTCTGTCTTGGAACATGTAATAACACCCATAAAAATAAATAAGCTGGCACATTGACAAAAAAGTAAACACTACCAAGTATTAGTTTTGTTGTTATTACCGGTAATGTTGGGTTGTCCTTGTAAGCACCATATGATGGACGTTTCTTCCGACGCCTTACTGGTGCGCCAGGAATAGCTTTGACTGTGGTCGATGCCTCAAACTTGCTACTATTACTGGAACGAGACTGATTGTCTTGGCTGGAGTCAGATATGTCACGCTCAGCATGACATAGAGGAACAAAAGCAGTAGACGTAATTTTAAACGTGTCAAAAGTTTGTAATTTTACAAAATTCTTTGTGAAAAATATTTCATAAATCGTTAAAAAACGTAAGAACGTAGTAAATTTCCAAATTATTCGTGCAACAAAATTCCCAACAAATGTTTGTAATTTTACGAACAAATTTTTTACAGTGTATGTCTAAACGAGACACGGGACATTTGTTCCCGAATCGTCCCCGTTTGCTTGAGCACTCTCATACTTCACCTTGATCTTAATGACTTTCATTTAAGTTTTGAAGCTTCGTGACAGCACAGAGGTAACTTTTGTCCCGCGACGTTTTTACTTCCCAATAATTCACGTGCACACTTAACGAGTTAGGCTCTCCACTAGTCAAACGGGAAGTCACAGCCTCTATCTGCGAGCTGCAATGGATTCCGGATGGAAAAACACTTCAAATCACCAAGTTTGGATGATATGTGTCCAATGGTAAGCATCGGATTAGTATCGAAATTTCAAAAAGAAGGTCGCGTATTTTTTGTCCTTGTAAACTCCGTACCCGATTTGCGACGGATCCCCTGTGCGACAAACTTTCGAAATGTGGATAAAAACAATTCTTCGGCGGTCCTTTAGTCAGCTGTGTATGCGCGTTCTACTGTTTCAACCCATACAGCAATCCAGGTATTTGCTTCAAAATGTAAACTCCGTATGCGTTAATTTTATGTAAACTACGTAGTCATTTTCCCCTGTGATTTAAAGGGAGATTTTTTTTTTCGGAAAGCTTTGCGCTTCATGTCGTTTTGCATTCTGCATGCCAAAACAAGAAAAAAAGAGCCCAATACGAACAAAACCGGACAATTTTTTTTATTTTTCACAGTTTGAATCGCGAAATTGTAACATTTCTGTAGAATGAGCATGCTGCGTACATGGTGCGTATACATGTTAAAAAATGAAAACGGCTTTAAGCAGATTTAGCTGTATACATGGGTATGTACGCAGCATTAGCTGTGTACATGACATGACATGTGCACAGTATTTGCTGAGCACAATGTCATGTTATACATACTTAGCATGTACATATACAGTATTTACTGCATACTATATATGCAGTTCAGCTGTCAGAGTAGGAATGATGTAGCCATGTTTTGACAAAGTACTTTTATAAAAGGCAATAATTTATCACAGCTCATGTTTCAGTTCGTCGCAGCCACAGTTCTAGTTAACAATCAATCAGTTTAAAAAATCTCGAGCTAAGGTGCACAGTGGCTTTGCCCGAGTTGATTCATATCAAATCAATCATCAACGTTTCAACTCATAAGAAGTCAATTGAGTTAGGCATGGATCAAACAAATACATGCCCACCAGGCACTCAAGAGACTTAAGTGCATTATTTAAGGAAACTAAACTTCGGAAGATCTTCATTAAGCCGAACACGGCAAAAGTACCGTCAACGGGGGTAACTTGGGACACCGGGGGTAACTTGGTACAGTCTTCCATATCGGCCTTGTTGGTGCTGCCATCTCGCGGCGGGGACTCGTAGCGTCAAACCCGCGACGGGGTTTTGTTCAAGAGGCAACAAGGCGCGCGCGGAAAGGAAGAGAAGATGCGTATCATCACAGTAAGTATGCAGAAATCGGCAAACAAGGAAATAAGGTTTTTGACAAATTATGTCAAACACTGCTAAGTTGACCCTAGTACGAGGAGTGAAATGCAGATATGGCCGAATAGTATCTCTGGGTTGTTAAATCATACATTGATAAAGAAGGACGCGAAATGCTGCTGACATCAGTCTTGCCATCTTGGGCCCAGACTTCAATTTATAAAATATCGTAAATGCACGGGGTAAGTTGGGACAGTCATTCCATCATGTTCCCTGCACTCTTGGCCTCTTCAAAATATTTCACAGTTTACATTTTAATTCCATTTCAGTACCCCGAACATACTCTCTGCAAAGAGGCTTCCATCTCTACGTAGAGCAGAGCGGCGGCACCTTGAAAACGAGACAGAATTCAGTCATCTACGGCTGTCCACAGCAAGACAAAATGTACACCAAACATTCTGGATGTTCCGATGATTCAAAAGAGGCCTTGTCTGGTTTTGCTTTGTATTTGTTGAGTGCTATGCACTCGTAACTCTCGAGTGCAAATATCAAGAAGGTAGGTCTGGTTATGCTAGACAAAATTGTTCTTGTAATATAGGCACTCTTAAAAATGTTGACTTTACCCTCCCTTTCAAATGCAAAGTTTGAAACTTGTAAGTCCAATCGATGAGAAAGGGGCAAAGACACGCTAAAAACCCCACTCTCAATGTCAACTAGCGACCCTGCCTCGCTTATGCATGGTCGAGCGTCCGGGAATTGCGAGGATTCCGGAAAAATGAGACGCCGGGCAAACTCACGGAAATTACCCTTTAAATCCGGAAAATAAAAAAAAAAACTGTCAGATTGACCGTATTTTTGAGACATATATCAGTTAAGTTGTTCTGTTGCAACCCCTCTGCTGGTCAGTGTTTTACAGTAAATATCTTTTGCATTGAAAACAAAGATTACTCAGTTTTGAAGTCAATTTTCCTCTTATTTTTAACCCCATAACATCATTATTTGGTTGCAAATATCCAGGTCCAAGAATTCAGGTGAAAACGGCCCTAAAAAAATCCGGGAAGAAACGGGAATTTAAAGCCCTGGTAGTGCTTGATATTATGTCATGACATCAAGTGGCCCCTTCATGGACAGAAACCGCCGACGTGCAAGTAAGTGAATAGACCTTGTCTCCTTAACACCGAAAGCTCTGTAAGCTATCAGCTCGTCAGTAATATCTATGCTTTCCGATAAGGTGGGCATGCGATGTAATACTCCGCCTTTGCCTTTACGGCTGGCACCAGGTTTGCCTGGAGGTGCTTCCCCGTCCACGCCAGCCCCTCCGCGCCCCCCTCTACCGGGTTCTCCCGGACGCCCGTCCGTTGCAGTCACGCGAACACCTGTGGCCGCACCGCCGCCCAGCATCTGGATGTCAATGGCTCCAGCCTTCCCTCCCAAGCCCGCGGCTCCACCATCACCGCCTCGACCTCCAGGCAGGTACCACCACCAGCCGCTGTCTCTGCCGTCCATGCCGTTGCTTCCATACCCGCCCGACCCGCCTCTTGCGTGCACGTAGAGGTTGGACGCATTGACAAACGTCGCGCCCAGCGCGAACAGCTGACCGCCAGGCTGGCCGTGCTCGCCAGGGTTGCCGTCTATCCCTCTGGAGCCAGGCATAATGCTCTGAAGCTGTTCCCACAAGGAAATCTGAGGACCATCTCGACCACTGGCGCCGTCGAGGTCGATCTCTCGCTGGCCCACGATGATCCATCGCGGCGCAAGGATGACGACGGTCTTAGAAAGGCCGGCGAGTTTCAGGTCTTCGTCGACGTACACCGTGTCCAAAGCCCAGATGCGGATTTTACTGCACCATGAGAGCAAACGGAGGTCTACTTTGCTGAGCATAATGAAGACTCCAGATATTGTGCACTGAGATTGCCTGTGACCACTCAGATCCAACGTCAAACGCAAAATTTTATTAAACGTTGTGATCCGTCGATCTGTGACTGACGCCAGGGTGGTGGCCATGTGATCTACGTTCATGTCTAACTTTGACAAAACTCTATTCATGTCATCCATGGACTGAACCCCCCTGCCAATGCTGATGCCACACGTGCCCTCGAGGAACTTCCTGGGGTCCCGTTGCACCTCGTAGTTCGTGAGTCTGTCCTGCAGCTCGCTGAGTGTGTCGTGCCAGACCCTGCGCGCCTGCAGCTCCTGCGCGGCAGTGCGCAGCGGCGTGATCCAGTGCTGGGGCGTCTCGCCCAGTCCTCGGCCGGCCACCTCGTGCAGGAAGCTGAGGGCCCCGGCGGCTCTCTGCATGCGGGACGCGGCCGCCAGTGTGGTTGACACGAGTCCCATGGATTGGCACGCCTCCTGCAGCGACGCCAGCGACTTGACCGGATCCCTCAGCTTCTCGAGGTCCTCGATGACCGGGTCCAGGAGCTCAGCGAGCTTCTTTGCTACCTCAAGCCCCTCGATGTCCGCGCCGTCCCCCGCTGCGATGCGGACGACGTCCGTGGCCACGGACTCGGCGGCCGACGCCATGTCTGCGTTGATCTGGCTCACGAAGAGGCGCACGTCGTGGCGGGACTGAGCCGACAGGGCGTAGCCGAAGTCGGCCTGGTCGACGGCGGTGAACGTGCCGACCTGCTCCAGGCGCTGCCGCAGGTGACGCTTGGCCTCCTGCATCCAAGGATATATGACTGTGACTTCCGGTGAAATTCGGGCAAAAAAGGAATGAATTTTGAGAGGTATTTCAATGTGTTATGTTAATAAATTTCGGTAAAGTTCAAAATTTTAGGTGAATTTTGGTGTACAAATTTAGCTGAAATTATTTTTCCTTGCCTGCATCAGTGCGATGCCGTCGACCGGCCCACTGGCGTTCGGCCTCCGCAGCAGGCCGATGCGCGGGTAGTCGCCGTTTTCGTCCCGCTGAAGGAGCACCGACAAGACCCGCTTGGCGTCCTGCCGAAACTGCGGCTGCAGGGAAGTCCGGCCGTCCGGCTGGTCCTCCAGCTCGCGCTTGGCCTGCTCCAGGAACGCGGCCACCTACACGGTGGGACGAAGCGGTAAAAATTGCAGAAAAAATATTTACGCACGCCTAATTACGCTTCCGACCGGAACCTTAAGTAGCTTCGGATTCCCCGTGACAGTTACAGTTACAATCTTGAACAAGCTAGGGCCCGCCCTTCCGTCGAACCGAGTTGCCAGCTCCGCTTCGCTGCGCCGGCAACTCGTTTCGACAGGGGCCGGGCCCAGCTTGGCCTGCCAGCGGCTTCTCCTCGGGCCTTCGGCCCTCGCATCAGACTTAGCAGGGTCCAATTAGTGGCCCACTACTCTAGGTCCAATCGGAGGCCATCTGTCGGGCCTTCGGCCCTCGGACCACACACCCCGTGGAGGGGAAACGCAACGTTATCGATGTAAACCGTGTCTGAGGCCCCCCCTTCTATTCCCACTGAGCTACAGTTAAAGTGCAAGACATGTCCGTTGCACTGATTCCCACAACACAAGAAGGCGAGCTCACAGACCCCCTTTCGACCCCTCGCCGGAGAGGTCTTGCCCAGACCTATCGAAATCTGCAATAAAATTTTGTAGTCGGTCGACCCCCTGTTTAAAGATTCTGTTCGGCCAACTGATGAAGTCAGGCTCCTAGCCCCCCTTCCGACCCCTCGCTGGAAAGGTTTTGCCGAGACCCATCGAAATCTGCAATAATTTTTTTTTCGACCCCCTTTTTTCAAAATCCTGATCTGGTAAATTCATGAAAGCAACCGATTTTTTTTGAGACCAGGCCCAATCAGCTTATCTCGTCGCCCTGATTCCAATAATCCCCCTATATGCCTTGCTAGCACCAATAATTGCGGAAATCTCCCTCCCTCTCGTGTAAACAATGATCCACCTGCAGCAGCCCTTGAGCGGCCCCGACCGGATTTGCTCCACCGGATTTTTTCTTCGGACGGCATTCTTAAAGTACCCTCCCAATTTGGGAACTCTAGCTCAACTCCTTACTTGTACAAAGACGACAACAACAACAACACACAGACACAAAGGGAAATGCATATGCCCTCCCCTTTTTTTTTTAATAGAAGGGCGGGCGAAAAATCGCCGTGACTTTTTAAAAAGCCGACGATGTATGAGTTATATCAAGAGAATGTAATTGTTGATCTGCGCCTACTTAGCTGTTTTTGAGGCCCGAATATCAGCGGCTTTCGATAGTCACGGCGATTTTTAACGATTCTGACTCAAATTTTCTCGGGAAACCCAAAGAGGGTATTCCAGCGCTCTGCCAGTACTAAAGTAAGAAGAAGAGATACGGAAGTTAAAAACGGCAGTTTATATGAGAAATCTACGCAGTGGATGAGCTTCGCCGCGTAGATTTCTCATATATACTGCCGTTTTTAACTTCCGTATCTCTTCTTCTTACTTTAGGTCTGGGAGAGGGTTGGGATACCCTACCTTGCCACCTCAAGTTCCTGTCGGGAGCGTAATCTTGCGAAAATATTTTTGTCCCGATATTAACTGTTCACAGTAAAAAGTCTACGAAGCATCGCTTCGTAATGCGAAGAAAACGAAGGCATTGTATAATTTACGAAGAAATGCTTCGTATTTTGAAGCAAAACCCTTTGTAATACGCAGCATTTCTTCGTTATACGAAGCAATCTTACAATGCCTTCATTTTCTTCGTAGTTACGAAGCAGATTCTTCGCAGACTTTTAAGAGTGTTTTGACCCAAGTGGGCACCTTGCGTCTCACGTCCGCGTCTGATAGCAGGGTGAGCTGCCCCTCCCTCTGGACCGCCTCGTTGGGGACCTTGGAGACCACCAGGAGCAGCGAGTCGGCGTACTTGGTCACCTTCCGGAGGGTCGACGTGGTGTGGCGCAGCACGTCCAGGAAGTCGTTCCTATCCATGCCCACTTGCACCGAGGGGAAGTTGACGACCAGTACCACCTAAACGGGCGTGGCAAATCACTCTGAAAATCAAATAGGAATAGTCCGCGCCGGAATATGGCTACAACAAGTAGCCAAATTTTGGTCAAACCTAAAAGTCTTGACAAAATATGATCAGACAAAAATGTCTCGCCACAAAATGTTGATACTTGTTGTCCGACCGCTGCACAGGCCGCATGGACTCCCTTCATCCGAACGCAGGTTTATTATCCCGGTTCAGAACCGCCGGCGATGCTAGCTTTCTCACCTTGACGGCGGCTGCCCGGCCTATGACGTGGCGAAGCAAGAAGGCGGACGAGATGTCCACGCAGGTGCCGCGGTTGTCCTCGAAGCCTGGGCAGTCCCAAAGGCTCGTGTCGGCGCCCACCATCAAGCGTTCGGGGACCACCGTCTTGGACTCCATTTTAGAGCTTATTTTCTCGTCGGCGTCCTCGATGATGTACTCGCCTGTGTTGGGCTCTACCTCACGTGCCGACAGCCGGTTGGCGTCGCCTGTGAATTATAGTTCGGAGTTGAAAGGGCCATGATTAAGAATAAGCAAGCAATGAGCAAAACTATGACCTTGGAATCAACGCAAGGAAACCCTGCTCCACCAGCATAACAAAATCACTAAGTAGGCCTAGATATGGTTTGATAGGTACTGAGGCAAAATACATATTGAACTGCAAATACAATGCTGAGATCCTATTTTCTAGGTTCATTGTGCTGTTTTGTTGTTTTACTTCAAGCTGCTGCACTCTACACTTAAATCCACCGTGAAGGGTCCCCAAACCTTGTGGACGTTCACGAAGCAAATATTGAGTTCTTAGCTGCGCTTGTAAAAAAAGATCTCTAGTTGGAAAATAATGCTGGTGTAGTTATGTGTGCAAGTGTTTCATATACTTAATGGGCCGTCCCGATGCACGCTTTTTCGATTTCGGCTTTGCGACAACTCTCAAAAGTTTGGCTTTTTTGTGCTGATTCCAGAAATGACCTTGGTTTTTCGATTGGACGTTATCTTCATCACCCTACCAGCCGTTTTATGAAAACATTGCCTTTTTTTCACAATAACTTGATTTTGGGGCTCCTAAAGGGGGATGTGCCCTTCCGGGATGCGGTCTGGTGGCTGGATGGTCTTCTCTAGTCCGAAAAGGAACACTTTGACACATGAAGAGGTGAGCGACCGCACTCACGTGGACCCAAGACCTCAACTTTTGTGATTTTTTCATGAAAAATCTTGAAAAAGATAAGTTTTTTTTCACCAATTACCAGCGATTGTGACGCCCTACTGACCCGGTGATATGTCTATTGATTGTATAAAGTTGGGCCAGGGCTGGGAAAACACAGCGCAGCTCCTGAGTACACCCAAAACCCAAAGGCGGTAAAATTACTACTTTCGAGGGCGGTAATTTTGCTACGGGCGGAAACCAATTTTTACCGCCTTTCCGAGGGCGGTACAAAAATTGCCACCCTTTACAGGCGGTAATTTTACCGTCTTTCAAAGCTGTACCGCCTTAAATGCTCCGTTAGGTGCCTTCCAAATAGAGCATTTAAGGCGGCACAGCTTTAAAAGGCGGTAAATTTACCGCCTGAAAAGGGAGGTAATGTCTGTATCGCTTTTCAAGGGCGGTAATTCTTTACCACCTTTTGAAGACCCTGTGTACCGCCTTTCCATTTTGGGTGTGGAGACTGGGAAGCGCTGGAGGGAAGGGGCTGCGTCGCGTGCACTCAAACTAACCTAAACTAAACAAAAATCGGTCTCCCAGAAGGATTAATACTAGGGTTGTCATTTTCACCGGTCTAATCGATTTTCGATTCGTCGATTCACAAATCGAAACGAAATAATCGATTTTTAACAAAATCGATTTTTTAACAATCTGAATCGAATTTTCGATTTTCGATTTTCAATTCTGCTCTTTCGAGAAAAAAGGAATTCTTTTGGCTTGCTGGTCAAAGTTGACGCTCAGCGTATGCGAGCCACTCTTTACAATTCTGGTCTGAATGTAGAAAGACATAAAATAACTAAAAACATCACAAACAGGTGCCGGCACCTTGTTTATTTCAATGAAAAATAGAAAGTCCGAGGAATCCTTAATTTACAGTGATATGTTTTTTGTCCAACTTTGGCCCGTAACAACGCAATCTCAGTAAATTGGCTACTTTCCCTGCGTCTGAATCGCGAAGCATTGAGGTTAAAATTCAATCAAAAACATTTTTAAGTGGCCTTCCAAATGAGCGGGCACCTACGCTTGCCAGGTTTAGAGGCAGTTTGAGTTTTCTTCCTGCCGACAGTTGTCTGATTTTGTGCGGCACTTGATCATTTGGCCTCGAACATGCTGGAAAACGGATGCCCAGTCGCCAATACCACCAAGAGCACCGCAAATAGACCCCTCTGAGCACGCACAAGATCGCGCGCAGGGTCAAAATTGACCAAGTTTTAGGGAAATCGAAAACCGACGGCCTAAATCGATTTTTTCGATTTAATCGACACGTCAAATCGATTACGATTCTGATCGAAAATCGACCGCTTGAATCGATTTTCGATTTTAATCGTAATCGAATCGACCAACCCTAATTAATACTCGACACTGTGGTTACACTATAAATCCAGCGTTTTGTCGGCTGACAGCCTCCACCGAGCCAAGTTTCAGTGTAAATAGAGTGATGCTTGATCCATTTTGGAGCCCTCCCGCACACGTCTGCGATGTCTCAATAATGGGTCAAGGAAAGGCACCAGGAGGGCTGTCTGGTCACAGGAGCGTTCCTAAAGGCGTGATTCTGAGACATGCCACTGCAATTCAAAGGGTGAGACGTCTCACCCATTTCCGGTGATACAAAAAGTCTCACCGAAAAAAAGTCATACACGAATGTATCACCGAAAAAAAGGTCGTACACAAATGTATCACCGAAAAATGGTCAGACATCAGTGAGATGGGCCCTTGTTTTCCTGAGGAAGTATCACTCTTTTTCGGTGATACATTTGAGTACGACCTTTTTTCGGTGATACATTCGTGTACGACCTTTTTACGGTGATACACTTTAGTATCACCCTTTTTCGGTGAGACAGTTTTGTCTCACCCCTCAGATGGTGAGATGTATCACCATTTGATTTACAGTGGCTGCAGCATTCGACGAGATAACGTTAGCAAGCGGTGGCAAGGTGTCGGCCGGCCCGACCTGGACGCCACTGAGACAAGCCCGAGGCAGCGAAGATCCATGCATGATGCTGAAAAAAAACGTTAACGCTAACGCTAACGTGAAAGCAGATGATACTAATGAGAATGTTTATGGTAATGCATGGTTGTTTACGATGCGAGAGAGACAGAGCGACAAAAACGACTATCGGAATCAGTCTGCTGCGGCTGCGCGCCAGCGATGGTTCAAAGCAGCGTAACCGGGTGATCTCACGCTAGGTGCCAAGGGAAAATTTCGACTTTTGAGAATTTCACTGGTGCATTACAAAGAACGGGCGAAGACGATTAAAACGATATACAGGTTGTGTATGTGTAAAATGCATCGTTCGACCGCTAGAAGCGAATAGAGACGAAAAACAGCAAAATCCGACTTGAGAATTTCGAGTTTTGAGAATTTAACTGGTGCATTACAAAGAACGGGCGAAGACGATTAAAACGATATAGAGGTTGTATATGTGTAAAATGCATCGTTCGACCGCTAGAAGCGAAAAACCGCAAAATGCTGGCGACGCGGCGACGCCGCGGCAGGGTCCGCCTGTGTGTGTAGAGAAGAGTATGGATGCGGGGTGGGGGGGGGGGCTTGGGGCTGAGGACCGAGGCGGATGCTCCTAGCCTGCTCAAGTGCTCAGCGCTGTTTATCGCTGCCCCGGGTCGGGTGGTCGGTATACGATGCCGGTGCCCCTGCCACAACTGCTACTCGCTACAACTGACTTCTCGCTACAACTGCTACCGCAACGTGCCAATGCAACGTGCAACTGCAACATTTGCAACTGATTTGGTACATTTAATTGCTAAACTGTCGAGAGTCAAAGCTAGCTGATTAACATCATCTGCTAAAAAGTCTAGTTGCAGCAACTAGGATTTTAGTGCCAAATACCAGACAGTCTAATTGAATAGGAACCAACCAGGTATCTAATTACAAATACCAGACTGCCTAGTTAATCTCTGTCTAGTAAAACTAACCAGATTCTTAGTAGATTTTACCATGCCGTCAGACCCCCAATCTAGTAAATTTTACTAAACTTTTAGTAAAATATTTGAAGTATAAAAAGAAAAACGAAAGGAGAAATAAATACTACTTTGCACATTTTGCCCTCACAATCGTGCTGTGAGACTGCGAAGCAGTGACGAAACTGTTTTCCGCCTCGCTCCATACTGGGATCGAACTTCCGATCCTCTCACTTCGAGCCGAGCTCGTTACCACTGTGCTATGCCGCCATTTAGGTGATACGCGCGTCCCCACCCAATGAGGCTGCGCGCCATTTAGCCGCTCATCTAATGCAGCGAAGACAGTGGCATTTTCGGCTATAAAACGGTGCTTTGGAGATTGCAGGGAACTGAAGGGATGCTAGACGTACCGTATATATTTAATCCTTGGAAATTTTGGGTTTGGTGACAATTACTAAACAGTTTAGTCAAATTTACCAGAAATATTAACTAGACGTCTGGTAAATGTTACCACACCCGTGGTAGTTAATATAACTGACAATCTAGTAACAAATACAAGGTTTGTAGTTGCTAATACCAGTGCTCTTTTAACTAGGAACAGTCTGGTATTTTTAACTAGACTTTTTTTTCAGTCTGGTATTTTTAACTAGACTTTTTTTTCAGTGTACTCTCAAGGCAACAGGGAGACGCGTTGAAGACATCGTAGTGACAAGATACTCTGCCCCACAACGCGAAATGAACGCGCTAATGGGACTTGACTCACTGACATTGAGGTAGGCCGAATGACGTGATTTTTTGATACTGCAAACGTAGCGCGCAAAAGTTAGTTTTTGTAATTGCAAACTCAGCGCGACCTGGGCCAGGTCTGTAACTAAGGCGTGACCCTCCCGCATCGGACTTGAAAATTTGAAGTTGTGACTTTTGCCGAGCTTTCTTTAAATAGCTGTCAAAATTAAACTATTAGTTCAAAATGTTTCCGGGACGGAAATTGAAACGTCTGATTATGATTAATCAGTTCAAGCACACTTGGAACATCTCCGGGCCGTCGGGCCGTAGGCCGAGGCCATTGGAACTACATCACTAGTTTCCATGTTTTCGAAAATGCCAAAATTAGCTCCAACGGGCATCCTGACGTCTCTGTCATATGAACACACCCCGACTCCTCTTCTTCGGAGACCCTTTAACAGTTTAAATCGGTCGGGATGCCGCGGGAAGCATCTAGGCGTTGTGGTCTGGATGCCGAAAATGCATGTTTTACTAATAATTGGAAATTTTTGGTACTTTGTGCGCTATGTATTGCTCTCGGCTCGTCCGTATGAACCGTTGTGACTCAAAACCGATCATTGGACGGTGTGTGCGTGTCCCAGAATCATGTCTTTGGGAAGGCTCCTTTTTGTTACAAAACAGCCCTCCTGGAGCCTTTCCTTGACCCATCATTGAGACATCGCAGACGTTTGCGGGAGGGCTCCAAAATGGATCAAGCGTCACTGTATTAACACTAAAACTTGGCTCGATGGAGGCTGTCAGCCGACAAAACGCTGGATTTATAGTGTAACCACAGTGTCGAGTATTGATCCTTCTGGGAGACCGACTTTTTAGTTTAGGTTAATTTGAGCGCACGCGCCGCCGCCCCTTCCCTTCCTCTCCAGCGCTTCCCAGTCGCCACCCAGGAGCTGCGCTGTGTTCTCCTAGCCCTGGCACAACTTTATACAAACAATAGACATATCACCGGGTCAGTAGGGCGTCACAATCGCGGGTATTGTTTTCACGATTTTTCATGTAAAAATCACAAAAGTTGAGGTCTTGGGTCCACGTGAGTGCGGTCGCTCACCTCTTCATGTGTCAAAGTGTTCCTTTTCGGACTAGAGAAGACCATCCAGCCACCAGACCGCATCCCGGAAGGGCACATCCCCCTTTAGGAGCCCCAAAATCAAGTTATTGTAAAAAAAGGCAATTTTTTCATAAAACGGCTGGTAGGGTGATGAAGATTACGTCCAATCGAAAAACCAAGGTCATTTCTGGAATCAGCACAAAAAAGCCAAACTTTTGAGAGTTGTCGCAAAGCCGAAATCGAAAAAGCGTGCCTAAAAAAAAAAACGGCCCTAATATACTTGTTAAAAATCTTATTTTTTTTTTAAAAAAATACAATTTCAAAAAATCCTGGTAGTCACGAAGTTAATTTTATATTTATGTTCTGGTTTAACAAAGATAGCTAAGGCTACACTGATATTCAAAATGAGGTACTTTTAACCCAATTATCTGAGGTGAAGCTCAATCTGTGGTGTCTCAAAAGTAACGCACCTGCAGCCGCGGTGTTGACCTCACATTTTTGCGTTGTAGACCTCACATTTTTGCGTTGTACTCAACGAAGATTTGACGAATTTTGCCATATTGGCGACACTATCTGTGTTACATTAACCGCAGATAAAGTGCGGTGAGGTTACTTAAGAGACATTAAGTAGGGGTCGGGACTCCTATACTGTAGTTTTCTGCAGTGTACCATACAGTTTTCAAAGGGGTCAGAAATTGACTACAAGTATTTGAGGTGTACAACGCAGTTATCATAGGGGTTAACGGATATACCATGGTTATTTTGAGGTGTACAAGACAGTTATCATAGGGGTAAGGGATGCACCATGGTTATTTTGAGGTGTACAACACAGTTATCATAGGGGTAAGGGATACACCATGGTTATTTTGAGGTGTACAACGCAGTTATCATAGGGGTAAGGGATACACCATGGTTATTTTGAGGTGTACAACACATTTTGAAACACAGTGTAGGACTGCGTTGTGTGTAGTTCTGTTTATGTTTGTCAGACCATTATAAATAAGAATAAAACTTACGTAAAGACCAGCTGCGTATCAATTAGTGTCAAAAACAGACATTTAAGACAGTCTCATAATACCTGAAGGACAAGTTATTCACAGAAACGTGCAGTGAAATAGTCCAGTTCACCCAGTTCACCCAGCTTTAAGGTTAGAAAAAAGCACAGCCCCCGTGTCCACATCGTTTCGTCTTAGATTCAGAAGTACCATCAAACCTCGCTACAAGGTGCAGCTACACGCCCACTCTTTTCGAAAAGGGACTTAAAGTCACACTCAAACTACGTTAGGGATAGTTTTTTCACAAATACATTTGCACAAGCACGCAGTTTAATGTCCTATTTCACTCCGATTCAAAGAGTTTAGAACATTTAGGGTTGGTATTTCTGAAAACAACAGGGCCTGCGCGCAGCGGCGCGGGACACTCTGGCCAACAATCACCGACCGACCGGCCGATCCAAATGGCCACGTTCGAAAACAACGTCTATGCCACATTGTTGGAGCTCTTCTAGCTGCAGTAAAAGACAATTTTGATTCGAACGCGCTTTTTCAAGGGAGGGAGCGTTTTTGGTGTAAGCTGTACAGAGGCGAAAAGGAGCGCTGCTATTGGTCGAATTCCATTTCCGGTGGCTCGGCTCCCCCCTCTCCCTCTGTTTTTCGCTGACGAGTCGAGTTTTGCCATGGAAACGCCGATTTCAACTCAAAATTTCTCAAAATTGGCCCTACACTTTTCAACCACATTTCACCACTGAAAGCAGGGTACAAAGTTCTACCACTCTGCCAAATCTCATCAAAATCGTATAGAAAATTTCGGATTTGCATAAGGGGCCAGACTGACAATAAAAATAAAATTAAAAAAAACCAACCCCGGTGAGGCTATAAGGCTACTTCGTGCCAAAAAAAAAGAAATCCCAACCCCGGTGAGGCTATAAGGCTACTTTGTTAGGGGTGCCCGACTATAGCCAGTGACACGAGCTGCAGTGTCAGCAGTGTCGCGGGCAGCGGTGGCTCCGCTAACACTCGAGTCAGTCACGAACCCGCCGTCGACCGCGACGGACACCGTGTCACCGCGAATACCCCCCCGTAACAACTTCGTGCGTAATAATCGCTATGTTGACACCCTGCTTTTCAGGCCATGGCCATCCACGTCAGAATCAAGTTGGTGACAGTATTCGAACGAAACGTTAACGTGGTGATACCGCTTTGAAGCCTCCACTACCCTTTCCACGCGCATTTATTCGCAAGGCGATACCCCGCGCTCGGCTCGGAGCCAGCCGCCAGCCGAGCCCCCCCCCCCCCCCCCCCCCCGCGCCAGCCGTCCACAGCACCGCTTCGAGCGTCCCGCGCCGCGCCGTCCCGAACGCGCGGCGCACCAATCGAGCGCCGATCGCGCCGATCGGGACCTGAGCGGTCAGCCGGACCCGAAGTCCCTCACCGAGCACGGCCGCGAGCCTTCGCGCCGCCGACCCGATCGTCACTCCGAGTCCAGCCAGCAGCAGCGACACGTCTTCCTCTCTGCCTTACTCGTGTCGCGTCGCGTTTCTCAGACCTTCGAACCGAGCAACCCTCTCGTACTTGTACTTGATTACTGAACCTGTTCTGTGTTCCCAATAAACCCTGAGTTTGTAGTTCGGCAAAGATATAAAAAATAAATGAATAAATGAACCGCCAGACGAGCGGTGCGAGGAGCATCTGCTACAGCCCTGGCCACCATTGGCCGAGGAGTCGTCTAGTCTCTTCCTGCTTGTACGAAGGAATACAGCAATATGATACAACAGGGGAAGGCCATCGGCCTTGACGCTGAGCTGGCCTTTTTTTGCAGATGCAATTGCATGTAAGGTTAGAGCTGCCTATATAGACCTCGGCCTATGGAGCTTGGCGTGTGGAGCTTGGCCTTATAGAGCTCGGCCTAGTAAAAATAAAAAGAGGAAGATACCTTGAGTAAACTAAAGGTATCAGGGGGGAGGGGACAATTCGACTGTTCAAAATCCCAAACAGGATGCTTCGCTTCGCTCAGCAAATATGGAAAGGTCCTATTTAAATGATATTATCGGGGCAATTGCGCAAAAAAAAAACAAAAAAAAACTGAATTTTATGGATTTTTTGCTGTTTCAGATGATTTCACTTAGCGAAGTTCGCTTGCTTTTCAGATAAGATTCTTCATACGGAGTCACGAGAAGATACGGACAAAAGAAAAGAGAACAGAATGACGAGAATAAAAAAAAAGACGTGAGTAAGGAGAAGGAAAACGAGGAGAATAAAGGGAAGAATGATGCGAATTTAGATGAAAATAAGGATACTGAAGGAAACAAAGAAGTGAATGCAGAGGAAAATGAGAACGATACTGAGGGGAAGAAGAATGCGAATGCAGAGGAAAAAAAGGATACTGATGGGAACAAAGAGGTAGGTCTTTTGGTTGTTAGAACTTAAAATAAACCTATCAGCTAAACAAAGGTGATAATTTCTCAAAAATAAGGCCTTCACCATTTTTTCTATTTTGACCACTTTTTGTGAACTCACATCAATTTTGCAGTCAGATTTTTATCTTTTTACAAGCTTTGTGAACGAATCCTTTTTATGAGAGCTTAATGAGTATATATTTCCTGCAGTCTCATGTGGTTGTGACTGTTGTGACACCGAAATCACAAATTGAGCACCAAATGGAGGAAAATACTGAAGCTAATAAAGAGGTAGGTCGTCATAAGATTGTGAGGACCACAATTTAATCTATCAGCTATTAAAAGGCAGTAGTTTCTGAAATAGTGCAAGGCCTATTACCTTTTCCGTCACCGTTATTCTTTAAATTCATTCAAATTGACATGTTTTTGATAGGAAGAGAGCATTGAGCTTAAGCCGGTTAAGGAAGAATCGCCCAGCTTAGGGGACAAACTGCAGGTGAAGAGAGAACTTTTTCACACATCAAGTACGGAGATTGAAATTTTTACATAGACTAATGGTATTTTTTCTGAAATAGGAATGCGTGAATGACAGCTCGTCCATGAAAATTGTGAAATCAAAGGTGCCCTCCAGCCTTCCACCTCTCAGGTTAAAGGACGGGCTTAAGATTCTTCATACGGAGACACCCAGATAAAATCTTAAGAATAGGACCCCTCGATTTAGTTTTTTTAAATTTATTTTCGCGGTAACAAAGAAGTAATTTAGATGTTAGATATGCAGCCTGTGTACTAAGTAATGTGCGATGAGTTAACGAACGGTGCCCATTGGGTGGTCCGTTACGCAAACGCAACCTACCTGCTAACAATTGCGTGAAGGTCGTCTTCCCACTGCCCGTGTTGCCGAGGACGAGGATGGCCCGGCGCGCCAACGGAGTTTCCACATCCACATCTGCGATACGGCCGAAGCAATCCTCGTAGTGCGGCGTGGCCAATGAAACAGCAAGCAGCCCTGACGCCAGCGCTGAACAAAGGCATAAATTTAACATCAGTAAAGGTTTCACGGCGAAGTACACAGTGATTGTCTGAGCAGATGTTCGCTATATTGTGTTGACACGAAAAAGAAGACCCACTGCTCGCATTGCTTACATTCATTGTACAGGAAAATTGTACAACTGAGAACCTTTGCCAGCATAAATGTGCCACTATAAACCTGGACAGTGCTCATTGTCTATTGTGAAAGCTTAAAAAAACCTTTAAATATCCCGTTTTATCTGGGATAATTATTTTTTTCGGATTAAGTATTTCTGGCGATTTGGACACACGGATGGAAAAACACATTTTTGTCTGCCAAACATTAAAAAAATGGATGAAATTACACACTTAAACATGTTGTGGTGATACGGCTTCGTGGCCTCCACCACCCTTTCCATGCACTAAGTCAGAACGCGCACTTATTCGCGTGGCAATACCCCACGCTCGGATCCAGCCGCCAGACAACGGCCGGCTGCCAGCGGGTGGAAACGGCCTACGGAGCGCGTGAGCCCATGCGCCCCACCTCGGTGCAGGGGTTACTGGTTTCTTCGAGATCATTCAAACTAGGCCAATGTTTGCAAAACGCTTTGCACAGATCGAAAGAGCATAAAATTTAGGGTGGCTTAGTCTTATTGTTACTCTTGAAACTGACACTTTAGCTCACAATAAATCCAAGTAAAAACACCGAAAAACACATAAAAAATCGAATATTTAAGAAAAAACCTTGGTGGCGCCATCTCGTTGTCAAAATTTCCTCCCTTGTTTCAAGTTCAATTGGAAATTTTAGGAAGGCCAATGGGTCTAAGTCACCCTAAATTTTGTGCTCTTTTGATCTGTGTAAAGCGTTTTGCTAACAACGGCCTTGTTTTTGGCCCGTCCCGTATTATTTATAAAATAAATACGGAGGACGGGCATATAGTCTGATGCTTGCTGTGCGTCCGTTCGTCCGTCCGTCCGTCCGAGGACTTCCCGTTGTCCGATCTTCACCAAATTTGGTATGCAGCCTCCTTGGGTGACCCTAAGAACCGCTCGGTGGCAGCAAATCCGATCCGAGCCCCGGGGGCGCTGCTGCAGGTGCATCATGGTCTACATGGGGTGCATGAGGATTTCGGCAACGGGTACAGCTAGAAGGGCATGTAGGGGTATTTTTGGAATCGGGGCGACGAGACAAAGCCAACGGTGCTAATTTCGAGCGAATCGGAGAAGTTTGGACCCGGGTTCAAATCCCGGTGGGGTATATTACGACTAAAATTTTTATTTCAAGTTTTCTTTTGTTTCATAGGTTTTTGATGGTGCTGATGACGAAAATAACGTCCATTTTGACCCAGACCCACGTTAAAAGCCTGTAAGAGTTAACCATTGGCGACATTCGTGAAATTTAAAATGTACGGGACGGGCCAAAGTTGCCGATTTGTATCGCCACTTTTCCTGTTATTACTATCTCGAAGAAGTCCGTAACCTCTGCAGAGGTGGGGCGCATGGGCTCACGTGCTCCCAAGGCCGTTGCCGCCCCCTGCGGCTGTGCTATCCCGCGCGTCAGCCGTCCGCAGCACAGCTTCAAGCGTCGCGCGTCCCGAACGCGCGGCCGCCAATCGAAGCCGATCGCGCCGATCGGGTCCCGAGCGTCCCGCCGGGTCGATCCAGAAGCCGAGCCCAAAGTCCGTCGCCGAGCCCGGCCGAGAGCCTCAGCGCGGCCGGCCCAACCGTCACTCCGAGTCCAGCCAGCAGCAGCGACACGTCGTCCTCTCTGCCTCACTCGTCCCGCGTCGCGTCTCTTCGCACCGCGCAACCCTCTCGACTTGTACTTGACTACTGAACCTGTTCTGTGTACCCAATGAACCCTGAGTTTATAAACCATACCTCCTACTCATCTCTCTTGGAACCCCCCTCTTAAACCCGCATTATCACAATATTTCTTCAGGGCCTGATAAAATACTTTTAATATAACTTTAAGATATCTGAAAGTAACATTGTGTTGTGGTAACATGTTCAGAATGTCAAAGGTTTTTTGATATGCTCAATTCAACTTGCGTAGGGTATAATTTTCTTTGTTTCGACGTGAGGATGCACAATATGATAGCCAATCACATACATACTTAATACCCGTAAAAGTTGTTTTCGGTACAAGGGCGAGACGCCTCGGCGCAGCGTCGACCACTTGATCCCACAGCCCCTCGTCACTCAAGATAAACAAGCAAGAGTAGCGCGGCAGCCAACGGGGTCGGGCGCGCGAGGCGCGGCGACTCGAGGCCCCCACTGCCGCCCGCCCATATTCTTTGGCGTAGGCATTCCACCCACTCGCTCGGCCGGCGCGAGAGTACAAGAATTATACTACATTTATAATTTTTGTTTATATTTTTGCCTAAATGTATCATCTGCTATATATGGATGAACTTACGCACTTATAAACATTTCTTCAGGGCCTAAAACAGTTAGGATTTCAAAAGGCCCTACATAGGGAATAAGATAAACTTCTGTCAATCCGGTGTATCTGCCAGCGAATGGCCACCCCCTTATTACGGGCGGCAGTTCTTTACTTCTTTCCCTTCTGTTGTCCAAGCGGTGGGATAGCCGACTGTTATAAAAAGTTAATCAAGGCAGGTGTACGACGGACCGTGCCTTGTAACAAGCTTCGCGACGCTGCGTCAGTTACGGTAGTCCTCGCCTGGCGCACCTACCTTGGCCTCCTGCGCGAGCCGGCGCTATCCTGCCTTTCGTAGGAGTAAAAATAAATAAAAGGTGACAGGGTTGGATTACACCTCTCCGATTAGGCTGATTTTTGGTGTGCGGTTTAGTGTCGTAGGGACATGTAAAAAGCCGGAGTATCAGGTCCGGCAAAAAATTGTTGTCCAATCTGTAGCCATGTTTCTCGGTTGATTTAAGACGTTTTTTGCCAATATCTCCTAAAGTATAAGACGTGGCTCACTTCTGGACACAGGTTTGGATTCCTTGGTTCATTTTACGTCAGTAACACTATGTCTTGACGAACTGGCGGGAAAATCCAGGACATAGGGCAAAAGACCGAAATTCAAGTCGCAAAAGCCCATAAAACAGAAACATGGCTACAGATTGGACGATAAATTTTTGCCGGACCCAATACTCCGGCTTTTTACATGTCCCTAGCACACTAAACCGCACACCAAAAATCAGCCAAATCGGAGAGGTGAAATCCAACCCTATCACCTTTTATTTATTATTACTCCAGGCTTCTTTGCTAGACATCGGCGTATAAGTCAACATGATGGCAAGTCGATACGGCATGCGGTGTTCTAGCGTGAAACGAATGTAAAACTCCCGAGGGGTTAAAAATTCTGGTGGAAATCTGCCTTACCTGGAGTGAAACGTGAGTCGGAAGTCAAATTGGATTTAAATTTCATTAGCACCCTTATCTTGTAAGAAAGGAAATAATGTAGAACTTGGCATTCGAGGTGAATTCGCTTAAAAGTTGGTCTGTATGGTTGGAAAGTATGACTGAATGGATCAAGATAGATAGCTGAATTTTGACGTGTTGCAAGCAAAGGACATATCTACCCGTAATGACCCTGGAAGATCTGAGTTGGATCGGCTGAGCCCTTGAGTAGTGCTGACACGCGCGCACACCACCTTACCTATTCTTACTGGAGCAACTGGCCTCTCCATCGCACAGTTACTTAAAATTCAGTGGTAAGACTTTGCGCCAAAATATGGCGAGACAAAAAGTCTTGCCAAGTTTTGGTCAGGCCCTTAAGTCTCGCCATGACTTGGTCAGACAAAAATTTCTTGCCACAAAATGGTGAGACTTTTTTTTTCTGGCCGCACGGACCGTATCGACTGGGATCAGAAGTCTGACCACCTTGTTGTCAGACAGAAAAGTCTCTCCATTTCGTGGCGAGACATTTTTGTCTGACCAAATGTTGGCGAGACTTTCACGTCTGGCCAAAACTTGGCAAGACTTTTTGTCTCGCCTCTGGATTGGCGAGAAGTCTCACCTTTGGATTTATAGTGGTGAGCCCTAAGGCCGGTGAAGGCGGCCAAAATTCCGGACGGGTTTTAGGCTCCAGAGTCGCTAAATTGGACTGAAACCAAACGTGTTACCCCTCCGATAGGCGGGGTCCGGCTCGGCCCATCGCGTCCGGTGCTGCGTCGCTACAGCGCCCAGCCCAGCCCGCCACTCAGAGCATGGGCCGGGTGCCGGCCCAGACCGTCAGAAGAGCAGGCCGTCGCACAACCCGCTCCGCCCGTCACCAGTCTTGGCGTCTGCTGCATAGCCGAGCACACATCGCGCTGGCTGGCGGCGAGCGGCGGTCGGTTCGACGCTAGTCAAGGCAGCGAGCCGCCCGGCAGCCATCCTTGTCTTTCCCATAAGCCGCCTTGAGTGCGAGAGAGATGCAAGATGTGCTCGCTCGTCGAGCGCCGACCGCACCTCGCCGTCGATCAGCGGCCAGCGGAGGCCAGAAACCGAAGCCGGCCGAGGCGACGGGCTGCGACACAGCTTATTGCCTCGAACGTGTCCCGCAAATTTCGGAAGGGCAGTAGGACGGCCCATGATCGTCTATCTCTCTCGCACAGCCAAGGCGGTGGGCCGAGCCAGACCGCCTATTTGAGAACACAAGATTTCTCGTCTGGAGAGGAATCCAAAAGTAAGGTCACACGTTCAGTTCGATCCCTGTTTAAAGACCCTGATGCTCAAAACGCGTCTAGAGTTTCGGCCACCTGTGCCGGCACTGTAATCGAAAGTGTGGTGAACTTTCCACATTTGGCTGTGGTGAGGGCTAAAATGTGGTTACCTCATTCTACCCCACGTACAACTGTGGTAAGATTTACACCCCTTAAAAAAGGGGTGTATAAACCTATTATTTAGACATTACCTCATGTATTGCGAGGTCATGACAACACTTTGCTGAGGTGTAAGGGACTGACCGCATATTTTCTGAGGTATTCATCGCAGTATTTATGTGGTGCGATGCTGACCACTGATTTTATGGGGTATTGACCGCATTACCACGTGTTGTAAATTCGGGTAACCGCAGTTTTGGGCCTACCACACATTTTCTGGGGTTTGTACCACATTTTGAAGGGCAGTGGGTTTGACTCAGCCAATAACCAAAGTTATTTTCTCCGCCGTGTCTTTGGTTGGTTGAGTGAATCAGTTGAGGTAGGAAGGTAAAGTTTGACGCGTAGCATCAGGGGACATATCTTTACTGCAAACCTAACTGTCTACTTAGCACGTACTCACAAATGCATGCTTGCAAGTACACACTTACAAACGTATGCTTGGCAAGTACACACTTACAACTGAATGCTTGGGGCCGTATAACTCCATCCTACGCATATGCATTTGTAAGTGTTTACTTGCCGAGCATGCAGTTGTAAGTGTGTGCTTGGGCAAGCATGCGTTTGTGTGCTCTTGCAAGCATGCATTTGTAAGTGCGTGCAAAGTAGACAGTTAGGTTTGTAGTGTTTGTGACCTTGCAAAATCGCAACCGGATCGGTCGAGGCGGTAAGTAGACGAGTTGCCAAGCACGCGCGCGCGCGCACACACAAACAACGCTTCTACGTTCCTCGCTTAAGTGATTTCGATGTGCACGCTTAACACTTGAAGTATTTTAAGCACATGTAAGGTAAAAATTATCTTGTTTGTAAAACATAGAATTAGTTTGTAAATTTATGAAATATTTTCTAAATGAGCTAATGTATGCTCTAAATACTTTGTAATAACAAATCTTCGTTCATAGGGCTTAAAATAGTAAGGTTTTCAAAGTGTGAGAAAGCGACGAATGCTGTAGAACGCTTGGACCAGAGGCCAGGGTCTCCGGCGCACAGTGTGCCAGGAGACGGTTCAGGCAACCAAAACTCGAGGTGCGTTTTGAGCTTCACAGTCGCCAAACAGGACTCGAACCAAGCGGGTGACCCCATAAGAGGGCAGCAACGGTAATGGCTAGTCGATGGGATATGCGCGAGACCGGTATACATTTTCAATTGGTGGGGGGTGGGGCTTAGTTCTCGGAACCCGTTACGTGTAACTTTGATTTCTCAAAGCAAACCCAAAGTACATGTACATGACATGTATGTATTTTTAGGCACGAAGTAGCCTTATAGCCTCACCGGGGTTGGTTTTTTTTTTTTTTTTAATTTTTATTTCCAGTCTGGCCCCTTATGCAGTTTCGAAATTCTCTATACGATTCTGATGAGACTTGGCAGAGTGGTAGAACTTTGTACCCTGATTTCATTGGTGAAATCTGGTTGAAAAGTGCAGGGCCAATTTTGAGAAATTTTGAGTTGAAATCGCCGTTTCCATGGCAAAACTCGACTCGTCAGCGAAAAACAGAGGGAGAGGGGGGAGCCGAGCCACCGGAAATGGAATCCGACCAATGGCAGCGCTCCTTTTCGCCTCTGTACAGCTTACACCAAAAACGCTCGCTCCCCTGAAAAAGCGCGTTCGAATCGAAATTGTCTTTTACTGCAGCTAGAAGAGCTCCAACTATAGCATAGACGTTGTTTTCGAGCGTGGCCATTTGGATCGGCCGGTCGGTCGGTGATTGTTGGCCAGAGTGTCCCACGCGCCTGCGCGCAGGCCCTGTTGTTTTCGGAAATGCCAACCCCAAACGTTCAATACTCTTGGAATCGGAGTGAAATAAGTCATCATACTGCGTGTCTTCGCACATGCATTTGTAAATAAACTTTCCCTAGTGTAGTTTGAGTGTGACTATAAGTCCCTTTCCGAAAACAATGGGCGTGTAGCTACTCCTTGTAACGAGGTTTGATGGTACTTCTGAATCTAAGACGAAACGATCTAGACACGGCGGCTGTGAACTTTCCTAACCTCAAATCATTTAAAACTGGGTGAAATGAATTATTTTACCGCACGTTTCTGTGAATAACCTGACCTTCAGGTATCATAGAACTGCAATAAATGTCTATTTTCGACACGAATTAATACGCAGCTGGCCCTCTACGTAAGTTTTAGTTTTATTGACACTGGTACACTGTACCACACATGAACTAAACTCCACTTAACGCAGTTCTAGCCTCAAGAATTTTTGTTAAACCAGAACGTAAATGAAATTAACTTCGTGACTACCAGGATTTCGTGAAATCGTATTTTTTGTTGTATCAGGCCACGTAAGTTCATCATGAGACTTTCAATGTCACAAAAAAAGCCCATGGCCAGAACTCTAAAATTTAAATTTTTAAATGTCGGGAAACTACTGAAAATGACCTACTTTCACTACTCAGTGATAAACAGTGCAACCAATCGGTGTGCCATATGGCCTTATACACAGAATTGACCTTTTTTTCTAAGACCGCATAAGGGGAGATATTGGAGAAAAGCTACCGTCATTGAGCATTAAAGCCCCCTACTTCCATCTTTTGCGTGGTCTCGCGCATTGCCTCCACTCTGGCTTTTGGGGGTTTAGCCCCCTGACCCTGACCCCACCAATGGATTCCTCGTTCGGAAATCAATCCATTGGTGGAGGCACACGTTCGATTCGAGTCTTTTTTAACGACCCTGGAGCTCAAAACGTGTCAAGAGTTTTGGCCGCTTGCGGGCGCTGAGCGCCTGCAATTGTTGATTAGGCAAGCCCGCTTCACAGTCAAGCACGATGGGTGGCCTACGCTACGAACGAAGGCGCTTATAATCTATGTTGCTCACAGTTGTTCACGTGTTGCATACAATACGTGGACAGTGAACTTGAAACTTGCTTTCTTGTTTTGGACGCAATCTCGTGGGTTTTTACCGAATTTCTAGACACGGTTTGTCCCACACTTAAAAGCGAGCGACCCGTGGCATTGAACCACAGAGCCGCCAATCCCACCTGCGCAAAGCGAGAACAAGGCATTATGCCTCGACAGGTGCTCAGTTCGCAGCCACGAGTCGAACATCGAGGGGGCAACACCCTTCGATGTTTAGGCGTTAGGTATCGCTTTGTTCCAGGCCGAAATATTTCCATTTTTTTTTATTTTTTTTTTGCTATTTTGGGATAAGATTTTGGATTTAAATGGGTTGCAGGTGTCCAAGAAGATATGGAACTCCATGCACTCTCTGACACGTACTGAGTTTTTCTGTGATATCGTAATGACGTTTGAGCACTTCAATGAGCACATCATTATTTTTAATTGTTTAAAAAACTATAATGTCGATTTCGTCGTGTCAAATCTGTGGAGCTTCTTAACGAAATTCTTACCCTGCGATACAAGAACATGCAACCTCGTTTTGGGTGGGCTAAAACTGCGGTACGAGAACATGCGACATCCGTATTTTATCATTTTTTTTTTGTTCTAGCCATAACGAGGAAACGGTAATATATAAGAAAGTGAGGCAGAAAGAATTTTGACCTACATTGTGCCCCGAAAATTTCGGCTGTCGTTTCGACGTCCTGTGACCATTTTCGTATCGCGTTCCCTTGTAAAAAGGAAAATATATGGAAAATATGTGGCAATATTTGACCCTATATATGTTTCATTCATTGTCAATATAATTGTATCTTGCTCAATATGTTGCAAATTATCTTGCGCTATACGTCTTTTATATATGGGGGTGTATCTTGGTGCCCGATAATATATTAGGAATATTTTTCCCAATATAATATTATCTTTGCAACATATATGTCTGAATATCTGACACAGCACCTGTCATAGTGCACTCCACCCCAATTCCCTCCACATGCATTCTCTGGCGTGGAATGAGGCAGAGTTAAGAGGGCAGACTTTTCAAGTAACTTTTCTGGAAACCTTGGCACTCGATTTTGAAAGGCGGCTATTTTTCAAGATCATTACATCTTGTAAAATATATTGACGCCATATGTTCATCAGGGGAAAGGTTCTTTCCTATGCGTTTAAGTCTCCGGGAAATTTTGAGAAATCCTCTTTAACAAGTTAAATGGAACAGTTCGGAAATTGTAACCGTCTAGCTCGAAAAGTTCACTCAGGCAGTAGAGTTCGGCGCCCCACCGAAAGTCCTGGCAGACCGAAAATTGCAATCTTTTAAAATAGAAAAGGAAGTCGTTACTAGACTTCATAGTGCTATTCACACTACTTTGCTTATATATAGAGAGCAATGTCTGAAATTTATATATTTCCCACATATTTCTTATATCGGAAAAGTATCTTGCTTAATTATCTTTTCCACATATTTCACCAATACATTTTGAGCAGTATATTTTGTATATGTAGTGGCCATATATTTTCCTTTTTACAAGGGTTTTGAACAAGTCGCATTTAAAGAACGCGTGTCCTAGTATCGCGTTTTGCCAAACGGCATTTACGAGAACGCGTGTTCTCGCACCGCGTTTTAAGAAAACGGCAAAAGGGTCTCAGACAACGCTGTTTGCCGTCTAGAACGGCCGCGGGGCCGCTAAGACTCTCTGGCGGCTTATCTATGGCGTCCTCTACATGTCGGACAGCGTCCGTACGTCGCCTATGGCGTCTAGGATGCGTGGGCAGAGAAATAATTTGTACCATGGCGCTTCCTGCGATACGAGAACACCGTTCTAGTACACCCCACTTGGCCAAAACGCGATACGAGAACACGTGTCCTCGTACGAAAATCGTCGCAGAACGTCGGGTCAAGTACCAAAATTTGCGGGCATTTTGTAGGTCGTAATTGTTTGGGTCTCACGGTACCTTGCGAGGGGGTAAAAACTTTCGTAATGCTCTGTACAAAAAAGCCGTGTATTACGCGTAACACTGACAAAAGTTTTCGTAATTTTACTACAAATTTGATCATGAATGCTTCTTAATTTTTACGAATGCTTCGTAAAATACGTTTTATGAAACATTCATAAGAAAAGGATTACGAATCCTTCGTAATTTTTTTGGAAAAATTGCCTGAAAGTGACCGAAAAGTACCCAAAATCTATGAGTTGTTCGTAAAATAATGAACCATTCATCGTTAAATATTTCGTAAATTTACGATTTTACAATGGGAAAATACTGTAAGGGAGAGTGGGGCAGTCTGTAACAGGGGCAGTGTGTAACATACCCCTATAAGTCGAAAATGGTGCGGGCAAACACCTATCTGAATGTGCGTTTTCTTTCCTCGAAAACACCCATTGGATTTGCAATCAAGAAATCGGAGGTCAGATACGGTATTTGGCGAGCGGAAAAAGTTTAAAAACTCCACAGGGCGATTCGAGCCTGGTTGCAACATTTCAGCGTTAATTCTCTTCGGATAGTGCCGTCCAGTGACGAATGTACACTAACGCGATGATTTCCTATGAAAGTATGCTCATTTACGAATGTAAAATTCAGGTCAACTTCATTTGCATTATCACGGTTTCCTTCTGAGGGGCATGAACACAAGAACCTACCCTCGGGGCAGTGTGTAACTAAAATCTGCGGGGCAGTTCGTAACAATATGATAAACACCGATGATCAAAATTTTGAACTGACATAAGTGGCTAATGAGGTGCCGCGGTGGATTATACTTAACAAGACGAACAAAAAATGTTAAGTTCGTCTGCGGTTTAAGTCAATATAAACGGAGATATAGGGTGTTATAAGTATTTCGTGACCAGGTTAGGTTATGTTGGCCCTTCGAACTATCTTGACGCCCTATAGTCGTATTTCGTATGCTAGCATATTACATGCTTAGTGTTTTTTATTCGTCTTGATGAAACGAACTCATTAAAATGACCAAATCATCATTTCCACTCTTTTTATTAACCACTTTCTTTACTTGTTACACACTACCCCGGGTCGGGGCAGTGTGTAACAAATGCAGGGTTACGGATAATCGTCTCCACAGCCTACCAAAAGAAGTGTGGCGTGCTAAAGACCATATATTTTTGAAAGTGAAAGTACAAAGTATTCATTTGCGTTGATTTGGGTCAAATATGATAAAAAATACGGCCCTGAGAAGCAAATTCCCAAATCTGTTACACACTGCCCCACTCTCCCTTACAAGGATGGCTCATTTAAAAAACCTTATGAAACATTCATAAAATTACGAACGATTCGTAATATTATGAATAGCTCGTAGAGAAAATTATGAATTATTCATAAAAGTAAGAATAATTCGTACTTTTAAGAGAAAAATCATGAAATATTCATAAAATTACGAGTGATTTGTAATATTACGAATGGCTCATAAAAGAAAATTATGAATCATTCGTAAAGTTACGAACAGCTCGTGATGCTTTAACGAAAAAACTAGGAAACGAAACATTCATAATGAAATATTATGAATTATTCATATGTCTTATGAAGCATTCGTAAAAAAACGAGTTATTCATAAAAATAATGAATCATTCGTCATAAAATTATTCGTAAAAATATGAATGTACTATGGGAAAATACTATACAAGAATGGTTCATAATTTTACGACTTTTCTTTTATCAGTGAATACGCGTATTTGTGATACCACTTTTGGGTCAAATGTGGCAAACTTTAGCATTTTAATGCCGTAATACACGAGTAAAACCATCGTAATACAGCGTAATACCGAGTAGTCTGTACACGATTTCTTGAAGTGTTTGCCCCCTCGGTACCTTGTACACGGTACATTTCCTTGTTTTAGCCCGATCAAAATTTTGCTTTTATGCGAGAACACGTGTTTTCGTGCCGCAGTCTGGGCCTGGGCCAGTACCTGACTGGCCCTCACGGCGATACGAGAACACCCGTGGTCGTAACTTTTTTTTGGCTGGTTGGTATTCTGTCCAGATGATAAGTCGAATAATATGTGTCCGAGAGTTTTGTGACCAATAGTTTTTGCTGGGAAGGCCTTCGCAGTCTGGGCAAACCACCCAAAACCTCGTCGCAGGGAATGTGTTAATGTGCAAAAAAAGTACATGTACTTTTTGATTTCTACATGATCTATTGACAACTTTATCTTAAAAACGATCAAAATTGTGCATAGCTAAAGTTAAAATAGTACAAGTACGTCTGCTCATAAAATTTTATTAGCAAGAGAATAAAAAATCCATCAGACTGTGAGTGCATTAGTGGGGTCACACGTTCGGTTCGAGACCAGTTCAGCGTCGCTGGAGCTCAAAACCCGTTCGGGACTTTGTCTGCCTTCACCGGTGTTGTGGCCCACTGTGCGGTGCGAGTCAGCACCCAGGCCGACACGTCATGCAGAAGAGCGTCGAGCCGCGAAAGTACAGTAGCCAAGCGAGCGGCTGCACGAACAGTCAAGGTCCCCACTTCCGATGTATCCAAAGCAAGAATAACCTCCATTTTCGGTAGAGTGCAACTGATCAAAGAGTCATGTTTTGGTCGAGTTCTAAAAGAGTACGAGACCTCCTGTTGTGATATTTTAAACATATCAAAACAGTATCAAAAAATCTTTTGACTTCGAGCTTATGCTCCGAACAATGTCGAATGGCAGGTACTTCCACTTTGCAGTCCTTACTGAAAAATGATGGGTCTTCGGAACGTGCAATTGAAAGAAAACAGCAATGATGCGGTCAAATCGTGCGTACCTGGCAGTGACAAGATCGCATGCGTATGGTGAACGTGTGAATTTGAAATCACCCTTGTTAAGCTGTATGACGAGGAAAGAAACGTTCATACAAGCGAGGGAATCTGAACTCGTCCTGAAAACTTACGTTGCACACCACATGCAGAACCTTCATAATAAAAGGCATCACAAAACCGCTCGAAACTTGGACTTCGTGCCGTCAAAATTTCATTACATACCACAGAAGCAACGCAAGATGGCCATTATGCCCCGCTCTTCGCTCTGCTGTCACAGGACTCCTGTCACTCCTTGCTCGACCGAGTATCCTACACTGACTGAGATAATTGAGTTGAGTGTCGAGTACGCCGGCCGGCACCGACACGGACTGCCGGGGAATACCTCAACAGGCACACTCTCAGACTCGTACCGAGTTTTTATTTAATAACGTATTGTCGTCTGTGCTTATTAATGAGCATATTAACATTTTAATTTGTTGCAGTATCTCTATCATCAATTTCGTCTGAACAAATCTGTTCAACTTCTCAACGAAATCTTATTAATGTGCACAAACGTCAATAAATATAAAAACATGTCTATTGAAGGATGCAGCAGTCACTTCGTTGAATGAACAATGAAGAACGTGCCCTGCCCGAGGACGGACAACAATGTGACGCGCGCTGTGCTTTTGTTCAACTATCCGTCCGTCCGAGGACTTCCCGTGGTCAAATCTCCACCAAATTTGGCATGCAGCCTCCATGGGTGACCCTCAGAACCGCCCGGTGGCAGAAAATCTGAAGCGAGCTCCTGGAGCGCTGCTGCAGGCAGCCTGCAGGTGCACTCTGCAAACCTTACAAACTATTTGAGCCAAACGAAGTAAAGTAGCTTCATATAACAAAGTATTTTGAGCATACGTAACCTTACAAAGAAAGTAGTTCGTAAACTACGAACTATTTCTTTGTATTACAAAGTAAACAAGGTAGGTTTACGCCAGACCGTGTCTTATCGTAACAGGCTTCGCGATGCTGCGCCAGTTTCGACAATCCACGCCTGGCGTTACACCTACCTTGGCCTGCGGCGCTTCCTGCTTGCCTTCGGCAAGCTGTTTTAAGGGTTCATTGAGGCAATGAGTAGTGCACTACGTGATGAATGGTCGAAGTATACAAGCTGGGGCGCGCCTTTCCGTCGAACCGAGTAGGCAGCTCCGCTTCGCTGCGCCGGCAATTCAGTTCGACAGGGGCCGATACCAGCTTGGCCTGCCGGCGGATTCTTCTCGGGCCTTCTTCGGCCCTCGCACCAGACCTGGCTTGGCCGAATCGGAGGCCGTCTCTCGGGCCTTCGGTCCTCGCACCTCATACCCCGTGGAGGTAAAGCGCAAACTTATTGATGTAACATCAGGACTGAGGCCCGCTCTTGTGTTCCCACTGTGCCAAAGTTAATGCACTGTTATTCCACTTGCGATGCAGACCGCACTTTCAGCGCAATACAAATTTCATCGCTTTTTTCGGTGATGATCATTGCAAAAAGGTGTGATGAGCTGCTGTATTGCAGAGTTTTGCAATGATCATTGCAAAAAACTGTAGTGATAGCAGATTTTGTCTCGCCATCATCGCATTTTTATGCAATAATTTCTATTTTCATTGCAGAAATGTGCGATGATTATTGCAAAATGTTGTGATACAAAAGTTATCGCATCTGGGGAGCAATGATTCGTGGGAATCACATTTTGGATATCATCGCACGTTTTTGTGTTGAAAGTATCGCAACTTGGATAACAGTGAATCTGCAATAAAATTTTTTAGTCGGTCGACCCCCCTTTTTCCTCCCTGTCGAACCGAGTTGCCGGCGCAGCGAAGCGGAGCTGGCAACTCGGTTCGACGGAAGGGCGGGCCCTAGCTTGTTGGTCAGGTAACAACATCGTTAGTCCGTTTAACGTGTGAGAAGTTGACCGTCCTACATCGGACCAGCCATTACTTTAAGCACAGTTTGGTGGCTCATTCACTAGAAACAAACTCGGAACATTAAAGAACGAAAATGAGACAGAACACTTATCCTTTAGAAAATTTTCAGCCTGCGATACCGCATTAAGTGGTACCTTCTCTTTTAAACTGAAGCTTGTGGTTCACAAAACAACAGTTCGGCCAAAGTGGAACGGAACTATGTGCGATTGTGGCGAAATAACTTATGTTAAGTCGAATTGCTTTTATTAGGGTCCTGTGCATGGCGTTCGCTGTTCGGGAAGTTAGCCGACTTGTAATCGTAAATGATAATAGAATTGGTGGGCCTCGTGAGTAAAACCTAGTTGAAACAACACCGAAACAATGTGGAACAACTAATTTTCTGTCCAATAATATCGTCTTTTTCAGAGCGTTTGCTGTTCGGGAAGTTGGCCGACTTGTAATGGTAAATGATTATAGAATTGGTAGGCCTCGTAAATAGGAACAAATTGAAACAACACCGGAACAATGTAGAACAACTGACTTCCTGTCGCGTCTTTATCACAGCGTTTGCTGTTCGGAAAGTTGGCCGGCTTGTTATCGTAAACGATAACAGAATTGGTGGGCCTCGTGAGTGGGAACAAGTCGGAACAACACCGGAACAATAAAGAACAACTGATTTCCTTTCGATAAATACCAGTCCGCCGTCCATTAGAAAACATGGGTCGCCCAGCTTCACTTAGCTGCTTATAAGTGCACTCAGTCACTGACTCAGCACTTCTTGGTCCATTTTCGCACTCAGAAGTGTAAACTAGCGCTGCTTGCACCGTTAAGAGTGATTTGGGGAGTTTGCACTGGCGTAGTGCAAATTTAGCACCGTTGGGAGTCAAATTTGGAAGGGAACTTTTTAGTGAGTATGATAAAATGTAAAATTCGTAAGAATGCAGTTGTAGAGGGATGGTAGGGGTGGTCATTAATACATAATTTGAAGTCATGTTTGGATCAAATAGTTTTATGGTGGGGTGGAACTATTTAGGACGCTTCTTTTTGAACGTCTAACCTTGAACCTTGACCCTTTCTCGGTTTAAGATGATGATACAACTTAGGCCACACCATATAACGCGAAGGTGAGTCGTGGATCTTCCTCTTCAAAACTACATACATGAACGGCAAGTCCTAAGTTGGGAAGATACATGGGCTAACTGAAAAAAATTGTATTCCGTCGCACCTGGCGATCCATGTGGCTATTCGCAGAGGCAAACTCCCGTTTAACATGAAAATTTTTTAGACACGAAACAATCACTCACATTAAGTTAGTATGTGTACATAGACAAGAAGTAAAGATGTAGCTTTGACTCATTTTTATGATAGTCAAAGTTCCACAAAGCGAGCGCTGTGGCAGTTGAGTATTATCGCTATTATCGGATTATCTTCATCTTTCAGGAGAGCTCTGAAGAGCTGGAAAAAGCTCACACCACTCTAAGCGTGCGAAATTCAAGTGTTCAGAACAATCCTGCTTGCCCTCACATGCCATTTCAGTGTTCAAAATTACCCCTAAATGTAACCTTTTTTTCAAGTTTTGAGTCACTATTAACCATACTAATTGACGCGGGTGATTAAAAATTTGACACAGCATGCCCAAAACAAGTTTCAACCGAAAAAATACGTCTTGAACTGTTTCTGAACAGTTTCTGCTAGTCAGTAGACGTTTTTACGCCTACACTAAATTTAGGTAAAAAGTATAAAATGCAAAAATTACTTTGTCTCGAAAAGTTTAGATCTGTTTTGTTCTCCGGAGGAATGACCCGACGGTTTTAAGTGTGGCGAATGCGATGCGCGCAACGGGACAAGCCCTCGAGGTCGCCGCTAGATGGCAGCATCATCGCAACGCTTTCGGGCAGAGATGCTCGAAATTACTCCGGCCCCCACTGTCCTTCAAAGTGTGGTACAAACCCCAGAAAATGTGTGGTAGGCACAAAACTGCGGTTACCCGAATTTACCACACGTAGAAATGCGGTCAATACCCCATACGGTCAGTCCCTTACACCTCAGCAAAGTGTGGTCTTGACCACGCAATACATGAGGTAACGTCTAAATAATAGGTTTATACACCCCTTTTTTGAAGGGGTGTAGTAAATCTTACCACAGTTGTACGTGGGGTAGAATGAGGTAACCACATTTTAGCCCTCACCACAGCCAAATGTGGAAAGTTCACCACACTTTCGATTACAGTGCCGGGTGCCCGAAATTACTCCGTTTCAAAGTATCTAAATAGAAAATAGTACAATTTGCGTCTGCTCCAAAAACTTTATAAGCAAGAGAAAAAAAAGTCCATATAAGACTGAGGGTGTGAAATCAAATTGTATAGAAAGGTGACAATTGGCATTGCTCTGAGAGCACATTCAAAATGGATCTAAGGCTTTCCGTGATTTATCCCGGCACTTTGTCACAGTGCTGTGGCGAGGAAACTTTCCGTGGCCGACGTCAAGAGGCCACTCCGTCACACGGCAGGTGCAACTCTTTCTCGACTGTTTCATATTTAAGTTGATGCACCGGGGAACCTGACGACGCCAAGGGGGCAGGCAGAAAAGGTAGACCCAACTTGACCAGTCGGTAGTGTCTCATCGGGCACGCGGGCCACGCCTTCCGCAGCGGCAGACGACAGTGGACCATCGGTTGTAGCATGATTCTAAAATTCAATAATGTGTTTCTTTAGTTAGGAGCACTGTGATCGAAAGTGGTGAACTTACCACATTTGGCTGCGGTGAGCTAAAATGTGGTTACCTCATTCTACCCCTCGTACAAATGTGGTAAGATTTACACCCCTTCAAAAAAGGGGTGTATAAGCCTATTAATCAGCCGTTACCTCATGAATTGCGTGGTCAAGACCACACTTTGCTGAGGTATAAGGGACTGACAGCATATTTTCTGAGGTATTCACCACAATTTTTATCTGGTACGATGCTGACTACTGATTTTATGGGGGTATTGACCACATTTCTACGTGTGGTGAATTCGGGTTACTGCAGTTTTGGGGTTACCACATTTTTTCCGGGGTTTGTACCACACTTTGAAGGACAGTGAGCCGTTTCAGTTTCCATGGCAATAAAAGTTGAGACCTACCAGTAATTGCAAGAAAAGTGAAAACATGTGTTATTTTCGTTTCCCTGTCGCATCTGCAAGACCAAGCACGAAGTGGCCAAAATAAAGTTACTCAACGAAAAGTAAATTGACTGCAGTATATTTTTGCGAATGATCAAGACCGTCGACACCCTCCGCGCCCCAGCGACTTCCTACCATGTGGTGAATTATGGGAGAGATCGAGGAGCGAGGCGCCCAAGCGATCAAACTATTGGACGAAGTGCGGGCCGGCGGCGTTGGGTCCCTGATACCACAGAGACTTCAGAGACTAGGTTGCGGACTCGGTCGGGACAAAAACGGGTAACCCATAGTTTAGACCCTGGTCACCACCTGCCAACGAACTACCAGTGGGAGTGTACACTGTCCTTCAAAGTGTGGTGCAAACCCCAGAAAAAATGTGGTAACCCCAAAACTGCGGTTACCCGAATTAACCACACGTGGAAATGCGGTCAATACCCCTGAAAAATAAGTGGTCAGCATCGTATCACATAAAAACCGTGGTGAATACCTCAGAAAATATGTGGTCAGTCCCTCATACCTCAGCGAAGTGTGGTCTTGACCATACGCAATACACGAGGTAACGGCTGAATGATAGGCTTCTACACCCCTTTTTTGAAGGGGTGTAAATCTTACCACATTTGTACGTGGGGTAGAATGCGGTAACCACATTTTAGCTCTCACCGCAGCCAAATGTGGTAAGTTCACCACACTTTCGATCACAGTGTTCACTGGGAAAAAACTGTAGCGTACTTTTACGCCTTTCTTCGAGCGTAGTGGTTCCTGCGCTCGGCTTCAACCGTAGTTCTCCGTCCCTCACCTCTTCCGCCTAAGATACATCTTGCCAAGATAAGCAGCCCCTGCCTATGTTAATGAATCAGAGCGTTTCTTCTCTACACGCTTGACTTGAAGCTTTAAGTCTTCAATCTCATAGACTCGTACTGAGTTTTTATTCAATAACGTTTTGACGATTATGCACATTAATGAGCATGGATGAGAGTAGTCAAGCGTCGTCCTATGTTTGAATGTAGCGTACTACAGCGCTTTAGTTTTACCAGTGTACGAGTCACTCTCGCACACAGCACGGCTTTGGTACGGTCTCCGGCGTCCAGGTCATGACCCCTTGCAGGTTCTGAACGGTTCGTTGGATCTTGAAAAGACACCACCTGCAGTAGGTTATGTTTGCGAAAACCAGGCCACCTGCGCAGACTTCACTCCAAATCCAAAGGCGATACTTGAGAAGCTTCTTTAGCGCTACAATTGAGTATCGCCGAAAGACGGCCTCACCGAAATTATCATGCCTTCAAAACGGCGATACACGAAAGTATCCCCATAATTTGGCGATACTTTGGAATAACGCCAGAATTCGGCAATAAACAATGAAGTAGTCCCCTTGAATTGTTCAAAGTTTCTTGCCAAATCATGGCAATACTCCGAGGTATCGCCGAATTTTGGCGATACTTTTTGTGTGGCGCCGTTTTGAAGGCAAGATTTTCCGATAAGGCTGTTTGTTGGCGCTCTCAATTCTATCGCCAAATAAGGTACTAAAAGGATAACCTTTGGATTTGAGTGTTCGTTTGACTTCCTCATTCTTTAACGCAAATTAAAATCTTTTTCTTTCAGGTTCCACGGCCTCCGGAAGTCATGCCAAGCGCGACGTCACAGAAGAATCACGGGGTATGCAGGGCTGTTAAAGTTACACTAACGAAGTAACGCGTTACAGTAACGCCGTTACTTCGTTACGTAACGGTAACGGTAACGCGTTACATTTTCCATGGGACTGTAACGGTAACGCGTTACCGTTACTCGGGTCAGTAACGACTTGTAACGACGTTACCTTTTACTCGTTACATCAGTTTACATATTTTGACGGGAATTGGGGACGAAAACTTAGAATAAGAAGTTCTTCTAAGGGTCAACAAATCATTTTGGCGTCAAGTTTATTATTTATTTAGAAATCTGTCTGTTATTTATCAGTTACATTAAAGTTTCATTTTATCAGTAATTAACTGTAAATAATTGTTAGATTAGCAGAAAAATTACTGCATGTACCTGATCCCACCTTTGTTTCTTGTGTTTGAAAATAAATGAATATTTATTGTAGTTTTGTTGAAACGATCCATTTCAATAAAATTGACTGTAAATTAGCTGTTTCAGGGGCTTTTAAAAAAAAATTATGTAACGAGTAAGGGAGAGTGGGGCACCTATAGTCAGGGGCAGGTAGTGTCAAAGCGCTGGATATGGAAAAGTAAACGGTCTATTAGCCAATTTCCGGAAGAAAAAGCAAGCTCTCGACTCGGTTATTCGATTGCGAAAAGGCGCTGACTCCAGGTTGAAGGTAATGGCGGCCTGACGAGTTTCAATTTTGATTTCAGCCATTTTGGGGTAAGTTTCCATATATTACAGCTTTATTTTCGTCTGACATTCTCTATCAGTGATAGTTTTGGCCCCGCGGGATTTTTTTTATCATAAAATCATACCTTTCTGAACTTATTGGAACATTTGCCGGGCCGATGAGTTGCATCGTTTAACCTCCAAAGCCTTCGGGCTTGGGCCTTCGGGATGTACATTGGGGCAGGTCGTGCCACTTTTTGCCGGGGCACCTATTGTCAGTGTAAGTTTGAGAGGTTATTATAAAAACGTCCCGCGGTTGGCGAAAAGGCACCCCAGGCTGTATATGTTTTTAAAACAAGTAGCACACAAACTAATTTCGTGTTTTTACGTGTTCCAGAAATTCACAATGGTTAGGAACTATGTAAAAAAATTGACAGAAAGACGACTTCACCGAGGAAATTGCAAAGTGCTGTCAAGCTTGTGAAGAATGGCTGGTCCATAAGAAAGGCAGCAAAACACAGTGCCATTAACAGGGAAACGTTAAGACATGCAGTTGATAAATCTAAACAATCGCCTGAGTCAGAGCCAGGAAATTTCAGTCTGTCGTTCAAAACCCGCAATGTGTTTCCTGACCAGCTTGACAATGAAATTGCCGACTGCTGCATCCAAGTAGCTCAAATGGGTTATGGACTGAGTGTCAGAGGTGCAAGAGAGTTGGCGTATGAAGTGGCTGACAAAAACAGGGATATGGTAAAAATTCCACCCAACTGGGATCGAGACAAGATAGCTGGGCTTGACTGGTTTCACGGTAAGTGGTAAAGGATGCAACTTAACTGACGTGTTAAAAGTAATTTTGGAAATCATATATTTACACTTTATAATTACGTTTAATGTTGTATTTCTAGGATTTCAGAAGAGGCATCCCAATATTTCCATCAGAGTACCTGACGCATGCAGTGTGGCCCGTGCCATGGCATTTAATCAGACAAATGTCAATATGTTCTTTGACAAACTAAGTGAAGTGCGTGAAAGGCATGCAAACTTCTTAGATGGATCTCGTGTTTATAATCTTGACGAAACCAATACCTCAACTGTCCAAAACATGAGAAAAATCTTGTCCTCCAAAGGCGTGCATCAAGTGCACCAAGTCAAAGGAGCAGAACGGGGTGAATCTGTGACTACATGCATGGTGATTGGAGCATATGGTACTGTCTTACCACCAGTCCACATCTTTCAAAGAAAGAAATTCATTCAAGACTTTCTTATCAATGCATTTCCTGGTGCTCTTGGGCTCGCAAATGCCAAGGGCTACATGACCAAGGACACCTTTCTTCAGGTAATGCAACATTTTATTAAGTGCACTGGCTCAACTATAGATAATCCTACTCTTTTTTTACTTGACACATTTCTCCACAGCGACATTGACTTTGGCCAAGGAAAATGGTGTGGTCATCTTTACATTCCCTCCCCACTGCACCCACAAACTTCAACCACTGGATGTTGGTTTCTTTGGGCCTTTTAAAACTTACTATGATCAAGCCATATCTACCTTTCTCTCTAATAATCCTGCCAGCCCTCCAACTATTTATCGAGTGGCTGGATTTGTGAAAGAAGCAATAAGCAAGGCTGCAACCCCTCTTACAATAATTAAGAGTTTTGAAGCTCCAGGAATTGTTCCATTCAACAGAAATGTTTTCACTGAACTTGACTTTGTGATGGCAAGTGTCACAGCCCAGCCTAATCCGACTGATCTGACTAATCCACAGGAACAACCTGACTCCAGCGAGGCAGAACAGGAAACTAGACCACCCGCTTCTCCTCCAGAAGAATCTAATGAAATTTTTGAAATCAATAAAGCTCCTGAAATTAATAATACCATTAGTCATATTTCAGATGAAGCAACTACTGATCAAGAATCTCCTATTATTGGACCTTTGTCTATCCGAGGTTTACCAAAAGCCAAGCGAGCAGATCCCAAGCGTAAACCAAGACGGAAGGGGAAATGCATGATAGCCACAGATGCCCCAGAGAAAGAAGAGATTGCAAGCAGGGAGGGAGAGCAAAAGCGGAAGAAGGAAGAGTCAGAGGAGAGAAAGAAGAAACGAGAGAAAGCTAAAAACAGCAAGAAAAAGTCAACATCCAAGAAAGGACTCAAGAAAACGGCTAGAAGAAATATTACTTTTGACACGGATGAAAGTGACGCTGCAGATGATGTTATGAGTGTAGAGACTGTTAGTGTTCCCCCTAATCCGAATGCTTTTACACCCTTAAAAGATGATCCCAGTGAGGGGGACTATGTCCTCGTGTCTTTTAACTTGGGGAAAGATGCTGTCTTTTATGTTGGGAAAATATTGAGTGAAAAAGATTCTGATGGGGACTGTGAAATATCCTACTTAAGGAAAAAAATTGCTATGGATGGATCTGTCAGTTTTACATTGCCACCCATTCCTGATCTCAATAGTGTTAGTATAAATGATGTGAAATTAGTACTACCAAAGCCAAAGACTGCAGCTGCTACAAGGCGCCAGCAGAGCATCATAACGTTTGATTATGATTTCTCATTTGTTAAACTAGCTTGACATAATTTCTGAATCTAAGTTACACAACTGTGCCATTCAGACCTGTGATTTTTTGTTTGTGATAATGCAAGTTGCCAAAGTTTTTTTAGTTTCTTTTATGGCACAATATATATTTTGTTTTCTCTAAATAAAAAAATCATTGTGCAAATTATGTGTTTCTCATCTTTTTCATTTTCAACAAATTTTTTTCTTAATAGCAATCTAGGTTTACTTAATAATGACATTGACATTGTTATACTTAGAAATGAAAAAGAAATAGGGGCTTCAGAATCATTTTTTAGTGGTGACACTACCTGCCCCGACCCCTGGCACTACCTGCCCCGACCCGGGGCACCTAGTGCCAAACGCAGAGGTGGCTTATGGAGGACATTCCACATAGAAACTCATGAATTTCTGCACTGTTTTCTCTTGATTCTTGTAAAGCAAGGTCCTGTGCAGTTGCATAAGCTCAAACAACCCCGAAATTGTTTAAAATAAGCCCTCTAGGGCCAAATTCCAAATGTTGGTACTAGGTGCCCCACTCTCTCTTAACGAAGTAACGGCGTTACTGTACAGTAACGCGTTACATTTCTGTAGAAGCTGTAACGGTAACGCGTTACCGTTACCTTGTATAAGGTAACGAGGTAACGGTAACAACGCGTTACATTTTAAAAGTAACTTTAACAGCCCTAGGGGTATGAACAAAATATGAATAACACTCCTATGACTTAGCACAGTTTACGAGTGCATGAAATTTTTCGCACGATTTAGTACGTGAATACTTACAAATCTATGCACTGACTCATTCAACCTAAAAACCTGCGTACCCCTGTAAGAGTTGGAGGCATTTTCAAAAATAAAGAACGCCTGCTATCCACCCTAAAATGCTGTTTTTAAAAATACAGAGAGGTTTAAATAAGCCGTACTGGATCGTTTCCGGTTAGCTGGTACCACTTTGTTACGAAAGACGGCGATTTTGAACATGTGTCATTTTCAAAATTGTGTGTAGGGGTACTTTTGACGCAGGCTTTAAGGTTTAAAGAGTCAGTGCTGGACTTTGCGCTTCTGGCTACTTAAAGACATGGAGTTGAGCCTCTTAAATTCGCGTTGAAACAAAAAATTTACCTACCGAACACGTCGGGAAGTGCTGTTGAACTCAGTGTTAAATCGTGGTCCAAAAACACAGGTTTCTCTACCTTAAAGTGTCAAAACGGGACAACACTGGCGTTATGGTAGGCTCCCACCATGTTGCATGCACCGCCCGTCAAACTGGCGTCGGTCCCGTCGCTCTACGGCTACCCGATCAGAAGTTACCCCTTGTTGGGGTGAAAGGGGTGGGTATGAACAGGGGGGTTGAAACTCGGCAAATCGCTTCTCATACGGTCAGTGAAACTGTCTCTGCATAAATTTAGTCAAAATTGAATTTTTAAAGCCCCCTTTTGATCTTTTTTTAAACCTTATTTTGACAACTTTTTTTCGAGGGGGTGGTTTACCCCATTAGCTTTCAGGTTTGCCATTCGAAGAATCGTAAGGACACACCTTGAGGTGTCTCTGTGCCAAATTTGAACCATTTTGGTCAGGTGAGGAGAAAGTTATCGTGTAAATCGGAAGTGGGGGGCTAATTTTGATGACCAGTTTATAAATAAAATCATGATTATGATGTTATCCACGCCAACTTGAAGGTGACAGATGAAAGAAACTAGTGGTGCTTGTAAAAATATATTTCACTTACTTTCTTAACGGTCCAAAATGACCAAACTTACCAAAATTCGCTCGCGTTTAAGATAAGATTCTGTATACGGAAACGACCAAATAAGATCTTTTATACGGAAACGGAAAGATAAGATCTTTTGAACAGGACCCCTCACTCTCAGTCTCATATGGACTTTTATGTCTCTGGCTCATAGAGCTTTTTGAGCAAACGTAAATTGTACTATTTTCTCTTTACTTATGCACAATTTTGATCGTTTTTAAGATGAAATTGTAAATAGATCATGTAGAAATCAAAAAGTACATTGCAATTGACAAAAAGTAAGGTTTAATGGACTAAATACTCTATATAATAAACAAAAACATGCAAAGCTAAAGAGGAAATAGTACATATTACGTTTGCACAAAAAACTTTATGGCAAGAGATAAAAATTCAATACGGGTCTGAGAGTGCTCGCTTTGGAGTACCCTATTCACATTCAAACGAATTTGAAATGGTACTTTAAGGCAGTAGCACTTCGTGCACGTTTTTCTCATTTTTTCCGAACTTTCTGTTTGGACAGCAATAAAAAATTTGGTATAAACGCTAGAGACAAACTGAAAGCACCATGTAAAAGTACAGACATTTTACAACAATTTCAAAACAAATAATTTTGTTCTGGCATTAAATTAGGCAGGGATATATAGCATGTAAAAAAGGTCTGCAAAATCATACATGATGTCACTGCGCGCACGATTGCGGCCGAAGTTTTCAACTTTTTTCCAATCGGGAAAAAGCATCCGAAAGAGCATAAAATTGCCCACAAAATGAACCACCGGCGTTAATATCGGACGAAAAATACTGCTATGAAAATGTACTTTTGCACAAAATTTTCGTTATAACGGTTTTTTTTAGTTCAATATCAAATATCTAGCAGTATTTTTCGTCCGATATTAATGCCGGTGGTTCATTTTGTGGGCAATTTTATGCTCTTTCGGATGCTTTTTCCCGATTGGAAAAAAGTTGAAAACTTCGGCCGCAATCGTGCGCGCAGTGACATCATGTATGATTTTGCAGACCTTTTTTACATGCTATATATCCCTGCCTAATTTAATGCCAGAACAAAATTATTTGTTTTGAAATTGTTGTAAAATGTCTGTACTTTTACATGGTGCTTTCAGTTTGTCTCTAGCGTTTATACCAAATTTTTTATTGCTGTCCAAACAGAAAGTTCAGAAAAAATGAGAAAAACGTGCACGAAGCGCTACTGCCCCCTTAACGAACGTGACACAATCTACATTTAAACGAATGTGAAACAATCCACGTTCAAACGGACGGGACGTCAGACGTTCGTGGGATGAGAAGTGCTCCCCACCACGCTTATGACTCCACCCTCCTGTTCTAGAACGCCGACGCTGGGAAGTCTAACCTTTCGGTTTTGAGGGACTTGATGGTGCACTGGGAGCACAGTCTCGGCGGCGACGGCCTCACACTCCGCGGCCGATTGTGGAACACTCTTCGCGGCAACGCGGTGAGCGCAGCATGCTGCTACTTGTTTTCCGCTCGCAATGTCTAGTCTGCCGTAAGCCGGGGTAATATGAGACAATAATTTCGGGGCAGTTTGAGATGCAGGGTTTTAAAATTTAGAATTATAATCCTAGTTGCATTTGATGACTCATTCCTGCCAAACTTCACGTCGAGAAATCGGAATAGTACCATGACAAGTGAATGTGTTACTAGTGATAGCTCTCTTGTTGTCCAAATGGAGAATTAGCATATCTTACGTTAACCCAACATTGTCTCACACTCTCAGCCTCTTACTGACTTTATTGTCAGTGACCACGTACTATTGCCTACAACTATAATATTTAGTATTTTCTACTTAGATACGTACAATTTACTTTATGTAATTATTTAGGATATTTTTTGTGAATAAGTAAGGTGAAAAATCAATTGTGGGACACGGATCAATTGTGGGCCATTTTTTTCGACGGGCCGCTACAATTCCATGAATGAACATATCGATTCCAATTTCGGCATGGGTCTTCCCTCAACCTTCCTTTGTCACCTGAAACAGCGCGGACGTCTAAGCGACGACCAGAATGCCACCTATTGGGCTGCAAAGAAGGACCTTACAAATTCAAAGGAAAATTGGGCCTATTCGGGGGCAAGGAAAAAGGGGAAAAAAGGTGTTTTTCAAACATTTGCCAAAAATCGAATAATTGAATGAAGGGGAACGCCCTTGCTTATTTAGGTTCCTAATGGATGACGGAACATTAGTCAACCTAATTTGGACAAATATTGCACAAGGCTTGGTGCGCGGATAGCATCAAAAAATGCTGACCCACAATTGGTTCCAAAAATCAATTGTGGGCCAAAACAGCCTGTTTTTAAAAAAGCCGCAGCACAGTAGATAAGGACGATAAACGGGAATGCTACGCTGCAAAACGTAGGCAAGGGATCATATTTCAATGCTCAAAAGCTATTTTGGCTACTTATCTGAAATTAATGACCTAAATTTTGATTTTTTGGCCCGTCCCGTATTATTTATGAAAATAAATATCGGAGGACGGGCATATAGTATATGATGCGTGCTGTGCGTTCGTCCGTCCGAGGTCTTCCCGTGGTCCGATCTTCACCAAATTTGGTATGCAGCCTCCTAGGGTGAACCTTAGAACCGCCCGGTGATGGCTTTCTCGATCCGAGCCCCAGAGGCGCTGCTGCAGGTGCATCATGGTTTATATGGTGTACAGGAGGATCTCTGCAACGGAGGCCGCTAGAAGGGCATGTAGGGGTATTTTTGGAATCGGGGCGACGAAATAAGGACAACGGTGTTAATTTCAAGCCGATCGGAAAAGTTTGGGCCCAGGTTCGAATCCCGGTGGGGTAAAAATACGATCAAAATTTTCGACTCGAGTTGGACATTGTTTTATATGTTTTCGAGGGTGCTGACAACGAAAATGAGATCCATTTTGACCCCAGACCCAGGTTCGAACCCCGGTGGGGTAAAATACGACCAAAATTTTCAACTCGAGCTTGACATTGTTTCGTATGTTTATGAGGGTGCTGATGACGAAAATGGCATCAATTTTGACCCCAGACCCACTTACAAATCCCGGTAGGGTCAAATGCGCCAAAATTTTTCCTTTTTGACCCCGAACTGGACCCAGGCGTTCGAGTGCCGTTTCCGTCACATACGCCCCTAATCTTTACTTCGAGGTAGACATGGTTTCATACGTTAAGGGTGCTGATAACGAAAGTAACATCTATTTAGTTTCCGACAGAGATTCGCATCACTATGGGCTAAAATACGACAGCAATTGCGAATGTGTAAAATGTACGGGACGGGCCAAAGTTGCCGATTTGTATCGCCACTTTCCCTTTTATTAAAAAAGGGACCCACAATTGACTTTCTACCTTACTAACAAATATGAAATTAATTATTACAAAAGCGAATAGTACGTATTATTGTTTCACAAATCACTGGAGGCGCTTTTAAGAAAATGTCAATACCATGTACTAAAAGTCAATTACGAGTCTAAAAGTGCATATTGCCCCAGTTTACGTCATTTGTCCAAACAACATGTTTCCAGTTCAGCGTTTCTGGCTCCTTTGGGCTCATGGCCATGGTGATGATGGCCGTGTTCATGGCGGGCAAACTGCAGGGCTCTCAGGGTCTCGTCAAGTCCATTATCGACATGGTGTACGCCGTGTCACTCTTCGGGTGCGCCAATGCCCAGCTTTTCTTCGTCAGGCACCGCAGTGGCGCGCGGAACATGCTTCAAAAGCTCGTCAACGTGGCGTCCCAGCTGGAAGCACGGCATCGCAATGTTGTCGAGGAGGTGAGGAGAGGGGATTACTCGGGATTACTGCACTCTCAGCCTTTTACCTACTATTTCTACACTCTCAGACTCACCATTGACTTTTTGTACATAGTATTTACGTTTTGTTAGTAGCACCTCCAGAAATATGTGCAGCAGTAATACGCACCTTTCGCTTTTTTAATAATTATTTAAATATTTGTAAGTACTTATTGACTTAAAAAAATATCCTAAATAATGACAAAGTAAATTGTACGTATCTAAGAAGAAAAAACCCAAATACTATTGCTGTAGGCAATAGTACCTGGACAACAAAGTCAGTAAGATGCTGAGAGTGCAATTACCGGTCTCATTCTGTAAGCAACCATAATACTTAGAACTTTTTCTAAGTATGACTTATGACTTGCTAATTACTGTACTGCTATCTTCGTTTATTAAATAAATTACAAAGAAATTTGCAAATCCTTAAGGAAGAAAATAATTAGTATAAAGGTGGCTTACAGAAATGCGTCTGCTAATGAGAAATAGTCGGAGAGTGTCAGTAAAAGGCTGAGAGTGTCTTTATTTGGGAACGGAAGTTTTCGGGTTTGCCCCAATTACAGCAAGCATGGGGTCCGCTATAGGTTTTATCCCTTTTTCAGGCTGGGTCCTGGAAAATTTTTACCACTGCCACGACGGACCCGCCCCTAGCCGACTTTGACAAATCTCAGTTTAGAAGCCATCGGCGACCTCGCAGGGTGTCTGAAGAAGTCCGCTAGACCTACACTACAAGATCAAATCTGGGCTTAGTACACACCTATAGATGTATGCTTGGACAAGCACACATCAATTGGTCATCCACCTATAGATGTGAGACTGCCCAAGCATACATGTGTAGATGTGTGCTTGTAAGTACGCTTCCACAGCTGTGTATTGAGCTGTAGTGTAGGTTCACGTTTAAATTCCGTTCGGGTAATTTCGATTAAAACATTTCGCCCTACTGCAATTTTACCGTATGTCCTACGGTCTAAAGGAATGTGTGCCCAAAAGTGAAATACAGTTTGACCTGTGAACCCTTTTGACTACGAACAAAAATGTAAGGGGTATTTATCGATTTGCGTGGCGGGATCTGGAAACACTTCAATTCTAAAATAAATGCATCTTCCTGCATAAAATGGGAGCAGATCATTTGACCTACCGAAAGTAGACCGACAAAAACTAGACCTACCTTTTATTGACCGACCTGAATAAAAATATAGAATAAAAAAATTGAATAAAAATATTCGCATTTTTGGTCCCAGACCTCAGGGACTTTGGTCTCCGACATCGGGGACTTGGTCCCCGGCCTTTTGTACTCAAACACTTACCCAAAAAGATGATTCGGTGTGCTCCTTTTGAGTTTTCTGTAATTTGAAGTAACAATAACGCCGTTAATGCGTTACCAGTAACGCAGTAACCAGTAACGGTAACGCGTTACACTAATAAAAGCTTACGGTGAATTTCACTGTTAGCCACGGTGGACCCTGCAGCACTGTAGCTCACGGTGAATTTCACTGTAAGCTACGGTGAATATCACTGTTTGGTACGGTAAATGTCACTGTTGGCTACGGTGAATCAGGGTGCATGACCGTGGCTTACAGTGACATTTACACTGCAATTCAAAGGGTGAGACGTCTCACCCATTTCCGGTGATACAAAAAGTCTCACCGAAAAAAAGTCATACACGAATGTATCACCGAAAAAAAGGTCGTACACAAATGTATCACCGAAAAATGGTGAGACATCAGTGAGATGGGCCCTTGTTTTCCTGAGGAAGTATCACTCTTTTTCGGTGATACATTTGAGTACGACCTTTTTTCGGTGATACATTCGTGTACGACCTTTTTACGGTGATACACTTTAGTATCACCCTTTTTCGGTGAGACAGTTTTGTCTCACCCCTCAGATGGTGAGATGTATCACCATTTGATTTACAGTGTACCGTACCTTACAGTGATATTCACCGTAGCTTACAGTGAAATTCACCGTAAGCTACAGTGCTGCAGGGTTCGCCGTAGCTTACAGTGAAATTCACCGTAAGCTTTTATGAGTGTACTTTTTGAAAAGTCGGTAACGTAACGATGTTATCATTACTCTAACCTAAAGTAACAGTAACGCGTTTCCTTTTTAAAAGTAACGTTAACAACCCTGTCCGTCACACGGACCGCGCTGGGCGTTGTCGCGAAGGACGCGGGGACGCGGTGCGCGGAGGGTCATCGTGGGTGCCAAGTCCCTGAGGTCGGGGACCAAAAATGCGAATATTTTTATTTAATTATTTCACTCATTTTTAGGCACAAAGTAGCCTTATGAGTTTGTGTCAGAAAACGAAAGTATGGCCCTTTATGGCAGCTGCGAGATTTTCTATTCTATTTAGATGATTTTTCGCAAAACGGGAGAAGAAAGCACAGTGATTTCACTGATAAAATTTGGAAGATAATTTTCTGATTAATTTCGAGAAAAAATTTGCATTGAAATTGTTGGTGCCATGGCAAGGCTCGACTGGTCAGTGAAGAATTTGGGAGAAGGGGGAGCCGAGCCACTCGTGTGTACATGTCATGCCAAAAATACTAGATCCCGTGAAAAAGCGCGTTCGAATCAGAACTGTTCTTCACTGGTGTTAGAATGCATCCAACAATAGGAATAATGATGTTTCCGGATGTGGTTGTCTAGATGGTCACACCAAAGTATAATTGTTGGGTGGACTGTCCATTGCGCATGCCCAGTAGTGTTTAGAAATACCAACGTGAAATGCATATTAGTTATACCCAAAGTTATAAGGGTATCTATAAGAAACGAAAGTAAATTTTCTATTCATAAATTATGTTTAGTAAAAATATCACTTAAACTAAATATATGTGTCCTATTTCCAATAAATTATTAGAAAATTCATGTATAATTTCTTAGATAGTGAGTGCAATGCAGAGGAGTGCATTTCCGTGTACCAAACAAACTGTCGGTGGGAGAACAGTGTTCTTTACCGTGTGAATTTTCTGAGTTCGTGTTTATTCTCCTTTTTAGTGAAAACTAAAAGTTTGGATTAAACATAGACAGTGAAAGTAATTAAAGGTACAATTCATCAGGGAGATACTAAAGTATTTCCTAAGTATAATGGAGTGCAGTGTTGTGCATCTAGCATAGTTGCATGTGCATACGGCCTAGTCCACAACTTCAGTCTATGGACATCAAAAGAAATTGATACTTGTGTTTATGTAAGTCTGAGAAGAGTTATGATGAAAGTTAACATTATAATATTATAAATGCTGATGAAATTTTCATTGTACAGGTTGGAACTCAAGTTCATAGTAGGGTTGTTTTTTTTTTATTTCCAGTTTGGCCCCTTATGCATTTCTGAAATTTTCGATAGGATTTTGATGAGACTTTGCAAAGTGGTAGAACTTTTGTACCCTGATTTCACTGATGAAATATGGTTAAAAGGTCAACGCTGACTTTTGTGAAATTTTAGGTTGAAATCGCCGTTTCCATGGCAAAGCTCGACTAGTCAGCGAAAAACAGGGGTCGAGGGGGGAGCCGAGCCACCGGAAATGGAATCCGACCAATAGCAGCGCTCTTCTTCGCCGCTGTACAGCTTGCACCAAAAACGCTCGCTCCCTTGAAAAAGCGCGTTCGAATCAAAATTGTCTTTAACTGCAGCTAGAAGAGCTCCAACAATGGTATAGACGTTGTTTTAGAACGTGGCCATTTGGATCGGCCGGTCGGTCGGTGATTGTTGGCCAAAGTGTCCCACGCGCCTGCGCGAAGGCGTTGTTGGTTTCAAAAGTGCCAACCTCAAATGTTCGTTACTCTTTGAATCGGAGTGAAATAGGACATTAAAGTGCGTGCCTGTGCACATTCATTTGAGAATAAACATTCCCTAATGTAGTTTGAGTGTGACTTTAAGTCCCTTTTCGAAAACAATTGGAGAGGTTTAATGGTACTTGTGAATATAAGACGAAACTATCTAGACACGGCGGCGGTGCACTTTTCTAACCTCAAAATATTTAAAACTTTGTAAAATGAATTATTTTACTGCACGTTTCTGTGAATAACTTGACCTTCATGTACTATGACACTGTCATAAATGCCTATTTTTGACACAAATTGATACGCAGCTGGTCTTGTATACGTAAGTTTTTGTATTATTGGTAATGGTCTACGAAACATAAACAGAACTCCACTCAACGCAGTCCTAGCCTCCGCTTTATTTGTTAAACCAGAACATAAATATGAAATTAACTTCGTAGCTGCCAGGATTTCGTGAAATCGTTTTTTTTTTTTTTTTTTTTTTTGTTATTTGGTAGGCCAAGTTTAGGTCGATTAGAAATGCAAATATTTTCATTAACTTTTTTAAATATAATTCTTTTATTAGGTAGGTCAAGTTTAGGTCGGTCAGAAATGCGAATATTTTTATTCAATTTTTTTATTTAATATTTTTATTGAGGTCGGTCAAAAATAGGAAGGTCTAGTTTTTGTTGGTCTACTTTAGGTAGGTCAAATGATATAGACCCTCATAAAATGAACAAATTGATGCGTTGTATTTTACGTAGCTTACGTCCGTATCTGTGCATGCACAATTATGCACAAGTGGTCCACAAGAGTCAAGCGTGTAGTTGCTTCGATTTGCTTGATCGAACGCTAAAGGTATGCTGAGGACTAACAGCACACTCTCATCCGTCAATAAACATTTTATTAATATTCATTAAAATTTGTGCGCATTAGTTGGACTTCGTAAGACAAAATTGATAATAAAGTTAATAAAACAAATAAAAATGTTAATAAGCTGATTGATGTGCACAAACGTCAATACGTTATTAACGAAAAACTCAGTGTGAGTCTGAGAGTGCGCTAATGTTGTGTGTCCAGGAGGCGCTGTCACGCGCGACACGCTCTGCCCGCATGTGGTACCGGGGCATGAAAGTGTACGCCGGCCTGGCCTGCGTGTCCGTGACGCTGCCGCACGCCGCCACCCTCAAGCCGGTGCCGGCCGTATGGCCCACTGCGAGTGGCCTGGCCGAACCCTTGCTGGCGCTCGCCTTCACCGTCGTCAGCATCCAGTGCTGCATCGGCTACTCCGAGTTCCTCAGCCTCCAGCTGGTCGCCTCCATCTCCAGCACCGGGCTGTACCGCGTCCTGGGCGTTCGCTTCTCTCAGGCAGCGGGGCAGGTTCGTCACGCTTCGCGCTGCCGCACAGTCGGCCAGAAGACCGGCGCAGGCGGCCAAAATTGTAGACGCGTTTTGAACTCCAGAGTCGGTGAACAGCACTAGAACCGAACCTGTTACCACGCCAATGGATGCCTCGTTTGGAGAGCAATCCATTAGAGGGGTCAAACTTTCGGTACGAGCCCCATTAAGCGACTTACGAGCTCAAAACCCGACCGGGATTTTCACCGCCTCACCGGTCTTCTGGCCCACCGAGCAGCGCCGGCCAAGGGTATGGACCAAGCAAGCGTGGATTGTTGGAACTGGTGCAGCATCGCGAAGCTTGTCACGACAAGACACAGTCTGACCTACGCCTTTACCTTGAAATACTTGTCATATGAGGTTTACATCGTTTCCCATGTTCGCGAAGAAGCTGATGACGGCAAGATAATATCTTTTGAACGGGACACGGGACCCTTCAAAATGAAGTCTCGGGCACCCTTTTATAGTCGTCGCCGACTTTGGTTCTTCACTCGGCAAATCGCAGGGGGCCAGGAGACGGTTGAAGGCGGTCCAACACTAGTGTATACTTCGTAGACATAAGTGCTCTAAGTGTGACTCAGTGACTCGGTGTCTACACTGTCAAACCAAGTGTGCACTCTCATCCTTCAATAGACATTTTATCAATATTCATTGACGTTTGTGCACATTAATAGAATTTCGTTAAGAAGCTTAACAAATTTGTCAAAACGAAATTGATTTTTAGTTTATAATACAAATAAAAATGTTAATGTGCTCATTAATGTGCACAAACGTCAATACGTTATTAAAGAAAAACTCAGTACGAGTCTGAGAGTGTGGACAACTCCACACTTCGTGGTGTGGAGTAAAGTCCCCACACTTGCATATGCAGAGTTTGTAGTCTCCACCTTCAAGTGCGGAGTAGCTCACGGAGCCCGCAAAGTCTGCACTTCCAAATGTGGGGACTGAAAATTCCACACCTTCGCGTTTCAAGTGTGGAGTTGTTCACGTACGGTTTCACAGTGTATCTGTTGGTCTTCAGGACGTCAAGCTGAGGGAAGCAGCACGACTGCACGGCGAACTGAATACAGCCGTGGTGCAGCTGGGTCACCTCTTCGCACCGTACCTGCCGTACTACTTGTTCCCCCCACTAGGGGGCACGGCACTCGCCACCTGTGGCGTCCTCTACGGCACTTTCTCCAGCAACTTTATGTCGCTGGTGCCGCAGATCTTCATCATCTTCATGCCACTTTGCTTGCACGGTAAGGGAAGTCTGTGCCTAGGCAGCGATAGCAAAAGGACTTGATACTTTGGAAAATTTGTTTTTTCTCGAAGCTCATGGCGAGGGGTCCATTCAAAAGATCTTATCTTACCGTTTCCGTATAAAAGATCTGATGTGGTCGTTTCCGTACAAAGAATCTTAGGTATCTTATACGCAAGCGAATTTCGTTAAGTTTGATTAGTTTTTGTCGATAATTTTATACGAGGATCATGATGTAGAGTTAAAAGAAACCAGCGGCGTTTGTATAAATATGTTTTTTAAACTCTCTTAACTGTCCCAAACGTTCGAACTTAACAAAATTCAATTGCGTTTCAGATAAAATGCTACGTACGGAAACCGCCCGGAAAGAGCTTTTGTACGGAAACGATAGGATAAGATCGTTTGAATTAGGACCTCTCGGTGGGTGCCCATACGGATCGTTACCATCTCAAATGTTACAAGGTAAGTGTACGCCAGACCGTGTCTTGTCGTATCAGGCTTCGCGATGCTGCGCCAGTTTCGACAATCCACGCCTGGCGTTGCACCTACCTTGGCGTGCGGCGCTTCCTGCTTGCCTTCGGCAAGCTAATGAGTAGTGCACTCCACGATGAATGGTCGAAGTATATTATATTAGAATATTCTAGTCGAGGTAGCCCCTACATGGTTGAAACTTTGGTGAAGGGTCATAATGGATTTCATTTTCGTCATCAGCACCTTCCAAACCATGCGAAACCATGTAAAAATGTCTCTATAATGAAAATTCACAAAAAGTTGCACTTTTTCTGCCGTTTTTTCAGTGTTTTTATGTTGGTATGACTGAATGGATGGTGATATAGAAAGCTGCGTTTTTGCGTGTGGCGAGCCAAGGACATACCCAATAACCCTGTAAAATCTCAGCCAGATCGGCCGAGCCGTTCATGAGGAGTCGTAGTGCGGGCACGCAGGACAGGAAAAGTTTTTCAAACCCCAGTGGAGTAACTGGCTTCGCTAATCGCTCAGCCAATAAACGTCACATTAGAAAATCAATTATGTCAATTCAGATCTATTCTTAGTCCAGCGACCCTAACTTCACTTGTGGCAGGAGAGCATCTTTAGTCGAAGGGAAACCTAATAACTTATCATGCACGTGAACATTAATCACACAGGGAAAGTGCACAATATTGATGTGGACGGTCATAGGGTGTGAAAAGTAAAATTTGCGAAAAACTGACTGAAATACCTCTCTCGTGGTAGTTCGCTTCACTGTAATTATGCCAGATATCATCCACGGTAAATTTTCAAATAAATCGCCACCCTCATCACTTGTTCTTTGATGATGAACCCTGTTAAGTAAAGAACGAGTCTGCACTCTCAGACTCGTATCGACTTTTTTATCTCAATTATTGACTTTTCCTCGTTTGCTTACTTAGTCTTTTAAACAGCAATATTATGTAGCATTTCCTCTGCGACCATGTTCAATATTGTTCACTATAAAGACTAAAATGTCATCATTTAAGGACTACTTTTGAAGTCGATTGCGTATTGACTCTTTGTCAATAGCAAAATGACTTTAAGTCAATAAAACGAGCAAAATCTTACATAGATATTGAGGAAACAGTACGTTTTATTGCTGTTTAAAAAACTCTTTACCAAAGGTTAAAAAGTCTACTACAGTCTGAGAGTGTGCTTCCTTTAATATCAATTTAAATTGGTGTTACTCATTTTGTCTTTCTTTGCCTCCTGTTTTTACAGTATACACTAATGTGCATTTCTAATGTAACTGTGTGTTTTAGGTGACGCGCTGCGGATGTCCAGTGGGGCTTGGATGTCCGAGAGCGCGTACGGTGGCGACTGGCTGGAGAGCACTCCACGGCAGCGGCGTATGCTGGTGCTGCCCATGGTGCGCAGCAGCCGGCCCATGGCAGTGTCCGTCAGGGCATTCGGCACACTGGATCGGGAGGCGTGCCTCTCCGTGCTCAAGACGTGGTTCAGCTTCCTGCAGACTCTCTCTAACCTCTCCAACGTCATGTAGTGTTCAAAAACTCGAGCCGATTTAAGGAAGAGGAATATATTCAGAATTATACAATGAAACGCACGTCCTGACACTGTTGACCATTGCCACAAACAAACCAAGAGCTGCACTCTCGAAGTCGGTTGGACTTCCAACCATCTCGCGTTCAACTGACTTCGACAGTGCCACCAACTGGTACCTGACCTTCAGTAACCAATACTATAAACTCGGCATTCAATTTTTCTTCTGTTTGCCTCCAAATTTCTCTCAAATGCAAAAACAACACTTCAGAAACAAGTTATTATTTTTTTCATTTGGTTTTCACTTTCAAGAATAAAAAGTTAATTCCTTTCACTGCTCCATAAAAATGTTTCTTATAATTAAAGTGGATTTAAAAAAAAAAAAAAACAATGGATAAGCCAGGCATGACCGATCATAGAGAAGAATGTCAAGGATGGTCAACAACATTACCCACACTGGGAGAAAAAGGTACAGAAAAAGTACGGAACATAGTCTGGTCAACAATTTGCCTGAACCTGCCAACTCCGGAAAGAGACCATTCTAGTCGTGGCCGAGTGAAGAACAAGAAGAATAACAAAAGTGTAGTTTTTTGCACTTTTACTTCAAATATTTAAGTTCCTTTTCTTGGCAGAAGTTAATAAAAACATTTTCTAGTAACTGCAACATATTTTAAGCGAATATACGCTCCTTAAATACCCTAAATGGGGTGTTTTGTGATTCCTCTTGTTCTTCACTAAGCCACGTATAGAATGGTCTATTATTTTGTACTTTTTTCCGTAACTGTTTACATGAGTTCATGGAACAAGGAACGTTTCGTACTTTTTCCCGTACTTCCGCATTCTTCTGTACATTGCCCGTACAAAAGTACGAATTTTTAGGCACGAAGTAGCCTTATAGCCTAACCGGGGTTGGTTTTTTTCTTTTATTATTATTTTTATTGTCAGTCTGGCCCCTTATGCAAATCCGAAATTTTCTATACGATTTTGATGAGATTTGGCAGAGTGGTAGAACTTTGTACCCTGATTTCAGTGGTGAAATGTGGTTGAAAAGTGTAGGGCCAATTTTGAGAAATTTTGAGTTGAAATCGGCGTTTCCATGGCAAAACTCGACTCGTCAGCGAAAAACAGAGGAAGAGGGGGGAGCCGAGCCACCGGAAATGGAATCCGACCAATAGCAGCGCTCCTTTTCGCCTCTGTACAGCTTACACCAAAAACGCTCCCTTGAAAAAGCGCGTTCGAATCATAATTGTCTATTACTGCAGCTAGAAGAGCTCCAACAATGGTATAGACGTTGTTTTCGAACGTGGCCATTTGGATCGGCCGGTCGGTCAGTGATTGTTGGCCAGAGTGTCCTGCGCCGCTGCGCGCAGGCCCTATTGTTTTCAGAAATACCAACCCTAATTGTTCCAAACTCTTTGAATCGGAGTGAAATAGGACATTAAACTGCGTGCCTGTGCAAATGCATTTGTGATAAAACTATCCCTAACGTAGTTTGAGTGTGACTATAAGTCCCTTTTGAAAACAGTGGGCGTGTAGCTGCACCTTGTAGCGAGGTTTGATGGTACTTCTGAATCTAAGACGAAACGATGTGGACACGGGGGCTGCGCTTTTTTCTAACCTTAAAGCTGGGTGAACTGGACTATTTTACTGCACGTTTCTGTGAATCACTTGTCCTTCAGGTATTATGAGACTGTCTTAAATGTCTGTTTTTGACACAAATTGATACGCAGCTGGTCTTTACGTAAGTTTTATTCTTATTTATAATGGTCTGACAAACGTAAACAGAACTACACACAACGCAGTCCTAGCCTTAGCTATCTTTGTTAAATCAGAACATAAATAGAAAATTAACTTCGTGACTACCAGGATTTCTTGAAATCGTATTTTTTTACCTTGCACTTGTGGTTTATATTTCCCAACTACGATTCCTCTTGGGACTAGAGAACGGCACAGCGCCAGGTGCACCCGTACCCTCAGCCTGAAAGAGCGTCCACCGAAGAGACGAGCGTTGAATGATGAACGGCAAACACAAACATAAGAGGAAGGTAGATTATCGAAAGATAAGGGCGATCCAAACAACAACAACAAAAAGAACGCCAGTAATGAGTGGCAGGACGACACAAGTCACATGGCCCCTCATGACAATCTATTAATTGCGTCGAGGTAGACGGACCCGCGTATGACAAATGTACTTGAACACAAACTAGCGCATCACGGGCGAATCGATCACTGCCACGCCGACGCCAGGCTACAGGCTGATAAGAAGACCCATGACGGCCAATGGCTATGGCAAACGTCAGTCGATCGTTTGGACGCGACGTGAGTCACCTTCGGCACAGTGGGCCAGAGGACCGGCGGCGCAAGCAGTCAACACTCTCGAGTTTTGAGCCAGGCTATTTATCTCTTGCCAAAACACACTTCGTGGTGTGAAGTAAGTCTTCACACGTGCAAGGACGTAGAGTTAGAGCAGGGGGCAGCAACGGCCTTGGGAGCACGTGAGCCCATGCGCCCCACCTCTGCAGAGGTTGTGGACTTCTTCGAGATAGTAAAAACAAGGCCGTTGTTAGCAAAACGCTTTACACAGATCAAAAGAGCACAAAATTTAGGGTGGCTTAGACCCATCGGCCTTTCTAAAATTTCCAATTTAACTTGAAACACGGGAGGAAATTTTGACAACGAGATGGCGCCACCAACACTGGTGTAAATTTCATCAGGATTTCAATCAAGAATGGTCAATCAGGATATTTCTGATGTTAAAATCCTGATCTAAATTCGCGGTTTTCTGATTGGAAAGTCCAGATATATTTTCGCGCACCTCTGATTGGCGATTTCTGATTGGTGCTCTGATTGACTGGTTCTGATTGTGTTTTTTCAGAGTGGATGGTTCTGATTGGTAAGACAAATTTTAACATCGGTGACATGGCCAAGCCGGGGCAGATACAAAATCGGTGAAAACTTCTCTGGGGGGTAAAAACTGAGTCCGATCCAAATCTTAAGTCAGATTTTTGATAGCTCGTGATCAGGCCCCTACATGCCAGTAAATATGAACCGATGTCTTTGAAATTAAAATGGCCCTAGTCAATTTTGCTGAACATGCCATATACCAAATTTGAAGCCGAAATAATGAAAACTTTCCATTTTATAGGCCTCTGTATTTTGCCCACATCAGGATTTCCTGATGTTCCTTTCTGATTCCTGAATGGCAATCAGAAATCAGAAAACCAATCAGAGATTTCCCGAGTGGGAATCAGAACTTAAAATAATTCTGATTGACTTTCAGAAATCAGAAAACCAATCAGAAAAGTTCTGATTGGCTATCAGAAATCAGATATCAGGAAATCAGAAGTCAGGAATTTTCTGATAGTAGGTAGTCAATCAGGATTTTTCTGAATGACAATCAAAAATCAGGAAATAAACCAGGATATTTCTGATTGGCATTCAGAAATCAGAAAATCAATCAGAAAGTTCTGATAAAATTTACACCAGTGAAGGTTTTTTCTTAATTATTCGATTTTTTGTGTTTTTCGGTGTTTTTACTTGGATTTTTTGTGGGCTAAAGTGTCAGTTTCAAGAGTGGCAATAAGTCTAAGCCACCCTCAATTTTATGCTCTTTCGATCTGTGCAAAGCGTTTTGCAAACATTGGCCTAGTTTGAATGATCTCGAAGAAACCAGTCACCCCTGCACCGAGGTGGGGCGCATGGGCTCACGCGCTCCGTAGGCCGTTTCCACCCGCTGGTTAGAGTCCACCCTGCAAGTGTGCAGCAGCTCGCAGGGCCACTAAATCTCTTCGCACAGTGCAAACGTGGAGACCTCCACGCTTGAAGTGTGCAGACTGCAAACTCTGCACCTCAAAATGTGAAGACTGGAAATTCGACACCTCCGCGTTCCAAGTGTTTACAGTGCACTCTCAGACTCGTATGGACTATTTATCTCTTGCCAAAAAGTTTTTTGTGCAAACGTAATATGTACTATTTTCTCTTTAGCTTTTCTCGTCTTTTTTCATTATATAGGGTATTTAGTCCGTTAAACCTGACTTTTTGTCAATTGCAATGTAGTTCTCGATTTCTAGATAATCTATTCACAATTTTATCTTAAAAACGATCAAAATTGTGCACAGCTATAGAGAAAATAGTAAAGTTTACGTCAGCTCAAAAACCTTCATAAGCAAGAGATAAAAGACGTTAACGCTAACGTGAAAGCAGATGATACTAATATTTATTTTAATGTATGTTTGTTTATCACTTAATTCATAAAAATTATTTAAATGTATGGATGTTATCACAAAATCACACGGCACAACGCACTAAACGACGACGTGTTTATCTCGGCAGACTGTCGCATACTAACTAATACTGTCTCATCGCTGGGGCTGCATGTGTAACCCCTACCCGCACCCCCACCCCCACCCCTCGGCAGGCCTGGGCAGTTCGAGGAAATCCTAGCGTCCCCACGCAAGAGGGCCCGGGGAGAAGCTGCATGCTGCTCAGGCAATATCCGCATTACGCGTCTCGCATGCGGAGACGTGAGCGTCAACGCGGTACGCCAGCGCTGGCGATATATGTTTACGCGCAGTTCCATGGCGCGCGGGCGCGGACGTATATCAAGAACCCTCGCTGCCACGCGAACATGCGCTATACGCTGGCCGATTACAAGTAAAATAAATAGCTGGAACAATTGTTGTTGATACTAAAACAGGACGCCTCAACGCAGGGTCCGGTCACGATAAGCGGAGAAGCGCCGCCACGCCACACGACGCAAGAGTAGCGCGGCAGCCAGCGCGCAGCGTCTCAAGGGGGAGTGGCAGGAGCGGCTGTCTGCCAGCTAGGGGAGGCGAGCGCGCGCGGGGCAGGCAGGGCAGGCAGGGCACGCGAAGCGCCCTACGGCCAAATATTCTAGTCCGATCACCCAGCCGCTCGCTCTCCCCGTCCGACAGTAAAAGCATTATGATACATTTATAATTTTTTTTCTGTTTTTGCGAATAGCTGTGTATGTAAATGTATCATCTGCTAAAAAGTCCATTTGAGAGAGTGTGCGTTTCTTTGTACGAATTTATCAGTGCAGCCAGCAGGATGAAGGCCCTGTCGCTGTTGCTGCTGCCGGCGCGGTGCCTCGGCCTCGCCCACTTCACTCTGCAGCCGCCCACCTCCTCCTCCTTCGAGCGGAAGGTCCGCCCCTCTGACACCAGAGGCGTCGAGGCCGTGTCGGCGCGGCTGGAGGGCTGGTCCTTGTGCTGCCTGGCCGCCCTGGCGCTGCTCTCGGTGCTGCACGGGTTGGCCTCGGCGCCGAGCCTCGCGGCGCTCGCCGCGCTGGACGCGAAGCGCCTCGTCACCTTCGCCTCCTACACGTGCCTGAGGACCGCCTCAGCCCTCTGCTCCCAGGTGCGGGCTCATCGCTGTGGGCCAGACGACCGGTGCAGGCAGCTAGAAGTTCAGTCGCGTTTTGACCTCCAGACTCGAACCCCACTCTAGCAATCTGTTCACTTTGTCCAGAATCACTGGTAATTACAAGGCGAAACTGGATATTTTTGCTATTTTTATCGGCGTTTTGGGGTTTTCCGCATGGAAAATGGACAAGAAATGCTCCTGCTGGCCACACTTTTAGAGATTTTTGAGAATTTTAGAAGGTGTTATGTGCATAACTAGCCCCTTCACGACGGCCCCCCAGTGAAAGCGTTTGTGGAAACCGCCAGCATGCACAGTGGCCGCGCTCCGATCGTCGGCTGGACCGCGCATCCGGGCCGACTCGCGGAATCGTGGAAAAGTTGTCAAGACCATCAGATCTCACCCCGCTGGAGGGCGGCTCGGCCGAGTGGAGCGGGGAGGAGGGGAGGGGCGACGTCATCCCTCGCCTCACCCCTGTCCCGCCTGGCTGGGTATTTAACCACCAGCAACTGAGGTCTCTGGGCCACTCATCTCGAGACTTCTCACCACGTCACTCTGCCCGACAGCATCCCGAGTAACGGACTTTGTGTAAGACAGTGTTGTGCTAATTAAATCGAAGTACTGACAGTGAGTGAGTGTATTGTTAACCCCGACGACCTATCGAGAATCCTGATCACCCACCCCGGGGAATTGTGACCCCCCGTCAGCCACCAAGGGCGGAAATCACAATAAAGGGAATCACTGGCAATCGGTAATCGTGTGTACACACCTGAGCTGTTTGGTGGACCCCTCGCTCGAACCGGTGATGGATGGATTCGTCTTTCGGAGAGCAAGCCATTGGTGGGGTCAGACGTTCGGTTCGAGTCCCATTTATCGCCTTTGCAGCTCAAAACGCGTCTAGAGTTTTGACCGCCCGCCCCGTTCTTCTGGCACACTGTCCTCTGTCTCTCTATCTCTCGCACGCATCGAGCGTGGGTGCGAGAGCGCTGCACTCTAAATGTCTTACGAAGAAATTTCCCATAATACGAAGAAAATTTCGCAAGCGTAATACGAAAGCAGTTTTCTCCGTATCACGACGATTTTTCTTCATACCTTTCCAGGGGTACGCGCCGTTTAGTTTGGGCGCGTAGGAGGCGAGCGATCCGAGAACATTGTTCTTCAGTTTGCGATTCAGACAGCATTTTTTCTTTTTGCAAAAGTATTGTTATCGCTAAAAATGTAATAAGCTCTACACATTTGCGATAAAAACCAAGCTGCAATAATGACATCATTTTTCTTGCGATAAAAGTACTATCGCTGTTACCAGCAAAGTTAGGTTCGCCGGCATACCTAAGATTGCCGCGGCAATGTTAGGTTTGCCGAGTGCGTTTCAGGCAATGTTTTTCTTTTTTAATTACCCCTAAGATTGCCGCCTTTTTCGGCAATATTAACCGTCCAAATCAGATTGCCGAAATGGCCCCGACTATGTCAGGTTGGTACTACCGAGTGCAAAGTAGCTTCGACGCAATTTTATAGTTACTAGGCAACCTCCCAACAGGTCCCGGGGACAACTTTTCGGCCAAATAAGTTCAAAATTCTATAATCTCTGATGGAACGGAAGGGGAGGTGCATCAGGGATCAAGTGGATCTTCTCGCCTGGACCTGGACCCCTTAATCGACAAACCGCCGGACAAAACAAAATTCTATGAAAGGCTTTATGAACACTTGTCAAAAAAAAAAGGATGGGCAACAGTAATTACACTGAGAATGAAAGAGTCTTGATCAATACCCAATTTTGGTTGAGGAACACTTTATCACCCGAATTTGGGCGAGGAACACTTTATCACCCGAATTTGGGTGAGGAAGGTTTCTCGCCCAAATTTGGGTGAGGAAGGCTTCCTCATTTAAAATTTTAGTCATGATCATGACTCTTTCATTCGTATACATAATACATAATAAGTAAAGAGCGCTACGCAGAACTGATTTAGGAAATGAAGGAAGCCAAATTAAAACCGAAGAAAACTACTAAGGACGCCTGGCGCCAGCTCAAATATGCAATCCTGAAGGTCGACAGGGAAGAACACCTGATTGAACCGAAGAAAGAAGACGCGCCTATCAGGTACTACATCCATAATAACAAGCTGTATGACATCCTTCTCGAGGCCCACGTTGCGACGGGGCATGGGCGCCGAGACATAATGACAAGATTGGACATGTACAAACACGTGGGAAGGGATGTCCTTGACATATTCCTTCCGCTGTGCGGCAGTTGCCTGTCAAAGAAGACCGTGAATCGCACAGTGTAAAACCAAACGTGGTTTAGACCACACCACTGGTGCGGTCGAATGGGTGCCATTTTGACTGCATCAGTTGGTGTGGTCTAGACCACGTTTAGAGTGCTCTGGTGTGGTCTAGACCACGTTTAGAGTGCACTGGTGTGGTCTAGACCACGTTTGGAGTGCTCTAGTGTGGTCTAGACCACGTTTGTGGTGCTCTTTCAATGCAATGACCACACCAACTGATGCGGGTAAAAGGGCACTCATTTGACCGCATCATTTTGTGTGGTCAAGACCAAGACCACGCTTGGTCTTTCAGTGCAGAGGATTCACGGTTAAACCTATGATATTTAATGAATTCAATGATCTATGCCAGATTGATTTGGTTGACTGGCAGTCGACCCCAGACGGTGAATTCAAATGGATTTTGACCGTCATCGGCGCGCTGTAAAAAGCAAGGCGGCAGTGGAGGTGGCAAAGCCTCTTCATGAAATCTGGCTGATGATGGGAGTCCCCTCAGTACTGCATTCGGACAACGGCAATTGTGTAACGCCGTCATCATGTCGGTTGCCGTGCCTCCTGCTAGCCCGGCGCTACAATTGTCCACGGTAAGCCAACAACTGACTAAGTGAACAGATTTTTCATGTATCTTTTGCCTTAAACGACCATAAAAGTTGCAGGCCGGCCAAGAGCCTCGCAGATCCAAGGTGCCGTCGAGGCAGCGAACAAATCGGCACAGGCTATCCTGAGAACGTGGATGCAGGATCACAACACCACCAAGTGGAGCGAGGGTCTCAAATTTGTTGCCCACATGATGAACGCACGGGAGCACAGCGGCATAGGACGCACGCCCTATGAGGCATGCTTTGGCAGAATAACAGGAAAAGTGGCGATACAAATCGGCAACTTTGGCCCGTCACGTACATTTTAAATTTCACGAACGTCGCCAATGTTTAACTCTAACAGGCTTTAAACGTGGGTCTGGGTCAAAATGGACGCTATTTTCGTCATCAGCACCCTCAAAAACCTATGAAACCTTAGAAAACTTGAAATGAAAGTTTAAGTCGTAATATACCCCACCGGGATTTGAACCCGGGTTCAAACTTCTCCGATTTGCTCGAAATTGGCACCGTTGACTTTGTCTCGTCGGCCCGGTTCCAAAAATACCCCTACATGCCCTTCTAGATGCACCCGTTGCCGAAATCCTCCTCCACCCCGTGTAGACCATGATGCACCTGCAGCAGCGTCCCCGGGGCTCGGATCGAAAAAGCCGTCACCGGGCGGTCCTTAGGGTCACCCAAGGAGGCTGCATACCAAATTTGGTGAAGATCGGACCACGGGAAGTCCTCGGACGGACGGACGAACGCATCATACTATCTGCCCGTCCTCCGATATTTATTTTCATAAATAATACGGGACCGGCCAAAAATGAAGATGGGCCTCGCCTCGCCTCTTCTCTTCCCGGGTTTATGGTGGACCACTTGGAGTCGGAAGGGTGTGGAGGCTTTTCTTGCCACTGTCCGCGAGGAAGAGTGAGGGTCATGGACTGAGAAATCACGGATACAAGTTAAAAAATAAGCACTACTTTGACGATTTCTTACAGTGACGATGAAGACGACCCGGATACAGTCAGCTGTGTGGATGCATTCACCGTCCTGTCGCCCCTCCTGACTTTCCCTCTTCCTCCACGAGTGAGTCCTCCACAAGTAAGCCCTTCTCCACGAGTGAGCCCTTCTCCACGAGTGAGCCCCTTCCCACGGCCACTCCTCCGCGAGAAACCGCAGCCCCAGCATGGTGGACTCCAGGTACGGTCTGAACAAGTCATACTATACGTATGATTTGGTAACAAAAGCAATAATGTCAACCGCACCTGCAGGGGCCTCGGTGCCGCCGCGCACACCTGGGACTGGGCAAGGCGTCACCGGCTTCGACCAACCAGGGACATTGGGAGAGCGGAGGCGTCCTTGCGTCACCTGCCGGAATTCCTGTATGCTGCACGAAATTTGTCGGCAGTGTGACCGCCCCTTGCACCCATTGTGTGCCAACAACGAAGAGGGACAGTGCTCGCGGTTCGAGTCCCCTTCAGCGACTCGGGAGCTGAAAACAAGGCCGAAATTTTGACCGCCTCCACCGCTCCTCCGGCCCACTGTGTGATTGAGAGCTTCGCAAACTGCTCAAGAGGATGACGTTCGCCACTTCAGACGCGTCCAGTCCCACTCGGTCTGCACACTCCCAGCGCTTGTCGCACGATTCGATAAGGTACCGTGTCGCTCCCTCAAGGGAAACATGGGCGTCAATATAAAGGAGTGCTAGACCGTTGGCCGGCCAGTGCACCGCCATGGCTTACTCGAAGGCAGCAGTGATCGTGCTGGTAGTACTGACCGTCGCGGGCTCCGGCTCCGGCCACGTTGCCGCCTCCGGCCAGGCCGCCGCCTCCGGCCAGGCCGCCGCCTCCGGCCAGGCCGCCGCCACGGGCGCCTCCCAGACAGCAGAGTACCGCGCCAAGTACAAAGTCCCTGACGGCTTCCTCCTCGGCGCGGGCACGGGGTCCTACCAGACGGAGGGCGCTTGGAATGCAGACGGTAACTTTTCCGAAAGAAAAATAATTTCATGTTCAGGGGGCAGTATCACAAAGCAAGTTTTTTATTTTATTTTATGATTTTCAAACTTTCTGTTTAAACGTCAATAAAAAGATTCGCACACGGAAAAAAATAATTAGTTGATCCAACCGATGTGTCGGTCGGTTTTCGCCCAATCAAAGATCTTTCGTTCTGGCAACGAAGATTTCGTTTGAGGCGAGGAAAATTTGTTGCAGCAACGAAATTTTCCTCCCTTTTAAACGAATAATTTTCGTTGCTAGAACGAAAGATATTTGATAGGGCAAAAACCAACTGACACATCGGTTGGAATAACTAATTATTTTCTTCCGTGCATGAATGCTTTAAACAAACAGTGAGCACCAAGTTGTGGTAAAAAAAATTCAACAATTTCAAAAATAAAATTTGTGTTAGCGTCAATTTAGGGGGGGGGGGGAGCACGTCATAAAGGACTGCGAACTTAATTACATGATTTCACAGCGTGCACGATTCGAGTCAAAGTTTTAAACTTATTCCAATCCATTTATTCCATTTGAAAGGGCTTAAAATTGCCCATAAAAAACCTTTAGCTTTTAAATCGGACAAAGGTCATTCCATGGGGTTCGACATATTTATGCAAGAAACGTCTCCGATTTCAACAAAATTTTGTGGGCTTGTTGGCTATGGTCTGCAACTCCTCAAAACCAATTTTCAGCAAAAAAATATAAATACCATTTTTGACAAAGTTAAGGCTTGTGTTAGATTTGAACATTTTCGTTGCTGACCCTTTTCGAAAATGCTGCAGTTTCGTCAAAAATGAAGCTACAGAGTTCATTCTCTGCTCATTCGAAATGTCCTGAGTTAGCCTTTAAGTGTCTTGCAACAGTGTTCGAACTATTTCCAAATTTGAACAAAATTGAACTAAGTCAAAATTTAATACATAATTTTCTCCAAAAGAGTTGTTTTGAGATTAGGTTGTTTCCTTTTACAAGTTTTCGTTCGATTAGGGTTTTTTTTTTTTTTAAATTAGAACCCCTACCTTTTGGTGTCCATAGGAAAAGGAGAAAACGTGTTCGATCACTTCTTCCACCAGAAGGGCCGGCGTGATCAAGCCAACGGCGACGTGGCTGCGGACGCCTACCACCGCTACGTGGAGGACATCGGCCTGGCCGCTGAGATGAAGGTAGGGGTCACACTGGAACTGGAATTGACTCAGAAAGATTACGAAAGAGCGTTTCCGGCGTGTAAAATAATGTTTAGCTTCCTGGTAACACCCAGCAATGACAGCACCGCCATTTGTGTTGTTTACGCGCCCACACGAATTGTTAAGGTAGACTTTTGCACGAGTAACTTGCACGATTTTGTGCACACGAGGACTTTGTATAATATAAATGCGTACGGATAGATAAATTTATGATAATTTGAGCACAATTTTATGCAAAACGTTACGCAGGTTTAAAGTCATGCATCACCACGTGTACAATTCTGCATAAATAGTTGGTGTGCCGGAAAAGCTTTACCACTGTACAATAGCTTCTCCAGTTGTAAATAGTTGTGTTTGGACCGGAGACACGCCGCTTGTCTTGTAGCACAGAGGAATAATTATTGCCACGCAGCGTCAAAATAAAGTTTTCCCTCGTGGGGTCCGCGGTGCTTGTTTATAATGTCGGTCTCAAAAAGTTGAGGAAAGTTCAGAACATCAAAGCATGATGCTATCTAAGAAAGTGCTCATTGAGATCAACTTGCAAAGGTTGGTTGCAGCAATGAACGATGGAAGAGACGACAATTCTCGCGCGACAGAGTGACGAAGTAGCTACTTGTGTGCAAAATTTCAGACTTTGAATTGCAATAGAAACGGACCAACAGAGGTAGAGGTTCAAACACAGCCCATGTTTAGCGTTCCGGCAACGTTGACAAGCCCGTGGCTCCTTTGAATTAACAGTTCAAAATCTGAATTTTTGACATCATGTTGCCTTCCCTAAGCATTACTTGTGTGCAAAGTTCCAGACTTAGAACTGCGATAGGAACAGAGCAACAGAAAGTGTGGCTGGAAATCTTTGTGGGTGGCCAACATGAGTCACGTCTTTTACGCCTTTTTTGTTAATGAGTATGCATAATTTATCGTCTGCTAAAAAATAAATGAATCCTGCAACTTGCGCTGACTGAGAAATATGTTACAGCTGAATGTGTACCGCTTCTCCATTTCGTGGACTCGAATCTTCAGCGACGGCAGACGAAGCAGCAAGAACCAAAAGGGGGTTGACCATTACCATGCCGTCATCGATGAAATCATCAAGAAGGGCATGACGCCCATGGTGGGTGTTTTCTTTCGCGCAAGCGCGTTGCACAGTGGGCCATGGCCAGAAGACTGGCGGAGGCGGTCAAAATAAGGTACTTAGGAGAGGAGCTAGTCCGGGAGTTGAGAGGAAGTCAAGAAAAATAAAATGTGCGAATTTTGTGAGAATGAGCGTCTGCGTCGCTGTTCTGCCGCTTTCGCAGAGCTTTACTCTCATACAAGTCCGGCTTTTGTTCTCCTCGATTTCTTCTCAGCTTCCGTCCCAGCACTTCTCTGAAGAACCCTATCCCGGACGTGTTTTGAGCTCGAGCCAGTGTCGCTAAATGGGACTCAGACCGAACGTGTGACCCCACCAATGGATTGCTCTCCGAACGAGGAACCCATTGGTAAGGTCATACGTTCGGTTCGAGTCCTGTTTAGAGACTCTGAAGCTAAAAACGCGTTTAGAGTTTGGGCCGCCCGCTCCGGGTCCGGGCCTCTCGCCCACTGTGCGGAGCGCTTTACCAAGTTATCTCCCCCTAATGGACCCGTATCTTTCAGATCACCATTTCTCATTTTGACCACCCGCAAACTCTGGAGGACGAGTTCGGTGGTTGGCTGAGCGACAAGATGGTCGACGCCTTCGTCGACTACGCCGATTTCGTATTCAGCGAGTACGGACACAAGGTAAGCGTGAGTCTTCCGCCTTCTCGCACCCCCCCCCCCCCCCAAAAAAAAACCAACAAAAAAAACCAATTCAAGCAATCGTGGTAGTGACGAAGTTAATTTTATATTTATGTTCTGGTTCAACAAAGATAGCTAAGGCTAGGACTGCGTTGTGTGTAGTTCTGTTTATGTTTGTCAGACCATTATACATAATACTAAAACTTACGTAAAGACCAGCTGCACATCAATTTGTGTCAAAAACAGATATTTAAGACAGTTATTCACAGAAACGTGCAGTAAAGTAGTCCAGTTCACCCAGTTCACCTAGCTTTAAGGTTAGAAAATAGCACAGCCCCCGTGTCCAGATCGTTTCGTCTTAGATTCAGAAGTACCATCAAACCTCGCTACAAGGTGCAGCTACACACTGAAAAAAAGTCTAGTTAAAAGTACCAGACCAATCCTAGTTAAACGAGCACTAGTAACAGATACGAGAATCCTAGTAACTCTTATCAGATGATCAGTTGCAGCAACCAGATCAGGTGTTGTGACATTTACCAGACGTCTAGTTACGGATTCTGGTAAATTTTACTAAACTGTTCAGTAACTAGTACCATACGTAAAACTTCGAAAAATTCAGTTCAATTGAAATGTTTACGTGTCAAAAAGTATGTGGCGACCGATTTCGTTATTTTCGGATTCATGAGACCTCAAGAAACGCTGAGAGCATTTCCCTGATGCAGAGACGAAGAGAGTGACCCTTCACCCTCAGGTGACGTGGTGGCACAGTGGTAACGTGCCCGTCTCCCAATCAAAAGACCCTGGTTCAAGTCCGGGGAGGAGAGGGAAAAATAAAAACAAAGTTCGGAGTCGGAGCAATAAATTAACTAATTGGAAATATCAGTTCGTATTGAAGCTCCAAATTTTTCTTTTTCACTTCTTGCTTTAGTTTTGTTGGCACATGAACTACCTAGATGTTTGGTAAAAGTTACTAAAAAGGGAGCTGGTGGCATTGTTAGGTTAACTACACATCTGGTAAGTTTTACTAGACTGAGACCAACTAGACAGTTTGGTATTTTTTACCAGAATTCTAGTTGAGTTATATTTTATCAGACAGTCTAGTATTTGGTACCAGAATTCTAATTAACGTTACAAGACTTTTTTTTCAGTGCACGCCCACTCTTTTCGAAAAGGGACTTATAGTCACACTCAAACTACGTTAGGGATAGTTTTTTCACAAATGCATTTGCACAGGCACGCAGTTTAATTTAATGTCCTATTTCACTCCGATTCAAAAAGTTTAGAACATTTAGGGTTGGTATTTCTGAAAACAACAGGGCCTGCGCGCAGCGGCGCGAGACACTCTGGCCAACAATCACCGACCGTTCGGCCGATCCAAATGGCCACGTTCGAAAACAACGTCTACACCATTGTTGGAGCTCTTCTAGCTGCAGTTAAAGACAATTTTGATTCGAACGCGCTTTTTCAAGGGAGCGAGCGTTTTTGGTGTAAGCTGTAAAGCGGCGAAGAAGAGCGCTGCTATTGGTCGGATTCTATTTCCGGTGGCTCGGCTCCCCCCTCTTCCTTTGTTTTTCACTGACGAGTCGAGTTTTGCCATGGAAACGGCGATTTCAACTCAAAATTTCTCAAAATTGGCCGAACACTTTTCGACCACGTTTTGCCACTGAAATCAGGGCACAAAGTTCTACCACTCTGCCGAGTCTCATCAAAATCGTACAGAAAATTTCGGATTTGCATAAGGGGCCAGACTGACACAACCCTCGTGAGGCTATAAGGCTACTTCGTGCCTAAAAAAATGAGTTGAGAATCCGAGAGCATTAGTACCACACTCTCAGTCTCATAAGACTTTTTATTTTCTTGCTTATAAAGTTTTTTGAGCAGACTTAAATTGTACTATTTTCTCTTAAGCTATGCACTATTTTGATCGTTTTTAAAATAAAAATTGTAAATCGCTCGTGTTGAAATCGAAAAGGTGCATTGCAATTGACAAAAATTCAGGTTTAACGGTCTGAATACCCTATATATTGAACAAAAACGTGCAAAGTTAAAGAGAAAATAGTAAATATTACGTTTGTACAAAACTAAAACTTTGTAGCGAGAGATAAAAAGTCTGAGAGTGCATATTGATAGAAGGCTCTCAGATATTCCGCGAGTATACCTTGATGTGAGAGGAATTTAGAACTTTTTTATTTTTTAAGTGAGCACAGCGTGAAGGCGGTCAAAATCCCAACGGGTTTTGAGCTCTATAAAACCGTCCAATTCGTCTCGAACCGAACGTGTGATCCCATCAATGGATTTCTCTCCAACCGAGAAATTCATTGGTGGGGTTACAAGATTGGTTCAAGTCCCATTTAGCGACTCTGGAGCTTGAAACGCGTCGAGGGTGTTGGCCGCCGGCACCGGTCTTCTAGCCGACTATGCGGCCCTCCTCAACCTTGCCGTCGCTGTCGCGCAGGTACACCACTGGGTGACGGTTAACGAGCCCAACATGCACTGCTTGAATGTGTACATGGGGCTAATGGCGCCGGGCGTCTGGAGCTCCCCCAACAACACCAACGCCAACATCTACCGGTGCATTCACACCCAGATCCTTGCGCACACCGCGGCCTACAACCGGTTCCAGGAGAAGTACAACGCCGACAAGAAGAGTGAGTACACTGTGGAAATTTGAGTCGTCACTTGATGACAATTTCAAGGCTAATTTTCCTTACAAAAATGTCATCAAAACAATTGATGATATTGTTGTCCACGCCCATGCACTAAGTATAGGAGCTTTGGTGAAAATGTCATCGATTTGTGATGACATGGTCATTATTTGGAAGTGATGAAAATATCATCCACACTGAGAAAACCTTACAAACTATTTCGGACCTTACAAAGAAAAGTAGTTTGTATAACAAAGTATTTTGAGCATACATAAGCTTACGAAGAAAATACTTCGTAATTTACAAACTATTTCTTCGCATAACAAAGTATTTTTGTTTGTTATATGTATGCTCAAAATACTTCGTAAGGTTTTAAGAGTGCACGATTTTGTCATAAAGTGACTCCAAATTTTCACAGTGTACTCGTCTTGTTCCTCGTCCCATCGACGCACAGAGGGCCAGGGCCAGGAGACCGCTGGAGACGGCCAAAAGCCCTGACGGGTTTTGAGGTCCAGTGTTGTCATGAAACGGGTGACCCCACCAATGCATTGCTCTCCGAACGAGGGATCCATTGGTAGGGTCACGAGCTCGGTTGAACCCCCGCCAAGCGATTTTGGAGCTAAAAAAACGCGTCCAGAGTTTTGCAACCAAATCCGTATGCACTTTTTTGTACATAGTTTCCGACGCCTTGGCACATGCGTTGTTATGCATAGTGTTATGCTTAACAGAGGAATTATACTTAAGTATGCATAATATTACGCAGAAGCTTGCGCATCTGCAAAATCATGCGTAACTATGTACAAAAAAATGCATGAGGATTTAAAGTGTGTGGCCACCTACGCCGGTCTTGGCACACTGATCGTCGCCCTGCCCCCACTCTCAGCCTTTTACTAACTTTTCCTCATTAGCAGATCCATTTCTGTGAGCAACCATAATACTGTGTATTTTCTTCTTATGAATGAAACGAAAGTATCAGTACTTAGCAATTCCCAAGTAATTCGTAGAAAAAGTTCAAAGTATCATGGTTGCTTACAGAAAAGGGTCTGCTAATAGGAAATAGTCAGCACAAGGCTCCGAGTGCCTGCATTTCTCAACGTCAACGACCACCTCCATCTTCGAACGACCCCTGCATCTCCCAACGACCCCTTCTCTTAACTCCGCTACGCGTGCAGGCGTCGTGGGCCTCGCCGCAGTCACCTTCTTCTCGCGGCCTAACACGACCGCCTTCGAGGACGTGGCCGCCGCCGCGCGCTCCAACATGTTCGACATGGGGCTGCTGCTCCACCCTGTCGTGTTCGGCGACTACCCTTCCGTCGTCCGGGAGACGCTGAGGGCCGCCGGCAAGGAGGCGCACCTGCCCACCTTCACCGAGGAACAGTCCAAGGCGATGAAAGGTGAGCGCCTACACGCTTAAAATCTAACGAAGTATTTTGAGCATATAAAAGGTACAAATTATTTAGTTTGTTAAACGAAGAAGTAGTTCGTAAGTTACGAAGTTTTCTCTTTGTAACCTTAAGCATGGTCAATATACTTTGTTAAAACAAGCTACTTTTGTTTGTAAAGCCCAAAATAGGTTGTAAGGTTTTCGGAATGTACAGTGCGGCAAAAAATTACGGAGTAATCTTTAAACTACTGTTTCTTATTCTCCACCCGCGGATCCCAACATTTTCCTTCTCCCTCTTGTCAGTCTTCTCCGTAGAACTTACCACAGAGTCTTCTCCGTGCACCTTCTCAATCGTCTTCAATGGTCCGTAACGGCCATACGGAGAAGACTGGAAGTAGTGCGAAAAATATTGGGTGTTTGGTAGGAAGAATCTTGGCCAAAATATTAACTGTCTTTTCCGTACACTCTCAGACTCGTATCGACTTTTTTCTCTCAATTATTGACTTTTCATCCTTTGCTTACTTAGTTTTCTAAACAGCAACAATATGTAGTACTTCCTCTGTGACCATGTACAATATTGTTCACTATAAACACTTAATTGTCATCAATTAAGGACTATTTTTGGAGTCAATTGCGAATTGACTCTTTGTCAATAGCAAAATGACTTTAAGTCAATATAACGAACAAAATCTTAATTAGATATTGAGGAAATAGTACGTTTTATTTCTGTTTAAAAATCTCTTTACCAAAGGATAAAAAGTCTATTACAGTCTGAGAATGTAGTCTCAGTGTAGGGCTGTTTCTCGGTATTGCGATGTGATATTGACCCTATATCGAGGTACGGGTATAAACTGAGAGGGCAGTGACTGGAGGAGAGTGTTGTGTGTGCACTGAAAATCGAAGTGTGGGACAGGCATGCACTTGAATACGTAGAACAAAGTGTGGCACGTTCCCTGTAAAAATTTCTGTACTTTTGTACGGAAAACGTACGGAAGAATATAGTAGGGAAGTACGGACAAAAGTACGGAAAGTCCGTACCTGTCCCATATAAGCTAATGTAAACGGGTACGGAAAAAAGTACAGAAAGTTCCGTACTTGGCAAGTACGGACGGTCCAGGAAAATTGTTGAACAGACATGTTCCGTGCTTTTTCCGAACTTTTTTCTACCAGTGTTTGCAAACGTGGGACAAATACGTGTCCCACGTCAGTGCATGCCTGCAGGGACATGTCCTACACTTGGATTTTCAGTGTGGTGTACACAGTGTACACAGACTGGACGAAACGAAATGAGGTATCCCTCATTGTGACTAGGGTCGACTTTACAAGGTGTTCGGTTCGTGTTGCGCAGGCGCCATTGACTTCTTGGCGGTGAACGTGTACTTCGGCCAGGTAGTGGCCCAGCCCCAGCCCTCGAGCAACACTACCCCCGACGCAGATCCGCAGATGGCAGCCTGGCGAACCGACGCTAACGTGGACGTCTGCTTGGACATGTTCACCAAAGACACCGGCCTCGCCAACCCCTTCATCAGAGTGAGCACCGGACTACTTTAATCCTACTTGTCTTCTAAGCACACACTTACAATTGCACGCCTGCAAGTTCACACTTACAACCTGGAAAGTACACGCCTGCAAGTACACACTCACAAGCGCATACTTGGAAAGCACACACTTACAACTGCACGCTTGCGCCGTACATCTCCATGCGACGCATTTGCATTTTTAAGTGTGCTCTTGCCAAGCATGCATTTTTAAGCCTGTAGCCTACTAATTCAACAGGTAGGTTTATAATGTAAGGCGTGATGGCCAGGCGCGGACCCAGGGTTTTGCGAAGAAGGGGAAACGCAGCGCTTTTTGCTCATTTGCAAGTGCAAACTAGTGCCTTGTGCCCACCTTGGCACCTCCAGGAGGGTTTGTGCCGCAGCCGGATACTGAATCAGCACTGGGTCGTTTTGTCCACAGCAAACCGAGTGGGTCATGCGGGACTTGCTGCTGTGGATTAAGGCCACCTTCGGTCCTGACCTGGGCGTCTTCTTCACGGAGAACGGCACCGGCATGAACGAGACCGAGACCGGCCTTGATGACTGGAACACCCGCGCCGTGTACTACAGCGTGAGTGCCAGGGGGACGCCGAGTGGAACCGAAGACCGGTGCACGGTAAAAACGATACCTGGTTTTTCCAGTAACTCCCTGGAAATCGCCTATGGCTTTACTATAGGCTTTCTGGGAAAACCGGGAACTGTTTTTGCCGTGTGGAGGCGGTCCAAACCCCGGACGGATTTTGACGTCCAATGTCGCTAAATGGGACTCGACCCGAATGTGTGACCCCACCATTGGATTCCTCGTTCGGTGAGCAATCGATTGGTGGGGTAGCACGTTCGGCCCGAGTCCCATCTAGCGATGCTGGAGCTCCAAACGCGTCAAGACACTCTCAGCCTTTAACTGCCTATTTCTCATTTGCAGACGCATTTCTGTAAGCAACCATAATACTTCTTAAGTATTTATAATTTTATTTGTAATTTATTTAAGAAACAAATATGTCTGTACAGTAATAAGCAATTCCTAAGCAATACGTAGAAAAAGTTCTAAGTATTGTGGTTGCTTACAGGAATGGGTCTGCTAATGAGAAAAAAACAGTAAAAGGCTGAGAGTGGAGTTTTGGCGCCCGCGTCTTCTGGCCCACTGTGGGACGGTCGGAAAACCCGTGTGCTGCATAGCCCACTGACGATTACAAGGGTTTTGATGTGTGCGTGCTGACCAGTGTCTCGAACGACGTGTTCTTGCAGAAATACCTCCGAGAAATGTTCAGAACGATCAACGAGGACCAGGTGAAGGTGCTGGGCTACACTATGTGGTCTTTCTTGGACGACTTGGAGTGGTCCGCGGGCTTGATGGGGTGAGTTTAGCTTTTACTAAGTGTAGCTGTTGTTTGACTGATTGATTCATTGGTCATTGCTGAGCGAAGCGAAGCACCCTGTTGGGAACTTTGAACGGTCGATTGTCCGCCCCCCCCCCCATCCCTTTAGTTTACTAGAGGTATCTTCCTCTTTGTCTTTATACTATATTCATATGCGTATACATAGTCCGAGCTATATAGGCCGAGCTACATAGTCCGTGCTAAATTAGCCGAGCTAAATAGGACCAGATCCATAGGTAAAACTCCGAGCTCCATAGTCCGAGCTCTAAAGTCCGAACTCCACAGTCCGAGCTCCATAGTCCAAGCTCTATAGACCAAGCACCATAATCCGGCTCCACAATCAAAAAGTCCATCCCTTTGGGAGATTTTGAATAAACGATTGGTCCCCCCCCCCCGGATACCTTAAGATCTGTCGCGAATAGCATAAGATCTGTCGCAAGCCCGTTAGGTTTGGTTAGGATAGGTAGGACTATTTAGTTTTAGAGATCTGTTGCGGCGTGCAGCTTAAGATCCGTCGCGAGTAGCGTAAAATCTGTCGCGAATAGCGTAAGATCTGTCGCGAGCCCGTTACGTTTCGTTAGGATAGGTTGGACCATAATTTACTTTTTAGATCCTCCCGTCGGTCGCCACGGCCGCCCTCCCCTCCTTCCCCGCCCCTGCCGCTCGGTACTTAACCCAGCTCTTTTGCATGCGCAGATCCAGGGGGTGGGGGGGCAAAAGGACAATTGCTCCCCCGCCCCCTTGACCCCTAGATAACCGCCTGAAAAGTAAACAAAAAGCAACACTTTGCCCCTGTAAATAGGCAATAGACATTTTTCTGCAGTGAGGGTTGCCTACCTATCAGGGGGCTCCGTAGGTGCTTTTTTTCGGTTAACACACGATTGAATCTATTAAAATGGCGGTGAACGTAAATTGTTTGCGAGCGAAGCGAGCTCAGAAAATTTGCGGGTCTTGAGGTTATTTGGCGGTAACGTTGGGTGCGAGTGAAGCGAGCTGAGAAAGTTTGCGATTTTAAAGGGTAAGGGTGGTTAACATAATTTAATATGTTTGCGAGCGAAGCGAGCAGAGAAAATTTGCAGGTCTGAGGGTTATCTAGGATGGTCAGCGTTTGTCTGCGAGCTGAGAAAATTTGTGGTTCTTAGGGCTACACGGTGAAAACGGTCCCCGGTTTTCCCAGGAAGCCAGTAGAAAAGACATAGGAATTTCCAGGGAGTTCCTGGGAAAACCAAGAACCTTTTTTAACGGGTAGTTGGTAAATGTAACTCGTTTGCGAGCGAAGCGAGCTGAGGAAATTTGCAGTTTTTGGGGATATCTATGACCCTTTTTAACGATATACTCGCGCATTTCTGTGTCTACATTGATTGCATTCAGCCACCTTTTCCAGATTTCTTGCCCCCCCTCCCCCCCGGCAGCTACGGCCCTGAGGCCGGAGGCCTTCCCCTGGCTAGTTAATTCATTAAGGACTGATGCATTGATTTCTTGATTCACCGATTGATTGATCCGTTTATTCACTGATGTGGATTATTGATACATGGATTCATAAATCAACCCCTCCTACGAAAACCGAGTGTACTCACCCGGGCGCTAGGAGACCGTCCGAACTCGACGGGGCGCTAAAAAACTGTACTTACTCGCCCTGGCGCTACGGAGACTCTCTTAATTTGTCAGGATTTGTGTATTTGTTAACATAGTCTCCCAGCGCCCGGGTGAGAAGTAAGGATGGTTTTCTTAGCAGGGGTCGAAATTGATCCGTTCATTCGTGCATTTATAGGTGGTTCATTCGTTGATTCATTACACTGGTGTAAATTTTATCAGAACTTTCTGATTGATTTTCTGATTTCTGAATGCCAATCAGAAATATCCTGATTTATTTCCTGATTTTTGATTGTCATTCAGAAAAATCCTGATTGACTACCGACTATCAGAAAATTCCTGACTTCTGATATCCTGATATCTGATTTCTGATAGCCAATCAGAACTTTTCTGATTGGTTTTCTGATTTCTGAAAGTCAATCAGAATTATTTTGAGTTCTGATTCCCACTCGGGAAATCTCTGATTGGTTTTCTGATTTCTGATTGCCATTCAGGAATCAGAAAGGAACATCAGGAAATCCTGATGTGGGCAAAATACAGAGGCCTATAAAATGGAAAGTTTTCATTATTTCGGCTTCAAATTTGGTATATGGCATGTTCAGCAAAATTGACTAGGGCCATTTTAATTTCAAAGACATCGGTTCATTTTTACTGGCATGTAGGGGCCTGATCACGAGCTATCAAAAATCTGACTTAAGATTTGGATCGGACTCAGTTTTTACCCCCCCAGAGAAGTTTGCACCGATTTTGTATGTGCCCCGGCTTGGCCATGTCACCGAGTTAAAATTTGTCTTACCAATCAGAACTATCCACTCTGAAAAAACACAATCAGAACCAGTCAATCAGAAAAAGCACCAATCAGAAATCGCCAATCAGAGGTGCGCGAAAATATATCTGGATTTTCCAATCAGAAATCCGCGAATTTAGATCAGGATTTTAACATCAGAAATATCCTGATTGACTATTCCTGATTGAAATCCTGATGAAATTTACACCAGTGTAGTTTATTGATTGATTGATTTATTGATTGATGGATTGATTAGTCGATTAATTGTTTTTTTTTATTGATTCATTGGTTTATTAGCTGACTGCTTCGTTTATTCATTGGTTTATAAACCAATGAATAATTGATTGATAAATTGGTTGATTGACTGATCGATTGCCACGCGAGTGTAACGGTGTTCCTCCCGATGTGCAGACGGCGTTTCGGCATCGTGCACGTGGATTACGAGACCGGCTCGCTGAATAGGACGAAGAAAGCGTCCGCCGCCTTCTTCCAACAGCTCATGGAGGAGCGCGTGGTGCCGCTGGTGGAGTCGCCCAGCAGCAGCAGCAGCACCCGTGTCTCCGCCTCCTTCCTCCTGGTCCTCGGGTTGGTCTCCGCGATCATTCGCAGACTCTCCTGAAAAACAGGCATGGCAATGCCGGCTCGAAAAAGACGAAAAAGCGAGGAAAAAAACTACAAAACACAAAACGTACTTGCAAAAAAAAATAAAATCATACACTCTCAGACTCGTATTGACTTTTTTCTCTTAATTATTGACTTTTTATCCTTTGCTTACTTAGTTTTTTAAACAGCAATAAAATGTAGTATTTCCTTTGTAACCATGTACAATATTGTTCACTATAAGGACTAAATTGTCATCAATTAATGACTTTTTTTGAAGTCAATTGCGTATTGACTCTTTGTCAATAGCAAACTGACTTTAAGTCAATATAATGAACAAAATCTTACATAGATATTGAGGAAATAGTACGTTTTATTGCTGTTTAAAAAACTCTTTACCAAAGGATAAAAAGTCAATAACAGTCTGAGAGTGTAAAACTAATTAAAAGCCCTACTCTGTCAGAAATTTTGTTGTTAATTAACAACAAATCTATTGCTAATTTTTTTTCTGACAACACTTGTTTTTTAACGACAGCAGTCGTTTACGAACAGAGAATGTTGTTGATGAATGACAGTTGGGTCATTCTAAAACAACTTACTTGCTGGAAGACAACTTTTCCGTCGTTTCAGTTTTAAACAAAGATGTTGTAGGAAAACGACCATGTTGTTGACAGTTTTGTTGTTTTCGAACAATCGTTACGGACAAATAAACACCTCATTGTGTGAATTATTTTATAAGTCTGGCGGAGAAACCTAGTCAACATTTCAACAATTTTAGGTATTGGGATGGACTGTCAAAAAAAAAACAAACAGCTAGTCCTGCACTGCACCCAAAACTAAAGTAAAGGTTTTTCTTGGATTGCTCTCTGAACGAGGAATCCATTGGTCAGGTCACGTTCGATTACAGTCCTGCTTTGCGACTCAGGACTCAAGGGCTCAAAACGCATCTGGAGAAAAACAAGGGCCAATCAGCAGTTCTCAAAGAACATCAGATTTTGAACAAAAAAGTCTTTTTGCAAACCTATAGCAGACAAAACCCATTTGGCAATGGGTTCTAACCCATGTAGAAGGGTTGAAGCCCATTTGGAATGGGTTGTGACCCGTTGAGAATGGGTTAAGACCCGTTTGGAACGGTTAAGACCAGTGGTGCCGTCTAAAATAAATTATAGGTCATACGGTCATACACTGACCAGTTGCCTACCTCCCAGGCGTTCGAAAGAAACACGCATATTTTGGCACTTCTTTATTTACAACCATTTTTGGTAAATGTACAGCAAGCCTTGTTTTCCTTCTCGCTTTGGTCCTTGGCTACGAAATGCTGTAGTATGGTTAGCATGGCACTTTTCGGCTGGTCCGCCGGGCGTATATCGCCATTTCAGCGAGGTGATACGCGTATACCTGCGTATGACCTCCAAAAAATTATAGGTTATACGGTACCTTTGATTTTAATTATAGGTCATACGGCGTATGACCGCGTATACCCTAAACGGCACCACTGGTTAAGACCCATTGGGAATGGGTCGTGACCCTTCGGGCATGGGTCGTGACCCATTAGGAATGGGTGGTGACCCATTGGAGATGGGTCGAGACCCATTGAAGATGGGTTGGGACCCATTGAGACCCAGCTTTTTGGGTTCGGTCAAGGATCACCTGCGAGGTAGGCAAAAATGTGGTGCAATTAGGTAGGCAAACCCGCTACACACCTGTTAAGGGTAATTTGTAAACTACTGCAGCTAGGTCAAATTCGACACCACCATTGTTTTCAGCGCTGAAAGTTTGGTTTGTCACGTCCATCTGTGTCAGACTAATCTTCTTTGTAAAAGAAATAAAATAAAGTCCAGTCTCAGACCCGTATTGTCTTTTTATCTCTTGCCAAAAAGTTTTTTGTGCAAACGTAATATGTACTGTTTTCTCTTTAGCTTTGCACGTTTTTGTCCATTATATAGGGTATTTAGTCCATTAAACCTATTTTTTTGTCAATTACAATGTACTTTTTGATTTCTACATGAACTATTGACAATTTCATCTTGAAAACGATCAAAATTGTGCATAGCTAAAGAGAAAATAGTACAATTTACGTTTGCTCAAAAAGGTCCATAAGCAAGAGACATAAAAGGTCATATGGGACTGAGAGTGAGTTTGGACACTTTGCGATGGGTCAGACCCATTATGGATGGAACTATTTAAATGGGTACTTTTCTTACACCCATTACATTGGTTGGACCCATAAGTATGGGTTGGACCCAATTGAATGGGAGCATGAAAAGTGCCCATTTAAATGGGTTCAGCAAATGGGTTTTGTCTGCTATGAGAATTGCTGTCAGATGCACCGATCAATGATATCTCTATGGATTGAATGTTTTCCATCGATTTTCCATGTGTCATGGTTGCGAGCACTGCAGTGCCCAAACCATCTGAATCCCGCCCCAATATCAAGCCGTGCTATTCAGGTGGTAGTATGAGCTACGATTTCCCGCATAGAGTGGGCTGAGTTTGTATTCCGGGATAGGCAGAAAACTTTAAGTTCGTAAAGCGAGAAAAACTGGCAAATTTCACCTTTTAGTGCATTTTTAACAGTGGTGGACTGCTCTGAGGCCAATTCTCCGCACAGTTCGGATTGCCCACTCAATTTCACATGTGAGTTCGAATTTTCATCACCCTGAACCCTGAAGAACCGAGGTAACTGCAGGAAAAAGGGTAATTTTTTCCGTTAATTTATTGCCAGTATTTTCCGTGCTTTGAGACAGACCCAGGATTCTCCGTGATTTGAGACCCAAAATTTTCCGTGATTTGCGATCTAGTCTTTTTCCCTTGTTTGAAAGACAGAGATTTCTGTACCATTTGAGATAGAATGAAGGCTTTGGCTGTGAACTTAAATGACAGTCTACACCGTACCCTAAGAGGGTGTTTTCCAAAGCTAAAGCCGTCATTCGTTTTCACAGTGTACGGAAACCTCTGTCTTTCAAACGACGAAAAGAGACTGGATCGCAAGTCACGGAAAATCCTGGCATATTTTCTGAAAAATTCAGTGAAAATATGCAATTGGCTCGAAAACAACGAAAGAATGAAAGCCAAAATCTTTGATTGCTCACAGTTTCTATAATCATTGACATAGAGAGCTGAAATTTTGTGAGGTCGTGAACCTATCAGTGGGTAACATTAGAGCAAAAAATGAGCGAAATCTGCAATGGTCCATTTTGGGCACTGCTGATTGGCTCTGGATTGTCCCATCTAGAGTATTGGCTACATGCGCGGATCTTGTGGCCCACTGTGTAGCGCTACACTGTTCGGAATCGGTGTGCAGGCGCACGCTGTACAGCGCGTTCGAATCAAAATTGTCTTTTACTGCAGCTAGAAGAGCTCCAACAATGGTATATACGTTGTTTTAGAACGTGGCCATTTGGATCGACCGGTCGGTCGGTGATTGTTGGCCAAAGTGTCCCACGCGCCTGCGCGAAGGCGTTGTTGGTTTCAAAAGTGCCAACCTCAAATGTTCGTTACTCTTTGAATCGGAGTGAAATAGAACATTTAACTGCGTGCCTGTGCACATTCATCCGAGAATAAACATTCCCTAATGTAGTTTGAGTGTGACTTGAAGTCCCTTTTCGAAAACAATTGGCGTGTAGCTGCCCCTTCTAGAGATGTTTGATGGTACTTCTGAATAAGACGAAACTATCTAGACACGGCGGTGGTGCACTTTTCTAACCTCAAAGTATTTAAAACTTTGTGAAATGAATTATCTTACTGCACGCTTCTGTGAATAACTTGACCTTCATGTATTATGAAACTGTCATAAATGCCTATTTTTGACACAAATTAATACGCAGCTGGTCTTGTACGTAAGTTTTTGTATTATTGGTAATGGTCTACCAAACATAAACAGAACTCCACTCAACGCAGTCCTCGCCTCCGCTATATTTGTTAAACCAGAACATAAATGTGACATTAACTTCGTGGCTACCAGGATTTCGTGAAATCGTATTTTTTTTTATTTGGTAGGCCAAGTTCAGGTCGATTAGAAATCCGAATATTTTCATTCATTTTTTAAAATTTAATTCTTTTATTAGGTAGGTCAAGTTTAGGTCGGTCAGAAATGCGAATATTTTTATTCATTTTTTTTATTTAATGTTTTTATTGAGGTCGGTCAAAAATAGGAAGGTCTAGTTTTTGTTGGTCAACTTGTTGGGAGATGAGCAATTTCTCATACATGGAGAATAACACTCTCATAGGTTAAGCGGCAACTATGTACTGTATGTACTCTGATATGGCAACTATGTATATATATGCTGGAGAAGCGGTGGCTTCCGCTTCCAGAACTTACTGTCTTCCAGGACATGTACTGTACCGGGTGTGAGAACAAGTAAAATTAAAATCAAAGTGCATCGAAGAACTGAGTTCCGTTATTCCCCAAAATACCTGATATTACAACAGGTTATAGGCCCAGGAGCTTCATACTGCGCTAAGTGAAGAGTTTTGTTGAACTATGAGTGCGTGAACTGTTGAAAACTGTGTGACACGTGAGATAGTGAAGAAAGTGAGGTTAGGGTGTGTGTTTGTTTGAGTGCATTTGTTAAGACTTAGCTCAGGCAACAAAGTAAGACCTGCTTCTAAGCACCGAAGTATAAAGACTTAGTACAGGCGATTGGTAAGACCTGTGCCTAAGCGCTGAGTTCATGTAAGACTTAGTTCAGGCAACTGATAAGACCTGCTTTTAAGCGTTGGTAAGACTTGGGTCGTGCAGTGAAAAACATAAGACGCGCTCCCAAGCAAATAGGCAAAAAGTAAAAAATGGAGGCCTCTCTTCAGGAGCTACTGATGTTCAATGGAGAGGGGTACGTTGATTGGAGCTGCCGAATGAAGGGGTTCCTTAAAAGCAAGGACTTGGCTATTTTCATCGAGAAAAGCCTTTCAGTGTTGATCGGTGAGCATGCTGTGCTTCCAGACGACAGCAATGCCACCAAGAAGAGGAAGGAGGAGGAAATTAAGGACATAAGAAAGAAAGAGGGCATGTGTGCCGGTGAGCTGACCATGAGGATGGGAAAAAGTGCCTTCGAGCTAGTGAAAGGGTTGGATGAAGCCAAGGTGATCTGGGACACTCTACAGGAGAGGTACAAACGAGTCAGTGCCGGGACTCGTCTGCTCCTGTCCAAGAAGTACCACTTGTTGAAGTACAGGCCGCAAGGAACATCTTTCAACGACTACGTTACAAGATTCGACTCATTAGTGCGGGAGCTGAGGGAAGCAGGATCTGAAATGTCGGAGTTCGATGTGGTGACGAGATTCATCTGGACGCTTCCCCAGGAGTATGAGGGGGTAATCACCTCCCTCCGGACGGTGGACAGCGACAGACTCACTCTGTCGTACGTGAGGGGTTTGATCGAAGAGTTTGAATTGACGCGGCAGGCGTGGGGAGTGAAGAGAAGTGGGGGTGGTGGAAAATCTGCACCTCCAAGCACGGCGTTCACGGCGGCCCGGCCTCGCCCGTACGACTCCAACCGGTCATGCAACAACTACGGCAGGCCTAACCACATCTGGAGGGACTGCTGGCGTTTCGGCGGTGGAGCCTACAAAGGGGTTGAGACTTCACGCGGCGGCCATCATCAACACTCAACCGGGCGCGGCGGAGCTCCAACTCGTGGCGGACGTGATGGCGGCGCCTCCCAGTCCCAGTTGCAACATGGCGGCCCTTCCCGCGGCGGCGGACACTTCCGGGGAGGATATCGAGGTGGCAGTGGCGCAGCTCGGGGGAGTCAGCGCGGCCGTGGCTTTCAAGGAGGCCGTGGATTCCAAGGGGGCCGTGGCGGAGGCAGCGCTGCGGTGGCCGACTCTGGCAATAACATGGCCATGGTCGCAGCAGAAGACGAGGAGGTTGTTTACAGTTTGTGTCATGACAGTGCACTGTTAAAAATGATCGTTAATTTACGACATTTTGGAGAACAATTGTGTCGTTTGTAAACGATACATTTTGTTACGACCTAAGTCGTAAATATACGACATATTTGTCGCTAATTTTTATAGCGAGACGTGTCGTTTTTAAAACAAACTAAGTCGGAAATTTACGACTTGATTGTAAGTTTACGAACGATCGTAATTTTTTATAAGAATATGTCGGACAGTCATGACTTAAGTCGTACATTTCTGACTTCGGTCGGGCAGTTACGACTTTTGTCGAAAAATTACGAAACAAATAGTAAATGAACGACACAAATCGTAAATAAGTGAGCAAAATTGTAACGTTTCACCAACTTTTCGGGGATTTCTGATTTTAAAGTATTACGACATTGTCGTAGAGAAATTATTTTTGAGTCGTTCACTTACGACGAAATAGTTAAAGAACGACTTCCGTCGCTATAAAAATTAGCGACTTTTTTGTCGCTAATTTACGACAAAATTTCTGACAGTGTGGTGTTCCGTCAGAGGTATCCGAAATCATTACGATTGAAAATGTGTCAGACGAAGCAATGTTGTCACTTAATAATGAAATTGGTCCTAAGATTGTTTTCGTTTTGGATTCAGGTGCCTCACGACATTTAATCAAGTCAGATGCGCCAGTCTCGGAGGTCGAGAGGTTAAGTGTACCGGTTTTGATTCGAGTGGCTAAGTCCAATATTTGCCTGTATTCACATAAAAAGGGGAAAGTTAAGTGTGCTGTGACTGTTAATGGTGTTGTTTCTAAATTTAACATTGAAGCTTTGATTGTACCCAATCTCTCTCATAACTTACTGTCAATTTCCACTCTAGACAAGAAAGGATACAAAGTCACATTCTTTAATGGTGCAAGTTATATTTCCTTGGATGGATCTCTGGTGGCTAGGGGTGTAATAAGTGCCAACCTGTACAATCTAACTCTAAGTGTACTAGGTCTTCCAGATGTATCTTTACTTGCAGGTACTGCAGAGATTTGGCACAAGCGCCTTGGTCATCTAGGGAAGCAAAATTTAAATTTAGTGCAGAAGATTGTTGATGGCATTGATAAATTTGAATGTAATAATATTAATAGTTTGTATGATGTATGTGTTGAAGGCAAGCAGACCAGAAAACCGTTTCCAGGAACTCGCCCAAGGACCACCAGGCCACTCGAAAGAGTCCATAGTGATTTATGTGGCCCTATTGGACCTACAGCGTACAATGGTGTTAAGTATATTTTTACCCTCATAGATGACTTCACTCATTTTACAGTGGTCTACGGTCTTAAGACTAAAACTATGTCAGAAATTCTTGGGTTTATAAAACATTATGAAGCAGCAGTGACGGTAAGATTTCCACGCAAGATCTGTAAGTTCAGATGTGACAATGGCTCTGAGTATGTTAATGAGGCAGTAAAAGATTTCTTTGCAGAAAAGGGGATTGAGTTTGAGTTGACTGTCCCAGGTCACCCAGAAAACAATGGCGTAGCTGAACGTTTAAATAGAACTCTGTTAGAAAAGGCCAGGTGTATGCTGTTGGGGTGTAGCCTTCGTAAAAGTTTTTGGATAGAAGCTATTCAAACTGCAACTTATTTACTAAATAGATCACCTACCCGGGGCCTAGATCAAGACAAGGTGCCAGCTGAGCTGTGGTATGGTAGAAAACCAGATCTGTCAAAATTAAAGTTGTTTGGCTGTGTCGCTTTTGTGTGTAAGACAAAAGAGCAGCTGAAGGGTAAGTTTGATTCAAGGAGTAAGAAGTGTTTGATGCTTGGATATTGTGATAATGGGTATAGGTTATGGTCAATTGAAGATAGAAGAGTGATTACTGCAAGGGATGTTATCTTTGATGAGTCCAGGAGTAAGTTTGTGGAACAAGATGATTGGGTGTACCATCCCGTAACAGGAGAGGGGGATATGGATTTAGAAAATGAAGAAGAAGGAGAAGAACCACCGGTAAATGCCTTGCCAGAACCAGGAGGGGATGCCAATGAACCTTTTCTTGAGCTCGAAGAATTTGATGAACCACAGAACGACCAGGAAGGTGAGACGAGACGGAGCACCAGGGTAAGGATAAGGCCAAGGTACTTAGAGGATTATGCAACTCTAGCAAAGGTGGCAGTAGCTGTTGACCGTGAGTTTGATCCAGAGGGAGATGAGGAAGATGATTATTGTTTTATTAGTTCTGAAGAGTGCGGCACGCTTGGGGATGTTCCAGAGAGTTACAGCGATATTCAGACTAGGGGGGACAAGGCAGTTTGGCTAGGAGCAGTGCAGGAAGAATTACAAGCACTAGAAGAAAATAAAACTTGGACTTTGGTTAAACTTCCTTTAGGGAAGGTTCCTATCAGCTGTAAGTGGGTTAAGCAGGACTTATTAGGTAATATAAATAGGTACAAAGCACGCCTTGTTATAAAAGGGTGTTCTCAAAGACCTGGGATAGACTACACTGAAATTTATGCCCCTGTGGCCCATCTGTCCACTGTTCGAGTATTTTTGTGTCTAGCAAGGAACAATATGCATGTCAGTCAATTGGACGTCAAATGTGCCTTTTTGAACGGAGACTTAAGGGAAGAAATTTACATGTGGGCCCCAGAGGGACTGAATGTGGAAGGAGACACTGTGTGCAAACTAAATAAAACCCTTTACGGACTCAAACAGGCACCAATGGAGTGGAATGCTAAATTTAACAAGTGCTTGAACTCGCTTGGTTTCCTTCAGTGTCAGGCAGACCAGTGTATGTATATATTAAGACGAGACAATGTAACTATTTACCTGATTTTATATGTTGATGATATCTTGATTTCCAGCAATTGTATTGATAGTCTAAATAGAATTAAGGGAGATTTAATGAACGCTTTCAAAATGAGAGATCTGGGCAACGTATCTTACTTTCTAGGAATTAAAATTCATAGAACTGCAGACGGAATGTTTTTAAGCCAAGAAAATTATATTCAAAAGGTACTGAGTAAGTTTAAGAAGGACCGAGTTGCTCCTGTAAATACCCCGCTAGTAACGAATCCTTGCTTTTCAATTGGAGACAAGGAGTGTATTGTAAGCAGTAAGCCCTACAGGAGTGCAATAGGGAGTCTGATGTATGCCTGTATGTCAACCAGGCCAGACATATGTACCGCGGTAAATATTTTTAGCCAATATCAAACCACTGCCACCGAGGATCACTGGATTGGTGTTAAAAGGATTTTTAGATATCTCCAGGGAACGCGACTGTGGGGTCTCTGGTACAGAGGCATTTCAGACAAACCATTAGAACTATATGTTGATGCAGATTTTGCAAATGAACCGGGTAGAAAATCTGTTTCAGGATTTATAATTACAATGTTTGGAGACCCTGTGTTGTGGGGGACTCGAAAGCAGACATCAGTGGCACTTTCGTTAACTGAGGCTGAGTTTGTGGCCCTGGCGACAGGGGTGGCTGAACTGTTGTGGGTGAAGTCGCTGTTGTCTGAGTTGTGTATTCCTACAGTGAGGTCCATTCCTGTGTACGAAGACAACCAGCCTTGCATTAGTGCACTTCACAACTGGGATGTAAAGCGACTTAAACACATCGACATCAAGTATAATTTTGTGAAGGATCTCTGTAAAAACAAAATTATTAATGTTCAGTATATGCCTACCGCAGACCAAAAGGCCGACATCATGACAAAAGGGTTGCCCTATGAATCTTTCTCCAAACATAGAGAAGGCATAGGAATGAGTAATTGCTCTAGTAAATAAAATGAAATAAAAAGTTTTTAAAGTTGTGTATGTATGTAGAAATTAAGGAGGGGTGTTGGGAGATGAGCAATTTCTCATACATGGAGAATAACACTCTCATAGGTTAAGCGGCAACTATGTACTGTATGTACTCTGATATGGCAACTATGTATATATATGCTGGAGAAGCGGTGGCTTCCGCTTCCAGAACTTACTGTCTTCCAGGACATGTACTGTACCGGGTGTGTGAACAAGTAAAATTAAAATCAAAGTGCATCGAAGAACTGAGTTCCGTTATTCCCCAAAATACCTGATATTACAACACAACTTTAGGTAGGTCAAATGATATAGACCCTCATAAAATGAATATATTGATGCGTAGTATTTTACGTAGCTTACGTCCGTATCTGTGCATGCACAATTATGCATAAGTGGTCCACAAGAGTCAAGCGTGTAGTTGCTTCGATTTGCTTACTCGAACGCTGAAGGTATAACGCTAAAAGGACTAACAGCGCACTATCATCCGTCAAGAGACATTTTATTAATATTCGACATTTGTGCGCATTAGGAGGATTTCGTAAGACAAAATTGATAATAAAGTTAATAAAACAAATAAAAATGTCAATGAGCTCATTGATGTGCTCAAACGTCAATACGTTATTAACGAAAAACTCAGTGTGAGCCTGAGAGTGCGCTAATGATGTGTGTCCAGGAGGCGCTGTCACGCGCGACACGCTCTGCCCGCATGTGGTACCGGGGCATGAAAGTGTACGCCGGCCTGGCCTGCGTGTCCGTGACGCTGCCGCACGCCGCCACCCTCAAGCCGGTGCCGGCCGTATGGCCCACTGCGAGTGGCCTGGCCGAACCCTTGCTGGCGCTCGCCTTCACCGTCGTCAGCATCCAGTGCTGCATCGGCTACTCCGAGTTCCTCAGCCTCCAGCTGGTCGCCTCCATCTCCAGCACTGGGCTGTACCGCGTCCTGGGCGTTCGCTTCTCTCAGGCAGCGGGGCAGGTTCGTCACGCTACGCGCCGCCGCACAGTCGGCCAGAAGACCGGCGCAGGCGGCCAAAATTGTAGACGCGTTTTGAACTCCAGAGTCGGTGAACAGCACTTGAACCGAACCTGTTACCACGCCAATGGATGCCTCGTTTGGAGAGCAATCCATTAGCGGGGTCAAACTTTCGGTTCGAGCCCCATTAAGCGACTTTGGAGCTCAAAACCCGACCGGGATGTTCATCGCCTCACCGGTCTTCTGACCCACCGAGCAGCGCCGGTCAAGGGTGTGAACCAAGCAAGCGTGGATTGTTGGAACTGGACCAGCATCGCGAAGCTTGTCACGACAAGACACGGTCTGACCTACGCATTTACCTTGAAATATTTGTCATATGAGGTTAACATCGTTTCCCATGTTCGCGAAGAAGCTGATGACGGCAAGATAATATCTTTTGAAAGGGACACGGGACCCTTCAAAATGAAGTCTCGGGCACCCTTTTATAGTCGTCGCCGACTTTGGTTCTTCACTCGGCAAATTACAGCGGGCCAGAAGACGGTTGAAGGCAGTCCAACACTAGTGTACACTTAGTAGACATAAGTGCTCTAAGTGTGACTCAGTGACTGCGCCGGTGTCTACACTGTCAAACCAAGTGTGGACAACTCCACACTTCGTGGTGTGGAGTAAAGTCCCCACACTTGCATATGCAGAGTTTGTAGTCTCCACCTTCAACACTCTCAGACTGTTATTGACTTTTTATCCTTTGGTAAAGAGTTTTTTAAACAGCAATAAAACGTACTATTTCCTCAATATCTATGTAAGATTTTGTTCATTATATTGACTTAAAGTCAGTTTGCTATTGACAAAGAGTCAATACGCAATTGACTTCAAAAAAAGTCATTAATTGATGACAATTTAGTCCTTATAGTGAACAATATTGTACATGGTTACAAAGGAAATACTACATTTTATTGCTGTTTAAAAAACTAAGTTAGCAAAGGATAAAAAGTCAATAATTAAGAGAAAAAAGTCAATACGAGTCTGAGAGTGAAGTGCGGAGTAGCTCACGGAGCCCGCAAAGACTGCATTTCCAAATGTGGGGACTGAAAATTCCACACCTTCGCGTTTCAAGTGTGGAGTCGTTCACGTACGGTTTCACAGTGTATCTGTTGGTCTTCAGGACGTCAAGCTCAGGGAAGCAGCACGACTGCACGGCGAACTGAATACAGCCGTGGTGCAGCTGGGTCACCTCTTCGCACCGTACCTGCCGTACTACTTGTTCCCCCCACTAGGGGGCACGGCACTCGCCACCTGTGGCGTCCTCTACGGCACTTTCTCCAGCAACTTTATGTCGCTGGTGCCGCAGATTTTCATCATCTTCATGCCACTTTGCTTGCACGGTGAGGGAAGTCTGTGCCTAGGCAGCGATAGCAAAAGGACTTAATACTTTAGAAAATTTGTTTTTTCTCGAAGCTCATGGCGAGGGGTCCATTCAAAAGATCTTATCTTACCGTTTCCGTATAAAAGATCTGATGTGGTCGTTTCCGTACAAAGAATCTTAGGTATATTATACGCAAGCAAATTTCGTTAAGTTTGATTAGTTTTTGTCGATAATTTTATACGAGGATCATGATGAAGAATTAAAAGAAACCAGCGGCGTTTGTATAAATATGTTTTTAAAACTCTCTTATCTGTCCCAAACGTTCAAACTTAACAAAATTCGATTGCGTTTAAGATAAAATGCTACATACGGAAACCGCCCGGAAAGAGCTTTTATACGGAAACGATAGGATAACATCGTTTGAATTAGGACCTCTCGGTGGGTGCCCATGCGGAATCGTTACCATCTCAAATGTTACAAGGTAAGTGTACGCCAGACCGTGTCTTGTATCAGGCTTCGCGACGCTGCGCCAGTTTCGACAATCCACGCCTGGCGTTGCACCTACCTTGGCCTGCGGCGCTTCCTTCGGTCGAAGTATATTATATTAGAATATTCTAGTCGAAGTAGCCCCTACATGGTTGACACTTTGGTGAAGGGTCATAATGGATTTCATTTTCGTCATCAGCACCTTCCAAACCATGCGAAACCATGTAAAAATGTCTCTGTAATGAAAATTCACAAAAAAGTTGCACTTTTTCTGCCGTTTATTTAGTGTTTTTATGTTGGTATGACTGAATGGATGGCGATATAGAAAGCTGCGTTTTTGCGTGTGGCGAGCCAAGGACATACCTAATAACCCTGTAAAATCTCAGCCAGATCGGCCGAGCCGTTCAGGAGGAGTAGTAGTGCGGACACACACGCACACAGACAGCCAGCCAGACAGGAAAAGTTTTTCAAACCCCAGTGGAGTAACTGGCTTCGCTAATCGCTCAGCCAATAAACGTCACATTAAAAAAAAATAATTATGTCAATTCAGATTTATCCTTAGTCCAGCGACCGTAACTTCACTTTCTATTGTGGCAGGAGAGCATCTTAAGTCAATGGGAAACCTAATAACTTATCATGCACGTGAACATTATGTATGACACTAAATAACATAAAATCACAAGGGAAAGTGCACAATATTGATGTGGGCGGTCATAGGGTGTGAAAAGTAAAATTTGCGAAAAACTGATTGAAATACCTCTCTCGTGGCAGTTCGCTCCACTGTAATTACGCCAGATATCATCCACGGTAAATTTTTAAATAAATCGCCACCCTCATCACTTGTTCTTCGATGATGAACCCTGTTAAGTAAAGAACGAGTCTCCACCTCGGTCTCCACTCTCAGACTCGTATCGACTTTTTTCTCTCAATTATTGACTTTTCATCCTTTGCTTACTTAGTCTTTTAAACAGCAATAATATGTAGCATTTCCTCTGTGACCATGTACAATATTGTTCACTATAAAGACTAAAATGTCATCATTTAAGGACTATTTTTGAAGTCAATTGCGTATTGACTCTTTGTCAATAGCAAAGTGACTTTAAGTCAATATAACGAGCAAAATCTTACATAGATATTGAGGAAACAGTACGTTTTATTGCTGTTTAAAAAACTCTTTACCAAAGGTTAAAAAGTCTATTACAGTCTGAGAGTGTGCTTCCCTTAATATCAATTTAAATTGGTGTTACTCATTTTGTCTTTCTTTGCCTCCTGTTTTTACAGTATAGTATACACTAATGTGCATTTCTAATGTAACTGAGTGTTTTAGGTGACGCGCTGCGGATGTCCAGTGGGGCTTGGATGTCCGAGAGCGCGTACGGCGGCGACTGGCTGGAGAGCACTCCACGGCAGCGGCGTATGCTGGTGCTGCCCATGGTGCGCAGCAGCCGGCCCATGGCAGTGTCAGTCAGGGCATTCGGCACACTGGATCGAGAGGCGTGCCTCTCCGTGCTCGAGACGTGGTTCAGCTTCCTGCAGACTCTCTCTAACCTCTCCAACGTCATGTAGTGTTCAAAAACTCGAGCCGATTTAAAAAAGAGGAATATTCAGATTAATACAATGAAACCAAGCAGTTAAAAAAAGAAAAGCAAAAAAAAAACGCACGTCCTGACACTGTTGACCATTGCCACAAACAAACCAAGAGCTGCACTCTCGAAGTCGGTTGGACTTCCAACCATCTCGCGTTCAACTGACTTCGACAGTGCCACCAACTGGTACCTGACCTTGAGTAACCAATACTATAAACTCGGCATTCAATTTTTCTTCTGTTTGCCTCCAAATTTCTCTCAAATGCAAAAACAACACTTCAGAAACAAGTTATTATTTTTTTCATTTGGTTTTCACTTTCAAGAATAAAAAGTTAATTCCTTTCACTGCTCCATAAAAATGTTTCTTATAATTAAAGTGGATTTAAAAAAAAAAAAAAAACAATGGATAAGCCAGGCATGACCGATCATAGAGAAGAATGTCAAGGATGGTCAACAACATTACCCACACTGGGAGAAAAAGGTACAGAAAAAGTACGGAACATAGTCTGGTCAACAATTTGCCTGAACCTGCCAACTCCGGAAATAGACCATTCTAGTCGTGGCCGAGTGAAGAACAAGAAGAATAACAAAAGTGTAGTTTTTGCACTTTTACTTCAAATATTTAAGTTCCTTTTCTTGGCAGAAGTTAATAAAAATATTTTCTAGTAACTGCAACATATTTTAAGCGAATATACGCTCCTTAAATACCCTAAATGGGGTGTTTTGTGATTCCTCTCGTTCTTCACTAAGCCACGTCTAGAATGGTCTATTATTTTGTACTTTTTTCCGTAACTGTTTACATGAGTTCATTTGGAACAAGGAACGTTTCGTACTTTTTCCCGTACTTCCGCATTCTTCTGTACATTGCCCGTACAAAAGTACGAATTTTTTTACCTTGCACTTGTGGTTTATATTTCCCAACTACGATTCCTTTTGGGACTAGAGAACGGCACAGCGCCAGGTGCACCCGTACCCTCAGCCTGAAAGAGCGTCCACCGAAGAGACGAGCGTTGAATGATGAACGGCAAACACAAACATAAGAGGAAGGTAGATTATCGAGAGATAAGGGCGATCCAAACAACAACAACAACAAAAAGAACGCCAGTAGTGAGTGGCAGGACGACACAAGTCACATGGCCCCTCATGACAATCTATAAATTGCGTCGAGGTAGACGGACCCGCGTATGACAAATGTACTTGAACACAAACTAGCGCATCACGGGCGAATCGATCACTGCCACGCCGACGCCAGGCTACAGGCTGATAAGAAGACCCATGACGGCCAATGGCTGTGGCAAACGTCAGTCGATCGTTTGGACGCGACGTGAGTCACCTTCGGCACAGTGGGCCAGAGGACCGGCGGCGCAAGCAGTCAACACTCTCGAGTTTTGAGCCAGGCTATTTATCTCTTGCCAAAACACACTTCGTGGTGTGGAGTAAGTCTTCACACGTGCAAGGACGTAGAGTTACAGTCCACCCTGCAAGTGTGAAGCAGCTCGCAGGGCCACTAAATCTCTTCGCACAGTGCAAACGTGGAGACCTCCACGCTTGAAGTGTGCAGACTGCAAACTCTGCACCTCAAAATGTGAAGACTGGAAATTCGACACCTCCGCGTTCCAAGTGTTTACAGTGCACTCTCAGACTCGTATGGACTATTTATCTCTTGCCAAAAAGTTTTTTGTGCAAACGTAATGTGTACTATTTTCTCTTTAGCTTTGCACGTCTTTTTTCATTATATAGGGTATTTAGTCCATTAAACCTGACTTTTTGTCAATTGCAATGTAGTTCTAGATTTCTAGATAATCTAATCACAATCTTATCTTTAAAACGATCAAAATTGTGCACAGCTATAGAAAAAATGGGAAAGTTTACGTCTGCTCAAAAAACTTCATGAGCAAAAAACGTTAACGCTAACGTGAAAGCAGATGATACTAATATTTATTTCAGTGTATGTTTGTTTATCACTTAATTCATAAAAATTATTTTAATGTATGGATGTTATTACAAAATCACACGGCACAACGCACTAAACGACGACGTGTTCATCTCGGCAGACTGTCGCATACTAACTAATACTGTCACATCGCTGGGGCTGCATGTGTCCGGTCACGATAAGCGGAGAAGCGCCGCCACGCCACACGACGCAAGAGAAGCGCGGCAGCCGGCGCCAGCGCACCCAGCGCGCAGCCTCTCAAGGGGGAGTGGCAGGAGCGGCTGTCTGCCAGCTGGGGGAGGCGAGCGCGCGCGGGGCAGGCCGGGCAGGTGCCCTACGGCCAAATATTCTAGTCCGATCACCCAGCCGCTCGCTATCCCCGTCCAACAGTAAAAGCATTATGATACATTTATAATTTTTAGCAGATGATAACTTCGCTAAAGCTAAAGCAAGCATGCTAAGCTGCAATTGCAATGAAGTTGTCAGCTTGCTTTTACTATAGATATTAGTAGGAGCGGGCAGTAAGGGGCGGACCATGTCTGCCTGCCTGTCGCTCATCCGCGCAGCGGCCGCCACGCCACGCCACGCCACGCGCTCGTCCGGATCGGGGCGCGCATCGCAACGGCAAGGACCAGCGGGGCCCCCTCCTCTCCCTCCCCATCACACCGCCGCTGCGCCGCCGCCCGGCCCCGGCCCCGCGGGTGCGCAGCGTGGCAGGGCTCGGCGTGCGTGCACTATGCTCGACTCGTACCGACTTAAATAAAATATAATTAATTTGATTTAAATTGTATATATATTGTCTATATCTGTATTAAATAAATCCTAGAAAAACTAATTTCATATTATTAATATTGCAAATGTCAATTTTTGTGAATGGAGTGATAAACAAACATACATTAAAATACACATTCTCTTTAATATATCATCTGCTTCCACGTTAGCGTTAGCGTTAGCGTTTTTTTCTGTTTTTGCGAATAGCTGTGTACGTAAATGTATCATCTGCCAAAAAGTCCATATGAGAGAGTGTGCGTTTGTTTGTACGAATTTATTAGTGCAGCCAGCAGGATGAAGGCCCTGTCGCTGTTGCTGCTGCCGGCGCGGTGCCTCGGCCTCGCCCACTTCACTCTGCAGCCGCCCACCTCCTCCTCCTTCGAGCGGAAGGTCCGCCCCTCTGACACCAGAGGCGTCGAGGCCGTGTCGGCGCGGCTGGAGGGCTGGTCCTTGTGCTGCCTGGCCGCCCTGGCGCTGCTCTCGGTGCTGCACGGGTTGGCCTCGGCGCCGAGCCTCGCGGCGCTCGCCGCGCTGGACGCGAAGCGCCTCGTCACCTTCGCCTCCTACACGTGCCTGTGGACCGCCTCAGCCCTCTGCTCCCAGGTGCGGGCTGATCGCTGTGGGCCGGACGACCGGCGCAGGCAGCTAGAAGTTCAGTCGCGTTTTGACCTCCAGAATCGCCAAGGACTCGAACCCGAGGAGTGCCCCACTCTAGCAATCGTGTGTTCACTTTGTCAAGAATCACTGGTAATTACAAGGCGAAACTGGATATTTTCGCTATTTTTATCGGCGTTTTGGGGATTTCCGCATGGAAAATGAACAAGAAATGCTCCTGCTGGCCAAAATTTTAGAGGTTTTTAAGAATTTTAGTAGGGAATCACTGGCAATCGGTAATCGTGTGTACACACCTGAGCTGTTTGGTGGACCCCTCGCTCGAACCGGTGAACCCACTGATGGATTCGTCTTTCGGCGAGCACGCCATTGGTGGGGTCAGACGTTCGGTTTGAGTCCCATTTATCGCCTTTGCAGCTCAAAACGCGTCTAGAGTTTTGACCGCCCGCCCCGTTCTTCTGGCACACTGACCTCTGTCTCTCTCTCGTACGCATTGAGCGTGGGTGCGAGAGCGCTGCACTCGAAATGTCTTACGAAGAAATTTCCCATAATACGAAGAAAATTTCGCAAGCATAATACGAAAGCAATTTTTCTTCGCATCACGACGGTTTTTCTTCATACCTTTCCAGGGGTACGCGCCGTTTAGTTTGGGCGCGTAGGAGGCGAGCGATCCGAGAACATTGTTCTTTAGTTTGCGATTCAGACAGCAATTTTTTTTTTTTGCGAAGGTATTTTTATCGCGAAAAATTGTAATAAGCTCTACACATTTGCGATAAAAACCAAGTTGCAATAATGACATCATTTTTCTTGCGATAAAATTACTAATAAAATTACCGGCAAAGTTAGGTTCGCCGGCATACCTAAGATTGCCGCGGCAACGTTAGGTTTGCTGAGTGCATTTCAGGCAATGTTTTTTTTTTTAATAGCACCTACACTCTCAGACTCGTATTGACTTTTTTCTCTTAATTATTCACTTTTTATCCTTTGCTTACTTAGTTTTTTAAACAGCAATAAAATGTAGTACCGTGAAACGGGGTAATTTCGGGCACTTTAGAGAGGTATTTTTAAAATTGTGAAGGTCGTGGTGATGCCATGGACCTGAGGAAAAAAATTTATCATCTACCCACCTTTAGCTTCAATTTGACGCCAATTCCAGATATTTACGCCTCACCATTTTAACAGTGGAGGGCCCAAAGCAGTGCCCGAAATTACCCCGTGTTTTGGGGTAATTTCGGGCACCCCAGGAAAACACGTCTTGTCGTTCTGATTTTGGTCTCAAAATCAATAATTGTCTCTTTCTTTTGAGCTTATGTGATAAAATGTGAAATTCTTAAGGATGTAGATGTGGAGGGATGGTAGGGGTCGTCATTTTTACACAATTTGAAGTCATGATTGGAACAAGTAGTTTGATGTTTGGGAGAGTGGGGTGGAGCTATTAAGGACGCTTCTTGTTGAACGTCTAACCTTGAACCTTTATCCTTTTTTGTTTTTGATAATAGTGCAACTCGAGCCACACTATATCACGCGAAGATGAGTCGTGGATCTTCCTCTTGAATCTGACGTACATAGGAGGCAAGTCTTATGCACAATTGGGAAGATACAGTGGCTTCCTGGAAAACTCTGCGTTGCGTAGCAACCTGGCAAGCCATGCGGCCGTTCTTAAAGTCAAAGTCCCGGTAAACATGATAAAATTTTAGTCAGGAACCAATAATTGACACTAAGATAAGATGTGTACATACTACACATAAGAAGTACAGATGTAGCCTTGGCCCATTTTTATAATAGTCAAAGTTCCACAAAGCGACTGCTGCGGCAGTTGAGTATTATCTGTGTTAATGGATTAACTCCATCTTTCAGAAGAGCTCTGAAGAGCTGAAAGAAGCTTACACCACTCTAGCCCTGCGAAATTTAAAGTGTTCAAAACAACCCTGCTTGCCCTTGCATGCCATTTCAGTGCCCGAAATTACCCCTAAAAGTAACAATTTTTTAGTTTTGAGCCCCTATTTACCATACTTTTTGCCGCAGGTGATTGAAAATTTGACACAGCATGCTCAAAACATGTCCAAATCGAAAAAAAAATACCTTATGCACCGTTTGAGAACAGGTTCGGCTGGCCAGTCGAAGTTTTCACGCATACACTGAATTTACGTAAAAAGTGTAAAATACGAAAATCACTGTATCTCGAAAAGATTGGATCTGTTTTGGTCTCCAGAGGAATGATCCGACGGTTTTAAGGGTGGCGAATGCGATGCGCGCAACGGGACAAGCATCCGAGGTCGCCGCTAGACGGCAGCATCATCGCAATGCTTTCGGGCAGAGATGCCCGAAATTACCCCGGGTGCCCGAAATTACCCCGTTTCACGGTATTTCCTTTGTAACCATGTACAATATTGTTCACTATAAGGACTAAATTGTCATCAATTAATGACTTTTTTTGAAGTCAATTGCGTATTGACTCTTTGTCAATAGCAAACTGACTTTAAGTCAATATAATGAACAAAATCTTACATAGATATTGAGGAAATAGTACGTTTTATTGCTGTTTAAAAAACTCTTTACCAAAGGATAAAAAGTCAATAACAGTCTAAGAGTGTAAGATTGCTGCTTTTTTCGGCAATATTAACGATCCAAATGAGATTGCCGGAATGGCTCCGACAATGTCAGGTTGGCTCTACCGAGTGCAAAGTAGCTTCGACGCGATTTTATAGATACTAGGCAACCTCCCAACAGCTCCCCGGGACAACTTTTCGGCCAAACAAGTTCAAAATTCTATAATCTCTGATAGTACGGAAGGGGAGGTGGATCAGGGATCAAGTGGATCTTCTCGCCTGGACCTGGACTCCTTTATCGACAAACCGCCGGACAAAAACAAAATTCTATGAAAGGCTTTATGAACACTTGTCAAAAAAAAGAGGATGGACAACAGTAATTACACTGAGAATGAATGAGTCATGATCAATACCCAATTTTGGGTGAGGAACACTTTATCACCCGAATTTGGGCGAGGAACACTTTATCACCCGAATTTGGGTGAGGAAGGTTTCTTGCCCAAATTTGGGTGAGGAAGGCTTCCTCACTCAAATTTGGGTGAGGAAGGGGTATCAGCTACCTATATGGCAACAAAGTATTCTCCCCCAAATTTGGGTGAGGAAACCTTCCTCACCCAAAATTTTAGTCATGATCATGACTCTTTCATTCGTATACATAATACATAATAAGTATAGAGCGCTACGCAGAACTGATTTAGGAAGTGAAGGAAGCCAAATTAAAACCGAGGAAAACTACTAAGGACGTCTGGCGCCAGCTCAAATATGCAATCCTGAAGGTCAACGGGGAAGAACACCTGATTGAACCGAAGAAAGCAGACGCGCCTATCAGGCACTACGTCCATAATGACAAGCGGTATGACATCCTTCTCGAGGCCCACGTTGCGACGGGGCATGGGCGCCGAGATATAATGACAAGATTGGACATGTACAAACACGTGGGAAGGGATGTCCTTGACATATTCCTTCCGCTGTGCGGCAGTTGCCTGTCAAAGAAGACCATCAAGCGCAGAGGATTAACGGTTAAACCTATGATATTGAATGAATTCAATGATCTATGCCAGATAGATTTGGTTGACTGGCAGTCGACCCCAGACGGTGAATTCAAATGGATTTTGACCGTCATCGGCGCGCTGTAAAAAGCAAGGCGGCAGTGGAGGTGGCAAAGCCTCTTCATGAAATCTGGCTGATGATGGGAGCCCCCTCAGTACTGCATTCGGACAACGGCAAGGAATTGTGTAACGCCGTCATCAATTCATATTGTCATGTTGCTTCTCGAGATCTTGTTTAAGGTTTTCGCGGCAGTAGAAGGAGCATTTGAGTCTCTTTGCGTTTTGAGTAATGGGGATCCCATGTGGAGCGTTTCGCCGCAGGCAAGACACGACGGTGCCAGCGGTTCAGCTACTGTGCCGTCCGCGCTGCAGCCCACTCCAACCAGTCCTGCCTGAAGATGTCTTTGGAGAGCTTTTTTCTTCGAGTTGTTTTGGGACGGTAGATTTCGAAAATTGTCCTTATCTCGCGGCACCGCCCCCAGCGTCGAAGATTCACTGGTCCACTGTTCCTAGCAGTGGGTTGGACTGTGTCATTTGTCTTTTCAAGGAAATACCATTTTCATACCTTTGCGGTCATCACTGTACATGCACCGACTGCTCGGAATCGTTCGATCGGTGTCCAATGTGTCGCACTAGCAATCAGGCAGTAGTTAGAGTTTATCTTCCCTAAATTGTGTGTGTAAATGTTCTAGACCATTATAGTTTAAAACTTGTATGATCCAGAAAATTTACATTTCGATTCGGACGTCGTAGTTGTAATGAAACTTTTTCTTTGTCTTGCTGAGATGAATCGACTCATGTATGCAGAAGGTATTTTTCGTCAATTTTTTGTAAAAACTTCCTATCTCAGGTATTTTGGACGTAACTTTTAGACTTCAAAGTCCCATAACTCCTGAACGGCTTGTAAGAAAAATCTGCGCGGGTGCTCATTTGACTTATCTCGTTTTTTTCTACATGATCAAAACATTGGATGGCGCAAAAAAATGTTTTCCACAAAGGTCCCAAGCCAAACGTAAATTTTAGGCCATATTTTTGTGGTTTTCTGAGGCTGGTGCAGCCGGTAATCGTCCTACGTCAAATCCGAGGTCATATTCTTGTTTCTTGGTCAAATTTACGTAAGGACCGTTAATTTGAACCCCCAGGGATAAAAGTTGTCCATGTAGCGTAAAATACCCAAATCCGTGTCTTTACTCCAAACGTTAAACTAAAATTACCCGCAACTAAGCCGGTGATTTTTTTCAGGATCTGGAAATTTTGCAAAAGACTTCCCTTTAGGTATCTAACAAGCCAGTAGTAATATTAAAGCGGGCATCCCCTTCCCGAGTCACCCCCCCACCCCAGCACCTCCAGCATCCCCTAAATCTCCCACCCCTAGCACCCCCAAGTCCCCCCACCCCCTACAGCCCACCCAGCGCCTGGCAGGTAGGCAACACCTCCGACGCTTCACAGATGGGCAGACGAAGAAACAAATTCAAACTTTCGGGATTCCGAGAATGAGTGATATTAAAATACACACCCAGTTCCGAAATCCCACAAGTTTTTGTTTGTTTTTTCCTTTATTTTTTTCACACAGGTACAGCATTACATAATGTTTCTTGGTCGAATATGAATCATAATCGAACATTCGCCCACAAAGTCGCTGGCAGAAAAGAATTCTTCATCAGCAGTCGTGAGCACAATTCTCATTGTATTGAACCACCAATGACGAATGGGGTAGTACTGCACCTGGTCAAATTGGTGGTAAGAGGATTGCGATTCATGTGGAAATGGAATGAGTCTGAGAAGCGGAACGAGACCACCTCCCACCCGGGTTAATTCCACAGCATCAGACTGAACAAGAATGTAGTCTGGTACTTTTTGCGGAACAGATCTCTTCCGCCTCGCTTGCTCGTAACTGAGAGACAGACAAATACTTCTCCACTCTTTCAAGGCGCTGGTTAGGACAGTGTGATTTGGGGTTGCCCCCCTCAGATACGAGATAAACATTCTTATATTTTCGTAAGTCAGAGGCGGTAATGTCACCGCTACTCCACCAATTGTGATTCCCAAACGGAGTCCAACTGTTCGTGGATCCACAGATACCATAGTTGGTTTTATCTCATCATCATTTACCGCCGCGACCACCATCCTCGCATATTCAATTTTTTCTCGCTTTGAAGACAGTTGTTTCATTATTTTTTCATGAACAGACAAGATTGATTGGTAGACCACGCAAGGAATGCGAACGACCTTAGCACCAATTTTTAGAGCGATATGAGGGCTTACCCGATCTACAAAATCCAGAATGTCAACAGCAACCTTCCTCGCCATGTCATAATCATAACAACCAAGAACAGTGATGGACCTTACCAAATCCTCCACTGATTCATATGTTTTATGTTTAAAGCAGATGGCATATTTGTAGCCATTCAGCCTATTGACAAATCGATCGTGTGAGTATTTAGTGCAGGGAATATATGATGGGATAACGCCCCTAGCAGCATGAGTTAAGGAAATAATTTTATGCGCCTCTCGCGAGAGATAGGCAAGAAATACTGCACGCCACACACTAGGTAAGGTGGAGAGAATGGGGTTGAATATGTCATCCACTGATGCGAATGTTTTAACCGGAAAGGCAATACCACTTGCCCCAAAAGGAGCAAATATAATGATGTTTTTCTCTCCCACCGGACGTTGGTGAGACTCGGGTGGTGGTTGCATCTTTTTTACATCCTCAAAGTCTTTAATCAGCTCTTGAAATGCATTGCGTAATTTCACAAAGTTGTCATATTGCTCCTCGAGATCTTGTTTAAGCTTTTCGGAAGACTCAATCTGAGCTTGCATATCCCGCCGTTCCTTTTCAATTCGCTCCTCGGTCTCCTGTAACGCAGTGGCTCTACCCCTCAATTCTTCCCCCTGTCGTTTTAAATCTCCTTCGCGATTGGCTAGCTCTTGCAATCTAGTTTCCAAAGCTTTCCGCTCTGAAGCTCTAGTTTCACCCAAGACTGCTAATTCTCTTTCCAAATTTTCTCGCGCGCTTCTCGTTTCTGTAGCCGATCGAGCATGCTGTTGCTGCTTCTCATCTAAATCATCATACAAATATTGAAGAAACTCTCTGTCTTTCCCAATTTTTTCCCCGAGCTCCTCCAGTTTCCGCCTTTCCGCGTCGGTCTTAGCTCGCTCCGACTCAACATCATCCCTTTGCTTTAAAACCTTTTTTAGTTCCTCGGCAGCTTGTAATTTTATCTGCTGCGCCTCCCGAGTTAACTCTTCGGCAAACCTCAATGTTGTATCTGCATTTTCTTTAGTCTCTACAGCATCGCGAAACATCTTCGTAGCTAACTGATTTTGCCCAACAAAGGGAAGGGATATTTGACAAACACCCATTTCCCAAAGGCGGGAATCATCAAGAATAACAGGAATGCCCAACACCGTAGTAAAGTCTCCAGGAGTATTACCCGGAAACCGTTCCGCAGAGGAACTACTCCTTAAACAAATATAGAAGTCGTCTTTACTCATGGTACCTGGATTCTGAAGGCGAGGAGATGCTAGTGGCAGACGTTGCTTATATACTTTGTGGAGCGGCATGGGTTGATGTGATGAAAAAAACTACAAACCCTTGGACTTTCAGGAATGGGTGATATTTAAAAACACACCCAACACCCGAAAGTCCGACGGTTTTTTGTTTTTTGTTTTTTCTTCCATTTTTATTTATTTTTCACACAGAAAGGGATACAAAGTCTTTTTTTGGGGGAATACATGATTTTATCTTACGAGCTAAGGTTACACACTTAAAATAACAATAACCAATCACAAAGCCCATTATACATATAGCCAAAACTATTACATATGCAGCTATTTTAACAGTCCACGGATTCCACATGTTTACAGAGTCTTCATACACAAACACTCGTCAACCCCTCTTTCCCCGTCCTGAACACCGCCTTTCTGAGGACCTCTGTAACAGAAATTGACCATCCGCGTGCGGTGGTCATAGTATTCCAACCATTGGCGCAGTCTGTCTGCATTCCGCAATGCGCAGGTCATTACAGAAAGACCGTGGCATGGGTGAAGACAGGACACTCCAATGACTGCAGTACAGTCTGCATCCAGAGCTCCAAATTCCTTTTCAATGTCAACAAAGGTTCGCCCACATAATTTACCCAAGACTTTGCATTTTTCCTCACCACGGGCATACAATGCAATTGAGCGATGAGTCAATCGCTTCAATTGATCGCCAAGCTCGTGGTGGGGAATAACACCCTCGTCCCAACAAATTCCATGTTTTTGTTTTATCTGGTGCTCGTAATTGGACTTTGTCTGAACATCAAGAGAAGACCAGGGAAAGGGGGGTTTGACTAGGATGTGGGCACTGCGCCTCCCATCCAAGGAGACGATGCCAACTTCCTTTACAATAGCCCATAGACCGCATAGGTCAGACACAAGACCGATGCGCAGCTTCTTGCACATTGTTTGCGTAAGAAGTTGGCATGCCAGCCTCATGTGTATGTTTGATTTTGCCACCAAGTCAGGTGTGACTGTCAAAAATTTTCCATCCAAACAACTGATGTTGACAGCGCCGAAATCCCAATACTTCAAAACTTTTCGAAGCATGTGTAAGTGTCGTTGAAGCGGTCTTTTTGACTGTGTGTCGAGTGTGTAACACTGGGGCAGATCAGTAATTGACAGCTCTGGTCGCTTCGTAGTCAAATAATGCTTGCCCACTTGTCGAAACCGTCTGTTTGTCGAGGCCAGGTGTATAATAGAAAGCACGTCCAGGTAGGTCATTATGTAGTAAACTATTTCGTTTGGGAGGGTGTTCATTACCGTTCTTCTGGTGGAATCTGTAAAGAAAGAAAAAAGTTATATTAAAAGTGGGTAGTAGACCATGTGCTAGGCATGGGTGTATAATGGGTTGTCTATGCGTGAGGCGATGCATGCGTTGTGTGAAAGAGGTGGCAGTAGGTGGGGAACGAGTGAGAGAGAAAGATAGCACCGTGGTTGGGCATCGCAGTCGAGCCGACGCTGCGGCGGCGTGCACCAAGTGTGGGTAAGGGGGGAGAGGCACAGTGCTCGCGTCTAGACGGCGCGGCGGTGCGGCGGGGAAATGAGTGAGAGAGAGAGATAGTAGTGTGGTTGGGCATCGCAGTCGAACCGACGCTGTGGCGGCGCGCGCCAAGTGTGGGTAAGGGGGGAGAGGCATGGTGCTCGCGTCTAGACGGCGCGGCGGCGCGGTAGCAGTAATTACATAGCGCGTGTGTGCGGGATGATTGACTCGCTTACCTGATGTATGGTGGTCGAGTTGGCGGCGACCTCGACTCAGTGGGTGCTGGGGGCTATATGCTGGTCGACGACGCTGACGGCGTCCTGGGGAACGACGTTGGCCAGAACGGGAGCTAGAACGACGGCGTCCTGGAGTCGGGAGAGCTCAGTGGCGAGCTGATGGAAGTACAACAGCGGTTAGCATTATGACATCGTCCTGGGCGTCGCAGACGGCGGGTATACCTCTCGGTGCTGCTGCTAAGTCCTCTGGAGAGCAGAGCTTCGTCGGAGTCCTGGAGCCTGGTGGCGGGTAGCTGCCTCACCGAACTGGTACAAGTACAACACCCGTTAGCACTATGACGGTGTCTTGGGCGTCGCAGACGGTGGGCATACCTCTCGGTGCTGCTGTTGAGTCCTCTCCCTCTGTCGGGCAGAGCTTCGCCAGGTCCTGGGGCTTGGTGTCGGGTGGCTACCTCACCGAGCTGGTAGAAGTACAACACCCGTTAGCACTATGACGGTGTCTTGGGCGCCGCAGACGGTGGGCATACCTCTCGGTGCTGCTGCTGAGTCCTCTGTCGGGCAGAGTTTCGCCAGGTCCTGGGGCTTGGTGCTGGCTGGAGTCGACTGGAGAGCTGGTCTTGGGACTTGCACTGCTGGCGGTGGAATACTGTCGTGGGTTTTGCGCTCTCCTTAAATACCGTTCTGAGACGCGGGTTTCAGTGGTGGGTTGTGCTGGGGGGGACTTTGACGCATTGAACACAGCAAGGGTGGTTGCGGGGAAGAGCGGTGTAAGTGAACGAGTTGGTATAAATAACGCTCGCGGCGCCGTATCGCCACAGTGTTGCGAGCCAACAAGCCTGCAACGGTACCTCTCTCGCGACACGTGGTAATTATGGATCAGCTGGGCAGTGGCGCGTTTGAGGCGATGGAGGCTCTTGTTGAGGAGGCCGACGTCTCGACTCGCGGTGATCCCATGTGGAGCGCCTCGCCGCGGGTTGGGCATGGCGTCGCCAGCAGTCCGACTACGATGCCGACGACGTCGCGGTCCTCACCATCCAGTCCAGCGCCTGAGGACGGCGTCGTTGCGGGTGCTGTGGAGCCACCCGTGGGCGTCGCGACGCTGTTTCGAGTGAATGCCACCGGGAGTACGAGTGCGCCATCAACGCCGCGTGCTGAGACGCCGGGTCCTACCTTTCATGAAGACAGTGCTCACGCGAATCCATCATCGAGTCATCTTGATGTAACAGACGAAACTTATCGAGGTACTTTGGCATCGAGGCTGTTGACGTATGATGGATTCCGCTCTGATTTTGTAAATCCTTGGGATTTGGCCTGTGCGGGGTTTTATTGGTTGCGAAGTGGGGACATGGTAAAGTGTTTTGAGTGTGGTGTGGAGGTAGGAATGTGGGAGCCAGGTGATGTGCCTATTTTGGAGCACATACGGTGGAATGCGCGTTGTCCGTATACGTTACAGCAAGTCCCTTCGGAGATGCGCCTTGAGCGTGGGGGCTATTTTAATAATTATTTGCAGGCCCGCCTGTCTGGGCAGTCAATAGACACACACCAGCGGGAGCCATGTCTGGGAGTAGTAGGAAAAAGGCAGCCCAAAATTCCGAGTCAAAGATTGTTTGCTGACCGGTTAACAACATTTGCTGATTGGCCTGTTGGTATATGTGTGGACACAAGAGTGATGGCTTTGAGTGGATTATTTTACTGGGCGGAGTGATCTTGTAGTGTAAGCGTACTGCGGTATCGAAATAAAGGGTTGGGTGGGTGGGACAGATCCATGGGCGAAGCATGCAAATCACAGCCCTGACTGTTTTTATGTGCGAGTAGTGGTGGGTAATACTGTAGATGCTGATAATAATCCAGCATCTGCAGTACAACCCACGGTCGTTGAAGAGACGTCGCCTGCTCCTCCTAGAAATGGTGTGGGTTGTGTTGTTTGTCTGTGTCGAGAAATAGCTGTACTATTCATACCTTGTGGACATTTGTGTACGTGCATTGACTGTTGGGAGACTTTTGATAGGTGTCCAATGTGTCGGACTAGTATTAAGGCGGTAGTTAGAGTTTATCTTCCCTAAATTGTGTGTGTGTGTGTTTATTGTTGTATATATTGTATTGTATTCGAAATCGAAATAAAAGTTTAAAAAAATATATTTTGTGTTGTTCTTTTCCCAAAACCCACACAACTGGAGAGTGTGTGCGCCTGTGGAATGATTGGCTGCAGTCCCGCGCGCTTGGGCGCATGGTGGGCTGCCTACCCACTGGGCGCGGCATGAAGGCGCTGGGCGGCGTCGGAGGTGATGCCCACCTGCCAGGCGCGGGTGGGAGACTTGGGGGATGCTAGGGGTGGGGAAATTGTTTTTCCATCTACCTATCTGTGAAGTGTCGGAGGTGTTGCCTATCTGCCAGGCGCTGGGTGGGCTGTAGGGGGTGGGGGGACTTGGGGGGTGCTAGGGGTGGGAGATTTAGGGGATGCTGGAGGTGCTGGGGTGGGGGGGTGACTCGGGAAGGGGATGCCCGCTTTAATATTACTACTAAGCCCACAAAATATCAGGAGAATCGGAGAAGGTCATGGAGAGGTGTGGCTTTTCTTTTTTGATATTGCTCAGAGTATTTAGTCCATTAAACCTTACTTTTTGTCAATTGCAATGTACTTTTTGATTTCTACATGATCTATTTACAATTTCATATTAAAAACGATCAAAATTGTGCATAGCTAAAGAGAAAATAGTACAATTTACGTTGGCTCAAAAAGCTCTATAAGCCAAAGACATAAAAGTCCATATGAGACTGAGAGTGTGAAGAGTGTGTGCGCCGGCGGAATGATTGGCTGCAGCGCCACGCGCTTGTGCGCATGGTGTGCTGCGTACCTACTGGGCGCGGGATGAAGGCGCTGGGCGGCGTCGGAGGTGTTGCCTACCTGCCAGGCGCCGGGCGGTTGTAGGGGGTGATGCCTACCTGCCAGGCGTCGGGTGGGGGTGCTAGGGGTGGGAGGCTACCCAGGAAGAGGAGCCCCGAAAATATATTACTACTTGAGCCCTTCTCCACGAGTGAGCCCCTTCCCACGGCCAATCCTCCACGAAAAACCGCAGCCCCAGCATGGTGGACTCCAGGTACGGTCTGAACAAGTCATACTATACGTATGATTTGGTAACAAAAGCAATAATGTCAACCGCACCTGCAGGGGCCTCGGTGCCGCCGCGCACACCTGGGACTGGGCAAGGCGTCACCAGCTTCGACCAACCAGGGACATCACTGTAAATCAAATGGTGATACATCTCACCATCTGAGGGGTGAGACAGAACTGTCTCACCGAAAAAAGGGTGATACTAAAGTGTATCACCGTAAAAAGGTCGTACACGAATGTATCACCGAAAAAAGGTCGTACTCAAATGTATCACCGAAAAAGAGTGATACTTCCTCAGGAAAACAAGGGCCCATCTCACTGATGTCTGACCATTTTTCGGTGATACATTTGTGTACGACCTTTTTTTCGGTGATACATTCGTGTATGACTTTTTTTCGGTGAGACTTTTTGTATCACCGAAAATGGGTGAGACGTCTCACCCTTTGAATTGCAGTGCAATGGCTTTTAATTATTCACGAGGGGTCCACCACTCTAGTAATCTTGTTTACACTTCGTTCAGTAATCATTGGTAATCCCATGCCAAAACTGAATATTTTCACTGTTTTTATCGGCTTTGGCGGGTTTTCTTATGAAAATAGGCTAAAAATTCTCTCATCTGGCTAAAATTAGAGAGTTTTTTTTTTAGGGTTTTTTTTTGAGACTTTAAGTAGGTAATCACTGGTAATTGGTAATCCTGTGTACACTCCTGAGCTGAGTAGTAGACCCCTCGATTATTCAAGATAAAAAAAAAACAGAAAGCTTTTCGTTTTCGCCTCGGTACAGCTTATATCAAAAACGCTCGCATCCCTGAAAAAGCGCGTTCGAATGAAAATAGCCTTTCAGTGCAGCTAGAAGAGATCCAACAATTGCATTGACGTTTGATCCATTTGGATCAGCCGGTCGGCGGGTGATTGTTGGCCACATAGTGTCCCGCGCCGCTGCGCGAAGGCGTTGTTGCTCTCAGAAATGCCAACCTCAAATGTTCGTTACTCTTTGGATCGGAGTGAAATAGTCCATTAAACTGCGTGCCTTGTGCATATTCATTTGAGAAATAACATTCTTTAATGTTGTTTGAGTGTAACTTTAAGTTCTTTTTCGAAAACAATTGGCGTGTAGCTGCTCCTTGTAGAGAGGTTTGATGGTACTTCTGAATCCAAGACGAAACGACCTGGACACGACTGCGGTGCACTTTTCTAACCTGAAAGTATTTAAATCTGGGTTAAATGAACTACACTGGGCATCAAAAATTAGCGCCCCACTTTTTTTCACGATCACTTTCTCCGCTCAGTCGACCAAAGTGGTTCAAATTTGGCTCAGAGATGCCTCAAAAATGTCCTTACACTCTCAGACTCATATCGACTTTTTTCTCTCAATTATTGACTTTTCATCCTTTGCTTACCAATTTTTTTTAGACAGCAATAATATGTAGTATTTCCTCTGTGACCATGTACAATTGTTCACTGTAAAGACTAAATTGTCATCAATTAAGGACTATTTTTGAAGTCAATTGCGTATTGACTTTTTGTCAATTTAAGTCAATATAACGAACAAAATCCTACATAGATATTGAGGAAATAGTACGTTTTATTGCTGTTTAAAAAACTCGATAAAAAGTCTATTACAGTCTGAGAGTGTACGATACCCTGAATGAATAACCTTTAGTTTACTGAAGGTATCTGTCTCTTTTTAGTTTTACTATCCATATAAGTATGCTCTATGGGCCAACAAGCATCTTCCTCTGCGAAAAAAGGCCAGTTTCAGCGTCACAGCCAACGGCCTTCGCCTGGCTAGTATTTTTAGCAGATAATACGCCCGCACTTTAAACATACCTAAAACTCCAAGACACATGAAGGTGCCAGCTTGCTTTTACTTCTGAGTCCAGAAACTAAGCGTCTATCCTAACAATTATATAGGGCTGCACTGTTAAAAATTAATTTACGACATTTTGGAGAACAATTATGTCGTTTGTAAACGATACATTTTGTTTCGACCTAAGTCGTAAATGTACGACACATTTGCCGCTAATTTTTATAGCGACCCGCGTCGTTTTAAAACAAACTAAGTCGTAAATTTACGACTTGATCGTAAGTTTACGACCGATCATATTTTTTTTATGAGAATATGTCGGACAGGTATGACTTACGTCGTACATTTACGACTTCGTTCGGCTGTTATAACTTTTGTCGAAAATTTGCGAAACAAATCGTAAATGACGACACAAATCGTAAATAAGCGAGCAAAATTGTAACGTTTTACAAACTTTTTAGAGGATTTCAGATTTGAAAGTATTCACTGAGAATGAAAGAGCCTTGATCAATACCCGATTTTGGGTAAGGAATACTTTATCACTCGAATTTGGGTGAGGAAGGTTCCTCGCCCAAATTTGGGTGAGGAAGGCTTCCTCACTTAAATTTGGGTGAGGAAGGTGTACACGCCCGCTCGTTTATTTACCATTTTATACGCTATCACTGAAATAGATCATACTACTGCCACATTTACTACATTATTGCCATGCAAAGTAACAATTTCTGCCTTGCGGTCAAGGAAAGGATGCTCGCTGAGCTACTAGAGTGGTATTTCAAAACACATTTTCACGTTTTGCTTCGGAAATGAAATATGGTACACTTAGTACAGTAAAACTGGAGGGGTCAGACGATTTGGTTCCTAAAAAGGAGGATGTATGAGTATTTGAATGCGAAGAGTATGCAATTTTTTTGCACTCAGCCAATGAAGAAAGTATCCTTTGTATTATGCATGCGCCTAATTCACTGCAATGTGGCTCAAATTTCATTGTAAGATATTTAGAGTCTGTGCACACGGTGCCGCAGGTGCTGTGGTTGGCGCGGCGCCGCCGCGTGCGGAACGCCCTACGCCGCCTGCAGCAGCTTCCCGGGGCGGCGGCCGTGGTCACGCGCCACTCCTGTACGTGACTGCCCAGTGACGGAGGATTGTCGGAGGTCGCACAGTAGGCCAGACGACGGGCGATCTCTACAAACCGAAGTGTGTACTCAGTATGCATCTACAGATGCATAGGCCACACTTTCGATTACAGTGGATGCATACTTATCTGAGTACACATCTACAGATGCATACTTAGCTAAGTATACATCTGCAGAGGCATACTTGGCTGAGTCCATACCTACAACGTATGCATCTGTAGCAGCCAATTATGCATCTGTAGAGGTGTACTTGTAGGTATGCATCTGTGGATGCATGGATGCATACTGAAAACACACTTCAGTTTGTATCGAAGGCGGTCAAATTCCGGACGCTATTTGGGCTCAAGGGTCGCTAATTGGGACTGGAACCGAACGTGTGACTGGTGTGGGACCCCACCAATACACTCTCAGCCTTTTACTATTTCTCATTAGCAGACTCATTTCTGTAAGCAACCATGATACTTAGAAGGTTTCTACGTGTCTTTTCGCAATTGCTAATTTTTGTATTAATATTTTCATTTTTTAAATAAATTGCAAAAATTAAAATAATTGAATATACTTGAAAGAAAATACAAAGTATGGTTGCTTACATAAATGCGTCTGCGAATAAGAAGTAATCAGTAAATGGATTAGAGTGCAGATTAGATTGCTCTCCGAACGAGGAATCCATTGGTGGGGGTCACACGTTTCGTTCGAGTCCTGCTGTTTAGCGACTCTGGAGCTCAAAACGCGTCTAGACTTTTGGCCGTCTGCACCGCACAGTGGTTTAAAACGCGATTTTCGGGGGAATAAGTCCTAGTCCTTGCAAGCGTTCCGTTCGACCAAACGCTACCAAAATTTAACGGCATCATCTCTAGGCAATACGGGAAGGCCCGTTCAAAGGAAAATGTGATCCGCCCTGTCAGTGCTAGCATAAAGCGAAAAACAGCAAAATTAGAAGAAAAATGACCGATTTAAACGAATGCGCTCAACTAAAAAATGCTGAAAATACTTCATTTCCGACTTCTGAGCTGCAAAAACTATTTCTTCAATGAGAAAAATAGATTGTTTACAGAAAAAAAAACAACCGCACAATTTTTTTAAAATTTTTTGTCACTTTGAGCGGGGCACTCTACAGGCGATCGGCGCAAAAACTAGTCAATTTGGCCCGTTTTCGAAGTGTTGTTCCCCTTGCGTTCCGTTTTGCCGACGAGAGCGGAAAAGTTATCAGCAGGGCATCATAATATACTTATAAGGGAAGCGCCTCGCACCAATAACTCCGTGCCATCGAGTTTCATCGATGTCCGAAACTCAAACACTGAAAATGTTACGGTCGGACACATGGCCAAATTATGGCGTGACAAAAAGTCACGCCAAAAATTGGCGTGACAGAAAATTCACGCCGAAAAATGGCATGACATGTGAGTCACGCCGTCATGTGGCGTGAATGGCAGTGCGTTTTACGAGAAAAGTCATGCCGAAAACCGGCATGACAGGAAATTCACGCCAAAAATTGGCGTGAATTTCTGAGTCATGCCGATTTTGGGCATGACTTTTTTGTCATGCCGTATTTTGGCGTGACACTTCATTCACGCCCCTTAAACGGCACGAAGTCACGCCGATAAATTTTCAGTGAACAGAGTGTTTTTTTTTTTTTTTTTTTTAATGTTTTGATCGCATTTGTAGCAAAACACCCCAACCGTGGGCCAAAACACGAACGCAATGTTGCGCTGTGTGCAGCTTTACTTTTGTCTAATGATGATACGAAAAGAAAAACACGCCAGCATACCAGTAGCATTGCCTTCCTTGGAAAAATATGGGTCGTAAACATTTAAGAAAATTAGGTGAATTTGATCAAAATACAAAAGACTGAAATCAAACCCTTCCTTGTGGCTCCCAGCGTCATATAAAAATCTAAAAACGTCATTTTATGTTGTATTGGAGTATTAAAGTCCGTTTACCCCCCCCCCCCCAGAATGCCCCCCAGGACAGTTTTGAAAAATCGATTTATATCCCCTAAAACAGGATTTTAAACCACTGTGCACCCGTCTAGAGGCACACTGTGCACTCAGGGAACCTTACAAACTATTTTAAACTTTACAAACAGAAGGAGCTTTTTGTGACAAAGTATTTTAAGGATATGTAATCTTACATGGAAAACACTTCGTATACTGAAAATACTTCGTACACTGTTAAAAAAAAATGTCGTAAATTAGTGACGTATAAGTCGCTAATTTTCATAACGACGAGGGCCGTTCTGGAACGATTCGGTTGGAATTCAACGACTTCAAAATCGTTTTGGTACGACATGGTCGTAAATTATTTAGCCAGAGAAGTCCAAAAAAGATGGCAGGACGTTACGATTCGTGTCGTAAAAATACGATTCGTGTCGAAAATTGACGAATTGACGAAGTTGTGAATGTACGATGCAGTTCGTAGATATACGACTGTATATGTTTCAAAACGGACAAAATCACTATGAAAATTAGCGACAAATTTGTCGTATATTTACGACAGATTCGTATATTTACGACAAAAGTCGTAGATTTACGACATAAGTCGTAAAATAAATGTGTCATTCGAAAACGACTTTGTTGTTCTTTGAAATGTCGTTAATATACGATTATTTTTAACAGTGTAAGGATTTAAATGTCTGGGACGGTCGGCGTCCGAACACAACTCTCGCACTTATTTCTTCTGCGTGTCCGTGAAGCGGCGCTGGCAGCGCTGGCGTGCGCGATGTGGACGCCCCTGCTGCTGGTGGTGCGCGCGGCGGCGGTGGATGGTGCGGACAGTGGGCCGGACGCGTCGCTGCTGGGCCGTGCGCTGCTCGTGTGGCATGGCATGGTTGTGCACGCCGGCACGGCGGTGTGCGCCGGCAGCCTGTTGCTAGTGGCCGCCTGCCTGCGCGACGGCTTCCACCGAGGTGACCAGCTCTTTTCCAAATCCTTCTCAGGGATCCTTTCCTAAAGTCCTATTCTAGGAAAGGAAAAAAAAAAGAAGGAAAAAACAACAAAAACAAAAAAGAAACGGTGTTGCTTTTCACATTGGAGAAAGGCAGAATGGAGAAAAGTCTGGATTTAAGGAAAACCACTCGCCAACATTTGAACACTAAAATTTACAATAATGTTGAATTTTAGTCAAATTTTTTCAAGATTCATGGAAATTACTAAAAATCTATCAGCGTGAATTACGTGTGTCACGCCAAAAAACGGCATAACAGAAAAGTCACGCCAAAAATTGGCTCAACTTTAAAATTTACGCCGGTTTTGGGCGTGACTTTCCTGTCATGCCAGCTTTTGGCGGACTTTTCTCATCGTACGCACAGATCAATAGGGTACATTCACTCCAGATGACACCATGACTCACACGTCATGCCGCTTTTCGACGCGAATTTCCCGTCACGTCCACGCCAATTTTTGGCGTGACTTTTTGACACGCCATAATTTGACCATTTGCTCTACAAACCGAAGTGTGTACTCAGTATGCATCAACAGATGCATAAAGTACGTACCTACAGATGCATACTTAGCTGAGTATACATCTGCAGAAGCATTCTTGGCTGCGTCCACACCTACAACGTATGCATCTGTAGGTGTGTACTCAGCTAAGTATGCTTCTGTAGGTGTGTACTCAGCCATGTATGCATCTGCAGATGTGTAATCAGCGAAGTATGCATCTGTAGATGTATGCATCTGTGGATGCATACTGAGTACAAATTCAGTTTGTAGAGTTGCCGCCTATTCAAGTTTCATTGATGTAGTCGAAATTTAAAGCAATTCTTCAAAAACTAGTCAAATTCATATTGAGGTGCGTGCAAATCGGCCAGCAACGCATTGAAACCGAAGGGGCCACCACTCAGCCTAGGAGTGTACACAGGATTACTGATTACCAGTGATTACCTACAAAATTACTCCAAAAACTCTATAAGAGTTCTAAGTTCATCTAAGAGCATTTTTGGCCTATTTTCACAAGAAAAAACCCCCCAAGAGCCGTTAATAACAGAGAAAATATCCATTTGTGGCATAGGAGTACCAATGATTACTGGACGAAGTGTACACACGATTACCAGAGTGGTGGACCCCTCGATTGAAACCCATCCAAAGTTATACTCAGTATTTCGAAGTTATTTCTCGGAACCTTTGAATGACCCATATGAAAAAGAAAAGTTCCTAAAACGGTCCGAGCGGGGGCTCTGTCCGAAAACAGCCCTATCGAGCTGGTCCGACTGACATCCAGAATGTTAGAAATCCGGCCAAGTTAAGGACGTGTCCGACGCCTTGACACGGACTCTTTCCGGACTAACCCGCAGCAGCTCCAAAATCCCCACCCCTCCCCTCCCTCCCAAATGCACCTCTTCCCCTCCCTCCCGATTGCCCCCTCCCCTCCCTTCCGAATGCCCCCTACCCCAACCCCCCTTCCTGCATCCCCATCCCTCCTTGCAGGCTAGGTACTAGCCAGGGGAAGGCCTCCGGCCTTGATGCTGAGCTGTACGTTGCTGCAGATGAAATTGCATTTGCATCAGTACACACTAAATATCTTTGTACAATTTTTGTACGTGGTCTCACACAATTTTGCGCATTCGTGCTTTTCGTACAAATTTGTACGAAATTTCACACGAAGTTGTGCGATTCTGCGTACAAATTTGTACGAAACAGTTCGCATGTTGAAAATTGTGTGAGACCACGAACAAAATTGTACAAATACATTTAGTGTGTAGTAAATTGGAAATTATTTATTTTGAAAAATTAGGAAAATATATGGATTGGTGTAATGTTTTTGGTGTTCAAGTTGCGGGAGGTATATTTTATTTAGAAAAACGTTTATTGTGGAAGATAATGAGACCTTACCTAACCTTTGCCTATTTACAGGGGCAAAGTGTTGCTTTTTGTTTACTTTTCAGGCGGTTATCTAGGGGTCAAGGGGGCGGGGGGGCAATTGTCCTTTTGCCCCCCACCCCCTGGATCTGCGCATGCAGAAGGGCTGGGTTAAGTACCGAGCGGCAGGGGCGGGGAAGGAGGGGAGGGCGGCCGTGGCGACCGACGGGAGGCTCTAAAAACTAAATGGTCCAACCTGTCCTATCGAAACCTAACGTGCTCGCGACAGATCTTACGGTATTCGCGACAGATTTGACGCTACTCGCGACGGATCTTACGCTACTCGCCGCAACAGGTCTCTAAAACTAAATAGTCCTACCTATCCTAACCAAACCTAACGGGCTCGCGACAGGTCTTACGCTATTCGCGACAGATCTTACGCTACTCGCGACGGATCTTACGCTACTCGCCGCAACAGATCTCAAAAACTAAATAGTCCTACCTATCCTAACCAAACCTAACGGGCTTGCGACAGATCTTATGCTATTCGCGACAGATCTTACGCTACTCGCGACAGATCTTAAGGTATCCAAGGGGGGGGGGACAAATCGTCTATTCAAAATGTCCCAGAGGGATGGACTTTTTGATTGTGGAGCCGGATTATGGAGCTTGGTCTATAGAGCTTGGACTATGGAGCTTGGACTATGGAGCTCGGACTATGGAGTTCCGACTATGGACCTCGGACTATAGAGCTCGGACTATGGACCTCGGACTATGGAGCTCGGACTATAGAGTTTTACCTATGGATCTGGTCCTATTTAGCTCGTCTTATTTAGCACGGACTATGTAGCTCGGCCTATACAGCTCGGACTATGTATACGCATATGAATATAGTATAAAGACAAAGAGGAAGATACCTCTAGTAAACTAAAGGGATGGGGGGATGGGGGCGGACAATCGACCGTTCAAATTTCCCAACAGGGTGCTTCGCTTCGCTCAGCAAATAAAATAGTTAATCGAACGGCGATGCTTCATGTAGGATAAAAGTTCCTGTTGCAAGTAACAGTTCAACTAAGCTTATCATCTCAAAATCAACCCAAACCTTGGTTGTGACAACGAACTTTTTTCAGCGTGCACACTTGTGTACACGCGCCGGGTAGGTTGTTTCTTCTAAAGGAAGGTGGCAAGGCGTCGTTCGTCACGGAAAAAGAAACGTCACAAAGTACAAATTTCAGATTCGTGAAACCAGAAGTGTAAAATAATATCCGGTGAAAGCACTTTGGGGACGAGTGTGAACGGAGAGAGGCGAATAAATTAATACACCTCCCGCCCTCTCACCGCCCGTCCCTTTAGTTTTGGGAGATGCACACAGCAAGCGGGGAGTCAGAAGCGTCCTGAACGGTCATCAGCAGAAACAGTTGAATCTCGACCACACTTCTTTCCGTCCAACTTCCTCGTTCCCAGAGCCAAGCTGCAGCGCGTGGAGCCGATTTGACTTCAGCGCGCCGAGGGAGTGGACACTGACGCAGGCAACTCGCGATGCGTGCACCTCGGAGGACAGCTGCAAACTGTCGTTTTGCCTGCCGGCAGGCCGCCTCGGCCAAAACTTTCCGAGTTGCTGGCGGATTAACGCTCCCCTCCTCGACGAGCCTCTTGCCAGCCTGGCCAGCGGGGACTTTCCGCGTATGCACCGGCTGGGACAGTGTGCCCTGCTGGGCTCGCTGCAGACCGGACTCAGCCGGACAAGTCCGAGACCAACTAGATCGCTTTCGGGAATGAAGCAAGTCGACGGGCTTCGCAAGGGGCAGTGCGATGCAGGCATCTTCTGATCGGACTGTTATCGGGTAGTTCCAGTTCGTGGCGGACAATCCGGTCTAGTCCCGGGCGCTCTGTGGAGCAGTCCGGGGGTGTTCGGACTGCTTCAGACAGCTTTCGGCAGCATTTCGGAACAATTCGTTTTTTATATGGGCGAGTCTCTGATAGCGACAGAGTGCCACTTGATCGGCCGTGCGTCTAGACGGGCATCCGACGCTCACGTGGACTTATGTAATCTGTGTTATCATGGAAGTGTACTCTCACTGCTATTGACGTATCGATGGCAGTGATCTGACATTGACGCAATCACGCCTCCATGCCGTAAATCATGATGAGCCTTGATTATTTCTGTGGGAGCAAAATCTAATAAGACGGACCACTTCTACCAGCAACCCCCTCCGATAAGCCTGAAATATTGTGGGCTCATTAACGTACTAAAGGGAAGTCTAAAGCCAAAATATAAGGTCCGGCAAAAATTTATTGGCCAAGATATAGCCTATTTTTTATGTTTTGGAGGAAAAAAAAAAAGCCCATACTATAACGGTCTAGGCAGCAGATGATACGAAAATGTTTCTGAACTATTTATTGTTCTGTAGTTCAAGGGATTCCATTCGCTAAAACTATGCGGTGCTGCTGTGTTGGGGGAGGGTGGGGTGGAAAGGGGGGGGGGGTCCTGGGCTGGCCGCCGAGCAGCGAGCAGCACATTTTAGCGTTTCTCATACACCAGCAGCTTGGCGAAGCAGTAGCCTCGCACCGGCGGAGCACTGGCCTCGCATCAAGGGACAGTGCCTTGCCGCGGCCTTGGCCTTGTTGCCGCCCTTTGCGGGGAGAGGGCGGATTATTTTCAATACTTTTTAAGCTAATAACGTCAACTTCGTCGCCACCTCCCAGAAGAAGGGCCTGGCCGTGCACTCTCAGTCTCATATGGACTTTTATGTCTCATGCTTATGGAGCTTTTTGAGCAAACGTAAATTGCACTATTTTCTCTTTAGCTATGCACAATTTTGATCGTTTTTAAGATGAAATTGTCAATAGGTCATGTAGAAATCAAAAAGTACATTGCAGTTGACAAAAAATGAGGTTTAATGGACTAAATGCCCTATTAAATGGACAAAAACGTGCAAAGCTAAAGACAAAATTGTACATATTACGTTTGCACAAAAAAACTTTTTGGCAAGAGATAAAAAGTCAATACGGGTCTGAGAGTGTGCCCTGCTGCCCAACTCGTCCGAGTATGCCCGACAGCATCGTCACGGTGCCCGGCCAGTACGACATGTGCGCCACCTGCCACCGATACGTGTACGTGGCCAAGAAGGCCGTGCCGCCGTCCGCCGCTGCCAACGGCTTCCGCTACCCTCCCGTCCCGCCTGGTCTGCCGCCCCTCACAGAGGTTGAGGAGTACATCGTCGCCCTGAGGCTGCCCTTCTAGCAAATAATGCACCTCGGTTGCCCCTCTGTTAGTTTCCGTGGGGCCATCGCTAAGAGTTGGAGCGTCTGACCCTACGCGCGTGCTGTGCTGCAAATAGGTGCACGCTTTTCTGGAAATTTTCTCTCGAGCTGCGTCGGAAAAGCCCTGTGCGAGCGCGGAGTCGCCACCGGTTCCCCGAAGTCCCCCTTCAGGGCTCGGCTGGGCAGTGCCACGGCTGGCCACGGCACAGCCACAGAGCACCGCTCGGCTCGGCAGCGACACAAAGCACGACCCAGCTCGGCTCGGTAGTACACTCTCAGACCCGTATTGACTTTTTATCTCTTGCCAAAATTTTTTTTGTGCAAACGTAATATGTACAATTTTGTCTGATCTATTGACAATTTCACCTTAAAAACGATCAAAATTGTGCATAGCTAAAGAGAAAATAGTGCAATTTACGTTTGCTCAAAAAGCTCCATAAGCAAGAGACATAAAAGTCCATATGAGACTGAGAGTGTACCGGCTCCTGCCGAGCGCGACCCGAGAGCACGGCTTGACTCGGCTCGGTAGCGGCCGCGTGGCTCGGCTCGGCAGGGCCGCCAACGAGTAGAGGGGCTGCGCGACGCGCGACGCGGCCGCCGCCGCGGTCTACCCACACTAATATCTACTATAGGACAGTAAAAGCTAGCTGACACCTCTTTATCATTAAATTATTACTATAATATTTCTAGCTAGGCTGGAGGTATCATCTGATAAAAAACACGAATTTGGGTATTTTGGCCTGTGTTCACACTTTTCATAGCAGAGAGATAAAATTTGGTACAAATATGCAAAATTGGTCAAGGATCAAGAATATGACCGCAAATTTGACCTCCGATCAATATCTTGGGAGACCTCAAAAACCACCCTAAAAACCACCTAAAAACAGTTTTTTCTTGGGATCTTATCTTGTAGAAAATAACGCGCTGAATCAAATGAGACCAAGCGCAGATTTTTCTGACTAACCGTTTAGGAGACAGGAGCATTTAAGGTACGCTATGTTTGACAGTTTTTCTAAAATAAGCAGGTTCTGTGATTGGCGTTACCTGCCTTCTCAGTGTGTGTGTGGGGGGGGGGGAGAGGTAAAGGAGGGAGAAGAAGTGCTTTAGCAGCGCGGCATCAAAGGACAGCCAAAGGCTTTATTCTATCTCACATGGTACGGAAATCTGTCTTTTAAACAACGGAAAAAGGCTGGATCGAAAATCACGGAAAATTCTGGGTCTCAAATCACGGAGAATTCTGGGTCTCAAAGCACGGAAAATAATGGCAATGAAATTAACGGAAAAATATATCCCTCTTTTTCTGCAGTGCGAGCGGACCCGCGGTTCGGTCTCCCAGCACGCACCTCGGTCTCGGTTGCTCTGACCTATCTTACACTCTGATGAAAAAAGTCCTGTCAACGCCGTTCATTAGTTACCAGTGATTTCCGTAGCCAAAGCACAAAATTTTACTGTTTCAAAAACAATGGCAGTCACCGTATATAAGAAACACAGACACTTCCGTCACTTTAATATACAGTATTTACCATTAGCAAGGTAACAATATACACGGTAAAACTTACTTCACGATATACCGTTATCATTCGGACAGGAATAACCGTAAATTTGTACGTTTGAAAACACCGTCATTTTTCGTTGACGGAAAATTACCGTTATATTTTTCAACTTCTCGAGCATTATTAGGTAGTGGAGACTTTCCAAACCTTACCTCAACCTTGCTGCCATCCCCTTTGTAGGGAGACACGGTAGCAATCAAAAGAAACGGTAATAACCGTGAGAGAAAATAACGGAGTCATCCACCGTAACTATAAGAGCAGGTTTATTTAAGAAAAGCAGTGTCTTGCAATGATCCTCTTGGATACCGATGATTTTTTTGGTGGTTAGTAGTTCCCCCAGGTGGGAGTTCAAGCCCAAAATTTCAGAGCCCCAAAAAATTGATTTTGGAAGATATAGGGATCTTAAGTTTTCTTGGGAATTTTTGCATTAGTTTTGGGATTTTCATATAGCTTTGCGACTTTCTGTCCGATTAGCTTCAAATTCGGGTCCCCTCATCAAAATTGAATGAGGAACACGGATTGTGCCCTCAGATTTGACCTACGACGTTTTTTGATAGTTATTTTTCACTTTTTCTCGAAAAAAATGGTCAAAAAATGTCCCAAATCTTGGGATTTTGGACTTTTAATTTTATAGAAGTTTTTTAAACCAGCCCCATCCGATGGAGAAAGATCCGCTGAATCCAAAGAACTGAACCTCAGATTTTTATCACAAGCCGTTCTAGAGATATGCCACTTCAAAGACAGGTAATATATTTTAGGTCCTAATTTCTGTGAGATTTTGCCGAGCTGCTCATTCCCATGTATTAGGCGGTCAGTTCCAGCGACGCAGGCCTTGTGCACTGGTTGGTTGTCTCCAGCGTGCCTTTCTAGCGCCTGCGCCGGCACAGTTGGGCCTGATAACAGGTGGAGGCGGACAAAATCCCGGATGCGATTTGAGCTCCTTCACTGCCAGAAAAAACACGGATTTAATAAGGAAAAAGTACCGCTAATTATTTTCCTGCCACTAGCGTATATGATAACGGTTTGGAAACGGTCTAAAAGAGGTACGGTGAAATTGTTAACTAGAACGGTGAAAAGGAATCATCACATCATAACGGAAATCTTGGACCGGCAGTCGGTAAACACAACCGTGCCGTCTCTTTGACCTCCACCGTACCTCTTTTTAGACCGTTCCCAAAACCAACGGCTAAACCGTTGTTTTTAAAATATATTTCCGTGATTTGAGTCATGGAGAAGACAGATCTGTGGATACGGAAAGACCTTTGCAGTCAATTAACGCCAATCTTCTGCGGCTGAGCGAGCAGCTCGGCCATATCTCACAAAAACTAGGACCTAAAATAAATTGCCTTACTTTGAAGTGGCATATATCTCGAACGGTTAGTGATAAAAAATCTGGCGTTGAGTTCTTTGAATTCAGCGGATCTTTCTCCATCGATAAGGCTGATTTTACCAACTTTCTTTAAATTAAAAGTCCAAAATCCCAAGATTTTTGTCACAAAAATTACAGTAAAACCCTGCGGAAGTTTTTACGATGAATTTTGTAGCCTTCTCTAACGGTAACTACTATTATTACAATGACGTTAAATTCTGAGTTTTAGTGCGACAGTAAATTCTGTGGTTTCGCAACGGTGAATACTGTGTTTTTGTCTACGGTAAACACTGGTAATTAATTAACGGTGTTGACAGGACATTTTTCTTTCAGTGCATATGACCGTAGGGGGGCAGGGGGAACCTGCAGACTAATTCCGCACAGAGGGTCCCGTCCCGTCTGTCTCTCTCGCACCGCGGCGGCGCGCCCCATTAGAGCGAGAGAGAGACCTCCCACCCGGGATCAGTCTGCAGCCCGCAGCCTTTCGCAGCCTCCCAGTCCACCCGCCCAACGGGTGGGTCTGGCGGGCGTGCCTGGTCGGGTTTGGCGATGGGGCTCACGGGTGCTCTATGACTCTCCTTTGATGTCAAGCTGCCAAAGCACTTCTTCTCCCTCCTTTCTACCCCCCCCCCCCCCACGCACACACACACCGCACAGGCAGGGAACGCCTATCAGTGCACAGAACCTGCTAATTTTAGAAAAACTGTCAAAATGGTGTACTTAAAATGCTCACATCTCCTACACGGTTAGTCAGAAAAATCTGCGCTTGGTCCCATTTGATTCAGCGCGTTATTTTCTACAAGATCATCAAAAAAATTGGAAAAAGATATTTTTCAAAAATCCCAAGAAAAAACTGTTTTTAGGTGGTTTTTAGGGTGGTTTTTGAGGTTTACTCCCAAGATATTGATCGGAGGTCAAATCTGTGGTCATATTCTTGATCCTTGACCAAATTTTAACTCTCTTCTATGAAAAGTGTGAAATCAGGCCAAAATACCCAAATTCGTGTTTTTTCTCCAAAAGTTAACATAGAATTTGCAACATCTTGGCCATTAAATTTTTGCTGAATCTAATATTTTGGCTTTGGACTTCCCTTTAGTACGTTAATGACCCACAAAATTTCAGGCTTATCGGAGGGGGAAGCTGGTTGAAGTGGTCCGTCTTATTTGATTTTGCTCTCGGCTCTTGTTTTAAATTGCATAATTATGCATGCTGGTGCAGGTGATTTAACTCCAGACGCGATTTGACGTTCACAGATAAATTCCTACAAAATGACCGCTCTTCGTATGTTATACAAAGAAAACGGTCGCGTCGCAGTCTACACCATGAATTCCTTTGTACAATTTTAGTACGTGGTCTCACATAATTTTGAGCACACGTGCTTTTCGTACAAATTTGAACGAAATTTCGCTCGAATTTGTGCGATTCTGCGTAGAAATTTGTACGAAAGAGTTTGCATGGTGAAAAATGTGTGAGACCACGTACAAAATTGTACATATACATCTAGAGTGTTCCAAGGATATCCACACTAAATGTATTTGTACAATTTTGTACGTGGTCTCGCTCAATTTTCAACATGCGAAATTTTCCGTACCAATTTGTACGCAGAATCGCACAAATCTGTGCGTAATTACGTTTATGTTTGTACGAAGAGCACATATGTGCAACTTTGTGAGAGGGCGATACAAAGGAATTTAGTGTGTCGTTTTCGTTAAAAACCATTTTGTTTGTAATACAAAGGAAAAATCCTTAATAGCCTATAAAAAGTTCTTTGCAGCCGGCGAAGGATGTTTTCTTTGCATTACAAACAAAATTGTTTGGAGTACAAACAATTTCTTTCGCCGGCTGCGAAGCCACCGTTTTCATGGTATTACAATATGCATTCAAAGTCGCTAAGTAGAACTCGAACCGAACGTTGAACGGGCTAGGATTCGAACCGAGCGTGGAAAGGGCTATATATGACTCGAAACGAACGTGGCACGGATTCCTCGTTCGGAGAGCAATCCAATGGTGGGGTCACACGTTCGGTTCGAGTCCCATCAAACGACTCCGGATTTCCCCCCCCCCCTCCCCCCCAAGGTGGCGAAGCCACCTGAAAGGTAGGCAACTAGTCGCACTTAGCCCATGTAGGTAGGCAACTTTTGCGACATCCCCCCCCCCCTGAACTCGTCTTTGGATCCGCCCTTGCTGTGCCTCGGCGGCTATATTGCGTACTACGCGAGTGGCGGATCCAGAGCCAGCCTGAGGGTAGGGCCACGACACTGCAAATCCTAAGGCGATACTTAAGTATCTATTTTGACGGTTCAATTGGACTTTCGCAAACAAACGGCCTTACCGAATTATCATGCCGTCAAAACGGCGATACACAAAAGTATCACCATAATTTGGCGATACTTTGAAGTACCGCCAGAATCCAGCAATAAACAATGAAGTAGTCCTCTTCAGTTCTTCGTAGTTTATTGCCAAATCTTGGCATTAGCTACTCCGAAGAATCGCCAAATTGGGGCCGTTTTCAAGGCATGATTTTTCGGTAAGGCCGTTTGTTGGTGATACTCAATTCTACCGCTAAATAAGGTACTGAAAGTATCACCTTGGGATTTGCAGTGGAAAAGCGAAGAAGCACTTCATGCCTGCTTTCAGGAACAAAGTGTGGTTGTTTGCCTACCTTCCAGGCGGCAGTCCAGAGGCCAGCTGGTCGTAAGTGAAGAAAAAGCACTGGGAAATTTCAATCTTATTATATTTTAGAGTGAGAGGCATGTAATGTGTTCAGAGAAATGATGAAGTCTATCTGCATTGCGCACGTCACTTAATATTGTGGACCAATGACACTTTAATTGCAGTCTGTGCGGTGCAGTGCATTTTTAGTTGGTTAGTAGTTTTCTTGCAGTTTAAGTAATGAAAGTGTAGTTGAAGGTGTAGTTTTTTTCAGTGAAACTATAGTTTGAGGGCGGTTTTCATAAACTTAAGGTGGTAGTATTTTCATCACATGCAGTTACGTTTGTAGTTAAAAGTAACATTTGAAAAACAGATGTAACTGCGGTCTCTCTTATATTTGAATCTGGCTTCTAAACGGCAATCACAAGTGTTGACTTCGAATGTGAGGTTCATGAGATCAACCCACTTTTGTGCTCCTGCTTCATACTTTGGTTATTAGGGATATTCGATTGTCGGTGTCGGTCCTCTGAAACAAGAGGCGGGTATTCTCTCCTCCATGTTTACCGGGCGGGCCTAGGAACCGGTACCACCGAGCCGCACCAGATCCAAAAAATGTGAGCTGGCGAAGTCTAGCACCGATATCGCACATGCCCAAAATTGTGAGACGCAAGTCAATCTTACAGAGGTGTGCGGTACCACATTCACGAGAAGGATCTCGCGTGGACCTAACCTCATGGCCGAGCGTAGGCTCCAGCGAGTCGCAACACGGTAATGAGTAATATTTTGGTTAAAACTTTTAGCTCACGGCAATAGCAGATATTTACTTAAGTTGCGAGATCACCTAAAAGTCAAGTTAACGGAATGGACTTAGATTTTGAAGACGTGTTCGGAACACAGTTTTGATGCACACCACAAAAAATTTTGGAGCTGGTTCAAATTTGAACAAAGTTATTGAGCATTGAAGTGTTCAAACTTCGTGCAGCTCACCCACCTAAAGTACGGAACGATGACCAAAACTAAAAACATACTCGTGCAGTAAAAATGAGCGCCCAGGTATTGCGCGGTACCTCCGAAGTTCGTGGCCATGCTATCTGTGGTCCAAAAAGCTGGTGAAAGTTGGGCCAAAATTGGGTCAAAGTTTGACTCCTGATTTGACAGACATGCACATGGAATTTCGTTCCCTAAGGTACCGCAAGATCTGCGCACCTCGGACACTGTGTGGTCGACACTTCAAAGCGTCGGACATAACTGGTCGACACTTGCAAGCGCAGGACAAACCGGTAGACGCCTACAAGAGTAAACCTGTCCCACACGTGCATTGGGAGTGCGTGTTGACATGGGCCTCGCCGACCGCTCGGGAACAAGATAGGGCCGAGTCTGGTGCAGACAATGGGTACTGGCCTTTGATTTGAAGAACTTTAAAAGCTAGTTTTTATAAATATGCAATTTTGACACCAGCTTCGGAAAGGGGAGAAAAAACTGAAAATTTGAGTGAAAACGAGAAATCGCTACGACAGTTTTCGCACTTTTGAACGCTAAACTAATGACCTCGGACATGCATTGTTAAAATTATCGTAGGAAGGTCTAACTAACACTGAAATTCTTAAAATTTTTTGTCACTTTAAACCATACTCTATATGAGGATCTTGTTAAATATTTGGAGGTTTTAATGATGTTAAATTTAAAAGGCACGCATGCCTTTTGTTTTGTCCTCCGCTTCACTGGCCTATTGTCTGTGGCCCTGCCTAGCTTAAGGTGAGGTGTGGGTGAAAAGCAGCTAAAAATGCTAATCTAATAACAATTTGCATTAATGGTTAACATTCAAGTATGACCCCTTTTACGTTGAAGTTTAATGACCTGTAAAACATCTAACTTGGACAAACTAAGTTGACAGTTTGCACTCAAAAAGGATTCTGTGCAACAGTTTTTGACAGCTGGGTCGCATTTTTTCCTGAACTTTCTTGAATAGTTGTCCACAAAGTTACATAGCGATATTGGTGATATCAATCATAGTTTTGGGGGGGGGGGAATATTTTTCGGTCAAAAATGTCATTTTTTTATCTTTCCAAAATTTTTAAAATTCAAATTTTTTGTTATTTTGTTTGTTACTTTAATCGCCAAAACGCTATGTAACTTTGTTCAATAGGTCATTTAGAAGAAAAAGAAGCCTAAGACAGGCTTTTTGACAAAATCTGTTGCGCAGAATCAATTTGGCTAAAGCGACTAAATTTGATGAAAATGGCCTGTATCTCTGGAGCGGCTTAAAGAATTCTGGCGCTTCTTCAGGTTGTCTCTTGTTTCTACATAGACCCATTATCACTGCAAAAGTTGGACCCACTTGGTCTAAAAGTTTTGGAGATAGTATTTTCACCCACACCTCACCTAAACCCTCAATAAAACCCTCGCCGGTAAGATGCTTGGCTCAGGGGCCAGCCAGGGTTCCGACGCTAAAATCGAGCTTATTTCGGACGAGTCGATACTGGAGTTTGACTGTACAGGACCTTTGGGTGCAGGGCAGTTCGTGAGTGTTAACCCCCTCGCCCCTACTGGGTCTGTGTTAGCCTCGCGTGGCTTCCATCTGGCCGTGGCGCAGAGCGTCGAGACGCTGGTGGACGCCCTGGGCCCCATGCTGCTGGTGTCGTTCTCGGTGGCGCTGGTCGACCTGATGCAGGCCGTGTACGTGCTGGCCAAGGCCCTGTTCGAGGCCCGCCTCTCCACCGAGGCACTGACGGCCGTGTCTGTGGACGGTGGCCTCGGCCTCACCCAGTACGTCGCCATGATCGTGGCCTGCGAGCTCGTGCGCCGCCAGGTGAGACGTAAAACCAGTACGGCGTCCGATTATTCCCCACCCTGCAGGTGTTTGGTTCTCCCGAAGATGGAGATTTTCTCCACAATACGAAAGAAAAATTTAGCAACATATCCACGAGGTACGAAGAATTTCCCGAAATTTTCCCAGGAAAGCTTAGCCCGGAAAGGTCTATTCTTCGGATGTGAATTTTGTCACGTTCGTTTGAATACGATGCCACATTCGTGTGAACAACATACGGGCACTGTTAAAAAAAACCCTGAAAATTCAGACTAAATAGTCAAAAGTAGATTTTCATCATGGTGGTCTGAAAATTCTGAGTAAAAATTGCTCTGTAAAATCGGACTAAGAAAATCTGAATTGATTGCTCCTTCTAGTCTGAAAATTTAGACAACAGAATGGTCTGAAAATTCAGACCGCAAAATTCATCAGCCTAAGTGCTTCCAAAATCAAAAGATTCAATCTTGGTGGGACCGTTGGACCTTTCAGATATTGGAAAGATCCTTTGACAATAACGATTTTGGGAACCGGTGGCCTAGGTGGCCTAGGTGGTGTGAACCTCGGACCCCGAGGTTACAGAGCAGCCGCCTTAACCTCTGAGCTGTGTGGCGTTCGTGCTGCACGGAGAGCGCCGGCCCGACTACGTAATGCGACTCGGCGGCGCCGCCCCCCAGGAAATTCTAATGGTCCCTCCCGAGGTTACTCATCGAAATCTACATCGCGTTATCGTATAGTGTGTTCGAAAACATGCCTTTAACTTTAAAAATATTAAGAACAAAATAAGAATTCTGACCAGGCTATAAAAAATTGGGACTCCAGTCTGAATCTACAAGACAGACCATGGATTTCTAAAAACTAAGACCAACAAGTCTGACTTTTCAACTGCTCGGTCTGAAAACGCATGTCATACTGCACAGTCTTAAAATTAGCACTAAAAGTCTTAACAAACTGGTCAGCAATCTAAAATTTAAGACTTTAGTCTGAATTCCCCATTCAGAGCAGGCAGTCTGAGAAACTTAGTCTGAATTTTCAGAATTTTTTTTTAAACAGTGGGCGTTAAGTTGGGGTGTAACATTCGTTTGAACGTACGTCAACATTCAAACGAATGTGACAAAATTCACGTTCGAATGAATATGACCTCACATTCGTTGAATAACAGTGATGCGTTCGGATGAGAGGTATCTTGGCGAATGAGCCTGTTACGCTGGATACCCAGCGTATTCTGATTACGCTTGAAAACAGAGGGTAACACTCCGTTTAAGTTTCACCAGTGAAGGCGCTGGAAAACACACTGGCCAACCGGCACCGCTAATTTTTGAACCTCCTTGACAGATCCAAGGCGTGGAGCAAGTCCTGCAGTCGCCCCCTCGGACTTCCGCCAGCGAGGTTCTCATCGCACAGTTGCTCGTCACTTTGACTGGAAAACTCGATGCTTCCTAACAAAACAATCCTAACTGCCAGTGCGGATCCAAGACCATTCTAACTGACAGCGCAGACCAAAGAAAAATCCTAACTATAAAGTCTCGATTTAGAACTATCCTAACTGGATATGACGTGAAAATCGGGCTTTTATTAATATCCGTGACGCTCACACATTGCATAAAACTACTTGCCGAAGAGCTTGCTAAAGGTTTAATCCTTATTTAAAAACGTGGACATTGTATCTTAAGAATATCGCGATTTAATGATGTGCAGTGAAGAGAGTTCAAAACTAGTTTTAGCCACCTCTGACCTCTGCAGTTAGGATAGTTCTCAATCCGCACTGACTGTTAGGAGTATTCTATTAAAAGGCGTCGAACTAAACGCAAACTACTTTTTAACCTATCTAGAGGAGGATCTTGAGGCTGCAAGTATGCAGCGTCCGCCCCCGCTTCTCCGTGTGCGCCCTGTTCGACGTCGACGTTTCTCTGCTTCATTCAGTGAGTTCACTGGTAGAACTGAAGCGTAGTTTTACACTTTTCTTTGAGCGCAGTGCTTGCTATGTTTGGCTTCAGTTTTACCAGTGTGGCGCTCTCGTATCGCCGACACAGAGCCCCTGGCGTTCCTGGGGAGCTTCCCCAGACAAAAAGATTTAGCGCCCGTTACGGGCACAGCCTGAGCGAATCTGAGCACAGCTCGAGCATGCACGGGCATAGGCAGGGCATAGCGTGGGCACGTGCGGGCGGGTCGAACACTCTTAGAAACAATGGTGATATGACGGAACTCAAACGGTCAGATTTTGTTACGGAACCCACGGAATGACCGAAAGGGATAAAAAATGAATCCATCTCTATGAACAGCTTTGATAAGCGGAAGATTGGCGTTATTGACTGCAAAGGTCCGCAAAGGTCTTTCCGTATCAACAGATCTGTCTTCTACATGACTCAAATCACGGAAATATATTTTAAAAACTACGGTTCAGCCGTTGGTTTTGGGAACGGTCTAAAAAGAGGTACGGTGAGGTCAAAGAGAAGGCAAGGTGGTGTTTACAGTCTGCCGGTGCAAGATTTCCGTATTATGATATGATGATTCCTTTTCACCGTTCTGGTTTGCAGTTTCACCGTGCCTTCTCTTTGACCTCACCGTAACCTCTTCTTAGACCGTTCCCAAACCGTAATCATAACGCTAATAGCCGGAAAATAATTAGCGGTACTTTTTCCCTATTAAATCCGTTATTTTTTTCTGGCAGTGGAGTTCGTGCCCGCATACGGGCAGTTGCGGGCAGATGTGCCCAGCCTGTGCCCGTGCTTAGCCCGTGATATGCTCGGCTTTGCTCGGGCTGTGCCCGCAACGGGCGCAAAATCTTTATGTCTGGGGTTGTTGCTGGTTCCGCCCTGCGCCTTCGCCCCGCAGTGTGCAAGAGGACCGGTGCAGGCGGTGGCTGAAACTCTAGACGCGTTGGACTTCCAGAGTCGCTAAACCTAACCTAACCGCACGTGTGACTTCACCAAAAGATTCCTGGTTCGTAGTTCGGGAGAGCAATACATTGTAAGGGTTACACCTTGGGTTTCGAGCCCCATTTAGCGACTCGGAAGCTCACAGCGCGTTTGGGACTTTGACCGCCTTCGCCGGCCTCCTGGCTCACTATGCGAAGCACTGTTCGGATGCAGGCTGCAGGTCACACGGTCACGTCTTCACCCGTTCCTCCAGGTGGTGGTCGCCGCGGTCACCTACACCGTAATTCTCGTGCAGGCATGATCGCCTTTCCACTCACGAAGCTGACTTGTTAATGGATTATTGAAAAGAAATGGAAAATAAAATATTATTACAAGCCGTTTGTCGTGTTTGTTGAATAGTCACGCCCAAGCCGGGCAAACGAAAAAAATTAAGCCGAGCGAGCGCACTATCACCGGTTTGGGGCGGAAGAGGGTATGGAGTCTAGGAAGGGTTCTCCGTGGATGCGACGCTGGACCGGCACGAGGCGCTGTGCCGGCTCAGGCCCGGTAGCGTGGACCCATACAAACTAAATTTTATGTACAATTTTTTACGATACATCACAGTTTTCCATTTCCTACTAAGAAATGCCGTGCTGTTAATACCAAGCTGATTCTCAGTACTCTATGACACAAATGTATCATAATACGGAGAAATTTGTTCGTAATACGAAAAAAATTTGTCATAAGTTACCGAAAACCCTTCATCTTCACTAAGCTGTCATAATACTAATCTTTTTGTTTGTATTACGAAGAAAAAGCTCTGTAGAATATTGACAGTGCACAAGTTGTTTACAGAATTCTCTGTAACTTTTCTCTGTAACATTGTTCGGTTGCCATGTTCGTTTTAGTCCGACATCCGGCCCCCGACTTGTCGCCCTTTTGCAAGAGAATACTGTATATGGGTGCAGGTGGCCACAACTCCAGACACACGTTTTGAGCTCTAGAGTCCCTAACCAGGACTCGAACCCGTGACCCCACCAATGGATTGCTCTCCGAACAAGGAATCCATAGTGGGGTCACACGTTCGGTTCGAGTCCCATTCAGCGACTCGGGAGCTGAAAACAAGGCCGAAATTTTGACCGCCTCCACCGCTCTTCCGGCCCACCGTGTGATTGAGAGCTTCGCAAACTGCTCAAGAGGATGACGTTCGCCACTTCAGACGCGTCCAGTCCCACTCGGTCTGCACACTCCCAGCGCATGTCGCACGATTCGATAAGGTACCGTGTCGCTCCCTCAAGGGAAACATGGGCGTCAATATAAAGGAGTGCTAGACCGTTGGCCGGCCAGTGCACCGCCATGGCTTACTCGAAGGCAGCAGTGATCGTGCTGGTAGTACTGACCGTCGCGGGCTCCGGCTCCGGCCACGTTGCCGCCTCCGGCCAGGCCGCCGCCGCCTCCGGCCAGGCCGCCGCCGCCTCCGGCCAGGCCGCCGCCACGGGCGCCTCCCAGACAGCAGAGTACCGCGCCAAGTACAAAGTCCCTGACGGCTTCCTCCTCGGCGCGGGCACGGGGTCCTACCAGACGGAGGGCGCTTGGAATGCAGACGGTAACTTTTCCGAAAGAAAAATAATTTCATGTTAAGGGGGCAGTATCACAAAGCAAGTTTTATTTTATTTTATGATTTTCAAACTTTCTGTTTAAACGTCAATAAAAAGATTCGCACACGGAAAAAAATAATTACACTCCCTGACCCGTATTGACCTTTTATCTCTTGCCAAAAAGTTTTTTTGTGCAAACGTAATAATGTACAATTTTGTCTTTAGCTTTGCACGTTTTTGTCCACACTGTAAAAAATGATCGGACTTTTACAATACAGTGGACTAGCAAAATTCCTATACATGTATAGGAAACATGGATATTCCGATACATGTATAGGAATTTTCCGATTTGTATAGGTTTTTTGGTATTCAAGCCGAAAATGTATAGGAAAATTCCTATCCATGTATAGGAACTCCCTGAAATCCTATTCATGTATAGGAACTTTCCAACCCGTGTATAGAAATATGACTGACCGAAAAAAAATTTTGTTCTGAAGTGTTTTAGCAGAGATTCAAAATTTTGTAACTTGTACAAACAACGGGAACCAATGCGATTAATTGTTCACTTGTGACAAAAGTCGCAAAGCTGCTTCTATGCCTGTAACCCAGATGATCCGCTAGATGGCGCTAGTATCGTTTTTACGGACTTACTTCTCGGTGGAAGCTACGGTTGGGAATTTCGTTGGGTGGAGAGGCACGCGCTTTCCTTGAGTGTGAGATAGTCGGGTGGCAATTCGACTGCCTACATTTTTTGACTATAATACGTCCCCCTTCACCATGGGAGGACAAGTAGTGGTCTGACTTTGTCAGATTGGCGGACCGGCTGCACCTCAAGTCATGATAACACGGCTACAATCATAGCCGTGGAGGTTAGAATATGATAACGTCAACACAGCCTAACGGCTTGCATAATTTGCGTTCTTTTTAGCAGATGATACATTTAACATATTTAACATAACGACAAGGAAATAATAATAATAATAATAATAATAATAATAATAATAATAATAATAATATATAATAATAATAATAATAATGTATCAGCATGCTTGTACTCTCAAGCTGCGAGGCGCAGAGGTGTGAGTCAGAAGAATATCTCATACGGGGCTCGGTTCCGCTCGCGTGCTCGCGCGCGCGCGTGCGTTTGCCCGCTGGGCCGGGCCGGCCGCCTGCCAGCTTGCCTGGCCGCCTCGCGTGAGGCGCTGCCCCCACTCCACCCAGCCGCGCCGGCCGCGTCCGACCACCCGCCGCCCCCACCCCGCCGCGCCACTCCCGAACACGGGAAGGCTTCGGAAAGCCCCTCGCTGCGGTAAGTTTTGCCGAGCTGTTCGTGACCCGAGGAAATCCGAGTGCCCGGACCGGTGCTCTGATTTTTACTTTTATGTCGTTTCTTCCTCCATTAACACAACCCACCTTGTTAATATATTTTGATGCAAAATGCTCTTATCGGCCATAACAGTAAAGATAAAGCTGTGTGAACTGGAAACATGAACATTATCTAATTGATAAAACTTCACCCGACCGTATCATCTGCTTTAATGTTCTGGACTTCCCTGACTTTTTTGGGAAATCCGAGAAATTCTATGCATGCGTAGCAAAGCTGCTATACCGATGTATAGGAAAAATCCTGCACAACAGATAGGGCAACGCCTATACACGTACAGTCATAATGCCATACCGATGTTCAGGTTGTCCCGGACACATGCAGGGCAGTCAGTTTGGCTGCCTTTCCCCCGTCCGCAGGCGCGCAGCGCCCGGCACCGCATGGCACGCCGCGCTTCGCAAGAACCGGCCGGGTAGGGGTAAGAAAACGGTGGTGGGGGAACCCAGCGGTCCGACCGTCTCAGACGACGAAGCAGGCAAAGCGGAGCGCTGGCTCTCCCACCGCCTTGCCCTTACCCCCACCCGGCCGGTTCTGGAGAAGTGCGGCGTGGCGCAGCGTGGCATGCGGTGCCAGGCGGACGCGCGCCTGCGGACGGGGGGATAGGCAGCCAAATTGACTGCCCTGTATGTATCCGGGACAACCTGTATAGGAAAATTGCCATACAAGTGTGTGGTAATATTCGTATACATGTATATGTGAATTAGTTCATATACATGTATAGGAATTTGACTACAAAAATTTTTTACAGTGAAGATCTTTCGTTATGGCAACGAAGATTTCGTTTGAGGGGAGGAAAATTTGTTGCAGCAACGAAATTTTCCTCCCCTCAAACCAAAATTTCGTTGCTAGAACGAAAGATCTTTGATAGGGCAAAAACCAACCGACAAATCGGTTGGAATAACTAATTATATTCTTCCGTGCATGAATGCTTTAAACAAACAGTGAGCACCCTGTTGTGGTAAAAACATTTCAACAAATTCAAAAATAAAATTTGTGTAAGCGTCAATTAGGGGGGAGGGGCAAGCATGTAATAAAGGACTGCGAAATTAATAACATGATTTAACAACGTGCAAAATTCGAGTCGAAGTTTTAAACTTATTCCAATCCGTTCACTCTCAGTCCCATGGGCTTTTATGTCTCTTGCTTATAGAGCTTTTCGAGCAAACGTAAATTGTACTATTTTCTCTTTAGCTATGCACAATTTTGATCGTTTTTAAGATGAAATTGTCAAAAGTTCATGTAGAAATCAAAAAGTACATTGCAATTGACAAAAAGTAAGGTTTAATGGACTAAATACCCTATATAATGGACAAAAACGTGCAAAGCTAAAGAAAAGATAGAACATATTACGTTTGCACAAAAAGCTTTTTGGCAAGAGATAAAAAGTCAATACGGGTCTGAGAGTGTTTATTCCATATGAAAGGGGTTAAAATTGCGCATAAAAAACCTTTAGCTTTTAAATCGGACAAGGGTCATTCCATGGGGTTCGACATATTTATGCAAAGGACCTCTCCGATTTCGACCAAATTTTGTGGGCTTGTCGGCTATGGTCTGTAACCCCTCAAAACCAATTTTTAGGGAAAAAAAAAAAAAAAAAAAAAACATTTGGACAAAGATAAGGCTTGTGTTAGATTTGAACATTTTCGTTGCTGACCCTTTTCGAAAATGCTGCAGTTTCGTCAAAAATGAAGCTACAGAGTTCATTCTCTGCTCATTCGAAAGGTCCTGAGTTAGCCTTTAAGTGTATTGCAACAGTGTTCGAACTATTTCCAAATTTGAACAAAATTGAACAAAGTCAAAATTTTATACATAATTTTCTCAAAAAGAGTTGTTTTGAGGTTAGGTTGTTTCCTTTTACAAGTTTTCGTTCGATTAGGGTTTTTTTTTTTGTTTTTTTAAAATTAGAACCCCTACCTTTTGGTGTCCATAGGAAAAGGAGAAAACGTGTTCGATCACTTCTTCCACCAGAAGGGCCGGCGTGATCAAGCCAACGGCGACGTGGCTGCGGACGCCTACCACCGCTACGTGGAGGACATCGGCCTGGCCGCTGAGATGAAGGTAAAAACGGGGTCACACTGGAACTGGAATTGACTCAGAAAGATTACGAAAGAGCGTTTCCGGCGTGTAAAATTATGTTTAGCTTCCTGGGAACACCCAGCAATGACAGCACCGCCATTTGTGTTGTTTACGCGCCCACACGAATTGTTAAGGTAGACTTTTGTACGAGTAACTTGCACACTAAATCCCTTTGTACAATTTTCGTAGGTGGTCTCACACAATTTTGCGCATACGTGCTTTTCGTACAAAATTGTACGAAATTTTGCACAAATTTGTGCGATTTTGCGTTCAAATTTGTACGAAAAAGTTCGCATGTTGAAAATTGTGTGAGACCACGTACAAAATTGTACAAATACATTTAGTGTGTGCACGATTTTGTGCACACGAGGACTTTGTATAATATAATGCGTACGGATAGATAAATTGATAAAAATTTGAGCACAATTTTATGCAAAACGTTACGCAGGTTTAAAGTCATGCATCACCACGTGTACAATTCTGCTTAAACAGTTGGTGTGCCGGAAAAGCTTTACCACTGTACAATAGCTTCCGGAGACACGTCGCTTGTCTTGTAGCACAGAGGAATAATTATTGCCTCGCAGCGTCAAAATAAAGTTTTCCCTCGTGGGGTCCGCGGTGCTTGTTTTTAATGTCGGTCTCAAAAAGTTGAGGAAAGTTCAAAACATCAAAGCATGATGCTATCCAAGAAAGTGCTCATTGAGATCAACTTGCAAAGGTTGGTTGCAGCAATGAAAGAAGAAACGACAATTCTCGCGCGACAGAGTGACGAAGTGGCTACTTGTGTGCAAAATTTCAGACTTTGAACTGCAATAGAAACGGACCAACAGAGGTAGAGGTTCAAACACAGCCCATGTTTAGCGTTTCGGCAACGTTGACAAGCCTGTGGCTCCTGTAAAGTTTCAGTTCAAAATCTGAATTTGTGTCAACATGTTGCTTACCCTTAGAACTATTTGTGTGCAAAATTTCAGACGTAAAACTGCGATAGGAACGGAGCAACAAAAAGTGTGGCTGTAAAATTTTTGGCTATGTTAGAAAGCCTGTAGCACCTTTGAATTCACAGTTCAAAATCTGAATTTTTGACATCATGTTGCCTCCCCTAAGCATTACTTGTGTGCAAAGTTTCAGACTTAGAACTGCGATAGGAACAGAGCAACAGAAAGTGTGGCTGGAAATCTTTGTGGGTGGCCAACATGAGTCACGTCTTTTACGCCTTTTTTGTTAATGAGTATGCATAATTTATCGTCTGCTAAAAAATAAATGAATCCTGCAACTTGCGCTGACTGAGAAGTATGTTACAGCTGAATGTGTACCGCTTCTCCATTTCGTGGACTCGAATCTTCAGCGACGGCAGACGAAGCAGCAAGAACCAAAAGGGGGTTGACCATTACCATGCCGTCATCGATGAAATCATCAAGAAGGGCATGACGCCCATGGTGGGTGTTTTCTTTCGCGCAAGCGCGTTGCACTGTGGGCCATGTCCAGAAGACTGGCGGAGGCGGTCAAAATAAGGAGAGCAGCTAGACCGGGAGTTGAGAGGAAGTCAAGAAAAATAAAATGTGCGAATTTTGTGAGAATGAGCGTCTGCGTCGCTGTTCTGTCGCTTTCGCAGAGCTTTACTCTCATACAAGTCCGGCTTTTGTTCTCCTCGATTTCTTCTCAGCTTCCGTCCCAGCACTTCTCTGAAGAACCCTATCCCGGACGTGTTTTGAGCTCGAGCCAGTGTCGCTAAATGGGACTCGGACCGAACGTGTGACCCCACCAATGGATTGCTCTCCGAACGAGGAACCCATTGGTGAGGTCATACGTTCGGTTCGAGTCCTGTTTAGAGACTCTGAAGCTAAAAACGCGTTTAGAGTTTTGGCCGCCTGCTCCGGGCCTCTCGCCCACTGTGCGGAGTGCTTTACCAAGTTATCTCCCGCTAATAGACCCGTATCTTTCAGATCACCATTTCTCATTTTGACCACCCGCAAACTCTGGAGGACGAGTTTGGTGGTTGGCTGAGCGACAAGATGGTCGACGCCTTCGTCGACTACGCCGATTTCGTATTCAGCGAGTACGGACACAAGGTAAGCGTGAGTCTTCCGCCTTCTCGCACACGCCCAAAAAAAAAAAAAAAAGTTGAGAATCCGAGAGCATTAGTACCACACTCTCAGTCTCATAAGACTTTTTATTTTCTTGCTTATAAAGTTTTTTGAGCAGACGTAAATTGTACTATTTTCTCTTAAGCTATGCACTATTTTCATCGTTTTTAAAATGAAATTGTCAATCGCTCGTGTTGAAATCGAAAAGGTGCATTGCAATTGACAAAAATTCAGGTTTAACGGTCTGAATACCCTATATATTGAACAAAAACGTGCAAAGTTAAAGGAAAAGAGTAAATATTACGTTTGTACAAAAACTAAAACTTTGTAGCGAGTGATAAAAAGTCTGAGAGTGCATATTGATAGAGGCCTCTCAGATGTTCCGCGAGTATACCTTGATGTGAGAGGAATTTAGAACTTTTTTATTTTTTCAGTGAGCACAGCGTGGAGGCGGTCAAAATCCCAACGGGTTTTGAGCTCCATAAAACCGTTCAATTCGTCTCGAACCGAACGTGTGATCCCATCAATGGATTTCTCTCCAACCGAGAAATTCATTGGTGGGGTTACAAGATTGGTTCAAGTCCCATTTAGCGACTCTGGAGCTTGAAACGCGTCGAGGGTGTTGGCCGCCGGCACCGGTCTTCTAGCCGATTATGCGGCCCTCCTCAACCTTGCCGTCGCTGTCGCGCAGGTACACCACTGGGTGACGGTTAACGAGCCCAACATGCACTGCTTGATGGTGTACTTGGGGCTTTTGGCGCCGGGCGTCTGGGGCTCCCCCAACAACACCAACGCCAACATCTACCGGTGCATGCACACCCAGATCCTTGCGCACACCGCGGCCTACAACCGGTTCCAGGAGAAGTACAACGCCGACAAGAAGAGTGAGTACTCGTCTTGTTCCTTGTCCCATCGACGCACAGAGGGCCAGGAGACCGCTGGAGACGGCCAAAAGCCCTGACGGGTTTTGAGCTCCAGTGTTGTCATGGAACGGGTGACCCCACTAATGCATTGTTCTGCGAACGAGGGATCCATTGGTAGGGTCACGAGCTTGGTTGAACCCCCGCCAAGCGATTTTGGAGCTAAAAAAACGCGTCCAGAGTTTTTCAACCAAATCCGTATGCACTTTTTTTGTACATAGTTTCGGACGCCTTTGCACATGCGTTGTTATGCATAATATCATGCGTTGTTATGCATAGTGTTTTGCTTAACAGTGTAATTATACGGTAGTATGCATAATATTACGCAGAAGCTTGCGCATCTGCAAAATCATGCGTAACTATGTACAAAAAAATTGCATAAGGATTTAAAGTGTGTGGCCACCTACGCCGGTCTTGGCACACTGATCGTCGCCATGCCCCCACTCTCAGCCTTTTAACTAACTTTTTCTCATTAGCAGACCATTTCTGTGAGCAACCATAATACTGTGTATTTTCTTCGTAAGCATACGAAATTTTCTTTGTAATTTATGAATGAAACGAAAGTATCAGTACTTAGCAATTCCCAAGTAATTCGTAGAAAAAGTTCAAAGTATCATGGTTGCTTACAGAAAAGGGTCTGCTAATAGGAAAATAGTCAGCACAAGGCTCCGAGTGCCTGCATTATTCAACGACCACCTCCATCTTCGAACGACCCCTGCATCTCCCAACGACCCCTTCTCTTAACTCCGCTACGCGTGCAGGCGTCGTGGGCCTCGGCTCCGTCACCTTCTTCGCGCGGCCTAACACGACCGCCTTCGAGGACGTGGCCGCCGCCGCGCGCTCCAACATGTTCGACATGGGGCTGCTTCTCCACCCTGTCGTGTTCGGCGACTACCCTTCCGTCGTCCGGGAGACGCTGAGGGCCGCCGGCAAGGAGGCGCACCTGCCCACCTTCACCGAGGAACAGTCCAAGGCGATGAAAGGTGAGCTACTACACGCTTAAAATCTAACGAAGTATTTTTGAGCGTATAAAAGGTACAAATTAATTTAGTTTGTTAAACGAAGAAGTAGTTCGTAAGTTACGAAGTTTTCTCTTTGAAACCTTAAGCATGGTCAATATACTTTGTTCAAACAAGCTACTTTTGTTTGTAAAGCCCAAAATAGGTTGTAAGGTTTTCGGAATGTACAGAATGTACAAAAAATTACGGAGTAATCTTTAAACTACTGTTTCTTATTCTCCACCCGCGGATCCCTACATTTTCCTTATCCCTCTTGTCAGTCTTCTCCAAAGAACTTACCACAGAGTCTTCTCCGTGCACCTTCTCAATCGTCTGCAACGGTCCGTAACGGCCATACGGAGAAGACTGGAAGTAGTGCGAAAAATATTGGGTGTTTGGTAGGAAGAATCTTGGCCAAAAATATTAACCGTCTTTTCCGTACACTCTCAGACTCGTATGGACTTTTTTCTCTCAATTATTGACTTTTCATCCTTTGCTTACTTAGTTTTCTAAACAGCAACAATATGAAGTACTTCCTCTGTGACCATGTACAATATTTTTCCACTATAAACACTTAATTGTCATCAATTAAGGACTATTTTTGGAGTCAATTGCGTATTGACTCTTTGTCAATAGCAAACTGACTTTAAGTCAATATAACGAACAAACTCTTATATAGATATTGAGGAAATAGTACGTTTTATTTCTGTTTAAAAATCTCTTTACCAAAGGATAAAAAGTCTATTACAGTCTGAGAGTGTAGTCTCAGTGTAGGGCTGTTTCTCGGTATCGCGATGCGATATTGACCCTATATCGAGGTACGGGTATAGACTGAGAGGGCAGTGACTGGAGGAGAGTGAAGTGTGTGCACTGAAAATCGAAGTGTGGGACAGGCATGCACTTGAATACGTAGAACAAAGTGTAGCACGTTCACTGTAAAAATTTCTGTATTTTTGTACGGAAAATGTACGGAAGAATATAGTACGGAAGTACGGACGAAAGTACGGAACGTCCGTACCTGTCCTATAAAGCCATTGTAAACGGGTACGGAAAAAAGTACAGAAAGTTCCGTACTTGGCAAGTACGGACTGTCCAGGAAAATTGTTGACCAGACATGTTCCGTACTTTTTCCGTCCTTTTTTCGACCAGTGTTTGTAAGCGTCGGACAAATACGTGTCCCACGTCAGTGCATGCCTGCAGGGACATGTCCTACACTTGGATTTTCAGTGTGGTGTACACAGTGTACACAGACTGGACGAAACGAAATGAGATATCCCTCAGAGTGACTATGGTCGACTTTACAAGGTGTTCGGTTCGTGTTGCACAGGCGCCATTGACTTCGTGGCGGTGAACGTGTACTTCGGCCAGGTAGTGGCACAGCCCCCATACAACACAACCCCCGACGCAGATCCGCTGAAGGCAGCCTGGCGAACCGACGCTAACGTGGATGCCTGCACGGACCACGTGTTCACCAAAGACACCGGCTTCGCCAACTCCTTCACCAGGGTGAGTACCGGACTACTTTAATCCTACTTGTCTTCTAAGCACACACTTACAACCAGGGTTGTTAGCGTTACTTTAAAATGTAACGCGTTACCGTTACTGCGTTACAATGGTTGCCCTAACTTAACGCGTTAACGTTCAGGGCTTTAAAGCAAATGTAACGCGTTAACGTTAAGTTAACGTGGTAACGCGTAGTTAACGATACTTTGTAAAAAAAAATCTCCAAAAAAGGCTTAATATTATAGGAAAACAACACAGTATTTATTTATAATTAATACTATGAATAAAAAATGTGTGCACCTTTGCACAAACGCAAAAATTGTCAAGGCCTAAGCCGCCCAAGTTGGGTTCAAAGCCTGTTAAAACCTGCCAAATAATAATTTGAATTTAACGCGTCAAACGTTACCCGCGTTACCCGTTAGCCGCCGTCATTAACTTAACGCGTTACCGTTAAGGCATGTGTCCAAATTTTAGCGCGTTGACGTTAACGTTATTAACGATCAACGCGTTACCGGTAACGCCGTTGCCCGTTAAAGTAACGTTAACAACCCTGCTTACAACTGCACGCTTGCGCCGAACATATCCATGCGACGCATTTGCATTTTTAAATGTACTCTTGCCAAGCATGCATTTTTAAGCCTGTACTAACTCAACAGGTAGGTTTATAATGTAAGGCGTGATGGCCAGGCACGGACCCAGGTTTTTGCGAAGAAGGTGAAACTCAGCGCTTTTTGCTCATTTGCAAGTGCAAACTAGTGCCTTGTGCCCACCTTGGCACCTCCAGGAGCGTTTGATGCCGCAGCCGGATACTGAATCAGCACTGGGTCGTTTTGTCCACAGAAACCGAGTGGGTCATGCGGGACTTGCTGCTGTGGATTAAGGCCACCTTCGGTCCTGACCTGGGCGTCTTCTTCACGGAGAACGGCACCGGCATGAACGAGACCGAGACCGGCCTTGACGACTGGAATACCCGCGCCGTGTACTATAGCGTGAGTGCCAGGGGGACGCCGAGTGGAACCGAAGACCGGTGCACGGTAAAAAACGATACCTGTTTTTTCCAACACACTAAATGACCAGGGACAATTTTTGCATCCAGCTGGATTGCGTTTTAAGCACATCTAACTTCGGACAAATTTGTATCTAGCTAGTCACGAATTGTAACATAAAGAGGCACAATATTGACCATCAATTGGATCACAAATATTGTCTCGTGTTCGAAGTACAATATTGTGCCTCTTTATGTACAATTCGTGACTAGCCGGATACAAATTTGTCCCGAAGTTAGATGTGCTTAAAACCGCATCCAGCTAGATGCAAAAATTGTCCCAGGTCATTTAGTGTGCAGTAACTCCCTGGAAATCGCCTATGGCTTTACTACAGGCTTTCTGGGAAAACCGGGACCTGTTTTTGCCGTGTGGAGGCGGTCCAAACCCCGGACGGATTTTGACGTCCAATGTCGCTAAATGGGACTCGACCCGAATGTGTGACCCCACCATTGGATTCCTCGTTCGGTGAGCAATCGATTGGTGGGGTCACACGTTCGGCCCGAGTCCCATCTAGCGAATGCTGGAGCTCAAACGCGTCAAGACACTCTCAACCTTAAACTGCCTATTTCTCATTAGCAGACGCATTTCTGTAAGCAACCATAATACTTCTTAAGTATTTATAATTTTATTTGTAATTTATTTTTAGAAACAAATATGTCAGAACAGTAATAAGCAATTCTTAAGCAATACGTAGAAAAAGTTCTAAGTATTGTGGTTGCTTACAGGAATGGGTCTGCTAATGAGAAAAAAACAGTGAAAAGGCTGAGAGTGGAGTTTTGGCGCCCGTCTTCTGGCCACTGTGGGACGGTCGGAAAACCCGTGTGCTGCATAGCCCCACTGCGATTTACAAGGGTGTTGATGTGTGCGTGCTGACCAGTGTCTCGAACGACGTGTTCTTGCAGAAATACCTCCGAGAAATGTTCAGAACGATCAACGAGGACCAGGTGAAAGTGCTGGGCTACACTGTTGTGGTCTTTCTTGGACGACTTCGAGTGGTCCGCGGGCTTGATGGGGTGAGTTTCGCTTTTACTTATTATAGCTGTTGTTTGACTGATTGATTCATTGGTCATTAATTCATTAAGAACTGATGCATTGATTTCTTAATTCACTGATTGATTGATCCGTTTATCATTGATCTGGAATATTGATCCATGGATTTACAAATCAACCCCCCCCGACCAAAAGCGAGTGAACTCACCCGGGCGCTAGGAGACCGTCCGAACTCGACGGGGCGCTAAAAAACTGTACTTACTCGTCCTGGCGCTACGAGACTCTCTTAATTTGTCAGCATTTGTGTAGTTGTTAACATCGTCTCCCAGCGCCCGGGCGAGAAGTAAGGATGGATTTCTTAGCAAGTGTCGAAATTGATCCGTTCATTCGTGCATTTATAGTTGGTTCATTAGTTTATTTATTGGATTGATTGGCTTATTGATTGATGGATTGATTAGTCGATTAAATGGTTTTTTAATGGATTCATTGGTTTATTAGCCGACTGCTTCGTTTATTCATTGGTTTATTCATTGATTAATGGGTTGATTGACTAATCGATTGCCACGCGAGTGTAACGGTGTTCCTCCCTATGTGCAGACGGCGTTTCGGCATCGTGCACGTGGATTACGAGACCGGCTCGCTGAATAGGACGAAGAAAGCGTCCGCCGCCTTCTTCCAACAGCTCATGGAGGAGCGCGTGGTGCCGCTGGTGGAGTCGCCCAGCAGCAGCAGCAGCACCCGTGTCTCCGCCACCTTCCTCCTGGTCCTCGGGTTGGTCTCCGCGATCATTAGCAGACACTCCAGAAAAACAGGCATGGCAATGCCGGCTCGAAAAAGACGTAAAAGCGAGAAAAAAAACTACTAAACACAAAACATACTTAGCAAAAAAAATCATAAAACTAATTAAAAGCCCTAATAAACACTTCATTGTGTGAATTATTTTAAAAGTCTGGTGGAGAAACTCTAGTCAACATTTCAACACTTTTAGGTATTGGGATGGACTATCAAAAAAACAAACCAACAGCGAGTCCTGCACTGCGCCTGAAACTAAAGTGAAGGTTGTGTTCTAGGATTGCTGACCGAACGAGGAATCCATTGGTCAGGTCACGTTCAATTCAAGTCCTGCTTGGCGACTCAGGACTCAAAACGCATCTGGAGAAAAACAAGGGCCAATCAGCAGTTCCCAAAGAACATCAGATTTTGAACAAAAAAGTCTTTTTGAAAATTGCTGTCAGATGCACCGATCACCGATCAATGACATCTCTATGGATTGAATGTTTTCCATAGATTTTCCATGTGTCCTGGTTGCGAGCACTGCAGTGCCCAAACCAACCGAATCCCGCCCCAATATCGAGCCGTGCTATTTAGGTGGTTGTATAGCTACTATTTCCCGCAAAGAGTGGGCTGAGTTTGTATTCCGGGATAGGCAGAAAACTTAAAGTTCGTAAAGCAGTAAAAACTGGCAAATTTCACCTTTTAGTGCATTTTTAACAGTGGTGGACTGCTCTGAGTCCAATTCTGCGCACAGTTCGGATTGCCCACCTAATTTTACATGTGAGTTCCAATTTTCATCACCCTGAACCCTGAAGAACCGAGTTAACTGCAGAAAAAAAGTCATTTTTTCCGTTAATTTATTGCGGGTATTTTCCGTGCTTTGAGACCCAGGATTCTCCGAGATTTGAGACCCAGAATTTTCCGTGATTTGCGATCTAGTCTTTTACCTTTTGTTTGAAAGACAAAGATTTCTGTGAATTAAATGACAGTCCTACACGTACCCTAAGAGGGAG
>CM060094.1:5874250-6114113 GCA_030522485.1 Stenchaetothrips biformis | reverse complement strand
AAACTACAAACCCTCGGACTTTCAGGAATGGGTGATATTTAAAAACACACCCAACACCCGAAAGTCCGACGGTTTTTTGTTTTTTTGTTTTTTCTTCCATTTTTATTTATTTTTCACACAGAAAGGGATACAAAGTCTTTTTTTGGGGGAATACATGATTTTATCTTACGAGCTAAGGTTACACACTTAAAATAACAATAACCAATCACAAAGCCCATTATACATATAGCCAAAACTATTACATATGCAGCTATTTTAACAGTCCACGGATTCCACATGTTTACAGAGTCTTCATACACAAACACTCGTCAACCCCTCTTTCCCCGTCCTGAACACCGCCTTTCTGAGGACCTCTGTAACAGAAATTAACCATCCGCGTGCGGTGGTCATAGTATTCCAACCATTGGCGCAGTCTGTCTGCATTCCGCAATGCGCAGGTCATTACAGAAAGACCGTGGCATGGGTGAAGACAGGACACTCCAATGACTGCAGTACAGTCTGCATCCAGAGCTCCAAATTCCTTTTCAATGTCAACAAAGGTTCGCCCACATAATTTACCCAAGACTTTGCATTTTTCCTCACCACGGGCATACAATGCAATTGAGCGATGAGTCAATCGCTTCAATTGATCGCCAAGCTCGTGGTGGGGAATAACACCCTCGTCCCAACAAATTCCATGTTTTTGTTTTATCTGGTGCTCGTAATTGGACTTTGTCTGAACATCAAGAGAAGACCAGGGAAAGGGGGGTTTGACTAGGATGTGGGCACTGCGCCTCCCATCCAGGAGACGATGCCAACTTCCTTTACAATAGCCCATAGACCGCATAGGTCAGACACAAGACCGATGCGCAGCTTCTTGCACATTGTTTGCGTAAGAAGTTGGCATGCCAGCCTCATGTGTATGTTTGATTTTGCCACCAAGTCAGGTGTGACTGTCAAAAATTTTCCATCCAAACAACTGATGTTGACAGCGCCGAAATCCCAATACTTCAAAACTTTTCGAAGCATGTGTAAGTGTCGTTGAAGCGGTCTTTTTGACTGTGTGTCGAGTGTGTAACACTGGGGCAGATCAGTAATTGACAGCTCTGGTCGCTTCGTAGTCAAATAATGCTTGCCCACTTGTCGAAACCGTCTGTTTGTCGAGGCCAGGTGTATAATAGAAAGCACGTCCAGGTAGGTCATTATGTAGTAAACTATTTCGTTTGGGAGGGTGTTCATTACCGTTCTTCTGGTGGAATCTGTAAAGAAAGAAAAAAGTTATATTAAAAGTGGGTAGTAGACCATGTGCTAGGCATGGGTGTATAATGGGTTGTCTATGCGTGAGGCGATGCATGCGTTGTGTGAAAGAGGTGGCAGTAGGTGGGGAACGAGTGAGAGAGAAAGATAGCACCGTGGTTGGGCATCGCAGTCGAGCCGACGCTGCGGCGGCGTGCACCAAGTGTGGGTAAGGGGGGAGAGGCACAGTGCTCGCGTCTAGACGGCGCGGCGGTGCGGCGGGGAAATGAGTGAGAGAGAGAGATAGTAGTGTGGTTGGGCATCGCAGTCGAACCGACGCTGTGGCGGCGCGCGCCAAGTGTGGGTAAGGGGGGAGAGGCATGGTGCTCGCGTCTAGACGGCGCGGCGGCGCGGTAGCAGTAATTACATAGCGCGTGTGTGCGGGATGATTGACTCGCTTACCTGATGTATGGTGGTCGAGTTGGCGGCGACCTCGACTCAGTGGGTGCTGGGGGCTATATGCTGGTCGACGACGCTGACGGCGTCCTGGGGAACGACGTTGGCCAGAACGGGAGCTAGAACGACGGCGTCCTGGAGTCGGGAGAGCTCAGTGGCGAGCTGATGGAAGTACAACAGCGGTTAGCATTATGACATCGTCCTGGGCGTCGCAGACGGCGGGTATACCTCTCGGTGCTGCTGCTAAGTCCTCTGGAGAGCAGAGCTTCGTCGGAGTCCTGGAGCCTGGTGGCGGGTAGCTGCCTCACCGAACTGGTACAAGTACAACACCCGTTAGCACTATGACGGTGTCTTGGGCGTCGCAGACGGTGGGCATACCTCTCGGTGCTGCTGTTGAGTCCTCTCCCTCTGTCGGGCAGAGCTTCGCCAGGTCCTGGGGCTTGGTGTCGGGTGGCTACCTCACCGAGCTGGTAGAAGTACAACACCCGTTAGCACTATGACGGTGTCTTGGGCGCCGCAGACGGTGGGCATACCTCTCGGTGCTGCTGCTGAGTCCTCTGTCGGGCAGAGTTTCGCCAGGTCCTGGGGCTTGGTGCTGGCTGGAGTCGACTGGAGAGCTGGTCTTGGGACTTGCACTGCTGGCGGTGGAATACTGTCGTGGGTTTTGCGCTCTCCTTAAATACCGTTCTGAGACGCGGGTTTCAGTGGTGGGTTGTGCTGGGGGGGACTTTGACGCATTGAACACAGCAAGGGTGGTTGCGGGGAAGAGCGGTGTAAGTGAACGAGTTGGTATAAATAACGCTCGCGGCGCCGTATCGCCACAGTGTTGCGAGCCAACAAGCCTGCAACGGTACCTCTCTCGCGACACGTGGTAATTATGGATCAGCTGGGCAGTGGCGCGTTTGAGGCGATGGAGGCTCTTGTTGAGGAGGCCGACGTCTCGACTCGCGGTGATCCCATGTGGAGCGCCTCGCCGCGGGTTGGGCATGGCGTCGCCAGCAGTCCGACTACGATGCCGACGACGTCGCGGTCCTCACCATCCAGTCCAGCGCCTGAGGACGGCGTCGTTGCGGGTGCTGTGGAGCCACCCGTGGGCGTCGCGACGCTGTTTCGAGTGAATGCCACCGGGAGTACGAGTGCGCCATCAACGCCGCGTGCTGAGACGCCGGGTCCTACCTTTCATGAAGACAGTGCTCACGCGAATCCATCATCGAGTCATCTTGATGTAACAGACGAAACTTATCGAGGTACTTTGGCATCGAGGCTGTTGACGTATGATGGATTCCGCTCTGATTTTGTAAATCCTTGGGATTTGGCCTGTGCGGGGTTTTATTGGTTGCGAAGTGGGGACATGGTAAAGTGTTTTGAGTGTGGTGTGGAGGTAGGAATGTGGGAGCCAGGTGATGTGCCTATTTTGGAGCACATACGGTGGAATGCGCGTTGTCCGTATACGTTACAGCAAGTCCCTTCGGAGATGCGCCTTGAGCGTGGGGGCTATTTTAATAATTATTTGCAGGCCCGCCTGTCTGGGCAGTCAATAGACACACACCAGCGGGAGCCATGTCTGGGAGTAGTAGGAAAAAGGCAGCCCAAAATTCCGAGTCAAAGATTGTTTGCTGACCGGTTAACAACATTTGCTGATTGGCCTGTTGGTATATGTGTGGACACAAGAGTGATGGCTTTGAGTGGATTATTTTACTGGGCGGAGTGATCTTGTAGTGTAAGCGTACTGCGGTATCGAAATAAAGGGTTGGGTGGGTGGGACAGATCCATGGGCGAAGCATGCAAATCACAGCCCTGACTGTTTTTATGTGCGAGTAGTGGTGGGTAATACTGTAGATGCTGATAATTAATCACAGCCAATCCTGCAGTACAACCCACGGGTCGTTTGAAGTGGGGACGTTCGCCTGCTCCGCCTAGAAATGGTGTGGGTTGTGTTGTTTGTCTGTGTCGAAGAATATAAGCTGTACTATTCATACCTTGTGGACTATTTGTGGTACGTGCATTGACTGTTGGGAGACTTTTGTTAGGTGTCCCAATGTGTCGGTCAAGTATTATAGGCGGTAGTTAGAGTTTATCTTCCCTAAATTGTGTGTGTGTGTGTTTATTGTTGTATATATTGTTAATGTATTCGAAATCGAAAATAAAAGTTTAAAAAAATATATTTTGTGTTGTTCTTTCCTTCCGTTTCCAATAACAAAACCCACACAACTGGAGAGTGTGTGTGCTCTGTGGAATGATTGGCTTGCAGTCACGCGCGCTTGGGCGCATGGTGGTGCTGCCTACCCACTGGGCGCGGATGGAAGGCGCTGGGCACGGCGTCGGAGGTGATGCCCACCTGCCAGGCGCGGGTGGAGAGGACTTGGGGGATGATAGGGGTGGGAGAAAAATTGTTTTTTACCAATACTTACCTATCTGTGAAGTGGTCGGAAGGTGTTGCCTATCTGCCAGGCGCTGGGTGGGCTGTAGGGGGGTTTTGGGGGGGGGGACTTGGGGGTGTGTGCCTAGGGGTGGGAGATTTAGGGGATTGTGCTGGAGGTGCTGGGGTTGGAGGTGGGGGCTTTTTTTTTTGTTGTGACTCGGGAAGGGGATGCCCGCTTTAATATTACTACTAAGCCCACAAAATATCAGGAGAATCGGAGAAGGTCATGGAGAGGTGTGGCTTTTCTTTTTTGATATTGCTCAGAGTATTTAGTCCATTAAACCTTACTTTTTGTCAATTGCAATGTACTTTTTGATTTCTACATGATCTATTTACAATTTCATATTAAAAACGATCAAAATTGTGCATAGCTAAAGAGAAAATAGTACAATTTACGTTGGCTCAAAAAGCTCTATAAGCCAAAGACATAAAAGTCCATATGAGACTGAGAGTGTGAAGAGTGTGTGCGCCGGCGGAATGATTGGCTGCAGCGCCACGCGCTTGTGCGCATGGTGTGCTGCGTACCTACTGGGCGCGGGATGAAGGCGCTGGGCGGCGTCGGAGGTGTTGCCTACCTGCCAGGCGCCGGGCGGTTGTAGGGGGTGATGCCTACCTGCCAGGCGTCGGGTGGGGGTGCTAGGGGTGGGAGGCTACCCAGGAAGAGGAGCCCCGAAAATATATTACTACTTGAGCCCTTCTCCACGAGTGAGCCCCTTCCCACGGCCAATCCTCCGCGAGAAACCCCAGCCCCAGCATGGTGGACTCCAGGTACGGTCTGAACAAGTCATACTATACGTATGATTTGGTAACAAAAGCAATAATGTCAACCGCACCTGCAGGGGCCTCGGTGCCGCCGCGCACACCTGGGACTGGGCAAGGCGTCACCAGCTTCGACCAACCAGGGACATCACTGTAAAATCAAATGGTGATACATCTCACCATCTGAGGGGTGAGACAGAACTGTCTCACCGAAAAAAGGGTGATACTAAAGTGTATCACCGTAAAAAGGTCGTACACGAATGTATTCACCGAAAAAAGGTCGTACTCAAATGTATCACCGAACAAGAGTGATACTTCCTCAGGAAAACAAGGGCCCATCTCACTGATGTCTGACCATTTTTCGGTGATACATTTGTGTACGACCTTTTTTTCGGTGATACATTCGTGTATGACTTTTTTTCGGTGAGACTTTTTGTATCACCGAAAATGGGTGAGACGTCTCACCCGTTGAAATTGCAGTGCAATGGCTTTTAATTATTCACGAGGGGACCACCACTCTAGTAATCTTGTTTAACACTTCGTTCAGTAATCATTGGTAATCCCATGCCAAAACTGAATATTTTCACTGTTTTTATCGGCTTTGGCGGGTTTTCTTATGAAAATAGGCTAAAAATTCTCTCATCTGGCTAAAATTAGAGAGTTTTTTTTTTAGGGTTTTTTTTTGAGACTTTAAGTAGGTAATCACTGGTAATTGGTAATCCTGTGTACACTCCTGAGCTGAGTAGTAGACCCCTCGATTATTCAAGATAAAAAAAAAACAGAAAGCTTTTCGTTTTCGCCTCGGTACAAGCTTATATCAAAAACTCTCGCATCCCTGAAAAAGCGCGTTCGAATGAAAATAGCCTTTCAGTGCAGCTAGAAGAGATCCAACAATTGCATTGACGTTTGATCCATTTGGATCAGCCGGTCGGCGGGTGATTGTTGGCCACATAGTGTCCCGCGCCGCTGCGCGAAGGCGTTGTTGCTCTCAGAAATGCCAACCTCAAATGTTCGTTACTCTTTGGATCGGAGTGAAATAGTCCATTAAACTGCGTGCCTTGTGCATATTCATTTGAGAAATAACATTCTTTAATGTTGTTTGAGTGTAACTTTAAGTTCTTTTTCGAAAACAATTGGCGTGTAGCTGCTCCTTGTAGAGAGGTTTGATGGTACTTCTGAATCCAAGACGAAACGACCTGGACACGACTGCGGTGCACTTTTCTAACCTGAAAGTATTTAAATCTGGGTTAAATGAACTACACTGGGCATCAAAAATTAGCGCCCCACTTTTTTTCACGATCACTTTCTCCGCTCAGTCGACCAAAGTGGTTCAAATTTGGCTCAGAGATGCCTCAAAAATGTCCTTACACTCTCAGACTCATATCGACTTTTTTCTCTCAATTATTGACTTTTCATCCTTTGCTTACCAATTTTTTTTAGACAGCAATAATATGTAGTATTTCCTCTGTGACCATGTACAATTGTTCACTGTAAAGACTAAATTGTCATCAATTAAGGACTATTTTTGAAGTCAATTGCGTATTGACTTTTTGTCAATTTAAGTCAATATAACGAACAAAATCCTACATAGATATTGAGGAAATAGTACGTTTTATTGCTGTTTAAAAAACTCGATAAAAAGTCTATTACAGTCTGAGAGTGTACGATACCCTGAATGAATAACCTTTAGTTTACTGAAGGTATCTGTCTCTTTTTAGTTTTACTATCCATATAAGTATGCTCTATGGGCCAACAAGCATCTTCCTCTGCGAAAAAAGGCCAGTTTCAGCGTCACAGCCAACGGCCTTCGCCTGGCTAGTATTTTTAGCAGATAATACGCCCGCACTTTAAACATACCTAAAACTCCAAGACACATGAAGGTGCCAGCTTGCTTTTACTTCTGAGTCCAGAAACTAAGCGTCTATCCTAACAATTATATAGGGCTGCACTGTTAAAAATTAATTTACGACATTTTGGAGAACAATTATGTCGTTTGTAAACGATACATTTTGTTTCGACCTAAGTCGTAAATGTACGACACATTTGCCGCTAATTTTTATAGCGACCCGCGTCGTTTTAAAACAAACTAAGTCGTAAATTTACGACTTGATCGTAAGTTTACGACCGATCATATTTTTTTTATGAGAATATGTCGGACAGGTATGACTTACGTCGTACATTTACGACTTCGTTCGGCTGTTATAACTTTTGTCGAAAATTTGCGAAACAAATCGTAAATGACGACACAAATCGTAAATAAGCGAGCAAAATTGTAACGTTTTACAAACTTTTTAGAGGATTTCAGATTTGAAAGTATTCACTGAGAATGAAAGAGCCTTGATCAATACCCGATTTTGGGTAAGGAATACTTTATCACTCGAATTTGGGTGAGGAAGGTTCCTCGCCCAAATTTGGGTGAGGAAGGCTTCCTCACTTAAATTTGGGTGAGGAAGGTGTACACGCCCGCTCGTTTATTTACCATTTTATACGCTATCACTGAAATAGATCATACTACTGCCACATTTACTACATTATTGCCATGCAAAGTAACAATTTCTGCCTTGCGGTCAAGGAAAGGATGCTCGCTGAGCTACTAGAGTGGTATTTCAAAACACATTTTCACGTTTTTGCTTCGGAAATGAAATATGGTACACTTAGTACAGTAAAACTGGAGGGGTCAGACGATTTGGTTCCTAAAAAGGAGGATGTATGAGTATTTGAATGCGAAGAGTATGCAATTTTTTTGCACTCAGCCAATGAAGAAAGTATCCTTTGTATTATGCATGCGCCTAATTCACTGCAATGTGGCTCAAATTTCATTGTAAGATATTTAGAGTCTGTGCACACGGTGCCGCAGGTGCTGTGGTTGGCGCGGCGCCGCCGCGTGCGGAACGCCCTACGCCGCCTGCAGCAGCTTCCCGGGGCGGCGGCCGTGGTCACGCGCCACTCCTGTACGTGACTGCCCAGTGACGGAGGATTGTCGGAGGTCGCACAGTAGGCCAGACGACGGGCGATCTCTACAAACCGAAGTGTGTACTCAGTATGCATCTACAGATGCATAGGCCACACTTTCGATTACAGTGGATGCATACTTATCTGAGTACACATCTACAGATGCATACTTAGCTAAGTATACATCTGCAGAGGCATACTTGGCTGAGTCCATACCTACAACGTATGCATCTGTAGCAGCCAATTATGCATCTGTAGAGGTGTACTTGTAGGTATGCATCTGTGGATGCATGGATGCATACTGAAAACACACTTCAGTTTGTATCGAAGGCGGTCAAAATTCCGGACGCTATTTGGGCTCAAGGGTCGCTAATTGGGACTGGAACCGAACGTGTGACTGGTGTGGGACCCCACCAATACACTCTCAGCCTTTTACTATTTCTCATTAGCAGACTCATTTCTGTAAGCAACCATGATACTTAGAAGGTTTCTACGTGTCACTTCGCAATTGCTAATTTTTGTATTAATATTTTCATTTTTTAAATAAATTGCAAAAATTAAAATAATTGAATATACTTGAAAAGAAAATACAAAGTATGGTTGCTTACATAAATGCGTCTGCGAATAAGAAGTAATCAGTAAATGGATTAGAGTGCAGATTAGATTGCTCTCCGAACGAGGAATCCATTGGTGGGGGTCACACGTTTCGTTCGAGTCCTGCTGTTTAGCGACTCTGGAGCTCAAAACGCGTCTAGACTTTTGGCCGTCTGCACCGCACAGTGGTTTAAAACGCGATTTTCGGGGGAATAAGTCCTAGTCCTTGCAAGCGTTCCGTTCGACCAAACGCTACCAAAATTTAACGGCATCATCTCTAGGCAATACGGGAAGGCCCGTTCAAAGGAAAATGTGATCCGCCCTGTCAGTGCTAGCATAAAGCGAAAAACAGCAAAATTAGAAGAAAAATGACCGATTTAAACGAATGCGCTCAACTAAAAAATGCTGAAAATACTTCATTTCCGACTTCTGAGCTGCAAAAACTATTTCTTCAATGAGAAAAATAGATTGTTTACAGAAAAAAAAACAACCGCACAATTTTTTTAAAATTTTTTGTCACTTTGAGCGGGGCACTCTACAGGCGATCGGCGCAAAAACTAGTCAATTTGGCCCGTTTTCGAAGTGTTGTTCCCCTTGCGTTCCGTTTTGCCGACGAGAGCGGAAAAGTTATCAGCAGGGCATCATAATATACTTATAAGGGAAGCGCCTCGCACCAATAACTCCGTGCCATCGAGTTTCATCGATGTCCGAAACTCAAACACTGAAAATGTTACGGTCGGACACATGGCCAAATTATGGCGTGACAAAAAGTCACGCCAAAAATTGGCGTGACAGAAAATTCACGCCGAAAAATGGCATGACATGTGAGTCACGCCGTCATGTGGCGTGAATGGCAGTGCGTTTTACGAGAAAAGTCATGCCGAAAACCGGCATGACAGGAAATTCACGCCAAAAATTGGCGTGAATTTCTGAGTCATGCCGATTTTGGGCATGACTTTTTTGTCATGCCGTATTTTGGCGTGACACTTCATTCACGCCCCTTAAACGGCACGAAGTCACGCCGATAAATTTTCAGTGAACAGAGTGTTTTTTTTTTTTGTTTTTTTTAATGTTTTGATCGCATTTGTAGCAAAACACCCCAACCGTGGGCCAAAACACGAACGCAATGTTGCGCTGTGTGCAGCTTTACTTTTGTCTAATGATGATACGAAAAGAAAAACACGCCAGCATACCAGTAGCATTGCCTTCCTTGGAAAAATATGGGTCGTAAACATTTAAGAAAATTAGGTGAATTTGATCAAAATACAAAAGACTGAAATCAAACCCTTCCTTGTGGCTCCCAGCGTCATATAAAAATCTAAAAACGTCATTTTATGTTGTATTGGAGTATTAAAGTCCGTTTACCCCCCCCCCCCAGAATGCCCCCCAGGACAGTTTTGAAAAATCGATTTATATCCCCTAAAACAGGATTTTAAACCACTGTGCACCCGTCTAGAGGCACACTGTGCACTCAGGGAACCTTACAAACTATTTTAAACTTTACAAACAGAAGGAGCTTTTTGTGACAAAGTATTTTAAGGATATGTAATCTTACATGGAAAACACTTCGTATACTGAAAATACTTCGTACACTGTTAAAAAAAAATGTCGTAAATTAGTGACGTATAAGTCGCTAATTTTCATAACGACGAGGGCCGTTCTGGAACGATTCGGTTGGAATTCAACGACTTCAAAATCGTTTTGGTACGACATGGTCGTAAATTATTTAGCCAGAGAAGTCCAAAAAAGATGGCAGGACGTTACGATTCGTGTCGTAAAAATACGATTCGTGTCGAAAATTGACGAATTGACGAAGTTGTGAATGTACGATGCAGTTCGTAGATATACGACTGTATATGTTTCAAAACGGACAAAATCACTATGAAAATTAGCGACAAATTTGTCGTATATTTACGGACAGATTCGTATATTTACGACAAAAGTCGTAGATTTACGACATAAGTCGTAAAATAAATGTGTCATTCGAAAACGACTTTGTTGTTCTTTGAAATGTCGTTAATATACGATTATTTTTAACAGTGTAAGGATTTAAATGTCTGGGACGGTCGGCGTCCGAACACAACTCTCGCACTTATTTCTTCTGCGTGTCCGTGAAGCGGCGCTGGCAGCGCTGGCGTGCGCGATGTGGACGCCCCTGCTGCTGGTGGTGCGCGCGGCGGTGGATGGTGCGGACAGTGGGCCGGACGCGTCGCTGCTGGGCCGTGCGCTGCTCGTGTGGCATGGCATGGTTGTGCACGCCGGCACGGCGGTGTGCGCCGGCAGCCTGTTGCTAGTGGCCGCCTGCCTGCGCGACGGCTTCCACCGAGGTGACCAGCTCTTTTCCAAATCCTTCTCAGGGATCCTTTCCTAAAGTCCTATTCTAGGAAAGGAAAAAAAAAAGAAGGAAAAAACAACAAAAACAAAAAAGAAACGGTGTTGCTTTTCACATTGGAGAAAGGCAGAATGGAGAAAAGTCTGGATTTAAGGAAAACCACTCGCCAACATTTGAACACTAAAATTTACAATAATGTTGAATTTTAGTCAAATTTTTTCAAGATTCATGGAAATTACTAAAAATCTATCAGCGTGAATTACGTGTGTCACGCCAAAAAACGGCATAACAGAAAAGTCACGCCAAAAATTGGCTCAACTTTAAAATTTACGCCGGTTTTGGGCGTGACTTTCCTGTCATGCCAGCTTTTGGCGGACTTTTCTCATCGTACGCACAGATCAATAGGGTACATTCACTCCAGATGACACCATGACTCACACGTCATGCCGCTTTTCGACGCGAATTTCCCGTCACGTCCACGCCAATTTTTGGCGTGACTTTTTGACACGCCATAATTTGACCATTTGCTCTACAAACCGAAGTGTGTACTCAGTATGCATCAACAGATGCATAAAGTACGTACCTACAGATGCATACTTAGCTGAGTATACATCTGCAGAAGCATTCTTGGCTGCGTCCACACCTACAACGTATGCATCTGTAGGTGTGTACTCAGCTAAGTATGCTTCTGTAGGTGTGTACTCAGCCATGTATGCATCTGCAGATGTGTAATCAGCGAAGTATGCATCTGTAGATGTATGCATCTGTGGATGCATACTGAGTACAAATTCAGTTTGTAGAGTTGCCGCCTATTCAAGTTTCATTGATGTAGTCGAAATTTAAAGCAATTCTTCAAAAACTAGTCAAATTCATATTGAGGTGCGTGCAAATCGGCCAGCAACGCATTGAAACCGAAGGGGCCACCACTCAGCCTAGGAGTGTACACAGGATTACTGATTACCAGTGATTACCTACAAAATTACTCCAAAAACTCTATAAGAGTTCTAAGTTCATCTAAGAGCATTTTTGGCCTATTTTCACAAGAAAAACCCCCCAAGAGCCGTTAATAACAGAGAAAATATCCATTTGTGGCATAGGAGTACCAATGATTACTGGACGAAGTGTACACACGATTACCAGAGTGGTGGACCCCTCGATTGAAACCCATCCAAAGTTATACTCAGTATTTCGAAGTTATTTCTCGGAACCTTTGAATGACCCATATGAAAAAGAAAAGTTCCTAAAACGGTCCGAGCGGGGGCTCTGTCCGAAAACAGCCCTATCGAGCTGGTCCGACTGACATCCAGAATGTTAGAAATCCGGCCAAGTTAAGGACGTGTCCGACGCCTTGACACGGACTCTTTCCGGACTAACCCGCAGCAGCTCCAAAATCCCCACCCCTCCCCTCCCTCCCAAATGCACCTCTTCCCCTCCCTCCCGATTGCCCCCTCCCCTCCCTTCCGAATGCCCCCTACCCCAACCCCCCTTCCTGCATCCCCATCCCTCCTTGCAGGCTAGGTACTAGCCAGGGGAAGGCCTCCGGCCTTGATGCTGAGCTGTACGTTGCTGCAGATGAAATTGCATTTGCATCAGTACACACTAAATATCTTTGTACAATTTTTGTACGTGGTCTCACACAATTTTGCGCATTCGTGCTTTTCGTACAAATTTGTACGAAATTTCACACGAAGTTGTGCGATTCTGCGTACAAATTTGTACGAAACAGTTCGCATGTTGAAAATTGTGTGAGACCACGAACAAAATTGTACAAATACATTTAGTGTGTAGTAAATTGGAAATTATTTATTTTGAAAAATTAGGAAAATATATGGATTGGTGTAATGTTTTTGGTGTTCAAGTTGCGGGAGGTATATTTTATTTAGAAAAACGTTTATTGTGGAAGATAATGAGACCTTACCTAACCTTTGCCTATTTACAGGGGCAAAGTGTTGCTTTTTGTTTACTTTTCAGGCGGTTATCTAGGGGTCAAGGGGGCGGGGGGGCAATTGTCCTTTTGCCCCCCACCCCCTGGATCTGCGCATGCAGAAGGGCTGGGTTAAGTACCGAGCGGCAGGGGCGGGGAAGGAGGGGAGGGCGGCCGTGGCGACCGACGGGAGGCTCTAAAAACTAAATGGTCCAACCTGTCCTATCGAAACCTAACGTGCTCGCGACAGATCTTACGGTATTCGCGACAGATTTGACGCTACTCGCGACGGATCTTACGCTACTCGCCGCAACAGGTCTCTAAAACTAAATAGTCCTACCTATCCTAACCAAACCTAACGGGCTCGCGACAGGTCTTACGCTATTCGCGACAGATCTTACGCTACTCGCGACGGATCTTACGCTACTCGCCGCAACAGATCTCAAAAACTAAATAGTCCTACCTATCCTAACCAAACCTAACGGGCTTGCGACAGATCTTATGCTATTCGCGACAGATCTTACGCTACTCGCGACAGATCTTAAGGTATCCAAGGGGGGGGGGGGACAAATCGTCTATTCAAAATGTCCCAGAGGGATGGACTTTTTGATTGTGGAGCCGGATTATGGAGCTTGGTCTATAGAGCTTGGACTATGGAGCTTGGACTATGGAGCTCGGACTATGGAGTTCCGACTATGGACCTCGGACTATAGAGCTCGGACTATGGACCTCGGACTATGGAGCTCGGACTATAGAGTTTTACCTATGGATCTGGTCCTATTTAGCTCGTCTTATTTAGCACGGACTATGTAGCTCGGCCTATACAGCTCGGACTATGTATACGCATATGAATATAGTATAAAGACAAAGAGGAAGATACCTCTAGTAAACTAAAGGGATGGGGGGATGGGGGCGGACAATCGACCGTTCAAATTTCCCAACAGGGTGCTTCGCTTCGCTCAGCAAATAAAATAGTTAATCGAACGGCGATGCTTCATGTAGGATAAAAGTTCCTGTTGCAAGTAACAGTTCAACTAAGCTTATCATCTCAAAATCAACCCAAACCTTGGTTGTGACAACGAACTTTTTTCAGCGTGCACACTTGTGTACACGCGCCGGGTAGGTTGTTCTTCTAAAGGAAGGTGGCAAGGCGTCGTTCGTCACGGAAAAAGAAACGTCACAAAGTACAAATTTCAGATTCGTGAAACCAGAAGTGTAAAATAATATCCGGTGAAAGCACTTTGGGGACGAGTGTGAACGGAGAGAGGCGAATAAATTAATACACCTCCCGCCCTCTCACCGCCCGTCCCTTTAGTTTTGGGAGATGCACACAGCAAGCGGGGAGTCAGAAGCGTCCTGAACGGTCATCAGCAGAAACAGTTGAATCTCGACCACACTTCTTTCCGTCCAACTTCCTCGTTCCCAGAGCCAAGCTGCAGCGCGTGGAGCCGATTTGACTTCAGCGCGCCGAGGGAGTGGACACTGACGCAGGCAACTCGCGATGCGTGCACCTCGGAGGACAGCTGCAAACTGTCGTTTTGCCTGCCGGCAGGCCGCCTCGGCCAAAACTTTCCGAGTTGCTGGCGGATTAACGCTCCCCTCCTCGACGAGCCTCTTGCCAGCCTGGCCAGCGGGACTTTCCGCGTATGCACCGGCTGGGACAGTGTGCCCTGCTGGGCTCGCTGCAGACCGGACTCAGCCGGACAAGTCCGAGACCAACTAGATCGCTTTCGGGAATGAAGCAAGTCGACGGGCTTCGCAAGGGGCAGTGCGATGCAGGCATCTTCTGATCGGACTGTTATCGGGTAGTTCCAGTTCGTGGCGGACAATCCGGTCTAGTCCCGGGCGCTCTGTGGAGCAGTCCGGGGGTGTTCGGACTGCTTCAGACAGCTTTCGGCAGCATTTCGGAACAATTCGTTTTTATATGGGCGAGTCTCTGATAGCGACAGAGTGCCACTTGATCGGCCGTGCGTCTAGACGGGCATCCGACGCTCACGTGGACTTATGTAATCTGTGTTATCATGGAAGTGTACTCTCACTGCTATTGACGTATCGATGGCAGTGATCTGACATTGACGCAATCACGCCTCCATGCCGTAAATCATGATGAGCCTTGATTATTTCTGTGGGAGCAAAATCTAATAAGACGGACCACTTCTACCAGCAACCCCCTCCGATAAGCCTGAAATATTGTGGGCTCATTAACGTACTAAAGGGAAGTCTAAAGCCAAAATATAAGGTCCGGCAAAAATTTATTGGCCAAGATATAGCCTATTTTTATGTTTTGGAGGAAAAAAAAAGCCCATACTATAACGGTCTAGGCAGCAGATGATACGAAAATGTTTCTGAACTATTTATTGTTCTGTAGTTCAAGGGATTCCATTCGCTAAAACTATGCGGTGCTGCTGTGTTGGGGGAGGGTGGGGTGGAAAGGGGGGGGGGGGTCCTGGGCTGGCCGCCGAGCAGCGAGCAGCACATTTTAGCGTTTCTCATACACCAGCAGCTTGGCGAAGCAGTAGCCTCGCACCGGCGGAGCACTGGCCTCGCATCAAGGGACAGTGCCTCGCCGCGGCCTTGGCCTTGTTGCCGCCCTTTGCGGGGAGAGGGCGGATTATTTTCAATACTTTTTAAGCTAATAACGTCAACTTCGTCGCCACCTCCCAGAAGAAGGGCCTGGCCGTGCCCTCTCAGTCTCGTATGGACTTTTATGTCTCTTGCTTATGGAGCTTTTTGAGCAAACGTAAATTGCACTATTTTCCCTTTAGCTATGCACAATTTTGATCGTTTTTAAGATGAAATTGTCAATAGATCATGTAGAAATCAAAAAGTACATTGCAGTTGACAAAAAATGAGGTTTAATGGACTAAATACCCTATTTAATGGACAAAAACGTGCAAAGCTAAAGACAAAATTGTACATACGTTTGCACAAAAAAACTTTTTGGCAAGAGATAAAAGGCCAATACGGGTCTGAGAGTGTGCCCTGCTGCCCAACTCGTCCGAGTATGCCCGACAGCATCGTCACGGTGCCCGGCCAGTACGACATGTGCGCCACCTGCCACCGATACGTGGCCAAGAAGGCCGTGCCGCCGTCCACCGCTGCGAACGGCTTCCGCTACCCTCCCGTCCCGCCTGGTATGCCGCCTCTCACAGAGGTTGAGGAGCACATCGTCGCCCTGAGGCTGCCCTTCCAGCCAATAATGCACCTCGGTTGCCCCTCTGTTAGTTTCCGTGGGGCCATCGCTAAGAGTTGGGGCGCCTGACCCTACGCGCGTGCTGTGCTGCAAATAGGTGCACGCTTTTCTGGAAATTTTCTCTCGAGCTGCGTCGGAAAAGCCCTGTGCGAGCGCGGAGTCGCCACCGGTTCCCCGAAGTCCCCCTTCAGGGCTCGGCTGGGCAGTGCCACGGCTGGCCACGGCACAGCCACAGAGCACCGCTCGGCTCGGCAGCGACACAAAGCACGACCCAGCTCGGCTCGGTAGTACACTCTCAGACCCGTATTGACTTTTTATCTCTTGCCAAAATTTTTTTTGTGCAAACGTAATATGTACAATTTTGTCTGATCTATTGACAATTTCACCTTAAAAACGATCAAAATTGTGCATAGCTAAAGAGAAAATAGTGCAATTTACGTTTGCTCAAAAAGCTCCATAAGCAAGAGACATAAAAGTCCATATGAGACTGAGAGTGTACCGGCTCCTGCCGAGCGCGACCCGAGAGCACGGCTTGACTCGGCTCGGTAGCGGCCGCGTGGCTCGGCTCGGCAGGGGCCGCCAACGAGTAGAGGGGGCTGCGCGACGCGCGACGCGGCCGCCGCCGCGGTCTACCCACACTAATATCTACTATAGGACAGTAAAAGCTAGCTGACACCTCTTTATCATTAAATTATTACTATAATATTTCTAGCTAGGCTGGAGGTATCATCTGATAAAAAACACGAATTTGGGTATTTTGGCCTGTGTTCACACTTTTCATAGCAGAGAGATAAAATTTGGTACAAATATGCAAAATTGGTCAAGGATCAAGAATATGACCGCAAATTTGACCTCCGATCAATATCTTGGGAGACCTCAAAAACCACCCTAAAAACCACCTAAAAACAGTTTTTTCTTGGGATCTTATCTTGTAGAAAATAACGCGCTGAATCAAATGAGACCAAGCGCAGATTTTTCTGACTAACCGTTTAGGAGACAGGAGCATTTAAGGTACGCTATTTTGACAGTTTTTCTAAAATAAGCAGGTTCTGTGATTGGCGTTACCTGCCTTCTCAGTGTGTGTGTGGGGGGGGGGGGGAGAGGTAAGGAGGGAGAAGAAGTGCTTTAGCAGCGCGGCATCAAAGGACAGCCAAAGGCTTTATTCTATCTCACATGGTACGGAAATCTGTCTTTTAAACAACGGAAAAAGGCTGGATCGAAAATCACGGAAAATTCTGGGTCTCAAATCACGGAGAATTCTGGGTCTCAAAGCACGGAAAATAATGGCAATGAATTAACGGAAAAATATATCCCTCTTTTTCTGCAGTGCGAGCGGACCCGCGGTTCGGTCTCCCAGCACGCACCTCGGTCTCGGTTGCTCTGACCTATCTTACACTCTGATGAAAAAAGTCCTGTCAACGCCGTTCATTAGTTACCAGTGATTTCCGTAGCCAAAGCACAAAATTTACTGTTTCAAAAACAATGGCAGTCACCGTATTAAGAAACACAGACACTTCCGTCACTTTAATATACAGTATTTACCATTAGCAAGGTAACAATATACACGGTAAAACTTACTTCACGATATACCGTTATCATTCGGACAGGAATAACCGTAAATTTGTACGTTTGAAAACACCGTCATTTTCGTTGACGGAAATTACCGTTATATTTTTCAACTTCTCGAGCATTATTAGGTAGTGGAGACTTTCCAAACCTTACCTCAACCTTGCTGCCATCCCCTTTGTAGGGAGACACGGTAGCAATCAAAAGAAACGGTAATAACCGTGAGAGAAAATAACGGAGTCATCCACGTAACTATAAGAGCAGGTTTATTTAAGAAAAGCAGTGTCTTGCAATGATCCTCTTGGATACCGATGATTTTTTGGTGGTTAGTAGTTCCCCCAGGTGGGAGTTCAAGCCCAAAATTTCAGAGCCCCAAAAAATTGATTTTGGAAGATATAGGGATCTTAAGTTTTCTTGGGAATTTTTGCATTAGTTTTGGGATTTTCATATAGCTTTGCGACTTTCTGTCCGATTAGCTTCAAATTCGGGTCCCCTCATCAAAATTGAATGAGGAACACGATTGTGCCCTCAGATTTGACCTACGACGTTTTTTGATAGTTATTTTTCACTTTTTCTCGAAAAAATGGTCAAAAAAGTCCCAAATCTTGGGATTTTGGACTTTTAATTTTATAGAAGTTTTTTAAACCAGCCCCATCCGATGGAGAAAGATCCGCTGAATCCAAAGAACTGAACCTCAGATTTTTATCACAAGCCGTTCTAGAGATATGCCACTTCAAAGTCAGGTAATATATTTTAGGTCCTAATTTCTGTGAGATTTTGCCGAGCTGCTCATTCCCATGTATTAGGCGGTCAGTTCCAGCGACGCAGGCCTTGTGCACTGGTTGGTTGTCTCCAGCGTGCCTTTCTAGCGCCTGCGCCGGCACAGTTGGGCCTGATAACAGGTGGAGGCGGACAAAATCCCGGATGCGATTTGAGCTCCTTCACTGCCAGAGAAAAAACACGGATTTAATAAGGAAAAAGTACCGCTAATTATTTTCCTGCCACTAGCGTTATGATAACGGTTTGGAAACGGTCTAAAAAGAGGTACGGTGAAATTGTTAACTAGAACGGTGAAAAGGAATCATCACATCATAACGGAAATCTTGGACCGGCAGACGGTAAACACAACCGTGCCGTCTCTTTGACCTCACCGTACCTCTTTTTAGACCGTTCCCAAAACCAACGGCTAAACCGTTGTTTTTAAAATATATTTCCGTGATTTGAGTCATGGAGAAGACAGATCTGTGGATACGGAAAGACCTTTGCAGTCAATAACGCCAATCTTCTGCGGCTGAGCGAGCAGCTCGGCCATATCTCACAAAAACTAGGACCTAAAATAAATTGCCTTACTTTGAAGTGGCATATATCTCGAACGGTTAGTGATAAAAATCTGGCGTTGAGTTCTTTGAATTCAGCGGATCTTTCTCCATCGGATAAGGCTGATTTTACAACTTTCTTTAAATTAAAAGTCCAAAATCCCAAGATTTTTGTCACAAAAATTACAGTAAACCCTGCGGAAGTTTTTACGATGAATTTTGTAGCCTTCTCTAACGGTAACTACTATTATTACAATGACGTTAAATTCTGAGTTTTAGTGCGACAGTAAATTCTGTGGTTTCGCAACGGTGAATACTGTGTTTTGTCTACGGTAAACACTGGTAATTAATTAACGGTGTTGACAGGACATTTTTCTTTCAGTGCATATGACCGTAGGGGGGCAGGGGGAACCTGCAGACTAATTCCGCACAGAGGGTCCGTCCGTCTGTCTCTCTCGCACCGCGGCGGCGCGCCCCATTAGAGCGAGAGAGAGACCTCCCACCCGGGATCAGTCTGCAGCCCGCAGCCTTTCGCAGCCTCCCAGTCCACCCGCCCAACGGGTGGGTCTGGCGGGCGTGCCTGGTCGGGTTTGGCGATGGGGCTCACGGGTGCTCTATGACTCTCCTTTGATGTCAAGCTGCCAAAGCACTTCTTCTCCCTCCTTTCTACCCCCCCCCCCCCCCCCACACACACACACCGCACAGGCAGGGAACGCCTATCAGTGCACAGAACCTGCTAATTTTAGAAAAACTGTCAAAATGGTGTACTTAAAATGCTCACATCTCCTACACGGTTAGTCAGAAAAATCTGCGCTTGGTCCCATTTGATTCAGCGCGTTATTTTCTACAAGATCATCAAAAAAATTGGAAAAAGATATTTTTCAAAAATCCCAAGAAAAAACTGTTTTTAGGTGGTTTTTAGGGTGGTTTTTGAGGTTTACTCCCAAGATATTGATCGGAGGTCAAATCTGTGGTCATATTCTTGATCCTTGACCAAATTTTAACTCTCTTCTATGAAAAGTGTGAAATCAGGCCAAAATACCCAAATTCGTGTTTTTTCTCCAAAAGTTAACATAGAATTTGCAACATCTTGGCCATTAAATTTTTGCTGAATCTAATATTTTGGCTTTGGACTTCCCTTTAGTACGTTAATGACCCCACAAAATTTCAGGCTTATCGGAGGGGGAAGCTGGTTGAAGTGGTCCGTCTTATTTGATTTTGCTCTCGGCTCTTGTTTTAAATTGCATAATTATGCATGCTGGTGCAGGTGGATTTAACTCCAGACGCGATTTGACGTTCACAGATAAATTCCTACAAAATGACCGCTCTTCGTATGTTATACAAAGAAAACGGTCGCGTCGCAGTCTACACCATGAATTCCTTTGTACAATTTTAGTACGTGGTCTCACATAATTTTGAGCACACGTGCTTTTCGTACAAATTTGAACGAAATTTCGCTCGAATTTGTGCGATTCTGCGTAGAAATTTGTACGAAAGAGTTTGCATGGTGAAAAATGTGTGAGACCACGTACAAAATTGTACATATACATCTAGAGTGTTCCAAGGATATCCACACTAAATGTATTTGTACAATTTTGTACGTGGTCTCACTCAATTTTCAACATGCGAAATTTTCCGTACCAATTTGTACGCAGAATCGCACAAATCTGTGCGTAATTACGTTTATGTTTGTACGAAGAGCACATATGTGCAACTTTGTGAGAGGGCGATACAAAGGAATTTAGTGTGTCGTTTTCGTTAAAAACCATTTTGTTTGTAATACAAAGGAAAAATCCTTAATAGCCTATAAAAAGTTCTTTGCAGCCGGCGAAGGATGTTTTCTTTGCATTACAAACAAAATTGTTTGGAGTACAAACAATTTCTTTCGCCGGCTGCGAAGCCACCGTTTTCATGGTATTACAATATGCATTCAAAGTCGCTAAGTAGAACTCGAACCGAACGTTGAACGGGCTAGGATTCGAATCGAACCGAGCGTGGAAAGGGCTATATATGACTCGAAACGAACGTGGCACGGATTCCTCGTTCGGAGAGCAATCCAATGGTGGGGTCACACGTTCGGTTCGAGTCCCATCAAACGACTCCGGATTTCCCCCCCCCCCCTCCCCCCCAAGGTGGCGAAGCCACCTGAAAGGTAGGCAACTAGTCGCACTTAGCCCATGTAGGTAGGCAACTTTTGCGACATCCCCCCCCCCCTGAACTCGTCTTTGGATCCGCCCTTGCTGTGCCTCGGCGGCTATATTGCGTACTACGCGAGTGGCGGATCCAGAGCCAGCCTGAGGGTAGGGCCACGACACTGCAAATCCTAAGGCGATACTTAAGTATCTATTTTGACGGTTCAATTGACTTTCGCAAACAAACGGCCTTACCGAATTATTATGCCGTCAAAACGGCGATACACAAAAGTATCACCATAATTTGGCGATACTTTGAAGTACCGCCAGAATCCAGCAATAAACAATGAAGTAGTCCTCTTCAGTTCTTCGTAGTTTATTGCCAAATCTTGGCATTAGCTACTCCGAAGAATCGCCAAATTGGGGCCGTTTTCAAGGCATGATTTTTCGGTAAGGCCGTTTGTTGGTGATACTCAATTCTACCGCTAAATAAGGTACTGAAAGTATCACCTTGGGATTTGCAGTGGAAAAGCGAAGAAGCACTTCATGCCTGCTTTCAGGAACAAAGTGTGGTTGTTTGCCTACCTTCCAGGCGGCAGTCCAGAGGCCAGCTGGTCGTAAGTGAAGAAAAAGCACTGGGAAATTTCAATCTTATTATATTTTAGAGTGAGAGGCATGTGTTCAGAGAAATGATGAAGTCTATCTGCATTGCGCACGTCACTTAATAGTGTGGACCAATGACACTTTAATTGCAGTCTGTGCGGTGCAGTGCATTTTTAGTTGGTTAGTAGTTTTCTTGCAGTTTAAGTAATGAAAGTGTAGTTGAAGGTGTAGTTTTTTTCAGTGAAACTATAGTTTGAGGGCGGTTTTCATAAACTTAAGGTGGTAGTATTTTCATCACATGCAGTTACGTTTGTAGTTAAAAGTAACATTTGAAAAACAGATGTAACTGCGGTCTCTCTTATATTTGAATCTGGCTTCTAAACGGCAATCACAAGTGTTGACTTCGAATGTGAGGTTCATGAGATCAACCCACTTTTGTACTCCTGCTTCATACTTTGGTTATTAGGGATATTCGATTGTCGGTGTCGGTCCTCTGAAACAAGAGGCGGGTATTCTCTCCTCCATGTTACCGGGCGGGCCTAGGAACCGGTACCACCGAGCCGCACCAGATCCAAAAAATGTGAGCTGGCGAAGTCTAGCACCGATATCGCACATGCCCAAAATTGTGAGACGCAAGTCAATCTTACAGAGGTGTGCGGTACCACATTCACGAGAAGGATCTCGCGTGGACCTAACCTCATGGCCGAGCGTAGGCTCCAGCGAGTCGCAACACGGTAATGAGTAATATTTTGGTTAAAACTTTTAGCTCACGGCAATAGCAGATATTTACTTAAGTTGCGAGATCACCTAAAAGTCAAGTTAACGGAATGGACTTAGATTTTGAAGACGTGTTCGAAACACAGTTTTGATGCACACCACAAAAAATTTTGGAGCTGGTTCAAATTTGAACAAAGTTATTGAGCATTGAAGTGTTCAAACTTCGTGCAGCTCACCCACCTAAAGTACGGAACGATGACCAAAACTAAAAACATACTCGTGCAGTAAAAATGAGCGCCCAGGTATTGCGCGGTACCTCCGAAGTTCGTGGCCATGCTTTCTGTGGTCCAAAAAGCTGGTGAAAGTTGGGCCAAAATTGGGTCAAAGTTTGACTCCTGATTTGACAGACATGCACATGGAATTTCGTTCCCTAAGGTACCGCAAGATCTGCGCACCTCGGACACTGTGTGGTCGACACTTCAAAGCGTCGGACATAACTGGTCGACACTTGCAAGCGCAGGACAAACCGGTAGACGCCTACAAGAGTAAACCTGTCCCACACGTGCATTGGGAGTGCGTGTTGACATGGGCCTCGCCGACCGCTCGGGAACAAGATAGGGCCGAGTCTGGTACAGACAATGGGTACTGGCGTACTGGCCTTTGATTTGAAGAACTTTAAAAGCTAGTTTTTATAAATATACAATTTTGACACCAGCTTCGGAAAGGGGAGAAAAAACTGAAAATTTGAGTGAAAACGAGAAATCGCTACGACAGTTTTCGCACTTTTGAACGCTAAACTAATGACCTCGGACATGCATTGTTAAAATTATCGTAGGAAGGTCTAACTAACACTGAAATTCTTAAAAAAATTTGTCACTTTGAAACCATACTTTATATGAGGATCTTGTTAAATGTTTGGAGGTTTTAATGATGTTAAATTTAAAAGGCACGCATGCCTTTTGTTTGGCCTCCGCTTCACTGGCCTATTGTCTGTGGCCCTGCCTGGCTTAAGGTGAGGTGTGGGTGAAAAACAGCTAAAAATGCTAATCTAATAACAATTTGCATTAATGGTTCCAAACAAATTCTGTAGTTAACATGCAAGTATGACCCCTTTTACGTTGAAGTTTAATGACCTGTAAAACACAGTTGACAGTTGTCGTTAGCTTACAGTTGTCGCAAACTCCCAACAAGTTTTTGCACTCAAAAAGGATTCTGTGCAACAGTTTTTGACAGCTTGGTCGCATTTTTTCCCTGAACTTTCTTGAATAGTTGTCCACAAAGTTACATAGCGATATTGGTGATATCAATCATAGTTTTGGGGGGGGGGGAATATTTTTCGGTCAAAAATGTCATTTTTTTTATCTTTCCAAAATTTTTAAAATTCAAATTTTTTGTTATTTTTTTTGTTACTTTAATCGCCAAAACGCTATGTAACTTTGTTCAATAGGTCATTTAGAAGAAAAAGAAGCCTAAGACAGGCTTTCTTGACAAAATCTGTTGCGCAGAATCAATTTGGCTAAAGCGACTAAATTTGATGAAAATAGCCTGTATCTCTGGAACGGCTTAAAGAATTCTGGCGCTTCTTCAGGTTGCCTTGTTTCTACATAGACCCATTATCACTGCAAAAGTTGGACCCACTTGGTCTAAAAGTTTTGGAGATAATATTTTCACCCACACCTCACCTAAACCCTCAATAAAACCCTCGCCGGTAAGATGCTTGGCTCAGGGGCCAGCCAGGGGTCCGTCGCTAAAATCGAGCTTATTTCGGACGAGTCGATAATGGAGTTTGACTGTACAGGACCTTTGGGTGCAGGGCAGTTCGTGAGTGTTAACCCCCTCGACCCCCCTACTGGGTCTGTGTTAGCCTCGCGTGGCTTCCATCTGGCCGTGGCGCAGAGCGTCGAGACGCTGGTGGACGCCCTGGGCCCCATGCTGCTGGTGTCGTTCTCGGTGGCGCTGGTCGACCTGATGCAGGCCGTGTACGTGCTGGCCAAGGCCCTATTCGAGGCCCGCCTCTCCACCGAGGCACTGACGGCCGTGTCCGTGGACGGTGGCCTCGGCCTCACCCAGTACGTCGCCATGATCGTGGCCTGCGAGCTCGTGCGCCGCCAGGTGAGACGTAAAACCAGTACGGCGTCCGATTATTCCCCACCCTGCAGGTGTTTGGTTCTCCCGAAGATGGAGATTTTCTCCACAATACGAAAGAAAAATTCAGCAACATATCCATGAGGTACGAAGAATTTCCCGAAATTTTCCCAGGAAAGCTTAGCCCGGAAAGGTCTATTCTTCGAATGTGAATTTTGTCACGTTCGTTTGAATACGATGCCACATTCGTGTGAACAACATACGGCACTGTTAAAAAAAAAAACTGAAAATTCAGACTTAATAGTCAAAAGTAGATTTTCATCATGGTGGTCTGAAAATTCTGAGTGAAAATTGCTCTGTAAAATCGGACTAAGAAAATCTGAATTGTTTGCTTCTTCTAGTCTGAAAATTTAGACAACAGAATGGTCTGAAAATTCAGACCGCAAAATTCATCAGCCTAAGTGCTTCTAAAATCGAAAGATTCAATCTTGGTGGGACCGTTGAACCTTTCAGATATTGGAAAGATCCTTTGCCAATAACGATTTTGGGAACCGCCTAGGTGGTTTGAACCTCGGACCCCGAGGTTACAGAGCAGCCGCCTTAACCTCTGAGCTGTGTGGCGTTCGTGCTGCACGGACAGCGCCGGCCCGACTACGTGATGCGACTCGGTGGCGCCGCCCCCCAGGAAATTCTATTGGTCCCTCCCGAGGTTACTCATCGAAATCTACATCGCGTTAGGGTATAGTGTGTTCGAAAACATGCCTTTAACTTTAAAAATATTAAGAACAAAATAAGAATTCTGACCAGGCTATAAAAAATTGGAACCCCAGTCTGAATCTACAAGACAGACCATGGATTTCTAAAAACTAAGACCAACAAGTCTGACTTTTCAACTGCTCGGTCTGAAAACGCATGTCATACTGCACAGTCTTAAAATTAGCACTAAAAGTCTTAACATACTGATAAGCAATCTAAAATTTAAGACTTTAGTCTGAATTCCCCATTCAGAGCAGGCAGTCTGAAAAACTTAGTCTGAATTTTCAGAATTTTTTTTAACAGTGGGCGTTAAGTTGGGGTGTTTCATTCGTTTGAACGTACGTCAACATTCAAACGAATGTGACAAAATTCACGTTCGAATGAATATGACCTCACATTCGTTGAATAACAGTGATGCGTTCGGATGAGAGGTATCTTGGCGAATGAGCCTGTTACGCTGGATACCCAGCGTATTCTGATTACGCTTGAAAACAGAGGGTAACACTCCGTTTAAGTTTCACCAGTGAAGGCGCTGGAAAACACACTGGCCAACCGGCACCGCTAATTTTTGAACCTCCTTGACAGATCCAAGGCGTGGAGCAAGTCCTGCAGTCGCCCCCTCGGACTTCAGCCAGCGAGGTTCTCACCGCACAGTTGCTCGTCACTTTGACTGGAAAACTCGATGCTTCCTAATAAAACAATCCTAACTGCCAGTGCGGATCCAAGACCATTCTAACTGACAGCGCAGACCAAAGACAATCCTAACTATAAGTCTCGATTTAGAACTATCCTAACTGGATATGACGTGAAAATCGGGCTTTTATTAATATCCGTGACGCTCACACATTGCATAAAACTACTTGCCGAAGAGCTTCCTAAAGGTTTAATCCTTATTTAAAAACGTGGACATTGTATCTTAAGAATATCGCGATTTAATGATGTGCAGTGAAGAGAGTTCATAACTAGTTTTAGCCACCGCTGACCTCTGCAGTTAGGATCACCCTAAATGTTTTTGTACAAATTTTGTACGAGACATTACAGTTTTTTGTGCAGATGAACTTTTCGTACAATTTTGTACGATATTTTGTTCAAAAACGGGGAAATTTGTGCAGATTTTCGTACAAAAATTGTACGAAAAGTTCATCTGCACAAAAAACTGTGATGTCTCGTACAAAATTGTACACAAGATTTAGTGTGATAGTTCTCAATCCGCACTGACAGGAGTATTCTATTAAAAGGCGTCGAACTAAACGCAAACTACTTTTTAACCTATCTAGAGGAGGATCTTGAGGCTGCAACTATGCAGCGTCCGCCCCCGCTTCTCCGTGTGCGCCCTGTTCGACGTCGACGTTTCTCTGCTTCATTCAGTGAGTTCACTGGTAGAACTGAAGCGTAGTTTTACACTTTTCTTTGAGCGCAGTGCTTGCTATGTTTGGCTTCAGTTTTACCAGTGTGGCGCTCTCGTATCGCCGACACAGAGCCCCTGGCGTTCCTGGGGACCTTCCCCAGACTAAAAGATTTTGCGCCCGTTACGGGCACAGCCTGAGCGAATCTGAGCACAGCTCGAGCATGCACGGGCATAGGCAGGGCATAGCGTGGGCACGTGCGGGCGGGTCGAACACTTTTAGAAATAATGGTGATATGACGGAACTCAAACTGTCAGATTTTGTTACGGAACCCACGGAATGACCGAAAGGGATAAAAAATGAATCCGTCTCTATGAACAGCTTTGATTAGCGGAAGATTGGCGTTATTGACTGCAAAGGTCCGCAAAGGTCTTTCCGTATCAACAGATCTGTCTTCTCCATGACTCAAATCACGGAAATATATTTTAAAAACTACGGTTCAGCCGTTGGTTTTGGGAACGGTCTAAAAAGAGGTACGGTGAGGTCAAAGAGAAGGCAAGGTGGTGTTTACAGTCTGCCGGTCCAAGATTTCCGTATTATGATATGATGATTCCTTTTCACCGTTCTGGTTTGCAGTTTCACCGTGCCTTCTCTTTGACCTCACTGTACCTCTTCTTAGACCGTTCCCAAACCGTAATCATAACGCTAATAGCCGGAAAATAATTAGCGGTACTTTTTCCCTATTAAATCCGTTATTTTTTTCTGGCAGTGGAGTTCGTGCCCGCATACGGGCAGATGCGGGCCACTCGGAATTTACAGTAGCGGTCCGCAAACGGGCAGTTGCGGGCAGATGTGCCCAGCCTGTGCCCGTGCTTAGCCCGTGATATGCTCGGCTTTGCTCGGGCTGTGCCCGCAACGGGCGCAAAATCTTTATGTCTGGGGTTGTTGCTGGTTCCGCCCTGCGCCTTCGCCCCGCAGTGTGCAAGAGGACCGGTGCAGGCGGTGGCTGAAACTCTAGACGCGTTGGACTTCCAGAGTCGCTAAACCTAACCTAACCGCACGTGTGACTTCACCAAAAGATTCCTGGTTCGTAGTTCGGAGAGCAATACATTGTAAGGGTTACACCTTGGGTTCGAGCCCCATTTAGCGACTCGGAAGCTCACAGCGCGTTTGGGACTTTGACCGCCTTCGCCGGCCTCCTGGCTCACTATGCGAAGCACTGTTCGGATGCAGGCTGCAGGTCACACGGTCACGTCTTCACCCGTTCCTCCAGGTGGTGGTCGCCGCGGTCACCTACACCGTAATTCTCGTGCAGGCGTGATCGCCTTTCCACTCACGAAGCTGACTTGTAAATGGATTATTAAAAAGAAATGGAAAATAAAATATTATTACAAGCCGTTTGTCGTGTTTGTTGAATAGTCACGCCCAAGCCGGGCAAACGAAAAAAAAATTAAGCCGAGCGAGCGCACTTTCACCGGTTTGGGGCGGAAGAGGGTATGGAGTCTAGGAAGGGTTCTCCGTGGATGCGACGCTGGACCGGCACGAGGCGCTGTGCCGGCTCAGGCCCGGTAGCGTGGACCCATACAAACTAAATTTTATGTACAATTTTTTACGATACATCACAGTTTTCCATTTCCTACTAAGAAATGCCGTGCTGTTAATACCAAGCTGATTTTCAGTACTCTATGACACAAATGTATCATAATACGGAGAAATTTGTGCGTAATACGAAAAAAATTTGTCATAAGTTACCGAAAACCCTTCATCTTCACTAAGCTGTCATAATACTAATCTTTTTGTTTGTATTACGAAGAAAAAGCTCAGTAGAATATTGACAGTGCACAAGTTGTTTACAGAATTCTCTGTAACTTTTCTCTGTAACATTGTTCGGTTGCCATCTTCGTTATAGTCCGACATCCGGCCCCCGACTTGTCGCCCTTTTGCAAGAGAATACTGTATATGGGTGCAGGTGGCCACAACTCCAGACACGCGTTTTGAGCTCTAGAGTCCCTAACCAGGACTCGAACCCGTGACCCCACCAATGGATTGCTCTCCGAACAAGGAATCCATAGTGGGGTCACACGTTCGGTTCGAGTCCCATTCAGCGACTCGGGAGCTGAAAACAAGGCCGAAATTTTGACCGCCTCCACCGCTCTTCCGGCCCACCGTGTGATTGAGAGCTTCGCAAACTGCTCAAGAGGATGACGTCCGCCACTTCAGACGCGTCCAGTCCCACTCGGTCTGCACACTCCCAGCGCATGTCGCACGATTCGATAAGGTACCGTGTCGCTCCCTCAAGGGAAACATGGGCGTCAATATAAAGGAGTGATAGACCGTTGGCCGGCCAGTGCACCGCCATGGCTTACTCGAAGGCAGCAGTGATCGTGCTGGTAGTACTGACCGTCGCGGGCTCCGGCTCCGGCCACGTTGCCGCCTCCGGCCACGCCGCCGCCTCCGGCCAGGCCGCCGCCACGGGTGCCTCCCAGACAGCAGAGTACCGCGCCAAGTACAAAGTCCCTGACGGCTTCCTCCTCGGCGCGGGCACGGGGTCGTACCAGACGGAGGGCGCTTGGAATGCAGACGGTAACTTTTCCGAAAGAAAAATAATTTCATGTTAAGGGGGCAGTATCACAAAGCAAGTTTTATTTTATTTTATGATTTTCAAACTTTCTGTTTAAACGTCAATAAAAAGATTCGCACACGGAAAAAAATAATTACACTCCCAGACCCGTATTGACCTTTTATCTCTTGCCAAAAAGTTTTTTGTGCAAACGTAATATGTACAATTTTGTCTTTAGCTTTATGTACAATTTTGTCTTTAGCTTTGCACGTTTTTGTCCACACTGTAAAAAATGATCGGACTTTTACAATACAGTGGTCTAGCAAAATTCCTATACATGTATAGGAAACATGGATATTCCGATACATGTATAGGAATTTTCCGATTTGTATAGGTTTATTGGTATTCAAGCCGAAAATGTATAGGAAAATTCCTATCCATGTATAGGAACTCCCTGAAATCCTATTCATGTATAGGAACTTTCCAACCCGTGTATAGAAATATGACTGACCGAAAAAAAGAATTTTGTTCTGAAGTGTTTTAGCAGAGATTCAAAATTTTGTAACTTGTACAAACAATGGGAACCAATGCGATTAATTGTTCACTAGTGACAAAAGTCGCAAAGCTGCTTCTATGCCTGTAACCCAGATGATCCGCTAGATGGCGCTAGTATCGTTTTTACGGACTTACTTCTCGGTGGAAGCTACGGTTGGGAATTTCGTTGGGTGGAGAGGCACGCGCTTTCCTTGAGTGTGAGATAGTCGGGTGGCAATTCGACTGCCTACATTTTTGGACTATAATACGTCCCCCTTCACCATGGGAGGACAAGTAGTGGTCTGACTTCGTCAGATTGGCGGACCGGCTGCACCTCAAGTCATGATAACACGGCTACAATCATAGCCGTGGAGGTTAGAATATGATAACGTCAACACAGCCTAACGGCTTGCATAATTTGCGTTCTTTTTAGCAGATGATACATTTAACATATTTAACATAACGACAAGGAAATAATAATAATAATAATAATAATAATAATAATAATAATAATAATAATAATAATAATAATAATAGATAATGTATCAGCATGCTTGTACTCTCAAGCTGCGAGGCGCAGAGGTGTGAGTCAGCAGAATATCTCATACGGGGCTCGGGTGTGAGTCAGAAGAATATCTCATACGGGGCTCGGTTCCGCTCGCGTGCTCGCGCGCGCGTGCGTTTGCCCGCTGGGCCGGGCCGGCCGCCTGCCAGCTTGCCTGGCCGCCTCGCGTGAGGCGCTGCCCCCACTCCACCCAGCCGCGCCGGCCGCGTCCGACCACCCGCCGCCCCCACCCCGCCGCGCCACTCCCGAACACGGGAAGGCTTCGGAAAGCCCCTCGCTGCGGTACGTTTTGCCGAGCTGTTCGTGACCCGAGGAAATCCGAGTGCCCGGACCGGTGCTCTGATTTTTACTTTTATGTCGTTTCTTCCTCCATTAACACAACCCACCTTGTTAATATATTTTAATGCCAAATGCTCTTATCGGCCATAACAGTAAAGATAAAGCTGTGTGAACTGGAAACATGAACATTATCTAATTGATAAAACTTCACCCGACCGTATCATCTGCTTTAATGTTCTGGACTTCCCTGAACTTTTTTGGGAAATCCGAGAAATTCTATGCATGCGTAGCAAAGCTGCTATACCGATGTATAGGAAAAATCCTGCACAACAGATAGGGCAACGCCTATACACGTACAGTCATAATGCCATACCGATGTACAGGTTGTCCCGGATACATACAGGGCAGTCAGTTTGGCTGCCTATCCCCCCGTCCGCAGGCGCGCAGCCGCCCGGCACCGCATGGCACGCCGCGCTTCGCAAGAACCGGCCGGGTAGGGGTAAGAAAACGGTGGTGGGGGAACCCAGCGGTCCGACCGTCTCAGACGACGAAGCAGGCAAAGCGGAGCGCTGGCTCTCCCACCGCCTTGCCCTTACCCCCACCCGGCCGGTTCTGGAGAAGTGCGGCGTGGCGCAGCGTGGCATGCGGTGCCAGGCGGACGCGCGCCTGCGGACGGGGGGATAGGCAGCCAAATTGACTGCCCTGTATGTATCCGGGACAACCTGTATAGGAAAATTGCCATACAAGTGTGTGGAAATATTCGTATACATGTATATGTGAATTAGTTCATATACATGTATAGGAATTTGACTACAAAATTTTTTTACAGTGAAGATCTTTTGTTCTGGCAACGAAGATTTCGTTTGAGGGGAGGAAAATTTGTTGCAGCAACGAAATTTTCCTCCCCTCAAACCAAAATTTCGTTGCTAGAACGAAAGATCTTTGATAGGGCAAAAACCAACCGACAAATCGGTTGGAATAACTAATTATTTTCTTCCGTGCATGAATGCTTTAAACAAACAGTGAGCACCATGTTGTGGTAAAAACATTTCAACAATTTCAAAAATAAAATTTGTGTAAGCGTCAATTTAGGGGGGGGGGGGGGGGGGGAAGCACGTAATAAAGGACTGCGAAATTAATAACATGATTTAACAACGTGCAAAATTCGAGTCGAAGTTTTAAACTTATTCCAATCCGTTCACTCTCAGTCCCATGGGCTTTTATGTCTCTTGCTTATAGAGCTTTTTGAGCAAACGTAAATTGTACTATTTTCTCTTTAGCTATGCACAATTTTGATCGTTTTTAAGATGAAATTGTCAATAGTTCATGTAGAAATCAAAAAGTACATTGCAATTGACAACAAGCTAGGGCCCGCCCTTCCGTCGAACCGAGTTGCCAGCTCCGCTTCGCTGCGCCGGCAACTCGGTTCGACAGGGGGCCGGCCCAGCTTGGCCTGCCGGCGGCCTTTCCTCGGGCCTTCGGCCCTCGCATCAGACCCAACTTGGCCAGTCGAAGGCCCGGGCCTTCGGCCCGCTCTCATCAAACACCCCGTGAGCGGGTAAGGCAAAGTTATCGATGTACCATCGTGACTTAGGCCCGCCCTTCTATTCACAATATGCAAAAGTCCTTACACTTTTTACTCCAACTGTCCTTAGAATATGCCCATTTCATTTGTCTCTTAGCCCTCATTCTGAAAATACTCATATTTGCCATGCTACTGCAACTCCTTGCAATGGAGGCACAGCAGGAGCGCAAAACGAGCCCGTCGCACTTTTTCACATAACTCATGAAGGCGGGCTCCTGGACCCCCCTTCCGACCCCTCGTTGAAGAGGTCTTGCCAAGACCTATCGAAAACTTAAGTAAAAATTTTCAGTCGGTCGACCCCCTTTTTTCAAGATCCTGATGTGACTAATAGACGAAGTCGGGCTCCTGGACCCCCTTTCCGACCCCTCGTTGAAAAGGTCTTGCTGAGACCAATCGAAATCTGCAATAAATTTTTTTAGTCGGTCGACCCCCTTTTTTGAAGATCCTGATCTGGCCAACTTGTAAAAGCGGCCGATGGGGTCGGGACCAGGTCCATTCATCTTGTCTCGTCGCCCTGATTCCAAAAATACCCCTATGTGCCCTGCTAGCACCAATAATGGCGGAAATCCCCCTCCCGCCCATGCAAACCATGATGCAGCTGCTGCAGGCCTTGCGCGGGTCGGACGGGATTTGCACCACCGGATTGTTTGTTCGGACGGCCCTCCTGAAGTACCCTCCAAATCTGGTCACTCCAGCTCAACTCCTTCCTTGTACACAGACGACGACAACAACGACGACGACGACACACAGACACAAAGGCAAATGCATATGCCCTCCCCCTATTTTTTGAATAGAAGGGCGGGCCAAAAAGTAAGGTTTAATGGACTAAATACCCTATATAATGGACAAAAACGTGCAAAGCTAAGAAAAGATAGAACATATTACGTTTGCACAAAAAGCTTTTTGGCAAGAGATAAAAAGTCAATACGGGTCTGAGAGTGTTTATTCCATATGAAAGGGCTTAAAATTGCGCATAAAAAACCTTTAGCTTTTAAATCGGACAAGGGTCATTCCATGGGGTTCGACATATTTATGCAAAGGACCTCTCCGATTTCGACCAAATTTTGTGGGCTTGTCGGCTATGGTCTGTAACCCCTCAAAACCAATTTTCAGCAAAAAAACAAATACCATTTTTGGACAAAGATAAGGCTTGTGTTAGATTTGAACATTTTCGTTGCTGACCCTTTTCGAAAATGCTGCAGTTTCGTCAAAAATGAAGCTACAGAGTTCATTCTCTGCTCATTCGAAAGGTCCTGAGTTAGCCTTTAAGTGTATTGCAACAGTGTTCGAACTATTTCCAAATTTGAACAAAATTGAACAAAGTCAAAATTTTATACATAATTTTCTCAAAAAGAGTTGTTTTGAGGTTAGGTTGTTTCCTTTTACAAGTTTTCGTTCGATTAGGTTTTTTTTTTTTTTTTTTTTTTTTTTTAATTAGAACCCCTACCTTTTGGTGTCCATAGGAAAAGGAGAAAACGTGTTCGATCACTTCTTCCACCAGAAGGGCCGGCGTGATCAAGCCAACGGCGACGTGGCTGCGGACGCCTACCACCGCTACGTGGAGGACATCGGCCTGGCCGCTGAGATGAAGGTAAAAACGGGGTCACACTGGAACTGGAATTGACTCAGAAAGATTACGAAAGAGCGTTTCCGGCGTGTAAAATTATGTTTAGCTTCCTGGGAACACCCAGCAATGACAGCACCGCCATTTGTGTTGTTTACGCGCCCACACGAATTGTTAAGGTAGACTTTTGTACGAGTAACTTGCACACTAAATCCCTTTGTACAATTTTCGTAGGTGGTCTCACACAATTTTGCGCATACGTGCTTTTCGTACAAAATTGTACGAAATTTTGCACAAATTTGTGCGATTTTGCGTTCAAATTTGTACGAAAAAGTTCGCATGTTGAAAATTGTGTGAGACCACGTACAAAATTGTACAAATACATTTAGTGTGTGCACGATTTTGTGCACACGAGGACTTTGTATAATATAATGCGTACGGATAGATAAATTGATGAAAATTTGAGCACAATTTTATGCAAAACGTTACGTTTAAAGTCATGCATCACCACGTGTACAATTCTGCATAAACAGTTGGTGTGCCGGAAAAGCTTTACCACTGTACAATAGCTTCCGGAGACACGCCGCTTGTCTTGTAGCGCAGAGGAATTATTATTGCCTCGCAGCGTCAAAATAAAGTTTTCCCTCGTGGGGTCCGCGGTGCTTGTTTATAATGTCGGTCTCAAAATGTTGAGGAAAGTTCAGAACATCAAAGCATGATGCTATCCAAGAAAGTGCTCATTGAGATCAACTTGCAAAGGTTGGTTGCAGCAATGAAGGAAGAAACGACAATTCTCGCGCGACAGAGTGACGAAGTGGCTACTTGTGTGCAAAATTTCAGACTTTGAACTGCAATAGAAACGGACCAACAGAGGTAGAGGTTCAAACACAGCCCATGTTTAGCGTTTCGGCAATGTTGACAAGCCTGTGGCTCCTTTAAAGTTTCAGTTCAAAATCTGAATTTGTGTCAACATGTTGCTTACCCTTAGAACTATTTGTGTGCAAAATTTCAGCCGTAAAACTGCGATAGGAACGGAGCAACAAAAAGTGTGGCTGTAAATTTTTGGCTATGTTAGAAAGCCTGTAGCACCTTTGAATTCACAGTTCAAAATCTGAATTTTTGACATCATGTTGCCTTCCCTAAGCATTACTTGTGTGCAAAGTTCCAGACTTAGAACTGCGATAGGAACAGAGCAACAGAAAGTGTGGCTGGAAATCTTTGTGGGTGGCCAACATGAGTCACGTCTTTTACGCCTTTTTTGTTAATGAGTATGCATAATTTATCGTCTGCTAAAAAATAAATGAATCCTGCAACTTGCGCTGACTGAAAAATATGTTACAGCTGAATGTGTACCGCTTCTCCATTTCGTGGACTCGAATCTTCAGCGACGGCAGACGAAGCAGCAAGAACCAAAAGGGGGTTGACCATTACCATGCCGTCATCGATGAAATCATCAAGAAGGGCATGACGCCCATGGTGGGTGTTTTCTTTCGCGCAAGCGCGTTGCACTGTGGGCCATGGCCAGAAGACTGGCGGAGGCGGTCAAAATAAGGAGAGGAGCTAGACCGGGAGTTGAGAGGAAGTCAAGAAAAATAAAATGTGCGAATTTTGTGAGAATGAGCGTCTGCGTCGCTGTTCTGCCGCTTTCGCAGAGCTTTACTCTCATACAAGTCCGGCTTTTGTTCCCCTCGATTTCTTCTCAGCTTCCGTCCCAGCACTTCTCTGAAGAACCCTATCCCGGACGTGTTTTGAGCTCGAGCCAGTGTCGCTAAATGGGACTCGGACCGAACGTGTGACCCCACCAATGGATTGCTCTCCGAACGAGGAACCCATTGGTGAGGTCATACGTTCGGTTCGAGTCCTGTTTAGATACTCTGAAGCTAAAAACGCGTTTAGAGTTTTGGCCGCCTGCTCCGGGCCTCTCGCCCACTGTGCGGAGTGCTTTACCAAGTTATCTCCCGCTAATAGACCCGTATCTTTCAGATCACCATTTCTCATTTTGACCACCCGCAAACTCTGGAGGACGAGTTTGGTGGTTGGCTGAGCGACAAGATGGTCGACGCCTTCGTCGACTACGCCGATTTCGTATTCAGCGAGTACGGACACAAGGTAAGCGTGAGTCTTCCGCCTTCTCGCACACGCCAAAAAAAAAAAAAAAAATACGATTTCAAGAAATCCTGGTAGTCACGAAGTTAATTTATATTTATGTTCTGGTTTAACAAAGATAAGATAGCTAAGGCTAGGACTGCGTTGTGTGTAGTTCTGTTTACGTTTGTCAGACCATTATAAATAATACTAAAACTTACGTAAAGACCAGCTGCGTATCAATTTGTGTCAAAAACAGACAATTAAGACAGTCTCATAATACCTGAAGGACAAGTTATTCACAGGAACGTGCAGTAAAATAGTCCAGTTCACCCAGCTTTAAGGTTAGAAAAAAGCACAGCCCCCGTGTCCAGATCGTTTCGTCTTAGATTCAGAAGTACCATCAAACCTCGCTACAAGGTGCAGCTACACGCCCACTGTTTTCGTAAAGGGACTTATAGTCACACTCAAACTACGTTAGGGATAGTTTAATCACAAATGCATTTGCACACGCACGCAGTTTAATGTCCTGTTTCACTCCGATTCAAAGAGTTTAGAACAATTAGGGTTGGTATTTCTCAAAACAACAGGGCCTGCGCGCAGCGGCGCGGGACACTCTGGCCAACAATCACCGACCGACCGGCCGATCCAAATGGCCACGTTCGAAAACAACGTCTATACCATTGTTGGAGCTCTTCTAGCTGCAGTAAAAGACAATTTTGATTCGAACGCGCTTTTTCAGGGGAGCGAGCGTTTTTGGTGTAAGCTGTACAGAGGCGAAAAGGAGCGCTGCTATTGGTCGGATTCCATTTCCGGTGGCTCGGCTCCCCCCTCTCCCTGTGTTTTTCGCTGACGAGTCGAGTTTTGCCATGGAAACGCCGACTTCAACTCAAAATTTCTCAAAATTGGCCCTACACTTTTCAACCACATTTCACCACTGAAATCAGGGTACAAAGTTCTACCACTCTGCCAAATCTCATCAAAATCGTGTAGAAAATTTCGGATCTGCATAAGGGGCCAGACTGACAATAAAAATAAAAAAAAAAAAAAACCAACCCCGGTGAGGCTATAAGGCTACTTCGTGCCTAAAAAAAGTTGAGAATCCGAGAGCATAAGTACCACACTCTCAGTCTCATATTGACTTTTTATTTTCTTGCTTATAAAGTTTTTTGAGCAGACGTAAATTGTAATATTTTCTCTGAAGCTATGCACTATTTTGATTGTTTTTAAAATGAAATTGTCAATCGCTCGTGTTGAAATCGAAAAGGTGCATTGCAATTGACAAAAATTCAGGTTTAACGGTCTGAGTACCCTATATATTGAACAAAAACGTGCAAAGTTAAGGAGAAAAGAGTAAATATTACGTTTGTACAAAACTAAAACTTTGTAGCGAGAGATAAAAAATCTGAGAGTGCATATTGATAGAGGCCTCTCAGATGTTCCGCGTGTATACCTTGATGTGAGAGGAATTTAGAACTTTTTTATTTTTTCAGTGAGCACAGCGTGGAGGCGGTCAAAATCCCAACGGGTTTTGAGCTCCATAAAACCGTTCAATTCGTCTCGAACCGAACGTGTGATCCCATCAATGGATTTCTCTCCAACCGAGAAATTCATTGGTGGGGTTACAAGATTGGTTCCAGTCCCTTAGCGACTCTGGAGCTTCAAACGCGTCGAGGTTGTTGGCCGCCGGCACCGGTCTTCTAGCCGACTATGCGGCCCTCCTCAACCTTGCCGTCGCTGTCGCGCAGGTACACCACTGGGTGACGGTTAACGAGCCCAACATGCACTGCTTGATGGTGTACTTGGGGCTGTTGGCGCCGGGCGTCTGGGGCTCCCCCAACAACACCAACGCCAACATCTACCGGTGCATGCACACCCAGATCCTTGCGCACACCGCGGCCTACAACCGGTTCCAGGAGAAGTACAACGCCGACAAGAAGAGTGAGTACTCGTCTTGTTCCTCGTCCCATCGACGCACAGAGGGCCAGGAGACCGCTGGAGACGGCCTAAAGCCCTGACGGGTTTTGAGGTCCAGTGTTGTCATGGAACGTGTGACCCCACCAATGCATTGCTCTCCGAACGAGGGATCCATTGGTAGGGTCACGAGCTCGGTTGAACCCCCGCCAAGCGATTTTGGAGCTAAAAAAAACGCGTCCAGAGTTTTGCAACCAAATCCGTATGCACTTTTTTGTACATAGTTTCCGACGCCTTGGCACATGCGTTGTTATGCATAATATCATGCGTTGTTATGCATAGTGTTTTGCTTAACAGTGTAATTATACGTTAGTATGCATAATATTACGCAGAAGCTTGCGCATCTGCAAAATCATGCGTAACTATGTACCAAAAAAATGCATAAGGATTTGAAGTGCGTGGCCACCTACGCCGGTCTTGGCACACTGATCGTCGCCATGCCCCCACTCTCAGCCTTTTACTAACTTTTTCTCATTAGCAGACCCATTTCTGTGAGCAACCATAATACTGTGTATTTTCTTCTTAAGCATTCGAAATTTTCTTTGTAATTTATGAATTAAACGAAAGTATCAGTACTTAGCAATTCCCAAGTAATTCGTAGAAAAAGTTCAAAGTATCATGGTTGCTTACAGAAAAGGGTCTGCTAATAGGAAATAGTCAGCACAAGGCTCCGAGTGCCTGCATTTCTCAACGACCACCTCCATCTTCGAACGACCCCTGCATCTCCCAACGACCCCTTCTCTTAACTCCGCTACGCGTGCAGGCGTCGTGGGCCTCGGCGCCGTCACCTTCTTCGCGCGGCCTAACACGACCGCCTTCGAGGACGTGGCCGCCGCCGCGCGCTCCAACATGTTCGACATGGGGCTGCTGCTCCACCCTGTCGTGTTCGGCGACTACCCTTCCGTCGTCCGGGAGACGCTGAGGGCCGCCGGCAAGGAGGCGCACCTGCCCACCTTCACCGAGGAACAGTCCAAGGCGATGAAAGGTGAGCTACTACACGCTTAAAATCTAACGAAGTATTTTGAGCGTATAAAAGGTACAAATTATTTAGTTTGTTAAACGAAGAAGTAGTTCGTAAGTTACGAAGTTTTCTCTTTGTAACCTTAAGCATGGCCAATATACTTTGTTAAAACAAGCTACTTTTGTTTGTAAAGCCCAAAATAGGTTGTAAGGCTTTCGGAATGTACTGTGCGGCAAAAAATTACGGGGTAATCTTTAAACTACTGTTTCTTATTCTCCACCCGCGGATCCCAACATTTTCCTTATCCCTCTTGTCAGTCTTCTCCGTAGAACTTACCACAGAGTCTTCTCCGTGCACCTTCTCAATCGTCTTCAATGTTCCGTAACGGCCATACGGAGAAGATTGGAAGTATAGTGCGAAAAATATTGGGTGTTTGGTACGAAGAATCTTCGCCAAAATATTAACTGTCTTTTCCGTACACTCTCAGACTCGTATGGACTTTTTTCTCTCAATTATTGACTTTTCATCCTTTGCTTACTTAGTTTTCTAAACAGCAACAATATGAAGTACTTCCTCTGTGACCATGTACAATATTGTTCACTATAAACACTTAATTGTCATCAATTAAGGACTATTTTTGGAGTCAATTGCGTATTGACTCTTTGTCAATAGCAAACTGACTTTAAGTCAATATAACGAACAAACTCTTATATAGGTATTGAGGAAATAGTACGTTTTATTTCTGTTTAAAAATCTCTTTACCAAAGGATAAAAAGTCTATTACAGTCTGAGAGTGAAGTCTCAGTGTAGGGCTGTTTCTCGGTATCGCGATGCGATATTGACCCTATATCGAGGTACGGGTATAAACTGAGAGGGCAGTGACTGGAGGAGAGTGAAGTGTGTGCACTGAAAATCGAAGTGTGGGACAGGCATGCACTTGAATACGTAGAACAAAGTGTAGCACGTTCACTGTAAAAATTTCTGTATTTTTGTACGGAAAATGTACGGAAGAATATAGTACGGAAGTACGGACGAAAGTACGGAACGTCCGTACCTGTCCTATAAAGCCATTGTAAACGGGTACGGAAAAAAGTACAGAAAGTTCCGTACTTGGCATGTACGGACTGTCCAGGAAAATTGTTGACCAGACATGTTCCGTACTTTTTCCGTCCTTTTTTCGACCAGTGTTTGTAAGCGTGGGACAAATACGTGTCCCACGTCAGTGCATGCCTGCAGGGACATGTCCTACACTTGGATTTTCAGTGTGGTGTACACAGTGTACACAGACTGGACGAAACGAAATGAGATATCCCTCAGAGTGACTAGGGTCGACTTTACAAGGTGTTCGGTTCGTGTTGCACAGGCGCCATTGACTTCGTGGCGGTGAACGTGTACTTCGGCCAGGTAGTGGCACAGCCCCCATACAACACAACCCCCGACGCAGATCCGCTGAAGGCAGCCTGGCGAACCGACGCTAACGTGGATGCCTGCACGGACCACGTGTTCACCAAAGACACCGGCTTCGCCAACTCCTTCACCAGGGTGAGTACCGGACTACTTTAATCCTACTTGTCTTCTAAGCACACACTTACACAACTGCACGCTTGCGCCGTACATCTCCATGCGACGCATTTGCATTTTTAAGTGTACTCTTGCCAAGCATGCATTTTTAAGCCTGTACTAACTCAACAGGTAGGTTTATAATGTAAGGCGTGATGGCCAGGCACGGACCCAGGGTTTTGCGAAGAAGGGGAAACTCAGCGCTTTTTGCTCATTTGCAAGTGCAAACTAGTGCCTTGTGCCCACCTTGGCACCTCCAGGAGGGTTTGTGCCGCAGCCGGATACTGAATCAGCACTGGGTCGTTTTGTCCACAGCAAACCGAGTGGGTCATGCGGGACTTGCTGCTGTGGATTAAGGCCACCTTCGGTCCTGACCTGGGCGTCTTCTTCACGGAGAACGGCACCGGCATGAACGAGACCGAGACCGGCCTTGATGACTGGAACACCCGCGCCGTGTACTACAGCGTGAGTGCCAGGGGGACGCCGAGTGGAACCGAAGACCGGTGCACGGTAAAAACGATACCTGGTCTTTCCAGTAACTCCCTGGAAATCGCCTATGGCTTTACTATAGGCTTTCTGGGAAAACCGGGAACTGTTTTTGCCGTGTGGAGGCGGTCCAAACCCCGGACGGATTTTGACGTCCAATGTCGCTAAATGGGACTCGACCCGAATGTGTGACCCCACCATTGGATTCCTCGTTCGGTGAGCAATCGATTGGTGGGGTCACACGTTCGGCCCGAGTCCCATCTAGCGATGCTGGAGCTCAAAACGCGTCAAGACACTCTCAGCCTTTAACTGCCTATTTCTCATTTGCAGACGCATTTCTGTAAGCAACCATAATACTTCTTAAGTATTTATAATTTTATTTGTAATTTATTTAAGAAACAAATATGTCTGTACAGTAATAAGCAATTCCTAAGCAATACGTAGAAAAAGTTCTTAGTATTGTGGTTGCTTACAGGAATGGGTCTGCTAATGAGAAAAGAACAGTAAAAGGCTGAGAGTGGAGTTTTGGCGCCCGCGTCTTCTGGCCCACTGTGGGACGGTCGGAAAACCCGTGTGCTGCATAGCCCACTGACGATTACAAGGGTGTTGATGTGTGCGTGCTGACCAGTGTCTCGAACGACGTGTTCTTGCAGAAATACCTCCGAGAAATGTTCAGAACGATCAACGAGGACCAGGTGAAGGTGCTGGGCTACACTATGTGGTCTTTCTTGGACGACTTCGAGTGGTCCGCGGGCTTGATGGGGTGAGTTTAGCTTTTACTAAGTATAGCTGTTGTTTGACTGATTGATTCATTGGTCATTAATTCATTAAGAACTGATGCATTGATTTCTTAATTCACTGATTGATTGATCCGTTTATCATTGATCTGGAATATTGATCCATGGATTTATAAATCAACCCCCCGACCAAAAGCGAGTGTACTCACCCGGGCGCTAGGAGACCATCCGAACTCGACGGGGCGCTAAAAAACTGTACTTACTCGTCCTGGCGCTACGAGACTCTCTTAATTTGTCAGCATTTGTGTAGTTGTTAACATCGTCTCCCAGCGCCCGGGTGAGAAGTAAGGATGGATTTCTTAGCACGTGTCGAAATTGATCCGTTCATTCGTGCATTTATAGTTGGTCCATTAGTTTATTTATTGATTGATTGATTGGCTCATTGATTGATTAGTCGATTAATTGTTTTTTTTAATGGATTCAGTGGTTTATTAGCTGACTGCTTCGTTTATTCATTGGTTTATTCATTGATTAATGGGTTGATTGACTGATCGATTGCCACGCGAGTGTAACGGTGTTCCTCCCGATGTGCAGACGGCGTTTCGGCATCGTGCACGTGGATTACGAGACCGGCTCGCTGAATAGGACGAAGAAAGCGTCCGCCGCCTTCTTCCAACAGCTCATGGAGGAGCGCGTGGTGCCGCTGGTGGAGTCGCCCAGCAGCAGCAGCAGCACCCGTGTCTCCGCTTCCTTCCTCCTGGTCCTCGGGTTGGTCTCCGCGATCATTAGCAGACTCTCCTGAAAAACAGGCATGGCAATGCCGGCTCGAAAAAGACGTAAAAGCGAGAAAAAAAAAACTACAAAACACAAAACATACTTGCCAAAAAAAATCATAAAACTAATAAAAAGCCCTAATAAACACTTCATTGTGTGAATTATTTTAAAAGTCTGGCGGAGAAACCCAGTCAACATTTCAACAATTTTAGGTATTGGGATGGACTGTCAAAAAAACAAACCAACAGCGAGTCCTGCACTGCGCCTGAAACTAAAGTAAAGGTTGTTCTTGGATTGCTGTCCGAACGAGGAATCCATTGGTCAGGTCACGTTCAATTCAAGTCCTGCTTGGCGACTCAGGACTCAAAACGCATCTGGAGAAAAACAAGGGCCAATCAGCAGTTCCCAAAGAACATCAGATTTTGAACGAAAAAGTCTTTTTGCAAATTGCTGTCAGATCACCGATCAATGACATATCTATGGATTGAATGTTTTCCATCGATTTTCCATGTGTCCTGGTTGCGAGCACTGCAGTGCCCAAACCAACCGAATCCCGCCCCAATATCGAGCCGTGCTATTTAGGTGGTTGTATGAGCTACTATTTCCCGCATAGAGTGGGCTGAGTTTGTATTCCGGGATAGGCAGAAAACTTAAAGTTCGTAAAGCAGTAAAAACTGGCAAATTTCACCTTTTAGTGCATTTTTAACAGTGGTGGACTGCTCTGAGGCCAATTCTGCGCACAGTTCGGATTGCCCACCTAATTTTACATGTGAGTTCCAATTTTCATCACCCTGAACCCTGAAGAATCGAGTTAACTGCAGAAAAAAGGGTCATTTTTTCCGTTAATTTATTGCGGGTATTTTCCGTGCTTTGAGACCAACACTGTTAAAAATGATCGTTAATTTACGACATTTTGGAGAACAATTGTGTCGTTTGTAACCGATACTTTTTGTTACGACCTAAGTCGTAAATATACGACATATTTGTCGCTAATTTTTATAGCGAGACGTGTCGTTTTTAAAACAAACTAAGTCGTAAATTTACAACTTGTAACGATCGTTATTTTTTATAAGAATATGTCGGACAGTCATGACTTAAGTCGTACATTTCTGACTTCGGTCGGGCAGTTACGACTTTTGTCGAAAATTTACGAAACAAATAGTAAATGAACGACACAAATCGTAAATAAGTGAGCAAAATTGTAACGTTTCACCAACTTTTCGGGGATTTCTGATTTAAAAGTATTACGACATTGTCGTAGAGAAATTATTTTTGAGTCGTTCACTTACGACGAAATAGTTAAAGAACGACTTCCGTCGCTATAAAAATTAGCGACTTTTTTGTCGCTAATTTACGACAAAATTTCTGACAGTGCAGGACCCTCCGAGATTTGAGACCCAGAATTTTCCGTGATTTGCGATCTAGTCTTTTACCTTTGTTTGAAAGACAAAGATTTCTGTGAACTTAAATGACAGTCTACACCGTACCCTAAGAGGAAGTTTTCCGAAGCTAAAGCCTTCATTCGATTTCACAGTGTACGGAAACCTCTGTCTTTCAAACGACGAAAATAGACTGTCAGGGAAAATCTTGGATCTCAAATCGCGGAGAATCCTGGGTCTCGGAGCACGGAGAATCCTGGTAATAAATTAACGGAAAAAGGTCCCTTTTTTCTGCAGTGTTCCTGAGAAATTCAGTGAAAATATGCAATTGGCTCGAACACAAAGAAAGAATAAAAGCCCAAATCTTTGATTGCTCACAGTTCCTATAATCATTGACATAGAGAGCTGAAATCTTGTGGGGTCGTTATCCTATCAGTAGGTAACATTTGAGCTAATAATGAGCGAAATCTGCAATGGTCCATTTTGGGCACTGCTGATTGGCTCTGGTTTGTCCCATCTAGAGTTTTGGCTACCTGCGCGGATCTTGTGGCCCACTGTGTAGCGCTACACTGTTCGGAATCGGTCTGCAGGCGCCTGTCAAGCGCCAGATAGGCCAGCCCGCAGCACAGCGGAGTACTGTAAAGTCTCGCTATTTGACCATCGGGAGGAGCTGAGGACAAATAGCGAGTCCGGCAGGGGGATTACGGCGCTGTAATCCCTATAGGGTACTCCACTGAATCCCAGAGCGGAAGAAGAAGAACAAAAACAAGCCTAAACCGGAAGCCGGTTAGGGCCTGGATCTCGGATATGGTATGAGAAATCCGTGCTGCGTAGTGCTTCGTCTGCCGGATTTCTCATACCATATCCGAGATCCAGGCCGTAACCGGCTTCCGGTTTAGGCTTGTTTTTGTTCTTCTTCTTCCGCTCTGGGATTCAGTGGAGTACCCTATACACTGTCCTTCAAAGTGTGGTACAAACCCCAGAAAATGTGTGGTAGGCCCAAAACTGCGGTTACCCGAATTTACCACACGTGAAAATGCGGTCAATACCCCATAAAATCAGTGGTCAGCATCGCACCACATAAATACCGCGATGAATACCTCAGAAAATATGCGGTCAGTACCTCAGCAAAGTGTGGTCTTGCCCACGCAATACATGAGGTAACGTCTAAATAATAGGTTTATACACCCCCCTTTTTGAAGGGGTGTAAATCTTACCACAGTTGTACGTGGGGTAGAATGTGGTTACCACATTTTAGCCCTCACCACAGCCAAATGTGGTAAGTTCACCACACTTTCAATTACAGTGAACCTGAGCGGGACACCTAAGCCGCCGGCTGGTCCATGCCTCGCCCTGAGCCGAAGTGGTGGGGATGCACTCTCAGACTGTAATAGACTTTTTATCCTTTGGTAAAGAGTTTTTTAAACAGCAATAAAACGTACTATTTCCTCAATATCTATGTAAGATTTTGTTCGTTATATTGACTTAAAGTTAGTTTGCCATTGACAAAGAGTCCATACGCAATTGACTTCAAAAATAGTCCTTCATTGATGACAATTTAGTCTCTATAGTGAACAATATTGTACATGGTCACAGAGGAAATACTACATATTATTGCTGTTTAAAAAACTAAGTACGCAAAGGATTAAAAGTCAATAATTGCGAGAAAAAAGTCGATACTAGTCTCAGAGTGTGGCGAAACGACAAATAGCGAGTCGCCAAAGCAGGACAAATAGCGATACTTTACTTAAGGTGGATTGCGTACCACCCAGGCGCCATGGCCAGACTAGATTTTGACGGGCTAGACCTTAATTAATCGTCTGCCTTTTCCGGCCCGGTATCTGCCATACTTGCACTGCTCAGCAGCATGGCAGACACAGACCGTCTGTAGGAGAGAGATTTCTTCTCGGTGGACCGGGGCACAAGGCCGCACCGCACGCAATGCCCGGTAAGAGCAGCCATTTGGACCGTAGACGCCCATAGATGACTTGGCCCAGGCGAAATAAGAAGAAGAAAGGAAGAAACTCTTCACGAACATGGCCTTGGCCACCGTCGGCTGCTAGGGCCAATCAGGGACCGGCCGCCATGTTCGTGAAATTTTTTTTCTTTTTGTTTTGCCTGGGCCACGTCCTCTTTAAGAAGAGCAGGTTTATTTAAGAAAAGAAGGGTCTTCCAATGACCCTCTTGGATTTCGCTGATTTTTTGGTGGTCAGTAGTCCTCCCAGGTGTGAGTTCAGGGCCACAATTTCAGAGCCCATGAGAGAAGGGCGCCCTGGAGAAGAAGCGGAGAGCCGCCCAGACACCGCATTGGCCGATGGGGGACCAGCTGCAGGGCGCAAATGAAGAGCGACAGTATTTCCGACGCGTCCGTTGGATTCCCAAAGATTTTCTCTATGGAAAGAAACTTGTCCTAAAGCTTTGGGACAAGTTTCTTTCCATAGAGAAAATCTTTGTGAATCCAACGGACGCGTCGGAAATACTGTAGCTCTTCATTCGCGCTCTGTGGCTGGTCCCCCTTCGGCCGATGCGGTGTCAGGGCGGCTCTCCGCTTCTTCTCCAGGGCGCCCTTCTCTCATGCAGAGCCCAAAAAAATTTATTTTGGAAGATATAGAGATCTTAAGTTTTCTTGGAACTTTTTGCATTGAATTTGGGATTTTCTTATAGCTTCGGACCTTTGGTCCGACTAGCTTCAAATTCGGGTCCTAGCATCAAAATTGAATGAGGAACACGGTCGTGCCCTCAGATTCGACCTGCGACGTTTTGTTAATAGTAATTTTTCACTTTTTCTGAAAAAAAAAAATGACCAAAAAGGTCCCAAATCTTGGGATTTTGGACTTTTAATTTTATAAATGTTTAAAAACCAGCCTAATACGATGAAGAAAGATCCGCTGAACCCAAGAAACTCAACCCCAGATTTTTATCACTAACCGTTCCAGAGATATGCCACTTCAAAGTCAGGCAATATATTTTAGGTCCTAATTTCTGTGAGACTTTGCCGAGCTGCTCACTCCCATGTATTGGGCGGTCAGTATCAGCGACGCAGGCCTTGTGCACTGGTTGGTTGTCTCCAGCGTGCCTTTCTAGCGCCTGTGCCGGCACCTTGGCCGGCACAGTTGGGCCAGATAACAGGTAGAGGTGGTCAAAATCCCGGACGCGATTTAAGCTCCTTCACTGCCAGAAAAAATCTCGGATTTAATACGGAAAAAGTACCGCTAAATATTTTTCGGCCACTAGCGTTATAATTACGATTTAGGAACGGTCTAAAAAGAGGAACGGTGAGGTCACGAACGGTGAAATTGTAAACCAGAACGGTGAAAAGGAATCATCGTACACTCTCAGACTGTTATTGACTTTTTATCCTTTGGTAAAGAGTTTTTTAAACAGCAATAAAACGTACTATTTCCTCAATATCTATGTAAGATTTTGTTCATTATATTGACTTAAAGTCAGTTTGCTATTGACAAAGAGTCAATACGCAATTGACTTCAAAAAAAGTCATTAATTGATGACAATTTAGTCCTTATAGTGAACAATATTGTACATGGTTACAAAGGAAATACTACATTTTATTGCTGTTTAAAAAACTAAGTAAGCAAAGGATAAAAAGTCAATAATTAAGAGAAAAAAGTCAATACGAGTCTGAGAGTGTATCATAACGGAAATCTTAGACCGACAGACTGTAAACACCACCGTGCCTTCTGACCTCACCGTACCTATTTTAGACCGTTCCCGAAACCAACGGCTGAACCGTTGTTTTTAAAATATATTTCCGTGATTTGAGTCATGGAGAAGACAGATCTGTTGATACGGAAATACCTTTGCAGTCAATAACGCCTATCTTCCGCTAATGCAAACCTGTTTATTGAGACGGATTCATTTTTTGTTCCTTTTCTCCATATCATTCCTGAATTGTTGTTTTAAATTTGGTGAGTGGTAAGTTCACAAGATTGGGCTGGGCAATTTTTAAGTTCATGAAATTTGGACAAAATCTTCTGGCATTTTGAGAGCAGATGACGAGCAAGCGAAAAAGGGATAGCAGAAATGGATCGGACTCGGTTTCGTTTCATCAAAGGGTAATACTACGCTTTAGTTTTACCAGTGCACAGTGGGCCAGAAGACCGCGCAGGGGGCCGAAACTCTCGACGCGTGTCGGTTTCCTAAGTCGCTAAATGGTACTGGAACCGAACGTCTGACCCGACCCTTGGATTGCTTTCGGAACGAGGAATCCATTAGTAGGGTCACACGCTCGGTTCGAGTCAAATTTAGCGACTCAGGAGCTCAAACCGCGTCCGGGATTTTGACCGCCTCCACCTGTTTTCTGGCCCACTGTGCCGGCGCGGGCGTTAGAAAGGCACGCTGGAGACAACCAACCAGTGCACAAGGCCTGCGTCGCTGGAACTGACCGCCCAATACATGGGAGTGAGCAGCTCGGCAAAATCTCACAGAAATTGGGACCTAAAATATATTGCCTGATTTTGGAGTGGCATATCTCCGGAACGGTTAGTGATAAGAATCTGGGGTTGAGTTTCTTGGGTTCAGCGGATCTTTCTCCATTGGATTAGGCTGGTTTTTAAACATTTATAAAATTAAAAGTCCAAAATCCCAAGATTTGGGACCTTTTTGGTCATTTTTTTCCAGAAAAGGTGAAAAATTACTATTAACTAAACGTCGCAGGTCGAATCTGAGGGCACGATCGTGTTCCTCATTCAATTTTGATGCTAGGACCCGAATTTGAAGCTAGTTGGACCAAAGGTCGCGAAGCTATAAGAAAATCCCAAATTCAATGCAAAAAGTCCCAAGAAAACTTAAGATCTCTATATCTTCCAAAATAAATTTTTTTGGGCTCTGAAGTTTTGGCCCTGAACTCCCACCTGGGAGGACTACTGACCAAAAAATCAGCGAAATCCAAGAGGGTCTTTGTAAGACCCTGCTTTTCTTAAATAAACCTGCTCGAACCGAGTAAAGCATCCCCCTGTTTCACTCCGTCCCCACAGGGTATATACGGAAGTCTGTGTGTGTGCAGTCCAAAGCCTAATATTTATGCTGATGTTTTCTACCACCTTCGCATGTTACGGTTGGCTGTCTCATCGTCTTTCCGTGAGGGAAAGGGGAGTCAGACCATCGGTCGATCCTACTTCGCATACTCTGCAAACTCAACAGTGTACTCAGTACACTCTGTTCAGCGTGTACTCACAAGCACACTGCAACGAGAGTGTGCTGAGATGAGTACACTCTAATTAGAGTGTGCTGAGATGAGTACACTCTATTGAGAGTGTGCTCAGATGAGTACACTCTAATGAGAGTGTGCTCAGATGAGTACACTCCTTAACATGCCTGGCAGAAAATGCAGCTGTATGTGTACTCATCTGAGTACACGCTCAAGAGAGTGTACTGAGTACACTGTTGAGTTTGCTGAGTGTATAGAGAATAACAAGCACAATTTTTTTTCTTTTTTTGTTGTTTTGAACCGAGATCTCATACAAACGCTGATATTAAACTTAGAGAAAAACTGTAATTATCGCTAAAAAAAAAAAAAAAAAAAAAAGGACTTTCACACTTTATATTTTTTTAAAAGAGGGTATCAATTTCTTGTGGATGTCTCTAATATACGGTTTAAAAACCGTGAAAACATAGTGCGGCTCCCCCCTTAATTTAAAATCCATAAAATTCTCGTATATAAGATTTTTAGGTGCGTGTGTCAACATACACTCTCAATTGACTTTTAGTATTGGTATTGACATTTTGTAAGAAGCACCCCTTGTTATTTGTGCAATAATAATACGTACTTTTCGCTTTCGTAATAATTATTTACATTTTTGTTAGTATTTATGGACTATTTAATGTTCCTAAATAATTTCATGCATTAAATTTTACGTATCTATACAGTTGTGTGTTGCAGGTTATTGCTCACAATCTACAATTTGCCATCAACATAACACAAAAGAAAAAAAGAATAAAGTTCCAAGTGTTCCATAACTTGCAAAAATGTATGATTCTAAAATGTTAATCAATACCCAGTTAAGGTGGGTCTTATCTTTGGTGATTAAGTTGCCTCGAATCAAAAATTATACAAGTGTCACTCCATTCCTGCAACGAGTTGAAGTATTAGATAAATCTAAGCATAACACAGACTAAAAATTGTCCTATCAGAATGTAAGCCTACCATTAATTTTGGTCATCTAGCTGCGGACGGGGGAAGCCAATCGTGGAGGGGTTGACATGTTCCGAGAGATTCTGGCTTTCTGCTCTTGTTTACACTCATCCACCTGCTTCTCAAGCTGCTGTTTGAGCTCCAGTAACTCACGTATTCTCTCAGAGACAGGATCCTGAGATGCAGAAAAAAAGAGGTTCATCCTGCGGCGCTGTTTAGGGTATACGCGGTCATACGCCGTATGACCTATAATTGAAATCAAGTGTACCGTATAACCTATAATTTTTTGGAGGTCATACGCAGGTATACGCGTATTAATGTCACAAATTACGCTAAAATTTGGCTTGCTAACCATTCTACAGCATTTCGTAGCCAAGGACCAAAGCGAGAAGGAAAACAAGGCTTGCTGTACATTTACCAAAAATGGTTGTAAATAAAGAAGTGCCAACATATGCGTGTTTCTTTCGAGCGCCTGGGAGGTAGGCAACTGGTCAGCGAATGACCGTATGACCTATAATTTATTTTAGACGGCACCATGAGCACTCTACAAACTCAAGTGTGTAGAATGCATGTTTAAGTTTTAAGCATGCCTGCATATACACTCCACCTGGGGCATACCTGGCATGTACACTCCACCAAGAGCATAACTGGCATGTACACTCCACTTGAAGCACGCTGTGTGGCGTTTACTTGGCAAGCATGCTCCAGCGTGGAGTGTACATGCCAGGTATGCTCCAGGTGGAGTGTACATGCAGGTATGCCTCATCCTAACATTCTTAAATTCGTGGAGCCGTATGCAACCAGCCAACCTGACAGTTCCCTTAAAATCTTACCTCGCTAAGAATTCCTGGGTTCCAACGACAGTAGAGGCCTTTCCACAATGATACGAGACGTAAACTCGCAACTGGTTCCAAAACACCATGGTGAGGTAGGAAGAGTGGATTACGGTAGTTGCCAATACTGCTATTTATATATGACCAGAGTGATACCGTGTGCTCTTTGACGTGTTCTTGTACTCGCTCCCGATCACTGAACACATAACAATAGGTAATTAACATCAAAATAACATTCCAAGTTGTTTCACAAGTTGAGATTATTACAAATAAAAACCAACCTGTTGTAGAGGAAGGTGCCAAAACGACATGAATGGAGATGATCAAGAATGGTTATTAAGAAAATTTCATTAAATTGGAACGCACTGGGGAAAAGCTGTGTTAGCTGCCATACACAATCTACAAATTGTAAGAAGACAGGAGATCTGCCTGCATCCGAGTGGAGATCATCACCATGGCCTATCCTCTGTAAAATTACCGAGATCCGAAATTAAAAGTTTGCCTAGCAAATAAGGAAAAGAGCAAAGAACCAGATAAGGTGTAGTTACCTGTTGAAATTTATGACCAAAGCTTAACCACTCCTTTTCTATAAGCACTTCAAACCCTCTAATTGTTCGGTAGTATGGATCAAGAAGCAGCATAGCTAAAGCAGTGAGCTGGAAAAAAACATAAATCAATGTTGTTGGTTTCTATAAAAATCCCCCCCCCCCCCAAATGAAAAGACAAAGTGATTCTGAACAAACCTGAGCAACTCGGTCCCAACCATCAGAACAATGCACAAGTACAGATGCTTTGTGGGTCTCGACAATGTTGGCAATCCGACATGCACCAGTCAGCACACATTTGATGTGTTTAAGCCAGTTTGTTCCCTCTATACCAGATAGCCAACGAGCTTCTTCAACGTTAGGAAAGCAGAGTTCTACAAACAAAGGTCAGATAGAACCTGGTTCATGGAAACCAACAGAAGTACGGTCAAAATTTAGGAACATAGCAAGAAAAAGGACACTCCACTGACCCTTCAATTTTCTGAGGGATTCTCTCATGACATGAATATTATGTATGTCTAAGAAAAAAAGTTCAGTGTTTTGGTAGGCATCTTCTGATTCATATCCTCCTCCCTTTACTTTGTTGACAAAGGCATTGGCACTGAGACAAGAAAAAAAATAGCTGAATTCTTTTGCACTTGAAACAAAGAATGCGACGTATTGAAAGGAGGCAAAGCAAGTACCTTGGTCTGGCATCCATTATATATAGTTTAAGAGACAGAGAATTAGCATCAGCTATAAGCTGTAGGTATCGCTCATCTTCTCTGCATCTCTTACCACTGAGACCAACCAGTGGTTGAGAGCACCTATTCAGAATTTAAAAAAAGAAAAAAAAAAACAAAAACAAAAATACATGTGTTATAAACAACAACTTAGAAATATTTTTCTTAAGGCGCCTGGAAAAATAAAATTAGTCTGACCGGCAAATAGTAGCTTGACTTTCTGGGTGAACCCATGAAAGAACAGGGAGACGGCCCCGTGCCCTAAAGGCAGCTACTGCCCGTACATCACCATCTGCGGCTGCAGCAGGTATAGCCCACACCGCTGGATAGCCATCACAAATCCCGTAGTCTTCATTAATTTTTGTTATCCTCCACATGTTATTAGGAACACCCTGAAAAGGAGGGATACAAGAACATCATTATTTCATGCTTTTGATCTTGACACGTAACACGACACACGCTAAATGATTCTGAACATTTTTGTATGTGGCGATGCACGGTTTTAAACCTGCATGACGCACAGCAAATCCAAGTGTAGGACAGGTCGACACTTGTAGGCGTCGACCAGTTTGTCCGACGCTTAGAAGTGTCGACTACAGCATGTCCTACGGCAAACGCCTACAAGTGTCGAAATGTCCTACCCTTGGATTTGCAGTGCGCTTAGCATAAAAATAAGCTCAAATTTGCATAAATAATGTAATGCATTTTTACGCGCAGTATTATGCTTATTCCACGTATGCGAAAACTCGTGCGAGTTGAACGTACAAAACTCTACATTAACATTTAGTGTGTACTCACCATTCGTCTAAACTCAGCAATAGGCTCAAATGCGTTCCACCCATTCTCAGGAAATGTCTCAGAATAATCAAAAGCAAATAGAGAAAGTTTGTGTGAAAGAGGGAAAGCATATTGTTGTAGTTTTGTAAACACATTTCGCCTTGAATGATTTTCCTAGGAAAAGAGAAAAGATAATGCCACCAAGCACATACTTGTTATGAAAATGACAGTGACTCACTAAAGCATTTTGACATACCTGTTTGAGACCAAATCTTACATTCCTCATGTCCTTGCAAACAAGTTCGATTCCATATGAATTTTCTCCGCAGCTGCACCGACCTCCAACTTTCTTAACTCTGCTTATCTGGGAATGATCATAGAATATGATTATGATTTTGATACATCACTTACAACATTATATTATGAAAATCAGTAAATACTCACAACTCCAAGTGGAACTTCCACTACGTATGGTGGGTCGCTGCCAATACTATGGAAGTGCAATTTGTAGTTTGTGACAAACAACACACCTGGAGCGTGACTACTAACTGGACACAGATACGTAACTTCCCTCGCAATTTCCATGACTTTCTCCCCTGGAAGGAGAGGAGGGTCATCTAGTCTACTTGTACATACACTTGGCTCAACAATACTGGGTTGCTGATGCTGAAACCAAAATGAAATGAAAACTGTCAAGGAACAAGTTTCTTATAAACATTAATGACAGGGTCTCTATAAGTTATCCTTTTACACTAGTCAAACTGTAGCGTAACTCTACGCTTGAGTCAAGCATATGATTACGCTTAAAGACGTTACGCTTAAAAGCAAGCCTAGACAAGAGATTCCCCCATAAGTTTACGTGAAAGGAATCTTGGCGGATGAGCCTGTTGCGCTTGATTTCTAGCGTAATCAGTAAACGCTGCCTTTTACATTCAAACGAACGTGACACCCCATTAACTAACACTTGTGGCGTGTCCAGAGGCGTGTCACGTTCGTTTTAATGTGACAATTCAGGCATGTCACATTCAAACTAACGTGACAGTATTGGTGTCACATTCGTTCACTCTCAGTCTTATATGGACTTTTATGTCTCTGGCTTATGGAGCTTTATAAGCAAACGTAAATTGTACTATTTTCTCTTTAGCCATGCACAATATTGATCGTTTTTAAGATGAAATTGTCGATAGATTATGTAGAAATCAAAAAGTACATTGCAATAGACAAAAAGTTAGGTTTAATGGACTAAATACCCTATATAATGGACAAAAACATGCAAAGCTAAAGATAAAAGAGTACATATTACGTTTGCACAAAAAACTTTTTGGCAAGAGATAAAAAGTCAATACGAGTCTGAGTGTGTTCGGATGAGACACGAGATATGTCAATGAGTACCATGTATCACATTCGTTTTAATGTGACAGTTCGCCTGCTGATTTGTGTCACACCGAAAGTAATGTGAAAAAGCGGTGCAGTATCTCACATTCATTTGAGTATGAATTTTCACAGTTTGTCACGTTCAAACTGACATCGCAGTAACACGTGCAAACGAATGTTATGTCACGTTTGTTGGCAACAGTTACTCAAGACGAAGCATAAAATACCCATTTCAGAACAATGAACTCACTTTGAGGCGTAGTTCATTATCAGTTGAAGGCGTCATGTTTTCAATTGATGCTGTGTTGGCTGAAAGGCAACAGTGCAGACCCACCGCGACCCCACAGCCAATCCCCATGATGCTGTTTGCGGTCATATTGACAGCAAAGTGTGCAGCCAGAGGGGCGGGCGTCACACGAAGACAAGCGAATCAACTGAAATTCAACGTACAAATACATGATTGGCTGAAAGTTACGCACAGTAAGAAGCCTACAGCGCTTCGCTTCACTGAAAGTTTACCAGCGTCACTTCGTACCGTTTCAGGGATGCGAATAAAGTGCCGCGCCGTAAAACGGCCTGACTCTGAATTGATGCTAAATGTTCAAGAACAATTTTGAACAAGGAGAGGCATACTTGTAAACCTGCGTAACGTTTAGCATAATATTGTGCTCCATTTTTCATTAATAGACTATTCTAGTCGTGGCTTAGTGAAGAACAAGAAGAATCACAAAACACTCCATTTAGGGCATTTAAAGAGCGTACATTCGCTTAAAATATGTTGCATTTACTAGAAAATCTTTTTATTAACTTCTGCCAAGAAAAGTACCTTAAATATTTGAAGTAAAAGTGCAAAAAACTACACCTTTGTTATTCTTCTTGTTCTTCACTCGGCCACGACTAGAATGGTCTATTTGTTCATTACCGCACAATATTGTGCAAATTCCACGTATGCACAATTTTTATTCATGCCCGTGACACGGCACGAAGTCACGCTTACACATTTGCAGTGCTTACCGTTAGTTCTGGGTGTGGAGAGAGGATCAGTGAGGCAACCACAGCAGCGCTGCAGCCAGCGCTGGACGTCCCGCTACGACAGTTGGAGGCAGTGCAGGCCAGTCCTAGCCTGGGTAGCTGGTCCGCGCCGGCCCCGACGTGCACGGTAAAAGTCTTACAGTGACATTTCTGCTATGATACGAAGGAAATGGAGCAAACATATTACGAAGGTGTTCCTCTCCATAATACGAATCTTTTACGGATTTTCACTGTAACATACAAAGAAAAACCTTCATAATCCGAAGAAAAAGTACGTTCGTATTATAAAGGAGGAAAATGGCACCTTCATAATACAAACCTACTTTTCTTCGCATTATGCAGGTTTTTCTTTGTATGTTACAGTGAAAATTCGTAAAAGATTCGTATTATGGAGAGAAACCCCTTCGTGTTATGTTTGCCCCATTTCCTTCGTAACATAGCTGAAATGTCACTGTAGGTCTTGTAGCGTGTGACGCACTGACGGCGGAGCTGGGCTGGGTGAAGGGTCTCCAGATTCAGAGTGAGCCAAGTCACCAAACGCTCACGTCGCCACTTGTCACCGCCGTCGCCAATCCCGGCGAAGGGTTTTGACGGGAGACCCGGATATTTCCTCGCGGCTGTCTCGCGGGGAGCGTAGGAAAAGTCCTAATCCACCTGTGCAGAGGGATCAAGAGTAGATGATTTCCCGATCCGACGGTATCGCCACACTATTCGCCATTCCAGGGGCCACATCGTCCCGTCGTCGGCAGTCGCCACTTCGTCCAAATAATCCGCGAAAAAATCGCTACAGTGCCGACAAATCACCACGTCTGAAAACAATGCCAGGTCTTGAGTACGCCAAGTCGCCAGTAGGGTGCGCCACGGGATCCAGTTGCAGAAACGCCACCGGGCCAGTCGCACGGAGTAATGTGCGCCTTTTTGGCTAAAAAGAGCTTTACGGATCGTGCTATAGAAGGCATCATAAAAAAAAAATTGAACAAAAACGGTAATCCTAACTGTTTTGATGGTGTACTTGTCCCGAGTTCAGGTAACCGAGTGAGTTAAACGAATAAGATCGTTATGTTCGAGCCGATTATATTGATATGACCGAATACAAGCTACAAGACCTGGTGGTTTCACACACCATCCCTACACTCTCTGACTCGTATCGACTTTTTTCTCTCAATTATTGACTTTTTATCCTTTGCTTAGTTTTTTAAACAGCAATAATATGTAGTATTTCCTTTGTAACCATGAACAATATTGTTCACTATAAAGACTAAATTGTCATCAATTAATGACTTTTTTGAAGTCAATTGCATATTGACTCTTTGTCAGCAAACTGACTTTAAGTCAATATAACGAACAAAATCTCACATAGATATTGAGTAAATAGTACGTTTTATTGCTGTTTAAAACACAGTAAAGTACAGCGTTTACCGTACCCATAGAAGTGCGGTGTTTTCCGTACCTTGAAGTACAGCGTTTACCGTACTTGTAAGTACGGCGTTTACCCTACCTGGAGGTATCCTTACTTTGTACTATGCACTTGTCAAAAGGCACTCATTTCTTGACATCAAAGTCAATTTTGACGGTTTTGAAAATTTACTCAAACTCTTTGGAAATATATTCGAGGCGAGATCTCTTGTACAATGTACACACTACAGGAATCGCCGTACCTCCAGGTACGGAAAACACCGTACTTCTATGGGTACGGTAAACGCTGTACTTCTAGGTACGGTAAACACCGTACTTCTTAGTACGGCAAATCCTGATAATGAATTAACGGCGAAAACCGTTTATTTTTCTTCAATAGCGAGGCTTAAAAACCGTTAGAAGTAAAAAAACGCCGCTTTTTTGCATGAAACGTCCGGTAGCCGAATGAAGGAGTCGTCCTATCGCTAAAGCAAGGTCATTTTTGGAATCAGCATGAAAAAAACGAAACTTTTGAGTGCTATCCAAAAGCCTAATTCAAAAAGTCGTGCATATCGACGCACCCTAATGTTTACAACCCTTTTTCAAAAAAAACAAAACAATTCCACCTCTTGTGGAAATGTAAACCAATATAAACCAGAGGGGGCACACTCGATGCATTGTAGAAGGCCTCTGGCCGTGGCGCGGGTTGCCTAGCTACCAGGCGGGCCCCTGAGAGTGGTGATGCCAACGAAATAGACAGAAAGCTACCACAAACTTTAACAGTTTTCGAATTCCTTTAATATGTCACACACACATTGAAAAAATGTTTCCCCAAAGTTCAAAGACCTTAGAGATCCGTTGAAAACGCACGGATATAATGAAAAAAGGAAATACGGACATGTCAAAAACTTCATTTTCTTTTTGTGCGAAGTTGGTATGCTTGGCGCCCGCGAAATTTATACCTCAAATAATTCGTGCCCTGGGCTTCCCTTTCCGTTCCATTTTTCAGATAATTTCCGATATTATGTCATTTGAAGCGTATTTTGTTGGACATGAACTTGAGGACTATTCTCGAAAAAAAGTAAAACAAAAATTAGGTCGGCTATTCCTTTATTCACCACGGTAATTAGATACATCATTGATACATTTGACACTCAATAGCGTTTTCCGTTCTTCACTTCGTTGCATCTTCTTTCCTCGCGCAATGGCGATGGCTTCCTCGGCTCCCTTCGGCGGCGTTGGCGCCAAATTGCTGAGATTCCCCCGGATCCCCCATCCTCCTCCCACCTGCACCTGCAGCAAACACCATCACATCAATAGTCAAACACAATGGACCACACACTAAATGTTCTACGGTGAAATCTTGTTGGTTATGCTACGAAGAAATTTTGTTCTTCGTATGCTACAAACAACATTTCTGGTTTGTATTGTAATACGAATCAAATTTCTTGATTTGTAATGTAATACGTATCAGGCCTGTTCAGATTCTTTTGCTCTATAATTTGCGGTGAGATCTCATCGTAAGGAGGCGACAACAGCTTCAGTGCAGTACGAATCTGACATGAGTGTCTGAAAATATTGGTAGCATGCAAACACAATGCAGAGTTAATACGCATCTTGTGAATCATCACTTCTAGTCTTGGACTTCCACCAAAAAAAAAGTATAAGTTTATCTTGTTATTCATGTTGACCAAAAGAAAGCGCCAGTTTCTAGTAAGCAAGTAACATGGACAAAGCCCCATTTTAATGACTTACACGGAACGATGTAGAATGAGACTCAAAACGATGGGCTACATGAAAATTCTGATGTGTCCATCTTCTGGCAGCTTGGTTCTTAAGTCAAGTGTCAAAGGTTCAGGGCCGATGCAAACTTCTTTGGTGGCCAAAACAAACACTTTGTCATTTGTTTAACTACCTCGCATTCTCTCAAAATCATCGGTATGGCCACTTTGATTCTAATCTTGCCATAATTTAATGGCGACATTGTAACTAAAGTGTATTTTTTTTAAGGACTCCCGAATTCTTTTTTTCAAACTTTGTTTCGTTTGGTTCCTGTCTGCGCCTTGTGCCCTGCCTTCTCTCCCCCGTGCCCCTTGATGCCCGACGCCTGTAGCGCTCCTGGTGGGCGTTAGTGTAACTACTAGTGCTTCTTGTTGTATTTATGACTTGTGTACGACTTGAATCGGTTCAATCAACGTAAAGCTTCTAGTTGTGTGAACCTAGATGATAAATAGCTACTAATCAAGTCATTCTTTTCAGTAAATCCATGTGGACTTTTGTTTAGGATTTTATTTGAAGAAAGTTCCATCGTTTGGTTTGCCTCTGCTGACACCGTGGTCTCCATGGTTGCTGAGCGCCGTTCTCACTGAGATAGTTTTTACTAGAAAATGCTAGAAAAGATCTTTGAATTTTTATTGCCATGTTCAACAAGCGGCAGGACTCGAATCAAAGTGACAATCTTCCATGCATGCAAGATGCTGGAAATTATGACAAAGTGTTTATTTTGGCCATCAAACGTGAACGCCATGGGGCCCCTCTTAACCTTAACACAATGGTTGGATTGATGGCTGGTTGGAAGAAGAAGATAAACAACATAGGAATCACAAATTACCTTATCACTGTTGGCCCTATTCCATGTAAGTAAATAGAGTTTTGTGTTTTAATGTTAACCAAGCTTCAGTGGGAGCAAAGGTCTTCGTAAATAACGTAAATCTGTGGAGAATGTCACCACCTTAGAAATGTATGCCAAGATGTGATCTGGGTACTTATTGAACATGGTTTGCATGGATGAAAGAGTTAAGAGAAAATGATTTGTGTCATGTTTTATATTTTGATGAGTAAATCTAAAAAGGGTAAACAAATTTTTATAAATGAAAAATTATCATGGGTCACGAATGGCTTCCATTTCTACGGGGAGCAAGCAGATTCATGTTTGGGATTCGTAAAGTACAGATAGCATTTCTTTACGGAAAAGGTTCACCGTAACATATGAGACCCTTCATTCGTATTATGTTTGCGCAGCAAGTACCGTAAGATTCCATAATGTTTATTCGTATTACGAATAGATTTCACCGTAGAACATTTAGTGTGCACATGCGACACGCCTTTTTTTTTTCGAGCAGTTAAGAGGCCTTGCGCTCAACAGAGGCACTTGAGGGCTGCTTGAAAGATGGTTAGGAAAAAATGTTCTGTTTTAGGTTGTAAAAATCGTTCCAACAAAAACAAGGTTGCCTTTTTTACTATCACTGCAGAGAGGTGAGTCAACAAATTGTAACAAACTTGGGCCTTACTTAGAGCCACGTGTGAACCTGTAGCTGTTTTCCATAATTTCCTGTTGTTCAGGGGGCCTCTTAAATTAGTTTATGCGCATACATAGTATGTATATACCCGAAGCCCAAGGCTGCCGAATTTCTATAAACAGATTAGGTGCATTTGTGACACCAGCATGGCGTCCTCTCCAATTTCACATTGTCCAACCTGAAAGAATGTTAAAATAATTTTTTAACAGCTACAACTCCCTAATGATTTTGAAAGTGTTTCCTCGTTCTACGCTTTCTACGTTATAGAACAATATTTTTACAGGCGGCATTGGATTCCTCTCCTTAAAAACCGTGTGCTAGATGGCAAGGATTTCAAGGATGGCAGAGTTTGTGAGGAACACTTTGAGGAAAAGGGCTTCTACAAAGTGTCTGGGAGGCGCTTATTAAATTTTCATGCAATTCCCTCACTTCGTATAAGTTGGTTTATTTTGGTTTAATTTAGTACACACTCATTGGGCCAATTTTTCACCTCGCTAGAATATGTTTTTAACTGTCCTTTTTTACTAACTTCATCTAACAAGGCACAAAAATTGTACCAATGAATTCAGTGTTGTACAACCTGCATAAAAATAAAGACAATAATGTTTTTTGTTTTGTTTTTTTTTAATTTATCTGAGACAAATGACAACGAGAGTGTCGATGATCCCCTGACAACCTTCATCTAGTTCATGGTAAATTAAGAAAGTTGTGTATAAAGACCTGTAGGGGCACAGTTCCAATTTGGTGCAGCAAGCTGGAACTGAGCACACTGGGTTTCTGCCCATTCAAGAGCACAACTACAATTTGGTGCAAAAGGTTCCAATGGTGCACGCTGGTGAATTTCCTGTGGAACTTGTGACAACAGCAGATGAAGTCACAGTTTATGATGAGTTTTAACAAATTTTTCCTGTTAAAAAAAATATTTGAACATTCTTTTAGGTTTGACATTTTTATTTAGAAATTGGAGAAGACGCCATGCGCCTCGATTTGAAAAATTCAAACTCATCCTTGATTCGTGACTATATTATGAAGCTTTCATTGCACTCAAAAGAAAGAACCTACTAACCATTGAGAAATGTACCCTGATGATCACATCATGGGACTCATGCGGATGGGACATCGATGTCCCATCCGCAAGGCCATGGTAAGGGGATCATTGTTGTACAATATCACGGTTACTTTCTAATTAAACACAGCACCTGCGCATATGGCCGTTCCACCATGGGAGAGCACACTTTGCGGGTGGTCGCAGATATTTTCGAGGCGGTGGTCCCAGCACCATTAGAGCAATACGTGACGAACGTCAAACAGTATATAAATAACATTGTGGCTATTGACGCCTATGTGCGCCACCCACCGACGCCAAGAACGTTAGACACAATCTTGCAAAGGTATGCTAATAGCCGGCAGGAAGATCCACTGCTTGTACTGTACGCACAGCAGTACCTGCCGGGCTATTACAGAAGCGCATACTCACTTTTTAAACGACAGATCAACCCTGTCGGAAGAGTGGCGGAGCCACGTAAGGCATTCATTAATTTTCTAATTGTCTAGGAACATTTAATCTTCTTCGTTCGTCGTTACGTTAGGTTACGTTACATACTTCCAGCGATGATGCCACCATCCATTCCTTTGGCGATGCGTCCAGGCCCGGCAGGGCACGCAGGGGACAGGGGTAGAGGCAGAGGACGAGGTTCGACACGAGGTCCACGCTGTCCACCACAGGTCCACACATTGATTTCCCAAACCGAGCCAGTTGACAGCCAATGTTTTTCTTTTTCTCGTTTCAGGGATGCCAGTGCCACCGGTACAACCAGGGCCTGAAGCCCAACCCGTGGCTGCACCACAACAGCGTCAGTACCTTGCCTAGGGCACCCGCGTTCTTTTCGTATACGACAAAGAATGTGTCTCACCTCAGTTCCATTTAAACAGAAGGAGACCTACAGGCCGCAGTACAGGACCCCCCAGAAATCGGCCCACCGTCGGCGCCGTTGGCACGGGAAGAAGATGTTGATGACGTGGCATGTCCAACATGTGGAGCGAGCAGGAACTGGGTGCCTGCGGTTGTGTGGGGCCAGCCCCCCCGAGGGCCAACCACATCAAACCAAGGTTTTTAGCAGATGATACCTTCACACTTCAAACATACCTAAAACTGCACGACACATGAAGGTGTCAGCTTGCTTTTACTCGAGAGTCCAGAAACTAAGCGCATATCCCAACAATAAGAATTGGGCTGGGGCGGGATAGTGAGTGGTGGTGCCTGCCTGACAGTGTGCGCGGAACATCAACAATGCCTCCCCGCGCACTCCTAGCGGAGCACGGCCACTCGCGCGCAGTGGCATTGTCACAGGCCGGCCTGCAGCAGTTCCCTGCACGTGGGTGAAGCGGGTGAGGCCAAAGCCTCTAGGACCACTCTACGTACTTTGCTCATCGAGAAACCTATCCGGGTACTCCTGCAGAAGTATATTTTTATGCTGATATCCCTCTGTAGATTAAAGACCAGAAACAAAGGAAGATATGGGGAAACTTGGGATAAATTACTGTTCTGACAGCTCCACATCAATAAGCTCAAAACAGAACTACCAATTTAGACAAAACATGAGGAGTATCATCTGCTTCCATTACCGTCCATGGAATGGGATTTTCAAAACCAAGCGCCCGCAGCCCGGCGCCAGTCTGGCGGGGGTCTACGACCGAGCACTCCAGCGGCAGCACGCCTGGCTGAGTGGTGAGGTCGTAGACCCCCCCGTATGGACCGACGAGGAGGACGAAGACGAGGACGTTGAGACAACGCCTCAGACGCCACGGACTGCAACAGTTACCACGACAAAACGCGGAGTCCGAGTTCTCTTGCCACGAGGTGCACCGCCCCCGGTTGAGTACCGTGCCTACGGCACCCGTGTTCTTATAGTTTACGACAGAGGCAGTGTCTCACCTCAGCTTCCTTTCACCAGTGTGGCATCCGGAACTGAAGCTGGTGCAAGCCCAACCACGCCATTGCTGTACCAGTTGAACAATTTGGACCACCTAACATGGACCCAGCTGGAATGGAAATGGAAATTGAGGAAGCCCAACCGGTAGCTGCATCAGAAGAGCGTCAGTACCTTGCCTAGGGCACCCGTGTGCTTTTCGTATATGACAGAGAATGTGTCTCACCTCAGTTTCGTTTTAACAGAAGGAGACCTACAGGCCGCAGTACAGGACCAACAGACATCCAGGACCCAGCTGAAGCCCAACCCGTGGCTGCACCACAACAGCGTCAGTACCTTGCCTAGGGCACCCGAGTTCTTTTCGTATACGACAGAGAATGTCTCTCACCTCAGTTCCATTTAAACAGAAGGAGACCACGACCATGGCCCCCTCCTCCCAGTTGCAACATTGGAGCAGCGACGGGCGGCCATCAACACCATGAGGAAGTCGCAGGCATTTAAGGCGATTGGTACCTGCGCTCCTTTGTTTTGCGGCGTCACTGGCCACCACTGCCAAACACCTGAAAACAAGACAAAGCAGTACCTTCTTGGAGAAGCGCTTCGCCATTGTGGGGCCAAGGCACTCATGAAGCGTACGTACTAACTTTATGGCACTTGGTGGCGTCATAAACACTTGCCTTTACATAATACTTTAACCGTATTGTGCAGGTCATTTACGTCCACTACACCCTTCGACGTCGAGGGATGCCGCCCGCCTGTTCATGTCAGCCAACGCGTGCGTTGGCAGCAACACAGACTGAGCAATATCAAATAAGAAACGCCACACCTCTCCATGACCTTCTCCGATTCTCCTGATATTTAGTGGGCTAGTTAGAAACCTAAAGGGAAGTTTTGCCAAATTTCCAGATCCTGAAAAAAAATATCGGCTTAGTTGCGGGTAATTTTAGTTTAACTTTTGGAGTAAAAACACGGATTTGGGTATTTTGCGCTTCATGGACAACTTTCATCCCTGGGGGTTCAAATTTGGCATCCTTGCGTAAAATTGACCAAGAAACAAGAATATAACCTCTGATTTGACGTGGGACAAATACTGGCTGCACCAGCCTCAGAAAACCACTAAAATATGGCCTAAAATTTACGTTTGGCTTGGGACTTTCGTGGAAAACATTTTTTTGCGCCATCCAATGTATTGATCATGTGGAAAAAAACGAGACAAGTCAAATGAGCACCCGTACAGATTTTTCTTACAAGCCGTTTAGGAGTTATGAGACTTTAAAGTCTAAAAGTTACGTCCAAAATACCTGAGATAGGAAGGTTTTTCAAAAAATTGACGAAAAATACCATCTGCGTACATAAATCGATTCATCTCAGCAAGTCAAAGAAAAAGTTGCATTACAACTACGACGTCCGAATCGAAATGTAAATGTTCTAGACCATTATAGTTTAAAACTTGTATGATCCAGAAAATTTACATTTCGATTCGGACGTCGTAGTTGTAATGGAGTTTTTTCTTTGTCTTGCTGAGATGAATCGATTCATGTATGCAGAAGGCATTTTTCGTCAATTTTTGGAAAAAACTTCCTATCTGAGGTATTTTGGACGTAACTTTTGGACTTCAACATCCCATAACTCCTAAACGGCTAGTAAAAAAAATCTGCGCGGGTGCTCATTTGACTCATCTCGTTTTTTTCTACATGATCAAAACATTGTATGGCGCAAAAAAATGTTTTCCACAAAGTTCCCAAGCCAAACGTAAATTTTAGGCCATATTTAAGTGGTTTTCTGAGGCTGGTGCAGCCGGTATTCATCCCACGTCAAATCCGAGGTCATATTTTGGTTTCTTGGTCAATTTTACGTAAGGATGCCAAATTTGAACCCCCCAGGGATGTAGCGCAAAATACCCAAATCCGTGTTTTTACTCCAAAAGTTAAACAAAAATTACCCGCAACTAAGCCGATAATTTTTTTCAGGATCTGGAAATTTAGCAAAAGACTTCCCATCAGGTGTCTAACAAGCCCACAAAATTTTAGGATAGTCGGAGGTCATGGAGAGGTGTGGCTTTTCTTATTTGATTTAGCTTTATTGGATATTGCTCACTATGAGTCTCGGGGAGTGCCCCTAGACTCAATAGTCTGTGCTGTCTGCCGGGAGGCCTTCAACACCGCGTCCGCCATGGAATATCACCTGCGCAGTGAAGCGCACGGGGAGGGCACGCGGGTGATGGCCATCATCACTGCGGCTAGTGCGTGGGCTTCACGCGGATACGTAAGTACAAGCAAATAGTATGACAGTCCAACATTAGCATGTTGTCCAGTATATCATGATCATTTTTTTCCAGATGGTCCTGACTTAACCCCTGGCCCAGCACGGCCTGGCAACAATACCAACTTTAATGGAAGACTGCAGGCTTTATTTCGTTAAAGTGATAAAATGTCCCACTGGTTGTCCGTGGCAGTGCCTCCGTGCCACGGACATCACGGACGAAGGTCTCACTGCGGTGCTCTCCGCGAATTAGCAAAGACGGTTGCAAAGACCTTTCCACAACAATGGGCCTCGGGAGTAAGTTTCCGTGTCAGTTGCCTTGAAAAGTATGTCAAAACCAACGTTGATACAATGCGTTTGTCTGTTGCAGTGATCTCGAAGTTTTCACGGACCCACTGATGCAGTGACTAGTTGTAAACTGTTTATTGGCTGAGCGATTAGCGAAGCCAGTTACTCCACTGGGGCTGGAAAGTTTTGTCTGTCTGTCTGTGTGTGTCTGTGTGTCAGCACCACTCCTCCTGAACGGCTCAGCCGATCTGTCTCAGATTTTGCAGGGTTATTAGGTATGTCCTTGGCTCGCCACACGCAAAAATTCAGCTTTCTATCTCATTCCATTCAGTCGTACTAACGATAAAACGCTTAAAAAACAGCAGAAAAAGTGCAACTTTTTAGTGACTTTATATTATAGAGACATTTTTACATGGTTTCTTATGTTTTTGAAGGTGCTGATGACGAAAATAAAATCAATTTCGACCCCTGACCAAACTTTTAACTGCGAATTGGCTACCTCGGCCCGAATTTACTAACATAATCAACTTCGACCTTATATCTTGAAAAAAGGGGGTCGACCGACTAAAATATTTTATTGCAGATTTCGATAGGTCTCGGCAAGACCTTTTCAAAGAAGGGTCGGAAGGGGGGTCGGAAGGGGGGTCTAGGAGCCCGACTTCATCAGTTGGCCGAATCAGGATCTTGAAAAAAAGGGATCGACCGACTAAAAAATTTATTGCAGATTTCGATGGGTCTCGGCAAGACCTTTTCAAAGAGCGGTCGGAAGGGGGGTCTGTGAGCCCGCCTTCATGTATTATGAAAATTGGTGCAACGGCCATGTTTTGCACATTAACTTTGGCACAGTGGGAACACAAGAGAGGGCCTCAGTCCTGATGTAATAGTAATAAGTTTGCGCTTTACCTCCACGGGGTATGAGGTGCGAGGACCGAAATCCCGAGAGAAGGCCTCCGATTGTGCCAAGCCAGGTCTGGTGCGAGGGCCGAAGAAGGCCCGAGAAGAATCCGCCGGCAGGCCAAGCTGGTATCAGCCCCTGTCTAACTGAATTGCCGGCGCAGCGAAGCGGAGCTGCCTACTCGGTTCGACGGAAGGGCGCGCCCTAGCTGGTATACTCCGACCATTCATCACGTAGTGCACTACTCATCGCCTCAATAAACCAATAAAACAGCTTGCCGAAGGCAAGCAGGAAGCGCCGCAGGCCAAGGTAGGTATAACGCCAGGCGTGGATTGTCGAAACTGGCGCAGCATCGCGAAGCCTGTTACGACAAGACACGGTCTGGCGTAAACCTACCTTCTTCGGCCCTCGCACCAGACCTGGCTTGGCACAATCGGAGGCTGTCTCTCGGGCATCCGGTCCTCGCACCTCATACCCCGTGGAGGTAAAGCGCAAACTTATTGATGTAACATCAGGACTGAGGCCCGCTCTTGTGTTCCCACTGTGCCAAAGTTAATGTGCAAAACATGGCCGTTGCACCAATTTTCCTTATACATGAAGGCGGGCTCACAGACCCCCCTTCCGACCGCTCTTTGAAAAGATCTTGGCGAGACCTATCGAAATCTGCAATAAAATTTTTTTGTCGGTCGCTCCCCTTTTTTCAAGATGAAGGGTGGAAGTTGATTATGTTAGTAAATTCGGGACGAGGTAGCCAATTCGCAATTAAAACTTTGGTCAGGGGTCGAAATTGATTTCATTTTCGTCATCAGCACTTTCAAAAACATACGGAACCATGTAGAAATGTCTTTAAAATGTAGGGTCACTAAAAATTTGCACTTTTTCTGCCGTTCTTTTAGTGTTTTTTCGTTGGTACGACTGAATTATTTGAGATAGAGAGCTGAATTTCGGCGTGTGGCGAGCCAAAGATATACCTAACAACCCTGCAAAATCTCGTCCCGATCGGCCGAGCCGTTTGGGAGGAGTAGTGCGGACAGACAGAAAGACAGACAAAACTTTTCAACCCCACTGGAGTAACTGGCTTCGCTCATCGCTCAGCCAATTATTTAACTGAAACTCCCCCTACCCTTTAGCGCGAGAAAAGCGCCCGGTTTTTATTTTCCACTGTCTTTACGTATCGTTTTAATGTCCCATCCACATTTCAGAAATGCTCCCCTGCACAGAATGCATCAGAAATGTTTCCCTGGATTTTTTTGCTACAAGTAGAACAAGAGACTTTTTAAACATTTTTAAATCTGGACAGCAGTTTTATAAAGAAAGATCCTGTTTTGAGGAAAAAAGACTGTTTACCAGAAAGCCAGAACATGTGCCGCTGCCCTTCACGTAGTAAATGATGAAGCCGCCGAAGGTGTAGTCGCTCTGGTAAAGCACTGCAATGGGAAAGTGACAAGAAATGAAGCTGCATTCCAGGATCTGCTTGTGGTTATATTATCTTCTACTTTAAAGTTCGGCTAATCTACGTCTTCACTGATTCAATAAACTTTTTTTTCTTTTCAGGTTTCACAGAAATTAAGATAAAAAAATTAATCAAGTTGGAGTATTATTACTGACAGATGAAATGAAAATAAATTTTGTTGCTAGAATTGTGTTCCTAGAAATAATTCAGTGCGCCAGTTCCCACGGTCTTCCGTCTCTCCTACTCCTGTGGTGCGGAAACCAAGTAGATCAGCGGGCCCTTCTAAACCTCAGCTTGCGAAGGAGCAGCTTTCAGGTGCAACAGAGTTTAGACGTAGATGACATTTTAAAAAAAGTACAAAAAGAATTATTGCAAGGAACAAAGGCGTCTCTCACAGCTCTCAGTAGCCAACCCACGCGCGCGCCGTCGAGGGGGGCGCGTGCCCCCGCATGTTGCCAGCCTGCAAGATTTTCTGCTCAGTGTTTACAGCACTGACCTTAACTTTATCAGGTTTTATGGCAAGTTTCTCGAAGGGCACATTGAGTCAAGGTCAAGCCAACTCTACCACCAAGATTCTTTCTCCTCTGGTGTCGAAGCCAAGTGGATCAGTGGGCCCTTCCGAACCCCAGCGTGCCAAGCAACAGCTTACAGGTACGACCGAGTTTAGACGTTAATGACCAAAATTTAAGAAGGGGTGGGGTAAAAAGGGATTCATATTTGTCGGGCACTGCTTTTTAGTTCTCTTTGCTGTTAGCAAATTCATCTAAGAACACTCGCGCTGTTTCGTCTGGTCGTCAACTTATAGTGAATTCGGATGACAAAGATTTGAATTCTCTTGATTCCAGTACCGAAACAGTTCTTCTATCGCAACCTCAAGGAACAGGTAATTTTACTTAGAATACTTTGGGACAGGCACTGGCCCCCGTTTTCCGCCCGCACTCACTCGATGGGCAGCTTGCGTTCGCTCGCTTTGCCCCACTCGGACCGTCGTGAATTCTGCCGGGTAGCTCCCGCTTGACCAAGCTGAGGTCACTGGTCACGGGACTTCCTTGAAGGAGCTCTAACATAGCTCAGTTAGCAATCTTCCCGCATTTCTGAATTCTGCCTTTGAAGGCCAAACTAGGTGCAGGGAGCGGCGTTGGTCCGGGTCCGAATCCGCGTCTAACTCGGACTCCTTTCTAGTGACAATTCAGAAGGCTCGGGTGCGGAATTTTTATTAATTTTTTAAAATTGCATAAGACAATGAAAAAAGAAAGGAAATTTAATGAGTGGTTTGCTTGTATTTCAGATACCGACAAAGACCAGCTTGTGTGTCTTGGGGACGCCGACCCGTGTCAGTGGGGACCGGTGCACCGCGGGACGTTCAACTTCGGAACGTACCAGGCTGAGGAAGAGGTGATTCTGCCTCCCGGCCTGTCTACGTCCAAACCAGGCAGGAAGGAGAAGTATGAAGAAAGGAAACTGAAAGATTTGAAAATACAACCACCATCATTAGATGTAATGAACAAGTACTGCTAATATATAACTGCATCCCCTAATGTTTTGCTCTGTTTTTCTTATTTAAAGATGAGAAATCACTAATATTGTTCAATACCTTTGTGATATGATTTGATACCATTGATGGTATCGGATATGTTCCTCTTAATATGTTCCTCTTTTAATATGTTCCTATTCTATACTTAAATACTCATTAGTTTCAGTCCTGTTTCAATTGCATTTATAGAAATAAATAACAATCATTGCAATCTTTTCTCGAACTACCCTGCCTCCACATTCAAATCTATCCCATTTCTCATGTGACATTCAATCATATTTCCAATCCGAGATCCATTACCTGCAAAATTTTTCATTAATTTTCAACACACACTACATACACAACACTATTCAATCTTCCCACATCATTTCCCCATATCTATCCCCAATGATGTTCCTGCACAGGGACATAAAAAACAACACAAGAGAAATTTCCCCCCGCCACCACCACCTGACCTTCCCCACAAGAAAGCCACTTTCTTCCTCGCCATTTCCACATTTTCTTCATTATTCACAACCCAATGGAGACATGTGCTGCTTTCGTCACATTCATTGCAGCAACATTCAAACCATCAAATACTATTTGGCCTGTAAGTATGCTCAATTCCAAAACGCAACCAGATCCCCAACTAGCTCCCACACTTTAACCTGATTCTCGGCTACTTTCCTAGCTCTGTATAAAATGCTACTCATTCGTCGGATTAACAAATGCCTTCCCCTACAAGCCCGTCTCACCCCACTACCCGCAAAGAGCAGTCAATAAAGAAAGAAATATCAAACATCAAGATTATGAAGAACTAATCTGTCACCACTGCAACAGATTCCTTGCAGTATGTCCCTCCTCAATAATCGAACCACGTTCACTTGCTACAATTCGATCTTCTTTCTCCAGACCCCACTAAAAGACATCCCCGACCCACCTGCCGTTCCAAACCCAGAAACCTGAATATGCATTTTGCTTCCAGCTCCATGACCTTCCGAATTCCCCCATATTTTGTCCAATTGCCATCTATCTCCTAAATAAAAACCACAGATCCTCTTCTTCGTCTTCATTTTATCCCCCACTACTCACTTACAAACATTGACCACATGCACTTCCAGTTACATACTATTTCCAAACTATCGCATACAACACCGACACTTTCCAAATACAGCACACTCCACACTCCCCGGACGACATCGTTCAGGACCTGTTCCTGGAGGCCCTGGATATGCAGCGGGAGGCGGCCCGGACCGTCCGTCGGGCGAAGAGGAGGTGGACGCACGAGACGGTCGATGGCATCGAGACCAGCTACGAAGCCAAGGACACCCGCGGGTTCTACAAGTCCGTCAAGATGCTTCGCGGCGGCCGCATGGGCGGCTCCAACTCCGTCTTACGTGCCGCGGACGGCGCACTGCTCACCGACCCTGCCGCCATACTGGGCCGGTGGCGGCAGTACTTCGCGGACCTGCTCAACGCCCCGGGGCCGGAGGGCGACATCCCTGACCAGGACGCCGCGGACACCGCGCCACTCGACCCCCCTACCATCACGGAGGTCGAGGAGGTCACTGCGGCCATGAAGGGGCGCTCCGCGCCGGGCATCGACGCCATCAGTGCCCCCCTCTTCCAGGCCGGCGGGGAGCCCCTCGTGGAGGCGATGCACCGCCTCTTCGGCCGCATCGTAGCCACGGGGAGTATGCCGGCGGAGTGGAGCAGGTCGGTCATTATCCCGCTCCCGAAGAAGGGGGATCTGACCCGCTGCACCAACTACCGTGGTATTGCCCTACAGTGCGTGGGGTACAAGATGTTCGCAACATGGCTGCTGCGACGCCTCGCCCCCCACGCCATGCGCATCGTGGGGCAGTATCAGTGCGGGTTCATGCCGGGCCGGTCCACCGTCGACCAGGTGTGCGCGCTGCGTGACATCCTCGCGCACCGCTGGGAGGCCGGCAAGGAGACCCATCTCCTCTTCATTGACTTCAAGAAGGCCTACGACTGCATCCATCGGCCGGCACTGTACGCGGCCATGCGTGCGCAGGGCGTGCCGGCCCAGCTCGTCGACCTCATCAAGATGACCCAGGACGGTGCGGCCTGCGCGGCCCGCGTGCAGGGCCAACTCTCTGACTTCTTCGACGTTGCATCCGGGGTCAAGCAGGGAGACCCCCTCTCCCCCCTGCTCTTCAACCTCGCCCTGGAGGCGGCGGTGGGGCCCCTTCTCCATCAGCTGGACCGCCCCATGGACCTCAACCGACCGATCTTCCTTGCCTTCGCCGACGACATCGTGCTGCTGGCGGAGCGGAAGGATGACCTCGTGGAGCTGGCCGAGAGGATGAAGGACGGCGCGGCGCGGTTTGGCCTCCAGCTGTCCCCCAAGACGGAGTACATGGTGACGGCGCGCGACGCGGCGGACCCGGCCCGCGGCCGCTCCCTAAAGGTCGGGGACATGTCGTTCCGGCGGGTCGCTGCGTTCAAATACTTGGGGTGCATGGTCGCAGAGAACAACAGATTGGACGCCGAAGTCCGTGCTCGGGCCACCGCGGGGATGAGGTCGTACTACTCTCTGTTGACGCTCATGAAGTCTCAGCGCCTGTCTCGACACGTCAAGACCCGCCTCTACACCGCAATCATCCGCCCCTCCATCACCTACGGTTGCGAGACGTGGGTGCTCGACGCGGCCGGCCAGAGGCGCATCGCGGCAGCAGAAAACAACGTGCTTCGAAGGGTTGCTAAGTCGGTGTACAGCCAGCGTGCTGGGAAGAGGGTGTGGCGGACCAACAGGGAAGTCCGCGACATCACCGAGGTCACACCCATCCTCAACTACCACCGCTTCCGCCGCGTTCAGTACGCCGGTCACGTCGAACGCGGCTCTGCACCGCTGGCCACCCGGGCCGCCCAGCGAGTGCCGCCCCCGGAGAAGAGGCCGCGCGAACGCCCCAGGGAGCGCCGCATGAAGGCGGTCGAGGCCGACATCGCGACCCTCCGCATCGCCGACTGGAAGGACGCCGCGCTGGACCGAGACGCCTGGGCCGCCACCACCGCAGCCATTCTACAAGAACCGGACCCGCACGAGGCGCGGCGCGCCGCGGCGAAACAACGCAAGCTGGACCGGCAAGCGAGGCAGCAGGACGCAGAGTGACGGTGAGCCGGGCTGTCTTAGCCCTCCGTACTACAGTGCCCACGTTGACAGTAGGTCCCCCGTACTACAGTGCCCACGTTGACAGTAGGTCCCCCCCCCCCCCGGTTGGCAGTCGCATACTGTCGTCTCCTCTTGCAGGCCTAATTCCTCCACAGCTCGCTTCCTTGGAAGCGCACCACCTCGGCAACATCTTCTAAGAGATGCGTGAAGCTTGAGCGAGGTACCAGTACCCTGCGCTAGTGGATCCCATACTCCCCAGTAGGGCAGGGGACACGTCGACTAGGCCAAACCCTACCGCATCTGAGGTGGCGGACAGGTAACGCGAGGTCGGAGTGTCCTGCTGACTCGAACCGCTAAAGGTCTATAGAGGCCTATCAGCGTTGATGATGATGATGACACTCCACATTCGAATTTCACCACCACTTACCCAACTGTGTCCCAAACTGCGTCTATTAGCAGCACGGGTAATATGTATGTTTGGGTCAACATTTGTTTGTGAACAATTTTACAGCTTCATGAACATTACAAAGTCAAAGTACCGCACTGCAATCAGTGATGAGAGCTTGCACGCCTCTTGTGTGTGCACAAAATATTGTACCAAACATCGACCACATCGTTTCCAAGAAACGCTGTCAATTGTCTATTTCTGCTGGGGCCAGCTCCAGTTCCACAGCTGAAATTGTACCCCTGTGTGATGTATATTGAACAGGTTTATCGCCTGTTAAGTCAAGTCATTTTTTTAGGCACGAAGTAGCCTTATAGCCTCACCGGGGTTGGTTTTTTTTTTTTTTTTTACATTTTCATTTCCAGTCTGGCCCCTTATGCAGTTTCGAAATTCTCTATACGATTCTGATGAGACTTGGCAGAGTGGTAGAACTTTGTACCCTGATTTCAGTGGTGAAATGTGGTTGAAAAGTGTAGGGCCAATTTTGAGAAATTTTGAGTTGAAATCGCCGTTAGCATGGCAAAACTCGACTCGTCAGCGAAAAACAGAGGGAGAGGGGGGAGCCGAGCCACCGGAAATGGAATCCGACCAATAGCAGCGCTCCTTTTCGCCTCTGTACAGCTTACACCAAAAACGCTCGCATCCCTGAAAAAGCGCGTTCGAATCAAAATTGTCTTTTACTGCAGCTAGAAGAGCTCCAACAATGGCATAGACGTTGTTTTCGAACGTGGCTATTTGGATCGGCCGGTGATTGTCGGCCAGAGTGTCCCGCGCCGCTGCGCGCAGGCCCTGTTGTTTTCAGAAATTCCAACCCTAAATGTTCTAAACTCTTTGAATCGGAGTGAAATAGGACATTAAACCGCGTGCCTGTGCAAATGCATTTGTGAAAAAACTATCCCTAACGTAGTTTGAGTGTGACTATAAGTCCCTTTTCGAAAACAGTGGGCGTGTAGCTGAACCTTGTAGCGAGGTTTGATGGTACTTCTGAATCTAAGACGAAACGATGTGGACACGGGGGCTGTGCTTTTTTAGGCACGAAGTAGCCTTATAGCCTCACCGGGGTTGGGTTTTTTTTTTTTTAATTTTTATTTCCAGTCTGGCCCCTTATGCAGTTTCGAAATTCTCTATACGATTCTGATGAGACTTGGCACGGTGGTAGAACTTTGTACCCTGATTTCAGTGGTGAAATCTAGTTGAAAAGTGCAGGGCCAATTTTGAGAAATTTTGAGTTGAAATCGCCGTTTCCATGGCAAAACTCGACTCGTCAGCGAAAAACGGAGGGAGAGGGGGGAGCCGAGCCACCGGAAATGGAATCCGACCAATAGCAGCGCTCCTTTTCGCCTCTGTACAGCTTACACCAAAAACGCTCGCTCCCTTGAAAAAGCGCGTTCGAATCAAAATTGTCTTTTACTGCAGCTAGAAGAGCTCCAACAATGGTATAGACGTTGTTTTCGAACGTGGCCATTTGGATCGGCCGGTCGGTCGGTGATTGTTGGCCAGAGTGTCCCGCGCCGCTGCGCGCAGGCCCTGTTGTTTTCAAAAATACCAACCCTAAATGTTCTAAACTCTTTGAATCGGAGTGAAATAGGACATTAAACTGCGTGCCTGTGCAAATGCATTTGTGAAAAAACTATCCCTAACGTAGTTTGAGTGTGACTATAAGTCCCTTTTCGAAAACAGTGGGCGTGTAGCTGCACCTTGTAGCGAGGTTTGATGGTACTTCTGAATCTAAGACGAAACGATCTAGACACGGGGGCTGTGCTTTTTTTCTAACCTTAAAGCTGGGTGAACTGGACTATTTTACTGCACGTTTCTGTGAATAACTTGTCCTTCAGGTATTATGAGACTGTCTTAAATGTCTGTTTTTGACACAAATTGATACGCAGCTGGTCTTTACGTAAGTTTTAGTATTATTTATAATGGTCTGACAAACATAAACAGAACTATACACAACGCAGTCCTAGCCTTAGTTATCTTTGTTAAACCAGAACATAAATGAAAATTAACTTCGTGACTACCAGGATTTCGTGAAATCGTATTTTTCTAACCTTAAAGCTGGGTGAACTGGACTATTTTACTGCACGTTTCTGTGAATAACTTGACCTTCAGGTATTATGAGACTGTCTTAAATGTCTGTTTTTGACACAAATTGATACGCAGCTGGTCTACGTAAGTTTTAATATTAGTTATAATTGTCTGACAAACATAAACAGAACTACACACAACGCAGTCCTAGCCTGTTAAACCAGAACATAAATATAAAATTAACTTCGTGACTACCAGGATTTCTTGAAATCGTATTTTTTTGGGTTCAATTTTTGAGGGTTTTTTTTTTTCAGTTTTTAAGAGATTTTATTTTTGTTTTGACTTTATGAATTTCATTAAATGCGGTCGCCTTCATTTGTTTGATAGTTTTTTTTTCCCCTGACCTCAATTTATAAACAGCGCAGCGCGTGTCGATTCAAAAAGCACGCCACTTCGTCGCGCGAGAGAGAACGAGCTAGGGTGCGAGAGAGAAAGAGCTTCTCAGGCGTGCGGCCGTCCCCCACTCCACCCGCCAGTACCCCCACCTGGCTTCTTACTCCCTGTCTTTCTTACTCAGCCCCCACCGCCCGGGCCACAGCGTGCCCGGCTTGGCCCGGCTGGCCCGCGGGCCAGCGGCGGGCCAACGAGTTGGAGTTGATTTGGAGACCCCTGGTGTAGAGCGTCTCTTCTCTGCACTGAAGTACTTGCTCGGCCCTTTGACGATGGCTATGAAGTCCGCTTTTGTAAATGATCTTGTCATCCGAAGCAATGTCATACAAATGGAAAAGGAGAATCCAAGAAAAAGAAAATCAACTGCGTCTTCATCCAGCAACGGTACTCCTTCCCAATGACCACTTTGCCTGTTCAAAGAGACATTATTATCAGTTTGAGAAACTGAACAGTTTATTTGATTAACATTGAAAATGTATTTATTGGATTGCTTGGGAACAATCGAAACAATATGTATCGTATGAAGTGTAAATACATACTCTGTTCATCATAATTTACAATAATCCTCATATATACCTTGGCACGAACTGTCCCACACTTCCAAGTGGCTTCTGTAGCTGTTCAATATTCAACAGAGGGTTTGATTTGATTCCTATAAAAATAAATTTTAAGTTTACATTTATGAAAGTAAAAACCGTACACATAACCTCAAGAGGCGCTGTCCTCTTGCCTCACCTCCATCACAAATAAATAGCACAGCATTGCCAGGAACACACAAATATTTATCGATATAAATATGCAAATTTGTCGATATAAATATGCGAATCTCGCTAACTCAGCCGATTCCTTCAGACCCGCAATAATTCGAGCTCTCAACACTCTTTGTGATTATCCCAAGAGACAACTTTGAATACATTGTATTAATTACTAAAAATCTTGCGAAGTTGTCATGGTTTCGTGTACACGTTTCCTCAAAGGAGACCCGAATGAGGCTATTCACACTCTCAGACTGTTATTGACTTTTTATCCTTTGGTAAAGAGTTTTTTAAACAGCAATAAAACGTACTATTTCCTCAATATCTATGTAAGATTTTGTTCATTATATTGACTTAAAGTCAGTTTGCTATTGACAAAGAGTCAATACGCAATTGACTTCAAAAAAAGTCATTAATTGATGACAATTTAGTCCTTATAGTGAACAATATTGTACATGGTTACAAAGGAAATACTACATTTTATTGCTGTTTAAAAAACTAAGTAAGCAAAGGATAAAAAGTCAATAATTAAGAGAAAAAAGTCAATACGAGTCTGAGAGTGCAAATATACAAGATGGGAAATCTATCGGTCGGGTTATTCCGGGTAAAAGAAATTGCGCTACCCTTATGGTCTTGTCTTGGCTGGCAGCGTGGCTGCTAGCATAGCCACTGGTAGCTGGATCGCACGCACGTTGACACTCGGTTCCAGGTCTTGTTGGAACGGATCCGCCCCGGAACCGACACGCCGTTCCACTCAGACCTGGTCCGACCTCCATACTAGATCCGAGTGGAGCAAGCCGTGTCTGTTCTAGTGTGCGGAGCGGTTTGCCCGGAGCGGTCCTCGTCGCTCCACGCTCCAGGCGTCGGATCGGTTCCACATTGGACCTGATCGACTACCGATCCGTCGGATCCGTTCCGAACCGCGGATCGCAATTAGGGCTCCAACGACTATGTTCCATCTCGGAACGGTCACGGTTTTGATCCGCTTTAAAACGGAATACGACATAAATGTTCCAGGGAAATGTTCCATCCAGGAGGGGGAACTAGAACCTGAACGGGCTGAGTTCCAGAACCCTGACAACAAGTTGGGGATGAATCGTGAAACAGCTCCAGGCACAGCCCTTTTGCAATGACAGATTGATGGGGGCTGTAATGGAACTGTGAGTGCAGCTGTTTATAGTATCATGCTAGCTAAAGGTGTCCTTGTCCCCTTTTTATCATAGTAATGTGCTATTAATCCTTATTCCAGGTGTTGCCCAGTCGTGCCTTGAAATTACCTGGCAGTGGCAGTCAGCATTTCGTTTGCTTCAGTTGTGCATATGGTATGCTCCAGTCACTGGCTGATAGTGGTCTATCGTTCCCTCTTCACTGCCCCAGTCCGCAGTTATGGCTGTCCTGGGATCTATACGAGTTCTGACTTGCTGGTAATCTCAGCATTTGATATTGAATTGTGCAATCTCATTGACAATGCTGTGCTTGAATTCAGTCATAAAGAAGAATTTCACTGGCTGAGCGATTAGCGAAGCCAGTCATTCCACTGGGGTTGAAAAACTTTTCCTGTCTGTCTGTCCGTCTGTGTGTGTACGTGAGTGTCCGCACTACTGCTCCTGAACGGCTCGGCCGATCTGCCTGAGATGTTGCATAGTTATTGGGTATGTCCTTAGCTAGCCACACGCCAAAATGCAGCTTTCTATCGCAATCCATTTAGTCGTACCAACGAAAAAACACTGAAAAAACGGCAGAAAAAGTGCAACTTTTAAAGACTTTCCATTTTAGAGACATTTTTACACAGTTTGGAAGGTGCAGCTGACGAAAATGAAATCCATTATGACCCCTGACCAAAGTGTCAACCACGTAGGGACTACACTGATTAAAGAAAAGTCTGAAAATTCAGACAAAATTAGTCAGAAGTTATTAACAGACTTGAGGTCTGAAAATTTAGACCACTTAGATGGTCTTAAAATTCTGAACTGGAGAGTCTCACATTTAAGAGTTGGTGGTCTAAAAATTCAGACCTGTATGAAGATTGCAAACAACAAGGTCCGTGTCATGTTAAATACAATATTGCAACCATCTCATGTGTGTGTAGTCCTCAAGAGAGGACACCTCGAGTAAAAATTGGGTTGAGGGAGAAGATCCTTGGGCCTTCTCCCTGACTAACGAGGAACCGGCCTGCGGCACCCAAGGAAATGGCGACACGGAGCCACCCGCGAGAGGTAAATTACAATGTGAATTGTTCAACTCCCACACATATTACCGAGATAAATCTTGCAACAGAGCATGGTTCTCATATGACCGATTAAGTGTTGCCAATTTTTGAACTTTTCAATTAGTATATTTTTGCATGAAAGGCCTGAAAATTTAGACGATTAAGTCTAAAAATTCAAACCAACGTACACTCTGAGACCCGTATTGACTTTTTATCTCTTGCCAAAAAGTTTTTTGTGCAAACGTAATATGTACTATTTTCTCTTTAGCTTTGCACGTTTTTGTCCATTATATAGGGTATTTAGTCCATTAAACCTAACTTTTTGTCAATTGCAATGTACTTTTTGATTTCTACATGAACTATTGACAATTTCATCTTAAAAACGATCAAAAATGCTAAAGAGAAAATAGTACAATTTACGTTTGCTCAAAAAGCTCTATAAGCAAGTGACGTTTGTCCGCTAGATGGCGCACATGTTGTGAAACATACCTCCCTCTGTTTCGGAGGCCAGCATGTTTCAGACCGATGCGAAAACGAACGAGACCGTGGGAGCGACGCAATAAAGGCCCTGCACTCGGCCGGCGCGCGGTGCTGCCAGATCAGTGGCACCTTGCGCCCGCGAGGTAGGCAGGTCACCGGGCTTCCGGATCACTCCGCTGCCTACCCCGCCGGCGCAAGGTGCAACTGTCCTAGCGGCGCCGCGAGCCGCTCGAGTGCAGGGCCTTTATTGCGTCGCTCCCACGGTCGCGTTCGTTATCGCATCGGTCTGAAACTTGCTGGCCTCCGAAATGATGCCTGGGCCGAGCGAGGCGACGTTGGTAGGGGCTGCTACCCTTACTCAGTAAGTCCTTGGAAGGGGCGGAAGTCAGGGGGTGGTTTCACTGGAAATGGCGCTTTTTTCGCCCTGGAAGGCGAACAGTTTGTTGGATCATCTTGAAAACTTCAAGTTCGTTTCCGCCGTGTCTTTTTCACCCAGACCACTCGTCGGAGGGCTCCCAACCAGTCCAGGGGCGTGCAGGGGCGTGCAGGGGCGCTGGGGGGTGAACACCCTTACTGCAGGGGTTGCAATGGTCCGGCGTTCGATTTCTCGGTTGAGGCGCCTTCTTAGTCTCTTGTACTTTGACAATTTCAGGCTACAAGCCAGAAGACGGCTCTTTTAAAATTCCAAGTCTTGCAAGGAAAATGGGAAAAGCTTTTCAAAAATGTGCGGTCTTCATCAAGCGTGAAGCTGTATCCAATCGAGATAATAAAAAGCGCAGAGATATTGCAGACTTCTTAAGGATGTTTGAAATGGACTGGTCCAGGAAGGTGTCTGGCAAGGCCTCCCTCTACCTCATAGAGACATCATACAACACGCCCACACAATTGCCTGCCAGTCATTAAGTTGTGTGACTTTAATTCGCAAGAAACAGAGAGGCTGTTCGTTGAATTAAAAGAGGACAAAAGTAACAGCAAACTCTTTGACCGGTTGATAAAGGTCACATTAGCAGCAGTTCTCGTCTTCAATATAAAAAGGCCCGGTGACATCCACTCCCTTACAGTATCAACTTACTCGAAAAGCAGGCTTGATGACACTCACGACACTATCTGGGAATCTCTTGATGAAAGGAAGAAAGAGCTAGTAAGGAGCCTTAAGAGAGTGGGGGCCAAAAAGAAGGAGTTCAAAATGATGGCGACTCTCTTCACACCTAAAATGCAACAAGCTCTTGCCGTGCGTCTCTCAGTAAGAACATTTTGCAGTGTGCCGAGCTCCAATCAGTACCTAATCCCCACTGTTGGTTGCCAAACCTTTATCAGGGTTCCCGATGCTCTTCGGTTTTGCCGTGCCGAGGCAAAGTTGAATTTCCTGAAAGACTAATTACAAGGTAGGTTTACGCCAGACCGCCAGGCGTGGATTGTCGAAACTGGCGCAGCGTCGCGAAGCCTGTGTTACATGACACGGTCTGGCGCTGGCGTAAACCTACCTTGTATTATATTTAGGAAGTGACTCTCAAAATTTGTTGAACGTGTATTATATTTCTAACGATATTTGGCTGGGCGATTAGCGAAGCCTGTTACTTCACTGGGGTTGAAAAACTTTTTCTGTCCGTCTGTGTACGTGTGTGTCCGCACTACTCCTTCTGGACGGCTCGGCCGATCTGGCTGATATTTTGAAGGGTTATTAGGTGAGTCGTTGGCTCGCCCTTATCTAAACCTTACCTAAAATGAAAAGACAAGAAAGTTGCACTTTTCCTGCCGTTTTCAAAGTGTTTTTTCGTTGTTACGAAAGAATAATTTCAGATAAAAAGCTAAATTTTAGCGTGTGGTGAGCCAAGGACATACCTACACTCCCGACAAAAAATAGCGGAGCACTTTTTGTCCCTGCGATATTTTCTAAGTCTTTAGAGCTACGAAGCTGAAATTTGTTACACGCGTGCCCCCATTACTCTTTTCGAGGCCTGCGAAGCGCGCGGGCCGTGCGCCGACCCTAACGGACGGCACCCACCCTAAAGTGCGAAAGGGTGTAAAACACGATGAAAACTCGGCGTAAAAACCAAATTTTTCGATCAGTCAAAATTTTTGGTGGACCGACCCAAATGAGTCTTCCCTTTGTAACGGTGCAGGCGGAATTCAATTCGGACCGACCCACCCCCTCCTGCAGCCTCCGCCACCCCTTCGAGGGGGTGGATTTTGAACACATCCGAATTCCGCGCCAAATGGCTGCAGGGCGTCCCTCGTACCAGGCAAACATGTTTTTTTGCGGTTCCGACCACCCCCGGCGGAACCACCCCCGCTGAACCCCACCCCCTTACGAACGACGGCTGACCGGGGCCCTACGGTTCGTGAAAAATGCGAAAAAACTTTAGGGGGCATTCCTCCAGTGCACTCTAAAAAAAGTTACAGAATTTTTTATCATTTTTGAGACAGGATTTTGTATCATCTGCGTTGGTTACAAAAATTTGTACATGTTGTACAGAATTCTGTACCACATAAACAAATTTTTGTAACCAACGCAGATGATACATAATCCTGCCTAAAAAATTATACAAAATTCTGTATCTTTTTGGGCTGAGCGACTAGCGAAGCCATTTACTTCACTGGGGCTGGAAAGTTTTGTCGGTCTGTCCGTGCGTGCGTGCGTGTGTCAGCACTACTCCTGAACGGCTAGGCCGATCTGTCTGAGATTTTGCAGGGTTATTAGGTATGTCCTTGGCTCGCCACACGCAAAAATTCAGCTTTCTATCTCATTCCATTCAGTCGTACTAACGAAAAAACACTATAAAAACGGCAGAAAAAGTGCAACTTTTTAGTGACTTTATATTTAAGAGACATTTTTACATGGTTTCTTATGTTTTTGAAGTCGCTGATGACGAAAATGAAATCAATGTCGACCCCTGACCAAACTTTTAACTGCGAATTGGCTACCTCGGCCCGAATTTACTAACATAATGAACTTCGACCCTTCATCTTGAAAAAAAGGGCGTCGACCGACTAAAAAATTTTATTGCAGATTTCGATAGGTCTTGGCAAGACCTTTTTAAAGAGGGGTCGGAAGGGGGATCTAGGAGCCCGACTTCATCAGTTGGCCGAATCAGGATCTTGAAAAGAGGGGATCGACCGACTAAAAAATTTTAATGCAGATTTCGATAGGTCTCGGCAAGACCTTTTCAAAGAGGGGTCGGAAGGCGGGTCTAGGAGCCCGACTTCATCAGTTGGCCGAGTCAGGATGTTGATAAAAGGGGATCGACCGACTAAAAATTGTTATTGCAGATTTCGATAGGTCTCAGCAAGACCTTTTCGAAGAGGGGTCGGAAGGGTGGGTCTAGGAGCCCGACCTTATCAGTTGGCCGAATCAGGATCTTTAAAAAAAGGGGGATCGACCGACTAAAAATTTTTATTGCAGATTTCGATAGGTCTCGGCAAGACCTTTTCAAAGAGCGGTCGCAAGGGGGGTCTGTGAGCCCGCCTTCATGTATAAGGAAAATTGGTGCAACGGCCATGTTTGGCACATTCACTTTGGCACAATGGGAACACAAGAGCGGGCCTCAGTCCTGATGTTACATCAATAAGTTTGCGCTTTACCTCCACGGGGTATGGGGTGCGAGGACCAAAGGCCCGAGAGACGGCCTGCGATTGTGCCCAGCCAGGTCTGGTGCGAGGGCCGAAGAAGGCCCGAGAATAATCCGCCGGCAGGCCAAGCTGGTATCGGCCCCTGTCTAACTGAATTGCCGGCGCAGCGAAGCGGAGCTGCCTACTCGGTTCGACGGAAGGGCGCGCCCTAGCTTGTATACTTCGACCATTCATCACGTACTGCACTACTCATTGCCTCAATGAGCCCTTAAAACAGCTTGCCGAAGGCAAGCAGGAAGCGCCGCAGGCCAAGGTAGGTGTAACGCCAGGCGTGGATTGTCGAAACTGGCGCAGCATCGCGAAGCCTGTTACGACAAGACACGGTCTGGCGTAAACCTACCTTGTTTAGAGTGTGGATGGACGCCGAACACAAGTGAGTGAGAGACCGCGCGGGAATCATGTCCTAATTTGCTCCGCTGTGAAGCTACAGAACTACACTCTCAGACTCGTATTGACTTTTAATCTCTTGCCAAAAAGGTTTTTGTGCAAACGTAATATGTACTATTTTCTCTTTAGCTTTGAACGTTTTTGTCCATTATATAGGGTATTTAGTCCATTAAACCCAACTTTTTGTCAATGGCAATGTACTTTTTGATTTCTACATGAACTATTGACAATTTCATCTTAAAAACGATCAAAATTGTGCATGGGAGCGGTTCTCGCGAAATGGTTAATTTTGGGCCCCGAAACTTTTTGAAAAAAAGTTCAATTGAAACCGGGTTTTTTGCATTTATCTTGTTAAGAACACCACTAGGGATCATGGATTCATCGGGGCGAGCTATCACCCCACTAATATAGAAAATATCGCAATTTTAATTTTTTTGCTGTCCACGGAAATTACACAGCCTCAGAAATTGTCCACGGAAATTACATTTTAATGGGCCCTTAGAATAGGTGCGATACGAACGCAAACGCCTAGCAGTTTAGGCAGCTCCCTCCACATCTGTGCATTCTGGTTCCATGTTGCGTGCCTCACAATAAGATTTCGGGCTAGACCACAGTTTGATCGTATGCCGTTTCCGGCCCGACATATGCCCGCGTGCACTGCCAAACGGGACATGGCCGTCCTTACTAGGGTGCCACGTTTTGCTGGAGGAGGAGAACCTCATGCGGCTACAAGGTCCCACTCGTAGTGTGACCAGTAAGTGAGGAGGTATACATTTCCCGGGAGGGGTGCGGGGCCCCCACCCTAGAACAGCCTTTTTGAGCAGGACTGGGTCCGGTGTCCACCTCCCCTGGCTTAATTCCCTGTCTCGGAAACAACTGTGAATTCATTTTCTTCTGACCACGGTTGCATAGTGTTTACCTCCCACACTGAGAAAACCTTACCAACTATTTCGGGCCTTACAAAGAAAAGTAGTTTGTATAACAAAGTATTTTGAGCATACATAAGCTTACGAAGAAAATACTTCGTAATTTACAAACTATTTCTTCGTATAACAAAGTATTTTTGTTTGTTATATGTATGCTCAAAATACTTCGGAAGGTTTTAAGAGTGCAGGCGGTACCTCTCACACTTGGCAAATGATGGGCCCTACAATGGACAACGGAGGAAAGTCCCACTTGATCAGCTCCGGCGTGTCCTCTATGTTCGGAAAATATTAAATAATGGGTGCGGTCAGTTAAGGAAAAGTTGATCGGCGGTGCGGTCTATTTAGCCCTCCTAGCATATGGCACCAACGTTTACTAACCTATATTTTCGGAAAGAGTAAAGTTTGAGAAACAGATTGCTGTAATTTATTCGATAAACTGGGTCTTAGCATTTGAACGGCAAGCTTAGGAAAGACGACATGTTGCTTAACATATCGGTCAGGTTAAGTCCACCGCAAGTCTTAAATGGTCTGGTCAGCTAGACCCCAATATACAGCGAGCCTATTTTTCGCAAGACTCAAAGCTTTCGGTTAAGCTCTCCGATCTGAATAATCAACGTTGAACGGTTTCACTGACTCGCAGTCAGCACTGTCATGGCAGTACGCCGGCCGCGCCGAACAAAGCAGCATAAAACCGCTTGGTTGTCCAGAAAATACATTGTTTGACCAATCTGATGAGTGGAGTCGAAAGCTTAGACTCTTGCAAAAAGTCGGGTCGCTGCTCGTTTGGGTCCATTTTGTGACTTGCGGCGGGTTTAACCAGATGGATGTTGTGTTAAACTACGCCACGACTTTCCTCAGCTTGCCTTTTGGGTGCTAAGACTCAAAACGTCAAATAGATTACAGAAACCATTTCCCCTTTTAGAATATGTATAGGTTGTTAACTTTTGTGCCTGAAATGCCTGAATTTGCATTTGAGACGGCTAAAAATACCGCGGCGCGAGCAGTGGGCCGCTTGATCGACCTGCCGATCAACTTTTCTTCAAGTAAACGCACCTATGATTGGCCAGTGACCTATATTCAGTGCATGCTTTCTTGGGTTAGGCCATAAGAATGGCATTCCCTCAATAAGAGAGGTTTAAAACAGAAAAGTATTGACATACTTTAGAGCTGAGGCCCATTACGAGGCGAAAATCACGTGAAACGCAACGAAAACCCCATTTTGTCCACGGAAATTACAGTCCACGGAAATTACATTATTGCATGAAATGGGGTTTACAAGCCAAATCAAAATTGGCACCGGAACCAAAATTTTACTGGAACAACTTGTCTACAAGGCAAACACACAAGGATTGGTTCGCAATCAAAATTTTGAATGGTCTGCTAGCAATGGGTGGAACGGAAATTACACTTATTGCTTGCTAGGCCAATTTTTTCGCCGCTTTGAAACACATTTAAGTTTATATTTTCCGTGCTAATGGTGCCACATTACTCCGCCATTTTGCAAATTGTGTAGAACGAATGCACCAACAATATGAGAAAAGTTTTAGAACGATCGCGCATAAGGTAGAAAAACCGTCTCAAAAAAACCGATTTTAGACTTTTCGAATTTTAGCTGTGGAGGACAATTTTCGGAGTCATCTTGTGTCTGCAAATTTTACCCAAGAGATACGTTCTACACGTCAAAACGTAGCCTCACTTGCGTAAAACAAAATGCACTTCGCGAAAGTGATTTCTCATATTCCCTTGGGCTGTAGTAGAGGCGCGAAGCCCCAAATCTGGAGCGTAGGACATCAAAAAGTGTCCACGGAAATTACATTCTGGGGTAAAACTTGCAATTAAATGGTGGAAGGAGGCAAAATTTCATCCTGATAAGAATTGTACCTTGTCCGCAAGGTCAAAAAACATAGGTGTAAAAAGACCCCGTTCAAATCGACTTCAGGTTGGAAGAACCAGAGAGAGGACACAAAATTATCACATTTCGCGAGAACTGCTCATATCTAAAGAGAAAATAGTACAATTTACGTTTGCTCAAAAAGCTCCATAAGCAAGAGACATAAAAGTCCATATAGGACTGAGAGCGTACTTTTTTCGTTCTAACCAATCACGTGCCAGTGCCTGTCTAGTTGCACACGACGCGAGTGTAGTCCGGCCTTCACTTTCTTTTCGTGTTTAATTTTCCCAGACGTGACACTTTGAAGGCTGTGCCGGGGCTTCGAAATATTTTTTTCATTTAATTTTCAAGTACGAAGTAACTATGATACACTCTCAGACTCGTATCGACTTTTTATCTCTTGCCAAAAAGTTTTTAGTGCAAACGTAATACGTATTATTTTCTCTATAGCTTTGCACGTTTTTGTCCATTATATAGAGTATTTGGTCCATTAAACCTTACTTTTTGTCAATTGCAATGTACTTTTTGATTTCTACATGATCTATTTACAATTTCATCTTAAAAACGATCAAAGTTGTGCATAGCGAAAGAGAAAATAGTACAATTTACGTTCGCTCAAAAAGATCTATAAGCCAGAGACATAAAAGTCCATATGAGACAGAGAGTGTACGTCGCGATTTAAAACGAGACGGCCTCCGATTGGGCCAAGCCAGGTCTGGTGCGAGGGCCGAAGAAGGCCCGAGTAGAATCCGCCGGCAGGCCAAGCTGGTATCGGCCCCTGTCGAACTGAATTGCCGGCGCAGCGAAGCGGAGCTGCCCACTCGGTTCGACGGAAGGGCGCGCCCTGGCTTGGCTTGTATACTTGGACCATTCATCACTCATTGCCTCAATGAACCCTTAAAACAGCTTGCCGAAGGCAAGCAGGAAGCGCCGCAGGCCAAGGTAGGTGTAGCGCCAGGCGTGGATTGTCGAAACTGGCGCAGCATCGCGAAGCCTGTTACGACAAGACACGGTCTGGCGTAAACCTACCTTGTTCAGTCGGTCGATCCCCTTTATTCAAGATCCTTCTTCGGCGAACTGATTAAGTTGGGCTCCTAGACCCCTCTTCCGACCCCTCTTTGAAAAGATCTTGTCGAGACCTATCGAAATCTGCAATAAAATATTAAAGTCGGTCGATCTCCTGTTTTCAAGATCCTGATTCGGCCAACTGATGAAGTCGGGCTCCAAGAACCCCCATCCGACCCCTCTTTGAAAAGGTCTTGCCGAGACCTATCGAAATGTGCAATAAAACTTTTTAGTCGGTCGACCCCTTTTTTTCATGATGAAGGGTCGAAGTTGATTATGTTAGTAAATTCGGGCCGAGGTAGCCAATTAAAAGTTTGGACAGGGGTCGACATTGATTTTATTATCGTCATCAGCAACTTCAAAAACATAAGAAACCATGTAAAAATGTCTCTAAAATATAAAGTCAGTAAAAAGTTGCACTTTTTCTGCCGTATTTAGTGTTTTATCGTCAGTACGACTGAATGGAATGGGATAGAAAGCTGAATTTTTGCGTGTGGCGAGCCAAGGACATACCTTATAACCCTGGAAAATCTCAGATAGATCGGCCTAGCCGTTCAGGAGGAGTAGTGCTGACACACAGACACACACACACACAGACCAAACTTTCCAGCCCTACTAAATGTTAATATATACAGGACTGAGTTAAGGAAATTTATATTAAAAAGATAAAATTTGCCACAAGAAAAAAAATTGTATTTTAGAAAACTTAAAAAAAAAACCATTACAGAAATGATTAACCCAAAAAGAAATTGCTTCCTCGCGCAAGTTGCTCCCCCTCCTCACCTTCCTCCTCGTTTTTTGTGGGAGCCCCAGTGGCGGCGGCGCTCTCCAGAAAGATCTGTGAAACATAGAATAAACAGTATTAATTAATGAGGTGATTCAAAAAACTTGTCTGTATTTATCACCCCTATTTATTCTACCCTATGGAGATCAACCAAACACAACAAGGTAGGTTTACGCCAGACCGTGTCTTGTCGTAACAGGCTTCGCGATGCTGCGCCAGTTTCGACAATCCACGCCTGGCGTTACACCTACCTTGGCCTGCGGCGCTTCCTGCTTGCCTTCGGCAAGCTGTTTTAAGGGTTCATTGAGGCAATGAGTAGTGCAGTACGTGATGAATGGTCGAAGTATACAAGCTAGGACGCGCCCTTCAGTCGAACCGAGTAGGCAGCTCCGCTTCGCTGCGCCGGCAATTCAGTTAGACAGGGGCCGATACCAGCTTGGCCTGCCGGCGGATTATTCTCGGGCCTTCTTCAGCCCTCGCACCAGACCTGGCTTGGCACAATCGGAGGCTGTCTCTCGGGCATCCGGTCCTCGCACCTCATACCCCGTGGAGGTAAAGCGCAAACTTATTGATGTAACATCAGGACTGAGGCCCGCTCTTGTGTTCCCATTGTGCCAAAGGTAATGTGCAAGACATGGCCGTTTCACCAATTTTCACATAACATGAAGGCGGGCTCACAGACCCCCCTTCCGACCGCTCTTTGAAAAGGTCTTGCAGAGACCTATCGAAATCTGCAATAAAAAATTTTAGTCGGTCGCTCCCCTTTTTTCAAGATGAAGGGTCGAAGTTCATTATGTTAGTAAATTCGGGCCGAGGTAGCCGATTCGCAGTTTAAAGTTTGGTCAGGGGTCGAAATTTATTTCATTTTCGTCATCAGCGACTTCAAAAACATAAGAAACCACGTAAAAATGTCTCTAAAATATAAAGTCACTAAAAAGTTGCACTTTTTCTGCCGTTTTTATAGTGTTTTCTCGTTATTATGACTGAATGGAATGAGATAGAAAGCTGAATTTTTGCGTGTGGCGAGGCAAGGGCATACCTAATAACTCTGCAAAATCTCAGACAGATCGGCGGAGCCGTTCAGGAGGAGTAGTGCTGACACACGCACGCACGCACGGACGGACAAAACTTTCCAACCCCAGTGAAGTTACTGGCTTCGTCAATCGCTCAGCCAACAAACTTAACTGTGGACTAGTTCACATTTACAAATCCATGCTTACAAGTACACACAAACACATACTTGACAAGTATGGACTTACATGTGCACACTTAGCAAGTACGCACAGATGCATATGCGTAGCAAGAAGTTATTCAGCGCCAAGCGTGCAGTCGTGAAAGTGCACTTGCGAAGCATGCATTTGTATGTGTGCACTTGGCCAAGTATGCGTTTGAAAATGTGTGCTTGCAAGCATGCTTTTTTAAGTGTGAACTAGGCAGACAGTTTTGTATACTGCACTAAATCCCTTCTAAAATGCCAAACAAAATAGACCCTACTTACCCTGAGTTGGCTGCGTTATTCAGGATTTCCCTGATGGCCAACGCTAAATAGCCAACGCGGCGTGGCTATTTAGCGTGGCTATTTAGCGTGGCCCACGCCCACGCCGTCAGCCGCCACCCCGACCCCGCCGGACACCGTCCCCTCGCCCGCGCCCGCCTCCGCCTCCACGCCCGCGCCAACCTTCCAGCTCCGCCCTCATTTGCCGGAGCCGCTGCACCTCTCTATCCAGGTTGTCCCTGGCTTGGGTGGCTTGAAGCTGTCAAGAAAGAGAAATGAAGACAAGTAAATACCCTTGCAAAAACAATATTATTACACCTTAACTCCGATGAGTGTTATAAAGTATGTTGCGAATGAAATATCTGTAATTTCAAGTTCATTCCATTTTTCACCCAAGCTATTCTGAAACTAAATAATTTGAGGTGCGATAAAAATTAACTTAGGTTGTCGTTTCAAAGTTCACATACCAAAGAAAGCGATTAAATGTTGAGCTCCTCTGCCACTTCGGATTGTGACAATTTGGAACAGCAACCTTACTTTGTTAAGTTTGGTCGTAGGACAATTCTAGATGATGCAGTTACTACAGACGTTATACCACACATCACAGAGTTAAGGATACACTCGATACTCAGCTACATTCCTAGCCACATGCTTGGCAAGCATGTTGGCATCATTTTTCATTACCTCACTAGACGATATGCTCAAATGTGTGACCGTTTCTGTCCAAGCACTGCTGGTACCGCGCAACACCGCAGCGGTGCACCCTCTCCAGCGTTTCGGCGTCCACAGTGGCGCAGGCTGCCCGAATCCTGTCTTGGAGTTCCTCAGGGGTGTCGGGGCGGGTGTCATAGACACGCGCTTTGACATAGCTCCAAAGGAAAAAATCCAAAGGCGTCAGGTCAGGTGAGCGAGCCGGCCACGCCACAGGCCCTCCACGGCCAATCCACCGCTGTGGATAAACCTGGCCAAACAAAAACAGACATTAGGACTGGCGCTCGCCAGAAAATCGATGATTTTGCTACTGCATCTTACCTGGTCCAGGTGGTCGCGAACGGCGCGCGCCCAGTGGGGAGGTGGCCCGTCCTGCATGAACCAGTGGGCGTCCTGGATGTCCTCGGGCACCCCCGCATCCTGGATGAACTGGGGCAACTCCTGCAGGAATTCGAGGTACTGTGGCCCATTCAACGCTCCCTCGAAAAAGGTGGGTCCAATAATCCGGTTGCCCAGGATACCGACCCAACAGTTCACAGTCCACCAAAAAAAATCTAACTAGAGCAGGATTTTTACCTCCCCTGGACGTGATCCTCGCGCATGCAGTGCGGATTCTTCTGAAAATAGTGGTGGCTGTTGTGCCGATTCACACTACACTGTCCGTAACGATTGTTCGAAAACAACAAAACTGTCAACAACATGGTCGTTTTCCTACAACATATTTGTTTAAAACTGAAACGACGGAAAAGTTGTCCTCCAACAAGTAAGTTGTTTTAGAATGACCCAACTGTCATTTATCAACAACATTCTCTGTTCGTAAACGACTGCTGTCGTTTAAAAACAACTGTTGTCAGAAAAAAAAATTAGCAATAGATTTGTTGTTAAATAACAACAAAATTTCTGACAGTGTAGCTGTGTTTGAGAAGCTGCTCTCGTCGCTCCCCAACACACCTGTCTGAAAGGCCGGATCGGCTGCCAGGCGCCCCTACATCCCCGTGCAGAAGGCCACCCTATTCTGGAAGTCGTCCCCATGCAGTTCCTGGTTTAGGTGGACCTTATAGGGATGGCACGCCGCGCTTTTCAGGATCCTCCCAACGGACTGTTGGGAGGTCCCGAGCGTCGTCGCTATGGCCCTCTGACCTGGAACGGAACAACGAACAATCAAAACAAAGGCAATGTTACTAACACAGCCGCCCAAAGAACAGGAAATGGTCAGTCACATAGACATCAAGTGTTTAAAAAATGACAAGATTTAGTAACCCTTCCAAACAGTGACATCAGGATGATGGCAGTTTGACTCACTTCAACTTCTTGCAAAATAACTGAAATTGTATTATTTCTTTGGTAATGTCTTACGCCATTTGGTAAAGAGCTAAAATGAAGATCATCCTATGAAGTTAAAGTCTTGAAGTAGACTTGGTCACGATGACGTCCGTTTGATGTCATCAACGAACACAGGGCTCGCGCATTGACTCTTAGTCAGCAACTGCGGTGAAAGATTCAGACGTCTGTTTTTATTTTTTAAGTCTATTGCGTTCAGAATATGATATGGATTATTTTAACTCTAGTTAAAAGGTTTCGGACTCGTGCTGTCTAACTTCTTCAGTATCCTAGGCTTAATTTTCATACTCAGTTGCCAAGCGAATCAGACACACATGGTTTTACCTTTTTTCTAAATTTTAAAACCTTAAAACGCAATGCACAAGTTGAACGCCATGGCTGTTACATCCCCGAAGAATTGCCTCAGCGTTCGAGTCATCCACCGGGCAGATTCCCGACCGCTGGCCTTACAGCAGCGGCTAGCGGTCGGTTCCCAGTTGTCTTCGTGGCGCAGTGGTTAAGTGTTCGCCCCCGAAGCACTGCAAAAAATTCCGTGTTTTGGTACGGAAAATGTACAGAAAATGGGGTACAGAAATGGTACGGACCCTCCGTACTGGTTCTCTGTGGTCCCCATAAGGATCTCATGTAAACTGCTACAGAAAACATGTACAGAACCTCCGTGGTTGGCAAGGTACGGACGGTCCAGGTAAAAAATTGACCATACATTTTCCGTGTAATTTCTGTACTTTTTTCTATCAGTGAGCCCAGAAGTCGGGTTCGAATCCAGCCGGCAGTGGAGCGGCTTACAGCAAAAATTTGGGCGGAAACCTCGTGACCTCAACTAACGGGGAATACTGTGAGCGCGAATGCCAGAGAGAGATGGATATCGCATCCTTTTTACATAAACCGGCTTCGTGACATCATTTGACATCAAAAGTCACTAATTTTGACCGTCGTCAATGATGTCATCGTGACGAACAGGATTTTGACAGGTCTTCGATATCATTTGACGTCTAGATGACAAATTTCTGTTCTTTAGGTCAAAATTGCAGTAAAAATCATGTTTTCTTTTTGTTAATTACAGTTAGTTCCAGGGTATAAGGGTACATTTGCGTAGGGTTAATGATTGAAATATTACTAAATGTTCAAATTTCAATTCGGAATGTTTCAATGTTTTCCTACAAAAAAATCTTCATGTTGAATTAGTTGAAATGCCATTTACGATGAACAAACGTTTTGAAGCAAAACAACCCAAAGGGTGTGACCGTGACCGAGCCCCTGCTGGGAGCAAAACAGGGGTGAGCGGGGTGAGGGGCAGGGATGGGCCGGGCGCGACGCCTAACCTCACCCCGTCTTCTTCCTGCCCCTCACCCTGCGAGAGCGTGCGCCGCGCTGGGCGTGATTCTTAACTGGATCCAGCATAAAGCAACTTACCGGCCAAATTGAAACAGCGGTTTGGTGACCTCGGCGTCGGTCTAGCGTTACAAGCGTTACTCGACTCGGTCAAGATTGCCAGCAAATGTAATGAGTGCATATGCAAGAGAAGTACAACCGGAAATAGTAGGGATCTAGAATCTAGGCAGTGCTGCCAGATGGAGGGATTTTTCCCACAAATCTGGAATTCAAAATAAGAAGGGAATGGTTTATCGAAAATAGGGATTTTTTGGTGGCCATGTCTTGGGTTTTTTGCTAGGGTTTTTCACAAAAAAAAAAATTGCCTTAAAGGCCAAAATCAGAAAAAATGGGATGTTACGTTGATAAAAATGGGTTTGACATCAGAAAAACTTCGTCTCATTTGTCAGGAGGGCCACCAGCCTTCCCCGTATTGAGTTAGTTTTTCTATACCAACCACCCAGAGCGCTAGTTTCACTAGTTCCAGGTCCGGAAGTTGAGACCGCCTACCCAACATCCTACGGACTCCGTCTCGTTTCACTTCCACTCTTCAATTTTCCTTTCTGTACGAGTCGCGTGACGGCCAAAACCTCAGAATTCTGACAGCGAGCATTTAATTTGAAAACGCACGAATCTCGGCATGTATCCTACTGGTAGGTATTTCTTCCTTATCGTCTGTTGGGCAACCGTGAGATGCATCGTGGTGCAATGAAAATGGGGACAGTTCTGCGGGATGTAATGTGGACCTAACCTAGTCGGGGACACTGGCTTCATTTGTGTAGAAGATCATGTAGTGAGAACACAATTATTCCGAAATTGCTGTCCTTTTTTCCTTTATATGGGCCATTTTTGAACTTGACATCCAAAGTGCGTCTATTTTGACTTGAGTTTGGACCTCATTCTGACCATTGCTCTCGAAACGGGCCAAAGGGGCGGTTGGTCGCAGACCTTTCGTTGTGTGTTTACCATTAATGTTTGCCCTAATTTGTTCAGGCTTCAATAACTCCTCTGCGGCTGCTGCGGCCGCAGCTTCAACAGCTGCTGCAGCGTCCAATGGAGTCTATTCTGGTGAGTTTTGCTTCCATGGCCTTTTTGACGGTCAGATTAGTGCAGTGGTCCATACAATAGGACCGCTCCTGTTCCATTAGGCGCACTGCTCGCACAATATTCGCACCATCATCTGTGATATAATGTACTTTAGCTTTCGGTTCTATGTCAATCTTGACCTTGGACATGTTGAGGGTGTCGGATATGACTTCTGATGTCACAGATTCCGCATTGCAGTGCGGCAGGCTGAAAATGTGATCCTGCAAGCACCACTCTTAATCAATGTACGCAACCGTATGAGCAAGGTACTTGCGATGCCGCTGACCGTCAGTCCACCCATCAACGATTCCAGAAGCAGAGCCGGTTTCAATGGCCGGCTTGGCCTCCTTCAGAGGGGCTTCCCTAGCCTGATCAGCATTTACTTTAACTTTGTCTGCAACGGTTTTCGGGCCGGGAATGATATCTTTTGCATTTACTTCTCCGTGCTCATGGCCGATTTCAATGCAGTGCTTTACAATTTTCTTAAAGGCATCCGATTCACGAAGATTGAAAGAAACAAAAGTTTCACCTGTAATCTCAGCAAGATGTCCTGAGAGGGCACTTTTAACATTCCTGGGCAAGGCTGCTTTTGGTGCCTTTCCCCTTGGTCTGCAAATATGTTCTGCAAGTGTTTTTCGGCTTCCAGAATTAGTAGTGCAAATGTTTACATGACCACACTCGTCGTTCAGGCAATGGACAAAATCTGTGTTTGTGCCGTTGGTAGGATAGGGTCACACACTCGGTTCGAGTCCTGTTTAGTGAGTCTGGTCTGGAGCTCAAAACGCATCTAGTTTTGGCCGCCTCTGGCCTACTGTGCCCCGCCGTCCCGTCCCGTCACGCGTACCACGGCACCTAACCCTCGCCGACGCCGCCACGGGCTCCGCCTGGCGGCCGCATCGCACAGTGAACGAACGCACGCGTGCGCAGTGCGTACGCCTCCGCCATGCTGTCACGCACGCCATGGCACACCCGCCGCCCCCGCCGAGTGCGCGAACGTGAGCGTGAGCCCTCGCGGCCCCGTCCCCACCCCACCTGCCGGCCGCGTGGTGCACGACCGCGCGCGTACGCCACACACCCCCGCCGCGCGCCCCCCGCCCCCACCTCCGCCTCGCCGCGCACGCAAACGCACTAGCGCACTACCGCTACGCTATGCCCACTTACGCTCACCGGTGATGTGTGAGATTCACTGCCCCTGTCCCGGTCTGACTTAGTCCACTTGTCAATTGTTGCCATCACACGCAACCACGACTCTCACTCAGTTAATGGAATTCTCTATTTGTGTCGACGTACACCGGCACCTGGCGTTGGTGCGTCCGCACTGCTAATCCAAGTGTGGACCAGGTCCACGCTAAGTAGCGTGGGCCACGATGGTCCACGCCAGGAAACGTGAACCACGAATGGTCCACGGAAGGAAACGTGGACCAACTGTGGTCCACGCTTTACAGCTTTGAACTCCTCATAGGCCAGCCACACTCATTGCAAGTGTGGACCACAGCTTGGTCCACGTTTCTTAGCGTAGACCATTCGTGGTCCACGCTACCTAGCGTGGACCTGGTCCACACTTGGATTAGCAGCGCGCCGCAACATTCACAACTTGCACTTGCTGCAGCTGTTCTTCGCCTCCTTCGGCGTTCATTTCTAAATCACACTAGGGTCAACAATGACAACAAACTAACGCAGACAGCTGCAGGCGGAGCGGACTTGTGCCGACCTGTGCTGCGCGTGCCGCCGCCTGCCTGCCTTCGACCTCAACAGATTGCAGCGATGTGTGTGTGTGAAAGTGGTGGAGGACAGATGCATCGTCTGCTTTTTGCAGCGCCAAAACAAGCCTGGCGGCGGCGTCCGCGTCCACGGCACCATGGCCGCCGCCGCCAGGAAGCCAGCCAGCCGGCGCTCGTCACAGTCTGTCGGTCTAGGCTGGGGTCAGCCAGAAGTGACTGGGACTGCACGGGCCGCCGACGGGACCCGAGTCCAGAGCACCGACTTCGGCACAGGCGACTCCATGGACATCGCTCTCACTCGCACAACATTGTCAGCCCGGCCAGTCAGCCACTAACTGGTGCCAGTCAGGCCAGCCAGCCAACTTCGCTAAAAGTCCGAGCTCTGATGTGCTCGCTGCAAAAATGTCATTCAAAAAGACAGCAGTAAGAATTGTCTCAAACTTAGACCAGGCTTTAATAATACCACACAGTTTCTGAGGTCAAGTCCCAGCTTGGCTAATTCCCCTTGAACTAGTATAAACAGCGCCTCCCCAGAATTATCGTGACTGACTAGAAGCCTCAGGAGTTTTTCTTTTGGACCAGAATAATCCACGTATCTTATTGATGTACAAAATTGATCGAGGACGCCAACATCCTGAGTACTGTCCATCTGTATGCTAAATATACCAGCCTCTTTGACCGACTTTATGACGATTCCCTGACTTTTATTGCCAATGATTCTGATAAGCTTGTTGATAGATGTCTTAATGTCTTAGAAATAAATGTTACAAACGTACCACGCCCCTCTTGGCCTTTGGCAGAATTCTTCCGCTTTTTAGCAAACACTGAAAATAGAAAGGTCAGATTTCTGACCCTTAAAGGGATGATACTAAAATGTTAGACCGATAAAAGGGTCATACACAAGTGCATGACCGAAGAAAAGGTTACACACAAATGTATGACCGAAAAAGGGTGATACTTTTTTCATCACCGATGAAGGTTGATGAACCCCTATGGTAAACGAGGGCCAGCCTCGCTCATCTGTGTATGACCTATCTTCGGTCATACATTTCTGCTTGACCTTTTTATCGATCATACTTTTTGTATTGCCAAAAATGGGTCTGATGTCTCACCTTTTGAATAACAGTGAACTCAATGCAAAGTTTTATGTGTTTTTGCAGAACATCATCGTACTCGGACAAAAGCAAAACTAGCTCTAAAAAGTTTCCATGATTAGTGCTGCGATCATCTAAGTTTGAAGCGCTCTCATCTGTGCCTCTAAATGCAATACCTTGCCTGCCTACGAAAAGGCATGAATCTACCAGCCTTGAGGCAACATCACTCCTGAACTTGACCTCTGAAGCCCTTTCGTTTGCTAGGTCGGTATCAATAAGTGTGTCAATATCCTTCCCCGTTAGCACTCTCGTGCATGCACTACTGGCATCTGTATGAGTCTCAGATTTCTCATACCTAGCGATATTTTTATACACATCTTCTGGACCCGTAACTTTGTATCCCTCAACAAAGGAGTTACTTTTTGACTGGAGACTGAACGCCATGCAAACAGTGCAATACAATTTTGGTGTGGCCCTGTGAAATGAAATCCACGTGCGCTGCTCTTTGTTATTGATATTGACAGGGTCATCAGCGTCAAAATAAACCCGAGACGAATCATAAAGCTTCTTTCCGTTACACTCGGGTTCGGTCTGAATAGGGTGATACGTTAAGAAGGCCTTTTAAGCGCACAGCGGCGCGTTTGACCGAGGGGCCACAAAATGAACTAAATCTAAGTCTACGGTTTCAGTTCGTGACGAGTCACCAGTCACTGAAGGAGCAGGAGACTGTGAATCCGGTCCCGGTGATCCATCAGCAGTTGAAGTTTGTGACGATGCACCTGTCGCTGATGTAGATATCGGTCCAAACGGCTCTACCGGAAGTGGAGATTCACCAGTCAAGGAGGTAGATAACGGTCCCAACAGCAACAGCTCTACCGGAAGTGGAGATACGGAAGCGGAAGTAGAGTTCTGTCCCACTACCCCAGATGCTGCTTCTGCTCCAACCGATAGGGCCATCCTAGCACCAGAACAGAAAACCGGTGAAAAAAGAGAACGCATGAAAGGTCTGATACGCCAAGACATGTCAAAATTTACTAACCCACAAATTTTTGAAGCTGAGGACTCTGCTTTGTCAAGTAGAGCGTCAAAACTCAAAGAAGGCATGATAGAATTTTCCTGAACCGGATCCGTAGTAGGAGATATTGGGGGCAAGTCGTCCCGCACCTGCAGTACTTCTCTGCTGCCATTAGTCTCTGTAATATAATATGTTGCGATATAAATCTTTACCTTCACCACACCTCGTATTGAAACGACGTTTCTAAATTTGTACAAAATTACCTGAGACCAAGACATTTGACTGATTTTGTTGAGGCGGTGGAGAAAAGGAAAGCCCTTGCTGCTTCGGGTTGTTGGCTGCGACCTCCAACCTCCGCCTATTTTCTTCACTTCTCCTCTCAGCACCTGACTTGAAACGGCGGCGGTTCATAGTTACGCAGGGTTGGCCAAACGGCAAGTTAAGTAAACGCGCGTCGTTTGTCTTGTTCTTGTAAGTGACAATGGATAAATGCCGCCCACCTTCGTTAGACTGTCCCACAAAAATATCGATGTTTGAAAATTCAACCTCTCATCTCAAACTTAAGTTCTTTATGTAAAAAGAGGACTTGCCAATTTTTTTCAGATTTTTTAAACAATATTTAGAGGTCGCGCATCGGCAAAAACACGTTTCTCACCATTTTTCCCAATACTTTATTGATAGGAGACTACCGCATTATACCCAGCCCTGCCCCTTCTGATTACTTAGACTCCCTGTGACCATGTGACCACGTTCTATACTACAGCCGTCCCTCGTGAGCCCATCTTGACCCCCAAATAGGCACTCAAAACGAAAAAATTATGTCGAAAAATGCAAAAAAAGCTGCAAAAGTGGTACAAATATTGTGTATTTTACAAATCTAACATCATAGAACGAAAGAACATGAAAAATTACGTAGAGGAGAGTTGATTGAAGCACTCTACACGATCAGTTTCGGTCACTACAGGGCGTGCAAAATGGTATATCCCGGCGAATTTAACCGTTTTCTGTTCAATCCTTGATGTGTGGGGCTTTTCTTTCTCTTGTGGGAAGTTACGAATCATCTTTCAATTCTTGTTTCTTAAATGCAAGTACATAGAATCTCTACATGTAATAAAAATACAAAAAATTGGTTCGGATCGCTTGTGGCGCCACCTGTCGTTTTGTCACGGAAACTACGTTGCTGTCTTTTCGCGCGCCTTGCCAAGTATTAAGCGACCGCTCAGCGACCAAGCTGCTGTGAATTGATGTTTGTATATGGATCCTGAGAACAGTCCGATGTCTTTAGCTCTGTATTAGCGAAGTCCAATGTCTTTCGCTCCGAATGAACAAAGTCTGATTTTTGCCGCTAGTCCGCCTTCTTGAGTCTGTAGTCAATCACAATATTAGGGAAACGTGTGCGGTAACCTCAATGCTGCGCAAAGCTTCATAAACTGAATAAACATATCAGTATTTTGAGTCACCTGAGTTTATGTAAAAATTGATGCGACGCCTAGAGTAGCTTAAGTAAGGAAACAATGTTTCAGAAAGTGAGGTTATGTTGACCGTATCTCTGACATAGGACTTTGTTAGTTCTGAGCTAAATAGACATCGGACTTCGTTCTTAGGACCCATCGCACCTAGCAAGCAGAGGCAACGTACACTGGGTGATGCAGACCACACCAGCCAGTGGACCTTAGGTTTCCCCCAGGGCACCATGCTTTACTCCACCTTTTTACTTTCACCTCAGCCGGAACATCATTTCCATGCAGCTTGGTCGCTGGGCGGGTCGCTTTGTGTGCTCGACAACGCACGTAAAAAGACAGCAACGTAGTTTCCGTGACAAAACGACAGGTGGCGCCACAAGCGATCCGAACCATTTTTATTACATGTAGAGATTCTATGTACTTGCATTTAAGAAATAAGAATTGAAAGATGATTCGTGACTTCCCAGAAGAGAAAGAAAAGCCCCGCACATCAAGGTTTGAACAGAAAACGGTTAAATTCGCGGGGATATACCATTTTGCACGCCCTGTAGTGACCGAAACTGATCGTGTAAAGTGCTTCAATCAACTCTCCTCTACGTACTTTTTCATGCTCTTTCGTTCTATGATGTTAGATTTGTAAAATACACAATATTTGTACCACTTTTGCAGCTTTTTTTGCATTTTTCGACATAATTTTTTCGTTTTGAGTGCCTATTTGGGGGTCAAGATGGGCTCACGAGGGACGGCTGTAGTATAGAACGTGGTCACATGGTCACAGGGAGTCTAAGTAATCAGAAGGGGCAGGGCTGGGTATAATGCGGTAGTCTCCTATCAATAAAGTATTGGGAAAAATGGTGAGAAACGTGTTTTTGCCGATGCGCGACCTCTAAATGTTGTTTAAAAAATCTGAAAAAAATGGGCAAGTCCTCTTTTTACATAAAGAACTTAAGTTTGAGATGAGAGGTTGAATTTTCAAACATCGATATTTTCGTGGGACAGTCTAACCTTCGTGTTCATTCCAGGCGCGTATCCAAGGGGGATAGGGTACTTCAGAGAAGACTCAAACCGGAAGCCAGTACGTCAACGGGAGAAACAAATGAGCGTCGCGCTGCCGTGCTGGGGAGTGGTGGGGGCCAAAATGGGCGGAGTAGGGGTAGAGGCGGCGCGCGCACGATGCCCCCACTCTGCCAAACATAGCCCCCACCACCGCCTAGCACGGCCGCGCGAGGCTCGTTTGTTTCTCTTGTTGTGGAGGCGGTTTCCGGTTTGAATCTTCTCCGAAGTACCCTATTGGGGGGGGGGGGCCTTCTACCCCCCGAGCCTCAGCCGCCCTTGAAAAAAAATTCTGCCAGTTGCCGGGGAATATGGGCTGTGAAGGAACAATGTTTCGCAGTTCGCAGCAACGGGGCCCAGGGCCGGGCCGGGCGTGGGTTGATGATGGTAATGATAAATATAAGAAACTGGTGGAAATTTGGGCAGAAGAGAGAAAGAAGCGCGAAGTCAAATCAGCTTTCATTTCCAATCCTCAATTCTGGCGCAATATTGCAGCTGGCATGGGCCCACCTTTTACAGATAAATCTTGCAAATATCAAATGGAACAGTTTCTTGATCAGCATAAAAGAATTGCTGATTCCGGTAGTTCTGTTGCTGCAGCCAAAAACTGGCAGTTGTTCAAAACCATAGATGCAGTTTTAGGGCAAAGTGTTATTATGGAACCTGTCTCGTTAGTAGCAGTAGGATCAAGCCATGTTCTGAAAAGGTTTGGTGACAAGCAGTAAATATCCTTCTGATATGATTATACCAAATTTATATATCTGAAAAAAGTGTTGTGCAATATGCTTGTTTATAAAGGACAATTAGTATCTGACCCCTAAAAAAAGAACCTATTATGTTAAAAGCAAATTTGTAGCTGCATCAAATTCTAAGCATGTGTTTTATCATTCTATCCCAGGGTGTTTCTGGGCAAACTGCCAGAAGGACAGACTGATTGACGTGTGGGCAGAAGCTCGACATGAATTCAACATACGAAGCACCTTTCCTAATATTCAACCCTTTTGGAATTTTATCTCAAAAAGCCTTGTCATTTCAGGCTTTAATAGTTTCTCGCCTGAGGACTGTTATGTTATGATGGAGAAACTCTTGACAACATTCTCAAAAATGTACAAGGATGCTACCTCTACTGGCCGGGTTGCCATGAAATATTGGCGCTATTATGACAAACTGTATCTCCTCTTAGACAAGGGTTCGAGCATGAGACCCCCAGTTGTTGTAGCTGTGGACACGTCTTACCTGGTTAGAAGACGTATTCCAATTCCAGAATCTGTATCCAAGGCGAGCAGATAAGCCTGTCTGACTTATTAATTTTAATTTTTCATCTGGGTGACAGCTCCCCAACGGTCTGGGCGTAAGCGTCCACCGGCCAGCTCAACTGGTCCCAATCGCCGAAGGCAGCTCTTCGACACACTAGAGTAGAGCAGCAATTCTGTTAACAATCTGATTGCTCTCGTGGCAGAGAGGAATGAAATTTTGCGGGCCCAATTTGCTAAATCTTCACCCAGTGCCTTATAATTCCGTTTGCTCCTTCATTTATTTTATGTCACAGGACGTTATATTTATAATATTTATTTTTACAGTTCTTTTATTTTTACAGAATAGTTTCCTTGTCTTTTTATGTACAGATAAGAGTCTTTAGTCTTATTTATCCTAAAGTGCCATTTAACTTTACTTATGTGATATACACAGTGCTTGGATGCACTTGCATTAATTTATTTAGTGGAAAAGTATTGTCGAAGAATGAAATGTTCCTTTGTTGCCATGTTTGTACCTTAGATACCGATATATAGGATGTTTCTTGCCTTGTAATTTTATTTAACATTAAAAATCTGATACATTTATTTTCTATGAGACCAATCATTGACAAAGCCCTTGTTCCCTGCAGCTTTCCCTCCGAGACCCTGAGACATTTTAAAAGTAATTCCTAATTTGGCAGAAAATTCTAGACATTACCAAGGATAAAATTCCTTTCAGCTTCCATAATAACTCAATCTGAATGGACAAATATATTTATGTTTCTAAAGAGCATATAAATCTATGAGGTAGGTAAATACTTTACAACCAGCATAACTATAGGTGTGCACTAGTCCATTACAAAATACCCAAGGGGCATATTCTGTGAATTCAGCAGGACCATTCCAAAATAAATAATGTCAACAATAAACCTGCTGATGTACTTAGATCCTCACCTCAAGCATCCTCGTCGATAATTGCAGCAATAACGTTTAAATGATGCTCCAACACGGCAAACACGACTTCCTCGTCATCAAGCATCATTTGAATTTGTTCCCAGTTTTCCATGGCGCCGTCCAAACGAAACAATAGCTTGCGAAATTCTTGTGGAACTTCGCGTTTACGCAAGCCGCGACCGTTGGCGTTGGCCGTTGGGTCAAACAATCAGCAACATCCGCGCGGATATAGGTCGTATTCCACTGGCGTGTGCGGTGGCGGTGGTAGGGGCGGTGGGGGGACGGCGGCCATCTTTGGTCCAGTTTGGGCGCGCTTCCTATGGATAGGTATAGGGTTTTCCGTTTCATTTTTAGTTTAAGGGTAATAGTTTGTGATTTATGATGGTGACAATGCTGAATTTGGGTGCGGGTATTGTTTATCTTTGATCGGAATATTAAATTGTGGTGCGGTAGGCTTCGAGTAGGCTGTATGTTGGTCTGAAATCTGGCGGCGGGCCGGTCTGTTTTGATCAAGACCGCACCACTTTTATGTGTTATTTCCTGGCCTAGGAATTGACTTTGTGCACTTTTTTTAAGTTTCATGTATTTACAGGGACTCTCAGGTCATTATTCATGCCACGGTTCTGGTTGGGTTATCTCACTTCTTGTCGGAATGAAGTGTTTCACTACAGGGTTATGATAGTCTGAGAGGGTTGGTTTCTTATGTTTTTCCTTTGGCTTTTTTTTATAACCGTTACTTTCTGCCTGCCTTTGCAGGTAAAGAAGAGAGGTAAAGAATTTTGTACATTTCCTAATCATCATGGACGGCGACGGTAAGTACCAAAATCCTAAGTTGTCACTCCATTTTCTGAGCCCTCATCTGATTGAATTCCAACATTTCCCAGGCGATGGAGGTGGTGATGGTGAAGAGTGAAGATGATGATGACGACGACGATGATGAATGCGATGAAGGCAACCATCAACCATAGACCTTCAACCATGTACGCCCAAGGTCAGTGTCGCTATGCATGTGTGTCCTTTTCGGAATAGTTGCCATTTGGTCATTTCTTATCAAATTTCCATGTTCTAGGTGAAGAAAATAGTGATGGACGGAGGAAAGCCGGCAGTATCTTATTCTATTCTTTTTCTGTTGCAGGTAGAACAATGGTAAGTCAAGTCTATTTTCTCTGTTCCATGTACTAAGTACTGCAGTAAGTACTCTAGCAAGTCGTAGCTTACATGTTTATTTTCTTGTTTCAGTTTGGTGCGCTGTGCTGCTGCTGCTGTGATATGTTAAAAACTATTACTCCTAGTATTATCTCTTCCAATTCTATCCTGTATAACATATTCCTTTCATTTAGTTTAGTGCGGTTTTAATATTGTTGATATTAACTTACTTCATTGCTGTTTTACCTTCAGTTTGTGATATTATTATTTGTTTTAGAATGCCTTGCTGTTTTGTGATTTTGTTAAGTCAGAGATAGTTAGTGATTTTATCTTAATACTTCAATTCAACATGCCTAGGCAGACCGGTGATAGAGAGGAAGATGCTATTGTAAATTCTGGCTACATTAAGTCAATAAGTGGACCTGATTTAGATAGGTATAAGGAACTAATTGTACTTTGTGATGGTGTTGATCCATATGAATTGAGGGCTCCTGATCTTTCAAATGATGTAAATCTAATACCTGATATTAATTTTGTCCATATCACCCAGTATCTAGTCCATAGTACTAATTCTGTTACTATGAAGCAAATGTGTGCTTACAAAGCCACAGATGCCCACATGTACGTTACCAGTGGTTTTGTTCAGTGTGTTGTTTTCCATAAATTGAAACACGGGAAGGTAATCTGCATTGGTAAAGTAAAGCATTCTCAGTCATTATCTAAAGCAGCATCTATTCTCATTCCTTGGGTGTTGGTTGATGACAATTGTGATGTTCTCACTGGCTGGTGTACTTGCAAAGCCGGGTGTAGTGAAGTATGTTCTCATGTTGGTGCCATTCTGTATGCTATTGAGATCGGTGCAAGCAAAAAACAATCGTTGGCCTGCACCTCTAAGCCAAATGCCTGGCTACTCCCTGCTCTGAAAGATGTCCCACCTGGTGAACTACGTCACATTGACTTTACACCATCACAGTCCAAGCGGAAAAGGCTTTTAGATGAAAATGAAGGTGAAATTGATGATGTTGAAACTGTTGTTAATGCTGTACAAAATATCCAACTTGTGTCTCAAGAAGATACTGATAGTTTTGTACGCAAACTCCATGATATGGAACTCACTTGTGCTATTTTTCGTGTCGTGCCCGAATTTTGTCATGAATTTGCTCCCAAAGAAGATCTTAATGCCAATTAAGATCTTAATGCTAGAGAATGCTATGAACCTCCTAAACTTACTGATTTGTTTGATGTGAAATTCAGTTATTTATCCTTGCTAGAATTAAGGTCCAAGATTAGTGATTTCTTTCACTTAGTTGAAGTGACACAAAAGCAAGCTGAATACATTGAAAGAAACTCTCGTACTCAATCTAAAAGCCAATTGTGGAAGCGGGTGAAAGCAGGAAGAATTGGAGCATCAACAATTTACGATGCAACCCACACGACCATCGACAAACCTGCCATAACTACCATCAAGGAAATTTGATACCCTTTTGTGGATCACTTTGAAAGTTTTTGGATGAAAAGGGGAAAGGATTTGGAGAGCAAGATCCGAGATTGTTATGAAAAGGATATGGTGACCCATCATTCCATGGTTTTGTTGGAAGAGTGTGGAACTTACATACCTCCTGCAAAACCATTCCTCAATGCCTCACCTGATGGACTTCTCTTCTGTGAATGCTGTGGTACAGGCCTCCTCGAGATGAAGGCTCCCAAGTTCCGGAACATGGATCCAAATTTTGTCAAACCAGATCACTATGCCCAGGTGCAGTTGCAGCTTTATTGCGTTCCTGACACCTTATATTGTGATTATGTAGTTTACCATAAAGAGGGTACATCTGTGAAAAGGATATACCCTAATCCTGACTACCAAGAACGGTTAGTGGGAACCGCTGAAGAATTTTGGAAGAAAGTTATTTTTCCTGAATTATTGAGGAAATACTTCAGCTCCATGAAACATCTAATAGTAACGGCCATCAATGCTGTTCAGCGGGACTTGATATGCTACTGTCAAAGGCCTCCAGAAGGACCAATGATTCGGTTTTTTAACTTAACTTAACTTTTTTAACAAGTCCATTCAGGTGTCACATTTACAAATAGGAAACAGATAAATGCAAATTAGAAACTTGACATAAATGCACAATCCACACATGTGCACAACCTCTTCATAATTCATCCACATGTAGCATTTTAAAGAAGTAAATTTAAAATAAAATTGAACTCATAAAATACATAAGATTTAAAAGTATGAACAAATGAAGTCAGTAAAGGATTTCGATGTGAAAATCACAGCGCGGACATTACATAATTGCTCCCGTTCAGAATGAACAGGAGAACAAAGGACAAGGGCGTGCGGTGGCGGGGCGACAGCCAGGCCTCGGCGGCGTCACTCACGTTATTTCAGAACACAACTATTTTCGACGAAAAAAAATACTCACGTCTTCCAACTCTTCCTCGAAAAGGGCACCAGAAACACTGAGTGATATACTGTCTCCAGTCACATTGATCACATCGACATCAAACGACTCCGAATCCATGACAGTGAGTGGCTGACGCACACACCACTCACGGGACACGGACGGACACCGACTGACGCTTCGCGAAGCTTTTGCTCGGCTCCGTGCGCATGGAGTGGAGAAGGGGTGGGAGTACACAAGCCGGTGAGCGGAACGGAGGCGCGCGCCATTTCCTCGCGCAAAATTTTTGAATTAGAACATGTGATTTAAACTTTGTATGTGTTGCGGTGCAGTTCAGGGGGTTCCCCCGGCACGGCAAGGTCATCCTCGGCGTGGAGGGAGTCTCGGTCGACTGCCGGCACCAAGGTGACCCACTTGTTGGCGGCAAAGGTCGTCCCCCGTGTGGCGACGTGGTTCTACCGTCTACCGCTAGATGGCACGCTCGGCGCTGTGCGCAGTCGGCGCAGCAACATCGCTTCGCTATGGCGGCAAAATTCAAACGCGTTCTCGGACTCGGCGCGGCGCGTTCCCGGGCGGCGCGCGTACCCGGATGGTCCCCCGGTGCGGCGGACAAGTACAAACATGACTTAGGTTAGGCTCGCACAAGATGTCAGAATGTCCGACCATGTTACAATGTCCGACCCTTAGGGTAGGTTAGGCCCACCCAAGATGGCGGCTGCAAGAATGTCCGACCATGTCACAATGTGTCACCAGGGGCGGATCCAAGGGGGACCCGTTAGGTTGGGTTGGGTTAGGCCCGCCCAAGATGGCGGCATGTCTGAATACCCGAACAAAATGGCGCATGTCTGAATACCCGACCTTTACTACTGTGGGCCTTCTCCAGCGTGTCCAGGTTGAACAATCCTCTCGTGTTCTGGAAGCTGCGTCTGTGGCGTTCGCTGACGTCCTTACCTCTCGGTGCACTCGGGCGGAACAGGAATCAGCCCGGTGGGTAGGCAACCCATCGTGCCGCGCACAGTGTGCGGCAGCGTGCGGCGATACCCCGTGCCGCTGAACACACGCCAAGCTTGGGGACGGTCCCCGAGTGGTCTGGGGAGTATGGTAGTCGACGGAGGGGGGTATGGGCAGGACATAAATACAATGGAAACTAAAATAAAATAAAATTTCATTGAAATTAAATTAAATAAAAATTAGCTTAGAGAGACGTTTGCTCTATCGAGTCTTGCTTTTAGAAATAAGGGAAAATACAAATTAATTCAAAAGTAAATTATAGTTATTAGAAACTGTGCAGAAAGTACGTCTAAACGCACTGTCTTTTTTAGAGCAAGCTCTAATAAGGCAAGTTTGTTTTTTGAGTGCAAAGCAAGTTCGTTTCAGGGAGAATTTGTGGCGACTCACATAATCGATTTTTAACATAATTGATTTTTTAACAATCTGAATCGAATTTTCGATTTTCGATTCTGCCTTTTTGAGAAAAATGGGAATTCTTTTGGCTTGCTGGTCAAAGTTGATGCTCCGCATATGCGAGCCACTCTTTACAATTCTGGTCTGAGTGTAGGACAGAAAATAACTAAAACATCACAAACAGGTGCCGGCACCTTGTTTATTTCAGTGAAAAATAGAAAGTCCGAGGAATCCTTAATTTACAGTGATATATTTTTTGTCCAACTTTTGCCCGTAACAACGCAATCTCAGTAAATTGGCTACTTTCCCTGCGTCTGAATCGCGAAACAATTAGGTTAAAATTCAATCAAAAACATTTTTAAGTGGCCTTCCAAATGAGCGGGTACCTACGCTTGCCAGGTTTAGAGGCAGTTTGAATTTTCTTCCTGCCGACAGTTGCCTGATTTTGTGAGGCCCTTGATCATTTGGCCTCGAACATGCTGCACTCTCAGACCCGTATTGACTTTTTATCTCTTGCCAAAAAGTTTTTTGTGCAAACGTAATATGTACAATTTTGTCTTTAGCTTTGCGCGTTTTTGTCCATTTTTTAGGGTATTTGGTCCATTAAACCTCACTTTTTGTCAACTGCAATGTTCTTTTTGATGTCTACATGATCTATTGACAATTTCATCTTAAAAACGATCAAAATTGTGCATAGCTAAAGAGAAAATAGTGCAATTTACGTTTGCTCAAAAAGCTCCATAAGCAAGAGACATAAAAGTCCATATGAGACTGAGAGTGTGGTAAACGGATGCACAGTCGCCAATACCACCAACACTGTAGAAAAATCCACAGGAAATAGTACGGTACAAAGCTGGTAGACAATTTGCCTGGTTGCACCGTTCCTCAGTCAGCACAGTTTTGAGGGTACAGAGTACGGTTTTAGTAACATGGGCTCTTACGGGAAGCACGGTTTTTTGGTACGGTTTTACTGTACGCCGAGGTAACGGAATGACCATACCTTTTCCCTGTGAAAAGTACGGCTTTTTTAACAGTGAAAAGCACCGCAAATAGACCCCTCTGAGCACGCACAAGATCGCGCGCAGAGTCAAAATTGACCAAGTCTTAGGGAAATCGAAAACCGACGGCCTAAATCGATTTTTTCGAATTAGTCGACGCGTCAAATCAATTACGATTCTGATCGAAAATCGACCGCTTGAATCGATTCTTCTCGCCTTCACCTACAGTTAGTTCTTCTGGCTTATCTCTATATTTCTGAAGCCGTAAATAATCAGAAGAGAGGCCATCAAATGGATGTTGGAGAGTCTTAAACATATCATCAACATAGCCTCTTTGGTCTTGTGAGAGGTCTGACAAGAAGGGTTCCATTATTTTCCCTGCACAAGATATATTGTTGCCAATCATTTCAGTGCTCTCTGTGAAATGTAAAATTGTCATATCTAATCAGTGACTGTCTTTTGTCTTGTCTGTCGCCTGTCTTTTGTTACCTGTGAAGTAGGGATGGCCGATACCTTTGAAAGTATCGATACTTGGGTATCGATACTTCCACCAGCGTATGGTATCGGAGTATCGATCCTCGACCTCAAAAGTATCGATACCCCTGAGTATCGAGTCGATACTTTGCGCTAGAATAGCGCGGAAAATGAACCTCAGTAAGTAGGGTACAAGGCTGGAAGAATTAGGGGTAAACATGAATTAACTATCTTTATTGCACATTTTTTTGGTTATGACATTAAATGTTAAACCACAACATGGTTACAATAACATTGTATTAATTGTTACAATAGTTTTAGTACAGCGTTTGTACAAATGAATCACATGAATTATGACAAATAATCACACTAGCGAGTTCCCGACGCTGCCTGCCACATTTCCACAGACGTGGCAGCCAGGAAAGTCTCCTGGTGCCAGTGCTTGGCGGTGGTGCGGTTGCGCTCGTCTGTGGCAAGCAGGCCGGCACCAGAGAACAGCCTCTCACAGGGGCAAGATGTGGCCATCATGGCCAGGAAGCGGCGCGCAATGGGATACAAGTTTGGGTATTCCAGCTTCATTGTCTCCCATATCTCGAATGGATTCTCTTTCACGCTGTGGATGGGCCTGCTCAAGTATTGGCGCAGCTCCACAGGATAGCCCCCAGGGAAGTCGTCCCCAGCAGCCATCTCACTCTGGCGAACGACTGTCTCGTGGCAGCTCCACAAATCGTCGGAGTCAACTTCGGCCCGCTGGGCATTCCTGTCGAGCCGAGCGGCAGCACTTGAAGCAGCTGATTTTCTCATAATATTTTTGGCCTAGAAAAAAAGTACATTTTATAATGCAGAAATAATACCAGGACAAACCTCATTAGAAATATAAGAGAGAGCATCAGCCGAGGCCTGAATACTCTGAAAATATTGCTTCTTGAAGCGAGGGTCCAGAAGAGTTGCTACTGCCATATTAGTGTTTTTTTTTTCAATTTCCCCAAATCGCCTCTTTAATTCTGATAACATGTACTTCTTCAAGTTTATGGCAAGCAGATTTCCTGCTGGAGCTTCAACTGCCTCCAATTTCTAAATGAAAAATGATAAAGAAAAACCTGTAGTGGCCTAAAAGCAAAAATATAATTTAAAAAAATAACCAGCAGTTAAAAGAGTTATTCTCACCTGACGCAAAATGGAAGTTAAAGGAATGATTTTGCTGAGAGTAGTAGATTTTTCTGCAGACAGCTCAGTTGTGATCTTTGCAAATGGCTGCAGCAACTTCATGAGTATGCGCAGAGATGCCAGTTCTGATCCATTCAACATTACTATCTCAGTGAAACGAGTTGCAGCTATACTGATTAAATCTGCCATGTCCAGAAACCTTTCGAGCATGGCATACTTAGAACTCCATCTAGTGTTGACTTCTTGAATAAGGCGAAGGCATGTGCCTTCAGTTTTCCCTCTTTCCATTTGCAGAGCTTTCAGATGGTTGGAAAAGTTGTAGCTTTGCCGAGAAAAAGTAACTATGGCCTTCACCTTCTTCAGTAGGTCTGAAACGCCAGGTACATTTTCCACTCTTTGCTTCACTTTTTCCTTCTCCCCATTGGGCAGGGTTCTTGTAGCAGTAACCTCTCTAGATTCAAACGCTGTGGTTGGAATTCGGTTGAGAAGATGATCAAAGCAGGGGTTTTGACGATCAGTACCAAAGACCTTTTTTACAGCAGCTTTAATGTTTTCTGCACTGTCTGTGATAACCATGCTGACCTTTTCATTGCGAATACCCCATTGGTCTAGAATTTCTTCAAATTTGAGCGCAAGGTAATCTGTTGTGTGACTCTCAGTCAGATGAGTAAGACCCAAAATACAAGATTCCATCTGAATACCTGCACAAACATAAAAAAGGAAACCTTTACTTTAAAAGTATAAAGAAAGATAAAGTTACAAAATAAATTTGTATAAATTTGTAGAAAATACCTTTGAGAAAGTGTGCCGTCGTTCCCAAAAAGCTGTTAGTGGCATGTGTCTCAGTCCAACAATCTGCGGTGAGACATATTGAATCCAATGAACTCAGGCTTTCCGTAACTAGAGAGCTGACAGAGTCATACTTGTTTTCCATAAGTCGGGTTGTTGTTTGGCGGCTTGGGGGCTTCCATAAAGGGACCGCTTTCTGGGCAAAATGTTTAACGCCAGCCTTGTCAGGTGTACTCAGAGGTAGCCTATCTTTACAAATCATAAAGAGCATAGCATCATTCAGCTCAGCAGATTTAGCACCTCCAGCTGTAAAGAAACACAGTTTAATAAATAAAAGGTAAGCCTTATTGAAAGTGTAGATACTCCCCACCGCGGGGCGCGGAGTATCGACGCGGCGGACTCCCACTAACCTTCAAAAGATTATTGTTGTCCGAAACTTTCCGCAATAGTTTTTTGCTTCTTGCGAGAGCTGGCACAGGTGCAGGTGCAACCACAAGATCTGCAAAACCCAGCATCTGAAGCAGTTCGTTTTCGAGCGGCTGGTGAAGGTGGTGGTGAAAGAGGTAATGGTGGTGGAGAAAACGAATTGGCAGAGCCAGGTCGCCCTGTCTCACTGACTGCCGAACGCGCTCGCCTCCGGGGTACCTCTTGATTCCCATCATCGTTCTAAAAATTGTAAACAGTTTAACAATTATTAACTACGGTGTTCAGAGGAACACACAAAGCTGATGCATCGCGGGAAAGGCGGCAAGCGAGAACCATCACAACAAACTAACGCGCTACACAACGGAGACAGCAACTTAAACCTTATTTACTTACGAGAGTGCTTTCAGCTTCGGAGTCTTCCACTTCCAAATCCATGGAATCGTCAGGATTGTCGACATCCATTGCACTTTCACCAGCCGAACTTTCATTGGCATCGGGGGAGATGCCATGTTTTTTCAGATGCTTCCAAAAATTAGAAGTGTTTCCACTATTCTTGTAATGTTTGAAGCAATGCTTGCAGCGCGCAGTTTCACCATCTTTGGTGAAGTGGTTCCAAACCAAACTGGATTGCGGCGTATGCGGTGCCATATTACTTTGTAAAATCCCAAACGTCACAAACTACACACCTTAGTCGGAGGCGAAGCAACGTGCACACGCTTGCACGACTCAAAGCAAGCCAAGGCAGGATTTGACATCAACAATCAGCAATGCTGCCAACCCAAACAAATTTCTGGCCTTAATAAAACACAATAAAATTTCTTGAAGAGCTTCTAAAACCACGTTAAATTGTTACAGTAAAAATTTCCAGTTCTTTTAAGTGAATTCATAATCTAACATATCAAAACATAAGAAAAACTGGAAATTTTGGTTGCGCGACGAAAAGTTACCAGTCTTCAGACTGCGCATGCGCAGTGTCGGAAAGCGGGGCCAGAGTATCGAGGTATCGAGGGAAATCGACCCAAAAGTATCGATACCTGAAAGTATCGAACCCAAAAGTATCGAGTAAAAAGTATCGATACTCTAGGCAAAAGTATCGATACCTCCAAGAATCGACTCGGTATCGGCCGTCCCTACTGTGAAGGTTGTACGGGTCAGTCTAATAAAAAGCGAGTTGCCGTCAACACTCCGTAAACTCAACAGTGTACTCAGTACACTCTGTTCAGCGTGTACTCACAAGCACACTCTCATCAGGGTGTACTCATCTGAGCACACTATCATCAGAGAGTGCTCAGATGAGTACACTCTGATGAGAGAGTGCTCAGATGAGTACACTCTGATGCGAGTGTACTCAGATGAGTACACACCTAAGCATGCCTGACATTATATGCAGCTGTAGGTGTGTACTCATCTGAGCACTCTCACATCAGAGTGTACTCATCTGAGTACACTCTGATGATAGTGTGCTCAGATGAGTACACTCTGATGTGAGTGTGCTTGTGAGTACACGCTGAACAGAGTGTACTGAGTACACTGTTGAGTTTGCAGAGCACGTGTCGTCAGTGAAGTGATCCGGCCCAATCCTGAATACACATGATCAGACTATAAATCAGTCCACCAAATAATCGCACAGGTTATGGGCCCAGACTGTATGTCGATCGATGTTGTGTAGTTTTCGCAAGAAAACGTTTCCCTTAGTGTTTGGATTCTGACACGTGTGAGAAGTTTTGCAAGATGGCGGATGGTGCCGGTCCCGTCAGTTTCGGCATTGCCAAGTTGAAAGGACGTGAGGACTTTAAGACCTGGGAGTTTCAAATGACGAATTATTTTCGTCGCCAAGGTCTTTGGGACAACGTGCAAGGCAATGACGATGACAGAGACGCTTCCGCAAAGGAGCGTCGGGAGCAACGGGCACTGGGGGACATCTGTCTCATGGTGGATCCCCAGAGAGAAGGATTATTTAAGAAAAACCGGACCTTACATCGACCCTCTTGGATCGTCGCGATTTTTTTTTCTCAAGTAGTACTTTATAAAAAAAGAAGGTTGCCAAAATTTCAGATCCCTAAGTCCTTTTTTGTGGACTTGGTGGGCAATTTTCGTTTTTCCCACTGTTTTTTATAGTGAATTTGGGTATTTCTTGCTCCGCAGCGACTTTTCGGTCTAGAGTCGTGAAATTCTGTATTCTGGCCTCAAATTGAACGAGAGAAACGATGAGCACAACAGTTTTGAGCTGCAACCAAAAGAAAGTCAATTTTAGGTCGAAATTTTAAAAAATTTACCTAAAAAGACCCAAATCGTGGGTATTTGAGGTTTTTTTTCCCCCGACTGACACCAAACTTGGTATGCTTATGTAGAAATGTGTGCTGAATCCGAATATAACTTGCGCAGCTTTGTGCAGCTAACCGTTTCAGAGATATGCGGCTTTGAAGTTGGAAATAGGCTCGGCTCGCCTCTCCGAAGCTCTCCCCTGGCTCCGCATGGCCTTCCCTGCCCCCTCCGACCCCTTACTGCCTTCCTTCCCCTCCCCTTCCGTGCCTCCGCCTCCCTCTGACTGCCTCTCCCCCCCCCACCACCACCACCAGAGATGCAATATCACTGGGTTGTCTGATGCGCCATTCTTTCCTCCAGCACGGATGAAGCTGCTGGGGGTAGGCCTGGGCGATTAATCGATAAGTAGAAAATAATCGCGATTATTTTGATCATCGGACGAATTTTTCGGACCTCCGATTAGGGGTTTGGTAATCGTGTGTATGAATGATTAATTAACGATGACCGATAATCGATTTATCGTCGCTTTATCGATTATTAGTTAATCGGTTATCGTGATCCCTCCGTCCGGTCGTTCGAGCGAGCAGAGCCAGGAGCGATCGCGCGATCGCTTTCCAGGGCAGGGCTGGACGGGGCAAGGAAAGCAGGCTTGCTAGAGCAAAGCTTTGGTCATGTTTCGCTTTTCCGCCGCCTTGGGCTTTTATTTATAATTTCTCACTAATCGGATCATTTCGATTAATCGGCAAGTTCCGATTAATTTAAAGTTGATTAATTAAGATTTCTCCCTGAATCGTTTGCGTTTTCGATTACCGATTACCGAACCGCTAATCGACACCAATCGCGATTATTTTATTCATCGGCCGCTTACGATGAATGCCAATAATCGCCCAGGCCTAGCTGGGGGCAAGGTAGGCCACTTAGACGACATCCTACGACATCAGCGTTTGCGGGTTTGTGGCCTACCCAGAAGGCTGATACAATTTTTTCGAGTGATACGGCATAGTTTAGGCTGCGCAGGTGGCTTGTGCAGCAAGCACAATGATGAGTGGGACAGGTTATAAAGAAAAGGAATACAAGGAAAGAATTTTTTTTTGTTGGTGATATGACATTTTTTTTTACTTTAGAATGGTTCTTAAATCTTTGGCTGGAAGCGTTTGCATAAGCAGGGAGACATTAGCCTCTCTTTGATCCTCATTAACATCAGAAACCTTGCGGCCAAAGACTTTGCATTGCCTTGCGACATCAGCAACTGCCCCACAACCTCATATCCTGTCTGATGTTAGACTGTCCGAGGACAACGAATTCTTTCCTTGTATTCCTTTTCTTTTCAACCTGTCCCACTCATCATTGTGTTTGCTGCACAAGCCACCTGCGCAGCCTAAACCATGCCGCCCTACTAGAAAAAATTGTACCAGCCTTCTGGGTAGGCCACAAACCCGCAAACGCTGATGTCGAAGGATGTCGTCTAAGTGGCCTACCTTGCCCCCAGCAGCCTGATCCGTGCTGGAGGAAAGAATGGCGCATCAGACAACCCAGTGATATTGCATCTCTGGTGGTGGTGGGGGGGGGGGGGGAGGCAGTCAGAGGGAGGCGGGGGCACGGAAGGGGAGGGGAAGGAAGGCAGTAAGCGGTCGGCGGGGGCAGGGAAGGCCATGCGGAGCCAGAGGAGAGCTTCGGAGAGGCGAGCCGAGCCTATTTCCAACTTCAAAGCCGCATATCTCTGAAACGGTTAGCCGCACAAAGCTACGCAAGTTATATTCGGATTCAGCACACATTTCTACATAAGCATACCAAGTTTGGTGTCAGTCGGGGGAAAAAAAAACCTCAAATACCCACGATTTGGGTCTTTTTAGGTGAAATTTTTAAAATTTCGACCTAAAATTGACTTTCTTTTGGTTGCAGCTCAAAACTGTTGTGCTCATCGTTTCTCTCGTTCAATTTGAGGCCAGAATACAAAATTTCACGACTCTAGACCGAAAAGTCGCTGCGTAGCAAGAAATACCCAAATTCACTGTAAAAACAGTAAGAAAACCGAAAATTGCCCACCAAGTCCGCAGAAAAGGACGTAGGGATCTGAAATTTTGGCAACCTTTATCTTTTATAGAGTACTGTTTGAGAAAAAAAAATCGCGACGATCCAACAGGGTCAACAGGGTCGGTTTTTCTCAAATAATCCTTCTCAGAACAATCAGTACGTGAACACGGTGAAGACTGCAAAAGAAGCATGGGACACGCTGGAAAAGAAGTTCAACACGAAAGGACATTGGAGATATGTTCATCTCGTCCGTTCTTTAAGCCAGTCCCGGTTCGAGAACTTTCCAGATATGGATGCCTATATCTCACACATCACTTCCATTGGTCAAGAACTCAAGAAGATGTAAGAGCAGATTAAAAACAAGTATGTCTTTATGGTCTTTCAAGGACTGCCACCAGAATTCGACAGCATTGTGATGACTGTGTGTGGAGGTGAAATGGAGTTAGATACTGTGATTTCCAAGTTGTTGGATGACAGTCTGCGTAGAGATGTGGGATCTCCTGATTCTGCTGAAAAGTCAGTGTTGTTCTCTAAGAAGAAACATTTTGAAAATAGTAAATTCAGTAAATCTCTTATGAAGTGTTGGCGTTGTCACCAAAATGGACATGCTGGTTAAGACTGTCCGAAAGGAAAAGAACCTGCGTCTGGAGCAAATCCCAAGAAAGAGAAGGAGAAGGAAGACACAAACAAGAAAAGTGGTGATAATTACAAGAACAAGAAATCTGGTGAAAACTCCAACAAAACTTGTCTGTGTGCCTTGACAGTTGGATGTAGTAGTAATGGCGCTATAATTATAGATTCTGGAGCTGAGGGGCATATGTAACCTGAGAAGAAATTTCCCGTCAACTATAAAGGTGATGGACATGGTCAGTGTGTGGTTGTGGGAGATAATGGGAAGCTAAAAGTGAATGGTACCGGAAATATGAAGTTGTTTTCAAAGAGTAGCATAGATCAAATAAGTGATGTGTTACATGTACCTGGTCTCACTGCAACCTTGTTATCTGTCAGTCAATGTGCAGATCGTGGAGTGAATGTGCTTTTTTCTTCTTCTGGTTGTACTTTCTTGGACTCAGATGATTTGTAAGGTTAGTGGTACACTTAGATAATGCACCTGCTGTAAAATCTGCAAACGTACCTAACCTAGCCAATGTTAAGAATTTTGATCTATGGCATCAGCGCTTAGGTCATATTGACAATAAGAAACTGAAGATTCTGAGTGAAAAGACTGATGAGGTGAAGTTTTCTTGTGTTAATGAAGCTAAAGTGAAAGAATTTGTTGCTGAGTGTGAAACCCAAAAAGGTAAAACCTTGAAAGCGTTAAGGTCAGACAATGGATTAAAGTTTGTGAACAATGACTTAAGCTCATTTTTTAAGTCCAAGGGAATTCTGCAACAGAGATCTGTCAGATATACTCCTGAACTGAATAGCGTTGCAGAGAGGCAGCACAGATCTACTTTTGAGGCAGCCAGAAGTATGCAACACTATGGCGAAAAGGTCTGTGGGCCGGGGCAGTGAATACTGCTGTGTATGTGCAAAATTAAACTCCTCACACTGGAATAAATTATGCTATTCCAGAGGAAGTTTTTTCTGGACAATCTGTTCAGTATTCTCAGTTGAAAGTGTTTGTATGTAATACTGAAGTCCGTACTTGCTCACATGGAAAATTTGTCGTCTGGGTGTGAGAATTTTGTAACAAACTTTATTCAAAGTGAGCATTGGAAACACAAGGTTCAATGTCTCTCAGGAATTCTTATACCTTTTTTCATGTTTGCTGACGACTTTCAGAATAATATTTCTTTAGGTCCTCACTCTGATTCTAGTAAACTGTGCGGGGTGTACCGCTCAATCCCTTGCTTACCACCGTCTATGGTGTCTAAGGTTATCAATATTTTTGTTGTTATGTTGGTACAATCTTTTGATAGAGATGTTTGTGGTAATGCTGCGGTGTTTTGTAAACTGATTGAAGAATTTGAATCTTCACAGACTGAGGGATCGTCATTGTGTGTCTTACAAACTTTATTTTCACCTGGGTCTTATCATCGGTGATAATTTAGGTTTAAAAACTATTTTTGATTTTGTAGCTTGCTTTACAGCCCAAGTATGCTTGCCGTCAATGTAAAATCCATAAGGATGCTTTATATTTTGGGTGCAAGGAAGACACATTGCTAAGGAATGTCAACAATTATTCAGAAGATGTTTCTGTTGATGACTTATCATTACCGTGAAACGGGGTAATTTTGGGCATCTCTGCCCGAAAGCATTGCGATGATGCTGCCGTCTAGCGGCGACCTCGGATGCTTGTCCCGTTGCGCGCATCGCATTCGCCACACTTAAAACCGTCAGATCATTCCTCTGGAGACCAAAGCAGATCCAATCTTTTCGAGATACAGTGATTTTCGTATTTTACACTTTTTACCTTAATTCAGTGTATGCGTGAAAACTTCAACTGGCAAGCCAAACCTGTTCACAAACGGTGCATAAGGTTTTTTTTTTTTTTTTTCGATTTGGACATGTTTTGAGCATGCTGTGTCAAATTTTCAATCACCTGCGGCAAATAGTATGGTAAATAGGGGCTCAAAACTAAAAAAATTGTTACTTTTAGGGGTAATTTCGGGCACTGAAATGGCATGCAAGGGCATGCAGGGTTGTTCTGAACACTATAAATTTCGCAGGGCTAGAGTGGTGTAAGCTTCTTCCAGCTCTTCAGAGCTCTTCTGAAAGATGGAGATTATCCATTAACACAGATAATACTCAACTGCCGCAGCAGTCGCTTTGTGGAACTTTGACTATTATAAAAATGGGCCAAGGCTACATCTGTACTTCTTATGTGTAGTATGTACACATCCCATCTTAGTGTCAATTATTGGTTCGTGACTAAAATTTTATCATGTTTACCGGGACTTTGACTTTGAGAACGGCCGCATGGCTTGCCGGGTTGCTACGGAATGCAGAGTTTTCCAGAAAGCCCCTGTATCTTCCCAATTGTGCATAAGACTTGCCTCCCATGTACGTCAGTTTCAAGAGGAAGATCCACGACTCATCTTCGCGTGATATAGTGTGGCTTGAATTGTACCATTATCAAAAACAAAAAAGGGTAAAGGTTAAAGGTTAGACGTTCAACAGGAAGCGTCCTAAATAGCTCCACCCCACTTTCCCAAACATCAAACTATTTGTTCCAATCATGACTCCAAATTATGTATAAATGACCACCCCTACCATCCCTCCACATCTACATCCTGAAGAATTTCACATTTTATCACATAAGCTCAAAACAAAGAGACAATTATTGATTTTGAGACCAAAATCAGAACGACAAGTCGTTTTTTCCTGGGGTGCCCGAAATAACCCCAAAACACGGGGTAATTTCGGGCACTGCTTTGGGCCCTCCACTGTAAAAACGGTAAAGCGTAAATATCTGGAATTGGCGTCAAATTGAAGCTAAAGGTGGGTAGATGATAAATTTTAACCCTCAGGTCCATGGCAACACCACGACCTTCACAATTTTAAAAATACCTCTCAAAAGTGCCCGAAATTACCCCGTTTCACGGTAACTGGTTTGTAAGAGATTCTGTGTAGAACACATCTAATTTTCATGTTACTGATAATCCTAGTTCTGATTACATGCATGGTGCTTGGTGTTTGCCATTATGACATGGCACATACTTTGAAATATAAAATAGTTAAGAAAAAGTTCTTCAGTTTAGATGTGTTAAATTTTCACTTGGGTTGCCATAATTTTGGTAAGCTTCATGGGGAAAATAGACCAAACAGCATTAAAATTGATGCTCTAGAAAATTTTCATTTTAGAATGTCGGCAAGTGAAATGTTACTATATTTGTGCAAAACTTAGGTGTCATGGTTGGGCACCTTGTCCCATAGGGTGATCCTGTTTGGGAATTTTATCTTACATTAAGAAAGATTGTTGATATACTTTTAGGTCCTTTTGTGGTACCTGACATTTGTTCTGAATTGGAAGTCCTTGTTGAAGAGCACAACGATATGTATGTTATTATTTTAAAGGATACTCTCAAATTCAAACACTAATATCTTCTGCATGCTGCCAGAAATTTGCTCAAGGTTGGACCCCTTGTTTTGACTGGTTGCATGAGGCTTGAGGCTAAATATCGCTCTGCTACTTTGCCTGCAATGACAACCTTTCCTAGGAAAAACATTCTGAAAACTCTTGCTCTAAAGGAAAGATTGACACAGTCATCTAGGCCTTCAAATGATGATGATCAAATGCAATGTAGTACATTGAAGTTTTGTGACGTATTAGGCTCAGATTCTGATTTAATAAATTTTGCTTCTTGTATCCCTCAATATTATATGTGTACAAAGTCTGTTACCATTTTAGGTGTCCAATACAAGAGAGGCTCTTATGTTACTATTGGCTTCAAGGATGAGGATGACTATAGTTTGCCTCTGTTCGGCAAAATTTGTTTCATACTTATGGGTGAAAAAGATCATTCTTATTTGTTAGTTCATGAATATGACACTTTTTGTTTCAACGATCACTTTCATGCCTTCTCAGTAGGTAATGAGTATGTGTACAATTGCTACAAGCTTGATGACTTTAACAGTGATAACTTGAACAGGAAAGTGTTAACTGGTCGTATTACATCAAGGGAGCATTGTACATAACTCCTCATCATGTAATGTTACAACATCTTAATGGTTTAAGGACTGATGTGTATTTAAATATTGTGTATTGTGCTATTTTTGCACTAAAAGATTGGAAATAAATATTAAAATAAAATCATACCAAACTTTTTTTTTTCTGTCAAGGTTTTTTTTTAACATTTTCTTTCAAGCCATGCCTAACCAACCATCAAAAGGTATTGCTGGCGTCTTAAGGTGCACAGCTGCAGATTTACGACAGGAACCAAACCCCGTTGGCTGTGCAACAGGAACACCATGGGCGAAAACGTTTTGCTCCGGAGCTAAACGTTTTGCTGAGGCTATTTCGTCAAAAATTTTATCGCGGCAACTAAATTTTTAGCACCTGGCCCAAAGTTGTTTTTTTTTTTTTGCGTGTACGCTTTCGGTACCCTTGGAAAGGGAGTAGTTCTGAAGTCCACCGCGCGCATGCCTGGGTGCAGTTAGCGCACTAGTGCGCTCCGCCGCGGACAGAAAACACCCTAGTACTCATGCACGCGGTGCGACGCGTAATGTAGCACCGTTCGTTGGCGTGCCGCGGACGAGACCACTTCGAGTCGCAGTCCCCCGGTTTTGAGCACCGAAAGCATAGTAAGGGAGGGTGGGGCACCAAGTGACAGGGGCACCAAGTGACATTACCCCATATCTCAAGAACTACCCATCGCTAAAATTCCACTTCCACGGGTCTGAATGCTCTCTTGCTGGTAATTCGTTTGCCACATAGCGGAGACTCCGGAGCGCTTTCATGGGCTGTCTATTCACATTTTTCGACTCCTAAAACCAGTTGCGGAACTGAATTCTGGTTTTCTCTGTCCTTTGGTAAATTCAACCAGGACGTCGAGTGTGGGTCAGTGTTAGTTTTTGAATCGCAAGTAGGACTCTTCATCTATGTTTTTTTTTTTATGCCGAAATTCTGAAGTCCACGGATATAATGAACACCGAGGCAGACACGGAGTGCATACACTCGGGGCACGAAGTGACAGCTGACCCGGGGCATTAAGTGAAAATAGAATAGCTCCGTAAGGGAAGTTGTTATTTTGCTTTATTTTTGAGGCTGGAGATTCTTTTTGAAAATTTCCGTGATTTTTTTTCACAGTATTAAAGTGAAAAAGTAGCATTTTTCAAAGTCGAATCGAATCAAATCGAATTTTTTTCCCCCCGAATCGGATGTTAGTTTTTTCTCTCGAATCGAATGTCCCTACTTCGAATCCGATTCGAATCGAAGCAAAAAATGTACTGGAATGAATTTAGTCGTGGACAAACTTGCAACTTGGGCCAAGTAAATGTTCCTAAAATCACAGAATGATTGAATTATGACTCATTTCGACGTGTTTCGCGTAAATTATCAGGGTAAAAGAAAAATATTTGCAAACATGCGCGGACTCCACATTCGAATACGAGAGAAAGGTGACCGGTTTTCTCGAGCCACCTAAATTTGAATCCTGTTCCTGTTCATTCGAAATCGATCCGAATCGATGGTAGCATGATTCGATTTTGATTCAATTCGGATTCGAAGGCTTCGCACGTCACTAGCAAAACGGAAATGAAAGTTCCAATTATCAGTTGTTATGAGAAATGCACACAACGGATGAGGCTCAAGGATTCCAATGCTAATCTGCAGCGCATATGTCTTAAACAGACTGCCATTTCTTACTTCCTTCTTCTTCTTCCGGGCCAGAGCTCCTTCGGAACCGCAAAGATTACTGCCAGCGGGTGGAAACGGCCTACGGAGCGCGTGAGCCCATGCGCCCCACCTCGGTGCTGGGGTTACTGGTTTCTTCGAGATCATTCAAACTAGACCAATGTTTGCAAAACGCTTTGCACAGATCGAAAGAGCATAAAATTTAGGGTGGCTTAGTCTTATTGCCACTCTTGAAACTGACACTATAGCCCACAATAAATCCAAGTAAAAACACCGAAAAACCCAAAAAATCGAATATTTAAGAAAAAACCTTGGTGGCGCCATCTCGTTGTCAACATTTCCTCCCTTGTTTCAAGTTAAATTGGAAATTTTAGGAAGGCCAATGGGTCTAAGCCACCCTAAATTTTGTGCTCTTTCGATCTGTGTAAAGCGTTTTGCTAACAACGGCCTTGTTTTTACTATCTCGAAGAAGTCCGTAACCTCTGCAGTGGTGGGGTGCATGGGCTCACGTGCTCCCAAGGCCGTTGCCGCCCCCTGTTACTGCGGACGAGAGCAAGATCGGGAAGTGAGAAGATTTAAAGAGGGTTAACGCGAGACGTGGTTCATAATTTTGCTGTTCGGCGGAAGTGGTCGGGAAGAAGAATGTCGGAGGTCGGAGATCGCCATTTAAACGGATCTTGCATACTTTTGTTGAAAGAAATGTACCAAATGTGTAAAAATTACATTTAATTTTTAGTGGTTTCGTGAAACATTTAGGGATAGACGTTGAACAAAGAGAATTCAATTGACACCTACCACAACTACACATTACTTCATGTATTCGTGCAAATTTACAATAACAATTAAAATAACAAACAACATAATAAATATAAAAAATGAAAATGCAACAAAATGAACATGAACAATGAAAATATAACATGGGCTAAGAGAATAAGGTGCCCGAGTTGAAAAGTGAAAAACTCAGGATTATACAATGACAACGGCGATTCAACTTCAGCATCCAGAGACGGTCTAAGCGAACGCACTGTTGGAACGGAAACAAACCACGCAGTAAACCCGACATGCTCATTGACCTACTGAAAATCGAGGTGCATTTCTAAGTGGGCGTCGTGCCACACCCCGCAGCGAGCCCCTAACGGGTGACTGAACACAAGGCACGTCAAGTCACCGGGCACATGGTGGCAGGTATGGTCCTGGCAGAACTCGCAAACGCAGAATTCATGAGAATCATTTTCTTTCATGACGACGTGAAGCCTCGGGTACTTCCGGAGTACCGCTTGCAGCCGTTTGCCGTGACCCCAGGCGTGCTTGCAGACATCGGCTGGCAGGTACACCGCCAGCCCGAGCAGCCCGGGCAGAGCCTCGCCGTCCAAGGCGTCCAGGAGGGCGGCCGTCGCCACGCAATCGATGTCCAGGACAGTGAGGTGCGGCAGGCGGTCCAGCATCCCAGCCAGGGGCAGCAGAGGCTTCTCGGCGCCCACTGCGCTGCGGTGGCAGAAAGACAGGCGGCGCAGCGAGGCGGCCGCGGTGCCCGCGCCCCCCAGGCTGGCCACCACGTCCACCAACTCGGCGGGCTTGTCGTCGCCGAACACCAGTTCCACACTAGTGAAACACACGAGGCGGGTGAACACTTTGAGACACTGTGTACAGCGACAACTCGATGTTACAGTGAATTGCGGAAGTATAAAACGTATATCACGACATGGCAATGCTACAATTTTGGGACATTTAACCTTACAGATGCGTATTTTGTCACATTTGTTTCTATATTGTCACGTTCAAACGAATAAGACACGATGGTGACAAAATTCACATTCAAAGGAATATGACGTCACATTCGTTGAATGACAGTGAAGGCACACTGCAAATTCAAGTGTGAAACAGTCTCTCACAATTTGGCGTGAACCAAAATATCTCAAGCTGACAAGTGTGAGTCAGCTTTGGCCCGCCCTACCCAGTGAGACACGGATTGTCCCAAACATGCTGCTTATGGTTTCCTGCGTTACAGTGCCATTGGTCCAACGCTTCGTGAGACATTTAGCTGAACGCAAAATAGCGTGAGACTGCCCCACACTTGAAATTGCAGTGCATAATTGTCGAGGGGGAACCACTTCATTCAATGTACAAAATGGGAACACATTCCTACATTCCGGAGGCAAAACACCTTTACAAATATGCAACACGTGTGCCAGAAATCTTGCACATACCAAGACATTCCTTCATGCATTGTACACAAAATCTTACAGAGGGTCACCCCCCGACAACTGTGATGCCCTTGTTTCACTCACCAGTGCAGGCGCGTCGCAGCCGTGCGAAGGAACGCCGCCAGTCCCGGCAAGCGCGCCAGCGTCGAGTGCATGGCCACGTCGACGCGGAGGTCCAGGCGCACGGAGCGCAGCGACGGGCAGCGCTGCAGCAGCGGCATGCCGTCCATCACGGTGCACTCCAGCTTGCGCAGGTGTGGCAGGCGCGAAAGCAGCAGGGCTGCCTGGGCATCGCGAGTGGTGATCCGAACCTCCTGGCGGAAAAAGAGACGACATACTCTGAGAATGAAGGAGTCTTGGTCAATACCCAATTTTTTGGCGAGATATATTTTATCAATCAAATATGGCACTGTAAAGTCAAAGATCAGAATTCATTCCATCCTAGGGGAAAGAAAAAAAATCTCGCCATTATGTGGTAAGAACCAAATATGTCGCCAATATTTGGCGAGAATCATATGTCTCGCCAAAATATGGCAATAACTGTCTATTTGATGTGAGGAAACGCACCAGATTCAATTTTCTCATAGATTGGACACTGCAAAATCAATGGTGAGAATTTAAGGCGCTGTGGAGGTCAGAAAAAAATGCTCACCCTTGCACCGGTGAGAATCGAAATTCTCACCCCTGTTGCGGTGAGAATCGGAATTCTCACCCCTACAGCGGTCACTGCAATTCCATTGGTAAGTTTGCTTGCCACTCCAGTGGCGCACCGTTTTGAATGCCAAAATTTGGCATTCTGGGCCGTATTGGGCTTTTAAAATGCCAAAATTTGGCATTCGAAGAAGCCAATCCGGGCCCAGAAGGCCAAATTTTGGCATAACGGAGCGCCACTACTGGAGTGGCAAGCAAACTTACCAATCGAATTGCAGTGGTGAGAATTTTGATTCTGACATCTGAAGCGGTGAGAATCAGAAGGCAAGGATATCCATAATTTGATTCTCCCCGCTGTAGCGGTGAGAATTTATTCTCACCAAAATTTGGTCATCATTCTCAGCATTCAATTTTCAGTGGGGTGACAAAGAATTCCACACCCAAAATTTTAGTCTTAATTTTGACCCCTCCATTCTTAGTGATGTAAGACAGTGGGCTTTATCTCTTCACTCCCCATATCCTACAGAGAAATACCGTGCAGTCGTATTGCTAACACTCTAAATGTCTCACGGTAAAAGGCTGCACCAACATATTATGATCCTGATATTCCCCATAATACAAGGAAAATTCTGCAAAATATCTATAAGGTATAAAGAATTTTCAAAGGTTTGTAACAAAGGCTGCTGCACTACCATAATATAGAGAATTTTAACCATAATATGGAGAATTTTCACTATAAGACATTTAGGGTGAACACGCTAATTTTCAGTACTCTTTGACAAAAAACTATCATATTACAAAGCAATTTGTTCGTAATACGTAGAAACAAGCGCGATAAGGTACTGAGAAACCTTCACAAAAGGTTACAACCTTCACTGTGCTGTTTGACAGCATTACGAAGAAAACGGTCAGTAAGATCTTAGCAGTGTTGGTTCTAGAGCGGTTGCTAGGCTAAAAGCGCACAGAAAATATTTTACGAAGCATCGTTAACATTTACATGGTTTCGCATTGTTGGAAGGTGCTGATGACGAAAATGAAATCCATTATGACCCCTGACCAAAGTGTCAACCGCGTAGGTGCTACCTCGACTAGAATTTTCTAATTAAATCTACTTCGACCCTTTTTCACGTGGTGCACTACACAGTGCCTCAATGAACCTTAAAACAGCTTGCCGAAGGCAAGCAGCAGGGAGCGCCGCAGGCCAAGGTAGGTGTAACGCCAGGCGTGGACTGCCGAAACTGGCGCAGCATCGCGAAGCCTATTACAAGACACGGTCTGGCGTACACCTACCTTGTAGCTTGCGTTTGCTCAAAATACTTCGTAAGGTTTTAAGCGAGGGGGTAAACACTTCTAGGAGTCATGTACTGACTACTCGGTATTACGCTGCATTACGGTGGTATTACGCGTGTATTACGGCGTTAAATGCAACAATTTTGTCGTATTTGACCCTAAAATGGTATTATCATTACGTGTATTACGCGTAATACCGAGATTTAGTGTACAGGGTATTACGCGAGTGTTTACCCCCTCGGTTTTCAGTGTGTGACGTTAGGCGTGGGAGTGTCCTGGTACCTCAAGAGTAGCTGCATGCAACTTCAGCAACAGGAACAGGTACGGGTCAAAGGACCCTCTGCCGTACACGAAGCTTAACCGCTGCAGTGACGCTGGCACCGCGACTGGACGCTGTGGTTCGAGTAGCGGCACCGTCACGCCACTGACATCGTCAGAGCAAAACGAGATGTCTGCTGAGAGCAATCCTGGAGAATGATACATAATACAATCAGAATTCAAAGTACTATCAACGTGCGCGGGTGCGATCTTGATTAAGGAGGGCGGGAACACACCAACAAGAACCGTTAACGCCCCGTTAAAAATGAAGTACACATTCTCAGAATCGACGTGGACTTTCGGACATGGTATTGACATTTTTTTGGCTGAGCAATTAGCGAAGCCAGTTACTCCAATGTGGTTGAAAAACTTTTCCTGTCTGTCGGTCGGTCTGTGTGTCCGCACAACATCTCCGAAACGGCTCGGCCGATCGGGGCGAGATTTTGCAGGGTCGTTAGGTATGTCCTTTGCTCACCACACGCCAAAATTCAGTTTCCTATCTGAAATCATTCAGTCGTAACAACGAAAAACACTAGATAACGGCAGAAAAAGTGCAACTTTTTTGTGACTTTTCTTTTAAGAGACATTTTTACATGGTTTCGCATGGTTTGGGAGGTGCTGATGACGAAAATGAAATCCCTTTCAACCCCTGACCAAAGTGTCTACCATGTTGGGGCTACCTCAACTAGAATATTCTAAAGTTATATACTTGGACCATTTATCACGTTGTGCACTACTCATTGCCTCAATGAACCTTAAAACAGCTTTCCGAAGGCAAGCAGGGAGCGCCGCAGGTCAAGGTAGGTGTAACGCCAGGCGTAGATTGTCGAAACTAGCGCAGCATCGCGAAGCCTGTTACGACAAAACACGGTCTGGCGTAAACCTACCTTGTTAGTAGCACCTCCAGTAATTTGCGCAACAATAATACTTAGTTTTCGCTTTTGTAATAATTATTAACATATTTGTTCGTACTTATTGACTATAACTTTTTTCTCAATTATAATTATCTGAAGTAAATTGTGCGTCTCAGAAGAAAATACTAAATATTATTGTTGTATACAATAGTACCTGGTTACTGACTCTAAAGTCAGTAAAATGCTGAGAGTGCAACAAAAGTAATGTGCACTTTTGATATAGGAGGGCGGGACCATACTATACAAGCAACGTTAAAGCTAACTTTTAAACAGGCGATAGATGTTTTGTTTGAAATTGTTTACAGGGGCATTTAACATCGGCAAATTTTTTTATTGCAGTTCGGTCATGCATTACGTGATGCGAACACTGGATCACAATACAGGCCATAAGTCATCACCGAAGAAAAAAACAATTTCAGGGAGCAAAAAAGCACTTGCACTCACCAGGAGTTTGGAACAAATGCAGTAGCAGTCCACCAAGCCGGGAGGTACCCTCCGAGATACGTCCTATAACTCTCAAGCGGACTGCCCTCAAGCGTCCGAAAGAAGCCTGCCTGTTACATTCAAAATAAAATTTCGTCAACAAGAAAAGCTCCAAACAAAGGAACAAAAAAGAACATAACTCAACAAAACTCGGTTTGTGGGTCCCTTTCATCAATAAGAACTGCTGAAAACCCGCAGGGGCGTTTCCAACCCCTAAAATAAGTGTTTTTCAGGGGTTCCAGATTAGTTAGGATCGGTAAATAATTGGCCATTTTGGTCCTGAATAAAAGGCATCAGACCATAAAAATGCGCTCTATTTCGTCAATTGGCGTTTTGATCAAGTACGTGCATCGATTTGTTTATCCGATGTAAGGATTTGAGTTTGTTAAATCGCTCAATTGGACGAAAAAAATGGCATTGTCCCATTCATTAGCCTATACCTCGAAACCCTTTGGAGCAAGAGCAAAACACACTCTCAGACTGGGACTTGACTTTTAGTACATGGTATCGACATTGACACTTGATTATTAGCACTTCCAGCAATTTGTGCAATAGTTATACGTACTTTTCGCTTTTGTAATAATTATTTACAGATTAGTTAGTACTTATTGACTTAAACTTTTTCCTAAATAATCACATGAAGTAAATTGAACGTATCTTACATGAAAATACTAAATATTATTACTGTAGGCAAAAGTACCTGGTTACTGACAATGAAGTCAGTAAAAGGCTGAGAGTGCACTTGTTCAAAAAATCTTGTTCAAAATTACTTTTACTAAAAGATAGGCATCGATAACGCTCTTGGCCCATATTAAAATTTTACATATGATCAGCCTGCGAATAATTATACATATACCCTTTTACTTGTTTCTCCGAGGTCCGACCGAACCTGGAGGTTTCCAGCAGTTCATAGTGATGAAAGGAATCTACAAACCTAGTTTGGTTCTGGTTTTAAACACGTCCTGGGCCAAGCGGTTTTGTTTTTGGTCTAGAGTTTCTCTATACACTCTCAGAGCGTTACTAACTTTTTCCTCATTGCGTACGTGCTCGTTTATGCAAGCATAATACTTAGTATTTTTTAGGTAAGTAAGACCAATTTGCTTTGTGCAATTATTAACAAAAGCAAATTGCCAGTTCACTACTTAACAATTTATAAGTAGTTCCTTAAGAAACGGAAAGTACGTATTATGGTTCCACAAATAACTTGGATAACTATTGCCAAATGGACCTAAAAGTCAGTAGCGCGCTGAGGGTGTAGAAATTCCTTGAGAACATGTGGCGGGCAACATGCCTTACTCGCCAGCACTCACCTGCCCAGAACCAAGGCGACCATGAATGCGTCTGGCGGGCTGAAGCTCACGTCCAGGCCGTACACGGCACACTTTGAGGAGTTGAGGAGAGCAGGGCCAACCACATCGAAGGCTTTGCCGAAGCCAGGCATTCTCAGAAGGCCGAGACATGGAGCAAGGCGCAGCACGATGGTAGCCAATCCGAACTGTCGGGCCATACTCTTGTTGATGTTGCGGTCGCTACAGCTGCAAAAAGAATTGATTATCACAGTCAGTTCGGAAGAGTTCAGCGAACAAGTTGAATGAAGTTCTTTGATAACCTGTACGTTCATCGGCACTTTGACGATGGTGTTCCTCTGAACAATAATTTACTGACAGGTTAAGCATGATGTGCCTAAAAGCCCAACGAACTTGATGCAGATATATTGTTTTGAACAGTTTTGAATGAGAGAAGCAATGTATTACAGAATCTTAGTCAAAGACGTGTTTGATCACATCCAGAAGTAATGTTTTCCGAATTCCCACGACGTGATTTTGAAAACTTTAAAACAACCGATACACTTTGCAGCTAGCCAGGGTAGAAGTTTGGCTGGTTAGATGCCCACAGAGCAAAACACTGCGAGAAAAAACTACGGAAAGTCCTGTTACGTCATTTTCTCACAGCCTTTCTCCGTATCCAAATCAACGGAGATCTGCGTCTTTTAAATAACGGAGGTCCTCCGTTGGTTTTTTTGTTCATCTCTCCGTAGTCCGAGCGGCCAATGCCACATCCTGGACCTAGGTTCCGACCATTCGTTGAAAAGGTCTTTTTTTCAATATCTTGTTCCAGAAACTAGATCTCTAGAAAAGGGGCTTGACTAAGAATTTTTTTTTATTCCTGATTCGAGTGCACACTAAATTCCTTTGGTACGTGGTCTCTCAGAATTTTGCGCATACGTGATTTTCGTACAAATTAATACGAAATTTCGCACAAATTTGTAGGATTCTGCGTACAATTTTGTACGAAAAAGTTCGAATGTTGAAAATTGTGTGAGACCACGTACAAAATTGTACAAATACATTTATTGTGTGGATCTTGATAAAGACCTTTTCAACGAATGGTCCGAACCTAGGTCTAGGATGCGAACATCGTCATCGAGGACCCTGTATAAGGTGCCCGTCGACGTCCTCGGGGACCTGAGGTAGACGATACCGTCCCGGTGTGGCATGACCGCTCGGACAACGGAGAGATGAACAAAAAGAACAACGGAGGGCCTCCGTTACTTAAAAGACGCAGATCCCCGTTGTTTTGAGTACGGAGAGAGGCTGTGAGAAAATTAACAGGACTTTACGTAGTTTTTTCTCGCAGTGAAAGGCGCAAACAAAGCGGGTATTATCGCTTAACTGACGCACTCTCAGCCTGTTTTTGACTATTTCTCATTAGCAGACCGATTTCTGTAAACAACCATACACACTAAATTACAATGTAGGTTTTTATGCGCGCCCGCGCACGAAATTAAACATGCACTTTGAAACGCACGAATTTGAACGTGACAATGCACGATTTAGTGCGCGGGTATGCAGAAAATCGTGCGTTATTCCACACAATTTTGTGCGCAACAAATGCATGTTTAATTTCGTGCGTTACGTATGCACAAAAACCTACATAGTAATTAAGTGTGTAATACTTAGAACTTGCACTTCGTATTCCTTAGCAATTGCTAATTACTGTGCTGATATTTTAGACTCTTAAATAAACATAGACATTTTCAAGTACCGAAGAAGAAAATACTAGGCATTATAGTTGCTTACAGAAACACGCGTCTGCTAATGAGAAAAAGTCAGTAAAAGGCTGAAAGTGCGGATCATTCCTCCATTTCCGCAGGGGGTGCCAACGGCGCAGAGAGTGCGTGAAGCCATGCGCAAGCGAGGTGCAGGAGCTTCGCACTTCTTCGAGTTTATGAAAACTAGACGGGTGTTTGCAAAACGCTTTGCTCACATCAAAAGAGCAAGAAATTTAGGGTGCATTACTCTATGCCAATCGAAAACCATACATTGTATGCTCTACATGGAGCACGCCTGCAAGCACGCTCTACCTGCACACTTAATTACTATGTAGGTTTTTGTGCATACGTAACGCACGAAATTAAACATGCACTAGTTGCGCACAAAATTGTGCGCCCGCATGCCCGCGCACTAAATTGTGCATTGTCGCGTACTAATTCGTGCGTTACAAAGTGCATGTTTAATTTCGTGCGCGGGCGCGCATAAAAACCTACGTAGTAATTGAGCGGGTAGCGCATGCGTGCCAAGCATGCTTTAACTAGTGCATACCTGCCATGTACACACTTACACACTAAATTACTATGTACTTTTTTGTGCATTACCTTTGCACAAAGTTGTGCATGCGTTTCAATATGCACGAAATTTATGCGCTACAACGCACACTTTCGTGCTTAGTTACGCACAATTTCGTGCATTTCAAAACGCATGCACAATTTTGTGCAAATCTTGCGCACTAAAAAGTACATAGTAAGTTAGTGTGTACTGGAGCATATACCTAGTGCATAAGAGATAGGGAGTTGTCTGCTCCAGTAGTCGTGTACATGGCAGGTATGCACTTGTAAGTGCGTGCTTGCAGGCATGCTCCAGGTAGAGCATACAATGTACGCTTTAAGATTTGTAGAGTAGCCTGCCCGAGTCCCCTCAATCAAGCCTACGCAAGGGAGGCAATTTTTATATTGAGATGGTTTGACCGAGATTTCTCCTAAACTTTCAATTTCTCGTGTTTTTCGGTGCAAACCCTTCATTTTTTAGGAGTAAAACAGCAAGTATGGAGAAAGACAACTAGCTAAATGCACCCTTCATTTTATGCTTTTTCCATATGTTCAAAACGTTTGAAAACAAATGTATAGTTTGCATAATCTTGAGGAAGTGCGTGACCCCTGCAACGAAGGCTCCAGCATGGCTTCACGATCTCCTTCTCTTTGGCCATGGCCATTGCCATACCGTGAATTTAATTTGGGCACCTCTTACCACTGCTCACGATCGGCTGAGTCCCGTTTACCGACCCCTGAGCTACAAACGCGTCCGGAACTTTGGCACGGGGACAATGTTGGCCACTCACAAAAATTTCCAGCCACACTTTTTGAAAAGTGGCCAAAACGACCCCATGAGATTGAAAATCTTTTAACACTTAAATGAAGGCCAAAATATGAGGAAAAGGCAAAGACCACCGCCTCCGCCTGTCTTCTGGCCCACTGTGGAACGTACATTGTCAAGGTCTGCGTCCTCCAAACTAACGGGTGGAGCGCCAACTGTCTCCACCTGCGGCACACGGCCCGGCAACGCAGTAGAGTAGCTGCAGTGAGAAAGCTCAGAAGATGCAGCAGCGCCTCGTCCGGCAGACTTGAGAACTCCATCCTTCGAGCAGAGAGGGAGAGTACCACAGTTAACAATCCGACGATTATCTTGCACTTTTCAGGCACACTCTCATTTAGCGTGTGCCTAGCAAGTAACCTGTAAATAAGAGTGTGCTTGGAAGAATACTCTAATAAGAGTGTACTATGTTCACGTGCGTACTTTAATTTACAGATTAGGCGAAATAAGAAGAAAGGAACACTGTTATTCAAAAGGTGAGACATCAGACCAATTTTTGGCTATACGAAAAGTATGATCGATAAAAAGGTCAAACAGAAATGTATGACCGAAGAAAGGTCATACACGGATGTATGACCGAAAAAAGGTCAGACATTAGCGAGGCTGGCCCTTGTTTACCTTAGGGATTCATCAACCTTCATCGGTGATGAAAAAAAGGATCACCCTTTTTCGGTCATACATTTGTGTATGACCTTTACCACGGTCATACATTAGTGTATGACCTTTTCTTCGGTCATACACTTGTGTATGACCCTTTTTTTCGGTCTAACATTTTAGTACCACAGGGTCAGAAATCTGACCTTTCTATTTTCAGTGAAGAAGAACCTTCACGAACATGACGGTAGGTCCCTGATTGGTCCTAGCAGCCAGACGACGGCCGTCCGCCACGTTCGCCAGGATCTTATCTTCCTCTTCTTTGGCCTAGGTCAAGTCGTCTATAGAGAGGTTCTTAGGGGTCGTCCAAAAAATACGTAACGCACTTGACGCTGTGAAGTCAAAGGTCGGAATTCATTCCATCCTAGGGGAAAGAAAAAAAATCTCGCCATTCTGTGGCGAGAATAAAATTTCTCGCCACTTTGAGGCGAATAACAAAAGTCTCGCCATTATGTGGCAAGAACCAAATGTCTCTCCAATGTTTGGCGAGAATCATATGTCTCGCAAAAACATGGCAATAATTGTCTATATGATGTGAGGAAACGCACTAGATTCAATATTCTCATAGATTGAACACTGCAAAGTCAATGGTGAGAATTTAAGCCACCGTGGAGGTCAGAAAAAAATGCTCACCCTCCCACCGGTGCCGTGGCGTTCACTCAATTTTTTTCGGGGGTGCAGGGGTACTTTTTAAACGCTACTCACCACCCACCTGTCTCATTTTCTATGTCTTTAACAGCGTTTATTCCCCTGTTTTAAGTGGAGATAACGCTAATCCCTCTCCTTTTCTCTTCCTCTTTCTTCTCTCTCCCTTCCTCTCTCTTTTCTTTCGCTTCTTTTCCCTTTTCTCACTTCACTCCACCCCATCCATACCACCCGGACCACCACACACCCCTTTGGCAGGGGGATCAGGTGAACCCCCTACACCCCGCTGTGACCGCCACTGCACCGGTGAGAATCGAAATTCTCACCCATGTTGCAGTGAGAATTGGATTTCTCGCCCCTACAGCGGTGAGACTTTTGATTCTGACATCTGTAGCGGTGAGAATCATAAGACATAATTTGATTCTCCATTATTTGATACTCACCGCTGTAGCGGTGTCCGGCGTTATGTCACGCAAGGGCGACGAAAATCGGCCCGTCCACACCTTCACTTTAATGTGTGAAATGGCGGTTGCCCCAAACGTTTTGCCAGTTTCGGCGCATTTTAATTGTTTCGCAATTCGTTACGTAACGCACCTCAGGAGGGCCTCAAAAAGCGCTACGTATTTTATGGACGTCCCCTTACACTGGTTCAGCGTAGGCGCTGGAGTTGACCAGAAGGAATGCCGTAGCGAGCAAGGCGCAGAGGCACGAGCAGTTAAAGGCAAGGACTTCTTCCGATCTTCTTTGATGCTGCACATTACACACGTCACGTTGAATAGGGGCAGGGGATTTAGATCTGCGTAACACTACAGTCCATAGAGTGACGGGGGTTCTAGGCTAGCGGAACGGTAAGCTGCACCCCATACTAAATAAGAAAAGGGTACTTCGGCGAAGAGCTAGGACGGAAGTTGAGAAGAATTCAAGGAGAACAAAAGCCGGACTTGTGTGACATTGTAGCTCTACGGTGGCGGCAGAACGGCGACGCTGACACTCGTTCTTAAAAATTTGGCATATTCTGTTCTACTTGATTTCTTTTCAACTTCTGTCCCAGCTCTTTTATGATGTAATCTGATGTAAAGGAAATGCATCGGTTAAGTTGGGTAGCTAGTGTGGTACGTAAATATGTCAAGCTTAACGTTACTCAGAGGGATGGGGTGGGACGGTCTTGACCAGCGTAACGCTGCTTCGCCCAGAGAGAGAGAGAGGAAGGAGAAATAAAACATAGGGTACTGCGGAGAAGAGCTGGGCCGGAAGTTGCGAAGAAATCAAGAAGAACAAAGTATGCGAAATGAGCGTCTGTGTCGCCGTTCTGCCGTTTCCGCCAGGCTACATTCTCATACAAATCCGGCTTATGTTCTTCTTGATTTCTTCTCAGCTTCCCCCCTAGCCTATCTCCGAAGTACCCTATTTGAACTGCGTATCGTTCAGAGCAGTCGTCGCCGATCGTAGAATTAGCCGGAAGCATGGAGGATAGGGGGTAGGTTGCGAGCTCAGTTCAAAGGAGAAATGCTGTCAAATACGATCATTTTCTTTGCCATGAATTAATGCACTCGAACGGGACACTTCAATTGTTCGCTCCATTTTCGGTTTCGTGGTACTTTCTCGTTCTTGGATCGCCGCAAAGATTTCAAGAGCCCATTGTCTATCAACTAAAATGCTGGATTCACTGTGATTCCTCGCCAATCTCAAGGCACCGGAAGTCGGTTCCCGTCAGCCAATCTGAGGCCTCCTCTCAGTAGAGGTGGCGCACCCTTGATGAGAGGAGGCTTCTCATTGGCCGATGCGACCCGACTTTCAGTGCAGGCTTTTGGAGGGATCGACGAGGATCCAGCGTAATTCACTCTCGAATTGACTTTTCATCGCTGGCCAAATAGTTTTTTTTTGTGCCAACGTAATATTTACTATTTTCTCGTTACCTATGCACGTTTTTGTTCATTGTATTAAGGGCACATGAGACAGAGTGTAACATAATAATAAGCGTCCTCTTCCGTTTCACAGCAGGAGACTTCCATTCCTTCGAAGCGATACTACAGCATACTGGAAGAGGTGCTACGTGGTCCCGTAACACTCCCGACGCACGTCAAGCTTGTGTTGCTGGAGTGACACTGCTCGGAAGTCCAACTGTCTCCTGAAATCTAACCGGTCGACCACTCCATCATCTGCAGAATGGACGCAGCTGGGGTGAGTGCTATCTTCTAAGCGAATGTCACTCTTTAAGCCGTATTCCCTAATCCCCCCCGAGTCGTGCGGGTTACGGCGAAAGCTCAAGACCGACGATAGTCTCAGTTGATAACATATAACATTCGTAGGTTTGGACCAAGGCAAATGTTTACGTCAAATGTTCATGTTCAATTTTGCACGTTGTAACGCATGATTTTAAACCTGCGTAATGTTTTCAGTAAATTAAAGCATTCTGGTCGTCATTGGCGAGAACATTAAGTAACACAAAACAGGATATGGTGCCGGCAACTTTACCTTGGTCACCTTTTTAGGTGCATAAGTTTCGGAAGACGGAGAACCGGAAGTCCATTTTCGATTTTGAATAACCCAGGGGCGGACCAAGGGGGTTGAAATTTTTCAATATTACCGATTTTTGAATGTCGTATGTCGATTCATTTTTTTCCAAGGGCGTGGATATCGAATCCAGCAGTGTTTTCAGGCATTCAAATAAAACTAAAGATTTGTTGGCTCACAAGAATCTTTTTTTTTTCTTTTTCTAAAAGTTGCCGTCTTAAGGTCAGATTTAATCCAGCTCTGATCTCAGTTTACGAAAAATGCTGGATTCGTTATCCACGCCCTTGGTAACATAGGAATCGACGTACGACATTCAAACATTTGTTTTTTGGAAAAATCCATCCCCCTTGTCCCGCCCCTGCGTTATTCAAAATAGAAAATGGACTTCATTTTCCGGTTCTCCGTCCTCTGAAACTCGTTGAACACGAACTGCAGCGGAGGATCGAGACCTCTTGGTCTTTAAAGTGCATGTGCATATCACCGTGTCATATTACTATGGTCCTTCTCCAAATAGCCAAAGTAAGCCGAATTAGAAAAATTAAAATCGATTTTCTTTCTTATTTGAGAGAATTTTATAACTAAATATTGAGGGCTGAAAGTCTGCCCTCCTTACCCTGCCTCATCCCACGCCAGGGTATGCATGTGAAGGGAAGGGGGCGGAGAGCACCGTGACAGGTGCCGTGTCAGATATTGAGACATATAAGTTGCAAAGATAATATATTTCATAGGGAAATATATTCTCAATATATTGTCGGGCACCTAGATGTACCCCCACATGTAAACCACGTATTGCGCAAGATAATTTGCAATATATTGAGCAAGATGCAATTATATTGACAATGTATGAAACATATTATGCCACATATTTTCCTTCTTACAAGGGCATCTTAAGAACGATCAAAATTAGGCATAGCTTAAGAGAAAATAGTACAATTTACGTTTGCTTCATAAGCAAGAGACATAGAAGCCCATATAAGACTAAGAGTGCATTGTGGCGCTTCGGTAGACTTGAAAACAAGTGTGTGGGAACTGGTCTCCGAGGTCAAGTCAACGCCGTCATATCCGGTTTTATGATTTTTCTCGTTCTTTACTCGCCGAAGACAAGAATGCATTATCTCTTTCTTCAACTTTCTGAAATACATGTAATTTGAGGTCTGATTGTCCCAAAGAATTTGTATAGCATGACACCATCTAGGTCCATCTCGTGGGAGTGTACTCCTATGAGTGCACGCCAAAGGGACTGTAGTGTTGAGTTTGCTGAGTGCACTGTTAAAAATAGTCGTTACTTAACGACATTTCAAAGAACAACAAAGTCGTTTTCCAATGACACATTTATTTTACGACTTTTGTCGTAAATATACGAATCTGTCGTAAATATACGACAAATTTGTCGCCAATTTTCATAGTGATTTTGTTCGTTTTGAAACATATACAGTCGTAAATCTACGAACTGCATCGTAGATTTACAACTTCGATCGTAAACTTACGATCGATCGTAATCTTACCACTAAAATTGTCAATCAGGTACGACCTAACTCGCTATGATACGATTTCGGTCGTAAATTAACGACTTGGGTTAGGTTTTCGACACGAATCGTATTTTTACGACACGAATCGTATTTTTACGACAAAATCATAACGTCCTGCCATCTGTTTTTGGACTTTTCTGGCAAAATAATTTATGACCACGTCGTACCAAAACGATTTTGAAGTCGTTGAATTCTAACCGAATCGTTCCGGAACGGCCCTCGTCGTTACGTCTCTTATTTACGAATTTTTTTTTTAACAGTGGCTGCCTGTGGTTCAATGTTAAATACCATTGCAAGCGTGAGCCGGGTTCCTTAACAAATAATATTTCCACGTTTACGCACATGTTCGAGCATATCTCGAAAACGGTGAGAGTGAAATAATGTGACAAGGGTCTTCTCGAAGGTCTTGACCCGGGTAAGTTTTGTTACCCTATGATTGGAAACGACCAGACGCCTCCTTCTGGACAAAAATAATTAATGTTAAAAACAACTTTTAACATTCAATTATTTGTAACTTTAATTATTTTCGTCCAGGGGGAGGCGTCTGGTCGTTTTCATTCACAGCTTAACAAAAAATACCCAGGTCAAGACCTTCGTTAAGAACCTATTCACATTATTTTTACTCACACCGTTTTTGAGATATGCTGGAAAATGTGGAAACTGTCATTTGTTAAGTCACGGAACCCTGAGCGTGAGACCAACGTGAGGGTGAGACATGTTGCTTCACGCTGAATAGTGCACTCTCGGTTTCGTATAGACGTTTTTGTCTCTTACTTATGGAGCTTTTTGAGCAAATTTGGATCGTTTTTAAGATGAAATTGTCGACAGATCATGGAGAAATCAAAAAGTACATAGCAATATTCAAAAAGTGAGGTTTAATGATCTGAATACCCTAAATAATTACCTAATAGTATACGTCACGTTTGCACAAAAACTTTTGGCAAGACACTCTAAATGTCTTACGCAGAAATTTCCGTAGATACCAAGTAAACGGCGCAAGCAAGGTGGTTTTTCTTCGTATTACGAAGGTTTTTCTTTGTATCTTACAATTAAAAAGCTAATAAGATTCGTATTACGAAGAAATATTGCTTCGTAATATGCTTGCGCCGAATTCACTGTAACATACGAATAACATAGGTCAAATTTCATTGTAAGACATTTAGAGTGGAGATGAAGAGTCAGTACGAGTCTGAGAGTGTGGAGACTGTCCTGCATTAGCAGTACTTTGTAGAAAGAGTCTGTCAACACGGCAAAAATCTTTCGAAGATTTTGAAGCATTTGTAAGGTACTATCTATTTAGCTTTATGTACGGAGAAATAGTTCGTTAATGACGAAGGATTTCTTTGCAGCCTAGCTTATACTCAAAATACTTCGTTAAAATAAGCCCCTATCGACTTAAAGGCCTGAAAAAGTTTGTAAAATTTTGAGAGTGGTAAGGTGCCGGGTCCTGATCGGCGTTGCACAGTGGGATATTATATATATATATATATATATATATATATATATATATATATATATATATATATATATATATATATATATATATATATATATAGTGGGCAATTGTAAGGGACGGAGGGAAAGGGTGAGTCAGGGGTCTCGTAGAGACAGGAGCGTTCTGTATTGACAGTAGGTGACCGTGTACAGAACGGAAACTGGCGAAAATTGACGAAAAATACCATCTGCATACATAAATCGATTCATCTCAGCAAGTCAAAGAAAAAGTTCCATTACAACTACGACGTCCGAATCGAAATGTAAATGTTCTAGACCATTATAGTTTAAAACTTGTGTGATCCAGAAAATTTACATTTCGATTCGGACGTCGTAGTTGTAATGGAGTTTTTCCTTTTTCTTGCTAAGAAGAATCAATTTATGTATGCAGAAGGTATTTTTCGTCAATTTTTTGAAAAAACTTCCTATCTGAGGTATTATGGACGTAACTTTTGGACTTCAAAGTCCCATAACTCCTAAAAGGCTAGTAAGAAAAATCTGCGCGGGTGCTCATTTGACTTACCTCGTTTTTTTCTACATGATCAAAACATTGGATGGCGCAAAAAAATGTTTTCCACAAAGTTCCCAAGCCAAACGTAAATTTTAGGCCATATTTTAGTGGTTTTCTGAGGCTGGTGCAGCCGGTATTCGTCCCACGTCAAATCCGAGGTCATATTCTTGTTTCTTGGTCAATTTTACGTAAGGATGCCAAATTTGAACCCCCCAGGGATGAAAGTTGCCCATGTAGCGCAAAATACCCAAATCCGTGTTTTTACTCCAAAAGTTAAACTAAAATTACCCGCAACTAAGCCGATAATTTTTTTCAGGATCTAGAAATTTAGCAAAAGACTTCCCTTCAGGTGTCTAACAAGCCCACAAAATTTTAGGAGAATCGGAGAAGGTCATGGAGAGGTGTGGCTTTTCTTATTTGATATTGCTCATTTACATAGTGAATCCCCCTCGCCTTGCGCTGCAGCCGAGCCTGCCCGGGCCCCGCGAGCCGCGAGTGCCGGTGTAACGGGAATGGTGTACCCCCCCTCGGATGTGCACCCCCGGTACACCAAACCTAGGCATGGTGTACCCCCCACCCTTGAGGACAGGGGGTACACCAATCCTTAGGAATGGTGTTCCCCCGGTACACCAGTCCTTAGGCATGGTGTACCCCCCACCCTCGAGGACAGGAGGTACACCAATCCTTAGGAATAGTGTACCCCCCGGTACACCATGCCTCAGGAATGGTGTACCCCCCGGTACACCATGCCTCAGGAATGGTGTACCCCCCGGTACACCATGCCTCAGGAATGGTGTACCCCCCTCCCCCAAGGAACAGAAAATGGTCACGATGATGTCAAATGACAGGTGTCCAGATGACACTATAAACGACGGTCAAAGTCAGCGTTTTTTGACGTCAAGTGCACATCAATTGATATTCTTTTACTAAATATGATATTTTTTGTTGTGTATTTGACACCTTGTCAAAGTCAGGTCATGAGGGGTCACTTATGAAGAGCATGACTAAATTTTGTCAATTTCAGCTCACTCGACGCCAACTTGATCTTTTTCTGTTTTCTGGGCCCGGTACGCCATGCCTCCGGAACGGTGTACCGGGGGTACACCATTCCTAGGCTTCGTGTACCCCCTTTCCTCAAGGGAGGGGGGTACACCATTCCTAGGAACCTAACCTAACCATTCCTAGGAATGGTGTACCCTCTGTCCTCCACGATGGGGGGTACACCATGCCTAAGGCATCGTGTACCGGGGGTACACTAATCCTAAGGACTGGTGTACCCCCTGTCCTCGAGGGTGGGGGGTACACCAGTCCTTAGGAATGGTGTACCCCCGGTACACCATGCCTTAGGGATGGTGTACCCCCGGTACACGATGCCTTAGGTATGGTGTACCGGGGGTACAGTCCTGTCGGGGAGTACAACGACCCGGAGACACCTGCCGAGCTGGTCACGCCGAAGTCGGTACGAGCCGAGCATAGTGCACGCCGAGCCTAGACAGCCGAGCCCTGCTTACCGCGTTGCGCTCCCGCCGAGGGGCCAGGCGGGGATGGCGGGGGCACTGAGGTGGAGGGGGCAGGGGAGCCGCTGGACCTTGCCATCGCGAGCCGCGCCCCGGGCCGAAGGGGCACCCGGCATGGCGTGGCGTTCCGCGCAGGCTGCGCGCCAGGACACGCACGGAGTCATGGTCCCGCCCTATAGTAAAAGAAAGCTGACACCTTCGTACCTTCGTTGTGCTTGTTCGTAGCTTTTGCGAAGGTATTATCTGCTAAAAATTATTAGAGTGTTTTCTAAACGGCGTTGTCCTCTTTGTTGACAGCTGCTCTCTCTCTCGGACGACACGCTGCTGGCCGTGCTGGCTTATCTGCCCACTAGGGAGCTGTTCAGCGTGCGGACGGTGTGTCGGCGGCTCCGAGAACTCTGCCTGAACCGTCAACTGTGGAGCCACGCGTCAGTTAAAGACAAGGGCCTGATGCACGCCGCGCTGGCCCTGGCCCCCTGCCTGCGTCACTTGCATGTCTCCAACGTGCCGCTCGACGCCGTGGCGTCCTTCGTGCGAAGCACGACGTGCGTCGTTCAACAGCTGAGAATCGCGGTTGCTAACCAGAATGACGCGGACATGGCTACGCACATCATTCAGAAGCTGTCTGCTGTCGGCGAATTGAAGTCGCTCGGCCTCGTCATCCTTCGCAGTTTCGCCCTGGAGTACACTCTGACACCACTCCTGCAGGCGGTCTACAATATTCACGGGCTCCAGCAACTTATAATCAAAAATTTCTCTAAGAAAGTCTTGCCGGCCGCGTTGTGCGGTCTTGAAGGGGGACCTTCCGTGTCGAAGCTCATTTATTGGACACGGTCTGTGGAACCCTTCCTCGAATCAATCCTGCAGACTCATGCGGACTCTCTGCGAGAAATAATTTTTCACAAACTTGATGGCGTCCCTGTGTCCTCTTTGGCAAGGATTCCTAAGCTGCGATCTCTTACCTGTAGCTCTGATGAAGACTTGCCACAGCTGCTACACTTGAATCTCGAAGAACTAAACCTCTATTCATTTGCCTGCAAATTTGGCCCTGGTACTTTGGATCTGATCCGCCAGGCAGCCCGGCTTCGGAGTGTGAGTTTCAAGTTACCCATGCATAACCCCGATGCTCCCCTGATAGCCCTGGTAGCATCTCCCTCCGCACGGACTATTGAAAAGCTTAATCTGCGTGGAGTATTTAACCTGAACCGCGAGGCGATGGTTGCTGTTGCTCTGCCCGAATTCTCCGCCCTCAAGACCCTCTTCGTGGATGCCGTGCCCTCCCATGACTTCCTGCGGGCCGTGGGCCCTGCGTCTGCGCCCCGCCTCACCAAGCTCTCAGTGCATCCCCCTCCTCCTCCGATGTGTGCCCACGCCTGGTTACATGGCCCCGCTGTGCAGGACCTCCTGGTGAGGAACCCTGCCCTTCATCTTCGGCTTGAGGCGGCGTCTGTGTCTCCGTCCATTTCTGAATCATGCGAGTGCCAGTGGTGTCTTTGGGGCTGCCACCGACCCCTCAAAGGCCTCGGCAAACTGAACTATTCTTTTTCTTCTCACAACAGGAAGGCTGGGTGCCCCAGGAAGTGTTTCCAAGTAGCTGTGCCCATATGCGCATCCTGCGACCGTCTCATTAGGTAACGTGGGCCCTTGTGTGAATTTTTCTCAGTAAAGTTTGTTTCATCTATTGATATTCATGCATGCGCTGTGTATCCAATCACCATTTGAAAGTTATTTTATGTGTTATAGTAGTCCTGTCCAAATTATTGTTCACCTAATGTCAGGAAGAACCGGCTCTTGGATTTTCGCATTTTTCGTCATAAGGCCGTTTAAATTGTACTGTTAGGCCTGGTTGTCTCTTGATTGCCTTCCTGTGATCAAAGTTTTTAAGTTAATTGACTTCAGATAAGTTACTGATCAATAAACAATTCATAATTGTTAAGAGATAAAGTTTTTCGAACGTAAAGGCACTACTTGAAGTCATAATACAAACAATCTCAAGACATTCTACTGATGAAAAAAATTTGCGGGAATTAACAACATATTTTACTTGCTTGTCCATTACAATTTAAGACAAGCTTACACGTCCTATACATCCAATACACGAAAATTGCTTATTTCAAAATGTGTGGGACTGGCCGAAGTTCCGATTTGTATCGCGACACGGTAAAAACTATACCTGTTGATCCAAGGAACTCCCTGTAAATCGCCTATGTCTTTACTACAGGCTTCCTGGGAAAACCGGGAACTGTTTTTGCCGTGCACTTTCCCTGTCATTTCTGACGTGGCATAGAAATCGAAGCAGAGTCATTATTTCTCAAGTCAACGAGCTGCCAACCCCTCGGCATCTCCGATTTCTCTCCAACTTTGTGGGTCCTGAGGGATTAGTATAGGGAGTCCTGAAAAAAGCTTTCAGACCTCTAGCTATCACCCAAGGGCTGCTGTGCAACATGGCTTTTTTGGAGGAAAATTACTCGGAAAAAAAACACGAAACTCAAATTGCTGAAATGAGGGTTAATTTGAAGTCTGAGACATTTGGCTGTTGCATATGCGTAAAGAGCATGACAAATTTTTTTTAAAAAAAAGTTGCTTTGGACTTTAGATTGATATGGGATATTGGAGGCAAGAAAATAATTTTACGTACAAAGTGAAAATGCCTGTATTGCAGAAACGTATCCTCTGAACTTCATGATTATATTTCTGAAAGTAGTTGTTTTTAGGGGGAAGTGATTGCTGAAAAGACCTGGTTGCACTTGGCCATTCTTCAGAGTGAAAAAAAATAGTGGAAATTTAAGTGCCTTTTTTTAAAAAAAATCTTTTTGTGCTATTTTAGCAATGACTTTGCTGTTCTGGACCCTCAAACTACTCTCTAAAGCAGTCTTTGGAGTGAATAGAACTCTAGGGACATCAGTGCGATGAAGGACTACATAATCAGGGTTTCATACAAGTGCTTTGATCCTGCAACCGGTATTGTAAGTTCCAAACAATACTTGTAATGTCTGCGACAAATCGTGATTGTGAACTTTTGTCGCTGACCTAAATTTTCATGGTTCTAGCTCTAATAATGATTGTCTCACTATGACATTGAAACAACAAAACAGATGGTGAATTCAATATTACTTTTTTGGTTCAATTTTGGTTCAGAATGATCTAGCACAAAGGTGCAAACGTGTAACACCATCCGCTTTCCAAGTACTCAAGAGATACTAATGAAAACGGAATTCTAGACATTGTCTTATGTTGAGTTCCACGGGTTGCCTTCCTCACCCCTGTCTGGTGGGAACTTGACTACAAACTCAACTTTGCCTCTCAAAACATATAATTTTACTATTTCAACCCCAATATCGGACGTACAGCAATATCGTCCAAAAAAAACATGTGGGTCTAAATGACCCACTCGGCCCTTTATGGTAATCCGAAAACCTACCCTCTCTACTGCTGGACCACGTTTGGTTTTTCAGTGAAAGTCAGGTGCAAGTGCCACCGAAAAGGGCTGTCAAAAAATGTCACCTTCGTGACCGCTCGTCGCGCTCAATCAAAATTAACAAATTTGATTTCATTTTCGTCATCAGCCCCTTTCAAAACACACGAAACCATGTAAAAATGTCTTTAAAATGAAAAGTAACTAAAAAGTTGCACTTTTTCTGCCGTATTTTTAGTGTTTTTTCGTCGATTTCACTGATAAGATAGACAGCAGAATTGTGGCGTGTGGCGAGCCAAGGATACAGGGTGATTCTCCTAAGGATGTCATTCGTTTTAGGAGTGATACGTCTTGTCTAGACGACCATTTTTCATTAAGGAACTAGGGGTCAGAAACGCTCCGTTAACGAGATACGCCCTCTAAAAGTTGTGCCCCCTAGCGCCGTAAGGTAGGCGACCCATTCGACAGCGCCACGCTCCGCCACTGCACCGCGGCCGCCAGCCACCGCTCTGCTCCGCTCGTTGCGTTTGGAAGTGCCTCCGGAGGTTGGGAAAGAAAGGAATTCAATCGAACCGCAAATCTTGAGATTCACATTTACTAAATGTGCTTGACAAAATGTCTGAAAGAAGAAAACCTAACCTAACCTGTTCATTGTTGACCAACAAGCCGGCACATTCCGCTCTCCGCAACGCTCCGGACGCAGCGAGGCGAGCGAAGCGGTAGCTGGCGGAGCAGATCGGTGGCTGGTCGCGCGGACAGTGGCTGGCGGCGCGCGGTGCAGTGGCAGAGCGTGGCGCTGTCGAATGGGTTGCCTACCTTACGGCGCTAGGGGGCACAACTTTCGGAAGGCGTACCTCGTTAACAGAGCGTTTCCGACCCCTAGTTCATCACCCCTAAAACATATGACATCCTTAGGAGAATCACCCTGTATACCTAACAACCCTGCAAAATCTCGCCCCGATCGGCCGAGCTGTTTAGAGGGAGCCGTTCGGACACACAGGCAGACAGACCGACCGACAGACAGGATAGTTTTTCAACCCCACCGGAATAACTGGCTTCGCTAATCGCTCAGCCAATAAACTAACGATGAGCAAAGTTTGAACGAAATCGGTGATGGTGATTGTTTTGCTCTCTTGGCGTGAAACGACATAAGCTGCTCGTTTTGATAGTACACTGCCGCTCAAAATTAGCGGCCCCTTTTTTGCCCACGGCGCTGTTTCTATGTTTATCGAGCTAGGATGCTAAAATTTGGCAGGTAGGTGCCCCCATTGCTCTTCTTGAGCCCTACCAAGTGTGCAGTCCGTGTGTCACGCAGGCCGCGCAGTTGTGCCAACGCACTGGAGTCGTGCGCACGCGCCAGATCGGTGTTTTTTCAACGAGGGCAGTGCAGCAGCACCGCAAAAATGCATGCGGAGCGCAGGAGTCATCTTCACGGTGCTGCCAGACTGCCCCCGTTGAAAAAACACCGACCTGACGTGCGAGCACGACTTCAGTGCGTTGGCACACCTGCGCGGCCTGTGCGATGGGTTGCCTGACTCGCCGGCGCGAGGCGCTGTCAAGGCGAGACGCCCGAGTGCATCACTGCCTTTGAGTCGTTCGCATGGGCGCGGGCGTTGCCACAGCGGTCTGAAAGTTAAGGGGCTTGCAGGGAAGGGTTGTGCCGAGATGGGACACTTGGAGTTTGGCCGCTTCCCCACCTGAGTTCGGCGTTGACAAGGGATGAACTTAGGGGCTGTTTTCGCTGGTATCGGCAGTTTTGTCGTCCTGGGGGGTGAACGATGCACCGGATCGACTCCAAAATTTCAGAAATGGTTCAGCCGTGTCTTTTCGACCGAGGCCACCCTTGAACGACCTTCCTACCCCTCCCGGGCGAGCAGATGGCGATAGGGGGTGGCCACCCCTATAACGGAGGATGAAAATTTCCGGCACCGGATTTTTTTTGACAAGGATGGGTTCGTGCCCACCCAAGGTGAGTCCCAATGAAAATTAGCGCCAAAATTCAACCTCTTTGGGACTTAAACGACACAAATTAAAAAAGGGGTGGGTCCTCCGAGGGGTTGGTACGGCCCGGGGTGGTCGGAATCGAAAAAAAAACCTTGCACCGTGTACAGGAGAACCCACTGAATCGTTTGCTGCCGGTTTTAATCATTTTTGAAAACAACCCCCTCGAGGGGGTGGGGGTGACTGTGGAAAGGGGTGGGGTTGTCCGATTACGATTCCGCTTGCACGGTTGTGAAGGGGAGACTCATTTGAGTCGGTACACGACACATTTCACGTTTCCGATCATTAAAAGTAAAAAATTTCGCCACGTTTCTCTCAGTTTTTACACCCTTAAGCACTGAAGGGCTACACAGGCCGTTAAGGGGAACACACGGACTGCACACCTGGTAGGGCTCAAGAAGAGCAATGGGCGCACCTATTTGCCAAATTTCAGCATCCTAGCTCGATAAACATAGAAACAGCGCCGTGGGCAAAAAAGGGGCCGCTAATTTTGAGCAGCAGTGTAAAAGTTTTACATTTACTGAAAAAATTATCTGCCTTTCAGATCGTGGGCACTCTTGCCTTGAGATCAAACAACCAATGGAAGGAAAACCACTTCATCTTCAAGTTTCCTAATGAAGGTTGCTCCGCGTTGCGCAGCTAAATTCCTGACCTGTTCCGCGTCCAGCAGATTTGAATAAGAGCAGGCCTTGTGTTATACCAACGGTGTGTATCATCCGTGATAAGGCCCGCGGAGCCCACGCCTCAATTTAAGGGGGACATCACTCTGAAATGGTCAAAAAGTCGAACTTTTTTTTTATTTGTTGATAAAACAGAATGTTCTTTTTTGAGTCGGATGCAGAAAACAGCATTTTAAAATTCGAAAGACTGCATACTCGGGAGGAGTGGCTTCTGAACAAACACGGCTACCTTCCAAACCCTTCCCGAACTACAAAAAAATCGGAAATGTCAAGCCGTTCCAAGGAAGATGCGCATTGTTATAAATTTTTTTGGCATTAAACTATCGGTGACCTAAAGTGAATCTTAGGACCAAGTATCGTTGAAATTCTCTAACCATGCAAAAATTTCTACCTAAAATTGAGTCTAAAATTATTTTCTTTGCGATTTATGCTTGGAGTGGATTTGAAAAACCTCATTTTTCAACTTAAGGGGGCAGTCTCGTCCCCGCACTGTTTTTAGGGGGGGTTTCACCCCCTCTTTAGATTGCGATAACTTTTTCATTATATCTCACAGAGACAAACGGTGAAGCCTAGATTAAAAAACAGACTTTTTTGAACATTTTCAAAAACAAAAAAATATTACTTTGTCTTGAGTTTTGAGGGAGTTATAGGGGATGCACCAAAAGTTAACGAAACATACCAAATTTCACTGCGCGCAGTTTTTCTCCGAAAGTTCTTATTTTTTTGGCAATCGGTTTGCGGCATCTTAAAGGTGAAAAAAAATCGACCTACAATCATCCAGGTAGCCTAAGAAAAACATTTCCGAAAACAAACCAAAAGATACACACCAGTTTCAGAATGGTTTAAATGAAGGTTTTTCTTGGGCTACCTGGATGATTGTAGGTCGATTTAAAGAGAATTTTTTCATCTTTAAGAAGCTGCAAACAGATTGCCAAAAAGTTAAGAACTTTCGGAGAAAAACTGCGCGCAGTGAAATTTGGTATGTTTCGTTAACTTTTGGTGCATCCCCTATAACTCCCTCAGAACTCAAGACAAAGTATTTTTTTTTTGTTTTGAAAATGTCCAAAAAAGTCTGTTTTTTATTTGGGCATCACCGTTTGTCTCTGTGAGATAAAATAAAAAAGTTATCGCAATCTAAGGAGGGGGTAAAACCCCCCTTAAGGGGGCAGTAGCGCCATCGTCATCTGTTTTTTGTCGAATTTTAACGAAGTTTCTCCTATTGCTAAATCTTTTCTGTTAATCGAGGAGAAAATCACAAGTTACCATTAAAAAGAGGGTTCCTTAAGGATTATTTAAAAAAGAAATTGGCTGAGTTATGGTTATTTTTGTGGGGTGTAGGAAGGACAGAAGACAACACAACATATTTGCCTAATAATTACAGAATATCACTGCGCGCAGAGCTACTCAGTACCCGCTAAAAATTTTCCATCCAAATTTTAACCACTTGTTTTACATACTTGGGCTGTGAAAATGACCCTCTAGCTTTGAGAAATACTATCGGGAAGTATTTCAAAACTCAAGTTTTTGAAAACGTTAAAAAACATGTTAAAATTTGACATTATAATATTTTCTAAAAAAGCTTTAAAATGCTTCAATCCTGAAACCCAAGGGTCATTTTGAAGGATCTCACTAGTACTAACACCCGCTAAATTTTCAGGGCGATATCTCAAACCGTTTTCTCAAAATCCTGCGCGCAAGCTCCGAAAATCTACAATTTAGAAAAACGGCCCAAAAGATTGAACGTGCCTCACCTAACCTGTATAAATAAATTTATATAAACGACTCTGGAGCCTAAACGATTACGTATTTCGGAAAAATCTTGTCAGATTCTTGAAGAGGGTTGCCAATAGATAAAATCTGGTTAAAAAACAAAAAATCGATTTTTTTGAAAATTGATGGCGCTACTGCCCCCTTATAACGGTGCGGGGACGAGACTGCCCCCTTAAGATGATACAGGGTGATTCCCAATACTTGGAACAAAAGCAGGGGGCTGATTCCGTAGGCCAAGGGGATCATTTTTCACCCTTTGAAGCAGTGGGCGCAAATGCACCGTTTCCGAGATAATGGGGCGTTAGTAATTAGTCATTGCGCGCGCGACGTAGGCCACCCTCCACAGCGAGGCGTGTGGAGGGCTGCCTACCTCTCGGGCGGTCTGCCGCGCGGCGCGCGGGCAGCGTCGTCTGCCAGGCGCTACCGGCTGGTTTGCGGCGCCGGCGGGCGAGAGGAGACGACACCTTTTCCGCACAGAGGCTAGCCTAGGGCTGCGGCCGGAACTAGGAACACACACACAACCACACGAGGGTCTTAAGTCAGTTCGGCTGTGGTTGCGTGTGTGTTCCGGTTTCCGGCCTAACCTAACCTAGCCTCTATGCGGAAAAGGTGTCGTCTGCTCTCGCCCGCCGGCGCCGCAGACCAGCCGGCCGGTAGCGCCTAGCAGAAGACGACGACGCTGCCTGCGCGCCGCGCGTCAGACCGCCCGAGAGGTAGGCAGCCCTCCACACGCCTCCCTGTGGAGGGTGGCCTACGTCGCGCGCGCAATGACTAATTACTAACGCCCCATTATCTCGGAAACGGTGCATTTGCGCCCACTACTTCAAAGGGTGAAAAATGATCCCCTTGGCCTACGGAATCAGCCCCCTGCTTTTGTTCCAAGTATTGGGAATCACCCTGTAAGTACCCAATAGCCATTTAGGTAAAAGTTAGTTCATTATGGTAAGTTTGTTTAAACCCCAGAAATTAAATTGCTCGTAACTTAACAAAAAAATAAATAACAAATTTCTCTTTGGGACCCCAACAAGTCGATTGGGTTGGGTTTGGACCAAATCCGTCACCCTCGATATCGGGTCGTGTGTCGATTTGAAAAATAATGACCCTGGTGCGAACCACATGATTAAGGGTTAAAGTAGATTATTCAGATAATTCGGGTCGAGGTTGCCCTTATGCTGTTAAAACTTTGGTCGGGGGTCGAAATTGATTTTTTTTTTCGTCGTCAGCACCTTTCAAAACATACGGAACTATGTAAAAATGTGTTCAAAATGTGAAGTCACTAAAAAGCTGCCTTTTCCTGCCGTTCTTTTAGTGATTTTTCGTTAGTAAGATGGAATGAGATGAGATAGAAAGCAGAATTTTGACGTGTGGCGGGCCAAAGACATCCCTAACAACCCTGCAAAATCTGGGCCCGATCGGCCGAGCCGTTCAGAAGGAGTAGTCTGGCTGGACACACACACACAGAGGTTTTTCAACCCCACTGAAGTAACTGGCTCGCTAATCGCTCAGCTAGTAAATGTCCTGGAGAGTCTCTCCTCACTGTTCCAGGGCTGGTCGGACGCCAAACAGTTTGACCTAAATCAATTTAATTTGGTTTGTTACGACTAGAAGTGAGCAGGTTTAATTAAGAAAAGCAGGGTCTTACAATGACCCTCTTGGATTTCGCTGTTTTTTTGGTGGTTAGTAGTCCCCCCAGGTGGGAGTTCAGGGCCAAAATTTCAGAGCCCAAAAAAAAATTATTTTAGAGGATATAGAGATCTTAAGTTTTGTTGGGACTTTTTGCATTGAATTTGGGATTTTCTTATAGCTTCGCGACTTTTGGTCAGATTAGCTCCAAATTCGGGTCCTAGCATCAAAATGGAATGAGGAACACGATCGTGCCCTCAGATTCGACCTACGACGTTTTTTTGATAATTATTTTTCACTTTTTCTCGAAAAAATTACCGAAAAGGTCTCAAATCTTAGGATTTTGGACTTATAATTTTAAAAAAGTTTTAACACCAGCCTTATCCGATGGAGAAAGATCCGCTGAATCCAAAAAACTAAACCCCAGATTTTTATCACAAACCGTTCCGGAGATATGCCACTCCAAAGTCAGGCAATATATTTTAGGTCCTAATTTCTGTGAGATTTTGCCGAGCTGCTCATTCCCATGTATTTGGCGGTCAGTTCCAGCAACGCAGGCCTCGTGCACTGGTTGGTTGTCTCCAGCGTGCCTTTCTAGCGCCTGCGCCGGCACAGTTGGGCCAGATAACAGGTGGAGGCGGTCAAAATCCCGGACGCAACTTGATCTCCTTCAATGCCCGAAAATTTGGATTCAATACGGAAAAAGTACCGTTTATTATTTTTCGGCCACTAATGTTATAGTTACGGTTTAGGAACGGTCTAAAAAGAGGAACGTTGAGGTCAAAGAGAAGCCACGGTGAAATTGTAAACCAGAACGGTGAAAAGGAATCATCATATTATAACGGAAATCTTAGACCGGCAGACTGTAAACACCACCGTGCCTTCTGACCTCACCGTACCTTTTTTAGTCCGTTACCAAAACCAACGGCTGAACTGTTGTTCTTAAAATATATTTCCGTGATTTGAGTCATGGAGAAGACAGATCTGTTGATACGGAAAGACCTTTGCAGTCAATAACGCCAATCTTCCGCTAATGCAAAGCTGTTTATTGATAGGGATTCATTTTTTATCCCTTTCCTCCATATCATTTCTCCATATCAAGAACGCGAATCCCCAGTTTGTCGATGACGTTTTCTGATCCGAAATGCGATCAGGAAGCAAGCCTGATGACGTGAAAGTGATAAGAATAGATTCATCAGAAAACAAAGGCATTCTGATGACATGCAAAACCATCAGAAAATCGTGATGACTGAGAAGTCTAGATGCCTGTAAAATAGAAAGTTTTCTGAATTGTTGTTTCAAATTTGGTGAGCAGTAAGTTTACAATATTGGGCTAGGCCATTTTCAAGGTCATGAAATTTGGACAAAATCTTCATTTTAAGAGCTGATGGCGAGCAAGCGAAAAAGGGATAGAAGAAATGGATCAGACTCGATTTCGTTCGGTTTCGTTTCAACAGAGGGTAATACTACGCTTTAGTATATTACCAGTGCACAGTGGGCCAGAAGACTGCGCAGGGGGCCGAAACTCTCGACGCGCACACTAAATGTTCTACGGTGAAATCTTGTTGGTATGCTACGACGAAATTTTGTTCTTCGTATGCTACAAACAACATTTCTGGTTTGTATTGTAATACGAATCAAGTTTCTTGATTTGTATTGTAATACGTATCAGGTCTGTTCCTATTCTTTTGCTCTATAATTTACGGTGAGATCTAATCGTAAGGAGGCGACTACAGCTTCAGTACAGTACGAATCTGACATGAATGTCTGAACATATTGGTAGCTTACAAACACAATGCAGAGTTCATACGTATGTTATGAATCATCACTTCTAGTCTTGGACTTAACCCAAAAAAAAAAAGGTATAAGTTTATATTGTTATTCATGTTAACCAAAAGAAAGCGCCAGTTTCTAGTGTTAGATACTTAGTCAACGGCAGATGCTAACATAAGCAAGTAACAAGTTTTAGCATAACTTGGACAAAGCCCCATTTTAATGACTTACACGGAACTATGTAGAATGAGACTCAAAACGATGGGCTACATGAAAATTCTGATGTGTCCATCTTCTGGCAGCTTGGTTCCGAAGTCAAGTGCCAAAGGTTAGGGGCCGACGCAAACTTCTTTAGTGGCCGAAACAAACACTTTGTCATTTGTTTAACTACCTCGCATTCGCTCAAAATCATCGGTACAGCCACTTTGATTCTAATCTTGCCATATTTTAATGGCGACATCGTAACCAAAGTGTATTTTTTTAAAGTCGCGACTCCCGAATTCTTTTTTCTAACTTTGTTTTGTTTGGGTCCTGTCTGCGCCTTGCCCCTGCCTTCTCTCCCCCGTGCCCCTTGATGCCCGACGCCTGTAGCGCTCCTGGTGGGCGTTAGTGTAACTACTAGTGCTGCTTGTTGTTGTATTTATGAATTTTTATCGCCATGGTCAACAAGCGGCAGGACTCTAATCAAAGTGGCGGAAACAACAATCTTCCATGCATGCAAGATGCTGGAACTTATGACAAAGTGTTTATTTTGGCCATCAAATGTGAATGCCATTGGGCCCCTCCTAACCTTAACACAATGGTTGGATTGATGGCTGGTTGGAAGAAGAAGATAAACAACATAGGAATTACAAATCACCTTATCACTGTTGGCCCCATTCCGTGTAAGTAAATAGATTTTTTTGTTTTATTGTTAACCAAGCTTCAGTGGGAGCAAAGGTCTTCGAAAATAACGTAAATCTGTGCAGAATGTCACCACCGTAGAAATGTATGCCAAGATGTGATCCGGGTACTTCTTGAACATGGTTTGCATGGATAAAAGAGTAAAGAGAAAATGATTTGTGTCATGTATTATATTTTGATGAGTAAATCTAAAAAGGGTAAGCAAATTTTTATAAATGAGAAATTATCATGGTTCACGAATGGCTTCCATTTCTACGGGGAGCAAGCAGATTCATAATTGGGATTCGTAAAGTACAGTTAGCATTTCTTTACGGAGAAGGTTCACCGTAACATATGAGACCCTTCATTCGTATTATGTTTGCGCAGCAAGTACCGTAAGATACCATAATGTTTATTCGTATTACGAATAGATTTCACCGTAGAACACTGAGTGTGCGTGTCGGTTTCCTGAGTCGCTAAATGGCACTGGAACCGAACGTCTGACCCGACCCTTGGATTGCTTTCGGAACGAGGAATCCATTAGTGGGGTTCGAGTCAAATTTAGCGACCCAAGAGGTCAAATCGCGTCCGGGATTTTGACCGCCTCCACCTGTTATCTGGCCCAACTGTGCCGGCGCAGGCGCTAGAAAGGCACGCTGGAGACAACCAACCAGTTCACGAGGCCTGCGTCGCTGGAACTGACCGCCCAATACATGGGAATGAGCAGCTCGGCAAAATCTCACAGAAATTAGGACCTAAAATATATTGCCTGACTTTGGAGTGGCATATCTCCGGAACGATTTGTGATAATAATCTGGGGTTTAGTTTTTTTGGATTCAGCGGATCTTTCTCCATCGGATAAGGCTGGTTTTAAAACTTTTTTAAAATTATAAGTCCAAAATCCTAAGATTTGAGACCTTTTTGGTAATTTTTTCGAGAAAAAGTGAAAAATAATTATGAAAAAAACGTCGTAGGTCGAATCTGAGGGCACGATCGTGTTCCTCATTCCATTTTGATGCTAGGACCCGAATTTGGAGCTAATCTGACCAAAAGTCGCGAAGCTATAAGAAAATCCCAAATTCAATGCAAAAAGTCCCAACAAAACTTAAGATCTCTATATCCTCCAAAATAATTTTTTTTGGGCTCTGAAATTTTGGCCCTGAACTCCCACCTGGGGGGACTACTAACCACCAAAAAAACAGCGAAATCCAAGAGGGTCATTGTAAGACCCTGCTTTTCTTAAATAAACCTGCTCAGTAGGAGGTAGGCTCCACCCAGTTGTACTCGGGTAGAAAACCTGACGCACCGGTGCCTACTAGAAGTAACCGACTTTCATCCGGATAGAACTAGGTGTACCAATACATCTTCCTGCCTTGGCCCTTGTACCCCACTGCAACCGAGTAGAAGTGGGTGCAAGTGTTTCAGAGGAATGCCAGGGCTGGAATTGTTGAGGGTTGAAGGCCACAGGCACAGGTACCGTATTATTAAAAAAAGACCCTAAAAGCGACTAGCACAGCAGTTGCGGTCACTTTGGTCGTGTTTTGACAGTTTTGAACAACTTTACTCGCGCCAAAAAAAAATTAAAAAAAAATTTGACCATCACCATAAAGGGGCATACTTTTCTTACTCTTATCATAAGGCTTGCTTCACAACGGTTTTTTTTAGATTTGGACATACTTGGTATAAATATGTCATATACAGCGTATGTATATGACTATCATATGCCTATTTTTCCATTTTTTATCTATGCACTGTCCTAAAGGGTGGCTTCAGTCCTTCAGTCAAAATTTGGATCAAATCGGTCGAAAACTGGCTGTGCAGCAAGCTGCGATTACGAAAGAAGGGTCCCTGGCCCATTGTGCCCTGGTGGAAAAGGTCGTTGAAATCATTTGGATTGTAAAATTTTCAAGCACTTCAGTGGTATCACACCGCAGGATAGGCCTATCTGAGGAGACCGGCACTAAGATGGAGTCTGGGGCAAAGAAAGATTTGACGATTTATGTTCACATAAAATGTTGTTCGTGGTGATGGATTATTTTAAAGCTGCCTATCATTTTTCGCATAATATCATGCAAATTCCACGCATGCACAATTTCGTGCATGCAGGTTACACGTACAAATAAATTCTACATAAACATTTATTGTGAAGGCATGATGTGGTAGCAGTCGAATAAGGCGGTATTGTAGTTGGCCATGTCCATGACGCTCTGCAGCAAGCTCAGCCTGGTCTTGGCCAGCATGTCGACGAGGAGCTTGCGGAAGATGGCGTTGACGACGCTGCTGCCGCCACGCTGCACCTTGATCTCGCCCAGCTTGGCGACCTTGGCGTTTCCGAGTGTCACGTCGCACGTGAAGGCGTCCATGTTGACGTCGACCTTGACCTGCAGGCTGGTGGCGCCCACTGTGGCGTTGAAACGGCCGTTGGGGCCCTGCATGCTGCCCACCTCGGTCTTGTACTCGTAACTGAAGGGAGAACACGATGTATTTGTTTCGTTTTCCGTGAGAACGCCGCTCGGCCGCACAGTGGGCAGCGCCGGCGGCCAAAACTCTAGACGCGTTTTGAACTCCCGAGTTGCTGAATAGGACCCGATCCGAACGTGTGACCCCACCCATGGATTGCCGGAATCCATTGTTCGGAGTACACACGTTTGATGCGAGTCACATTTCGCGACTCTGGAGGCTCAAAATGCGATTTCAGAGTTGCTGCCTTCGCCGGTCGTGTGGCCCACTGTGGACCGGGGTTACTTCTCACTCCATTGCTTGTATTACTCACCCTAGTTCGGTTTCGTCGATGCCGACCTCAACAGTGAGCCCCAGCTTGCCATGAGGGTCGGTCTCCAGGACGGCGTCGCCGAAGCGCTTGAGGACCACGCCGCCGACGGGGACGCCGTTAAAGGCCTCGATCTTGACGGGCTCTTTCCAGAAGAGCACCTTGACTTCGGCGTCTTCCTCGAGGTTGGGCAGGCTGGCGATGTGCTCGTTGTTGGACAGGCGCCTCAGCAGCGCGTCTACCGCGTCGTTCACGACCAGACCAGTCTGCAACATGCAAGCGTTAAAACAGAGGCCACGGCCGCGGCGCACAGAGGGCTGGAAGACCAGCGCAGACGGCCAAACGACTGGTCGCGTTTTAAGCTCCAGAGTCGCGAAACAGGACTCGAACCTCGTTCGGAGAGCCATCCATTGGTGGGATCACACGTTCGGTTTGAGTCCTATTCAGCGACTCTGGTGACCACCTCCACGGGTCCACTGTTCGGCGGCTACTGCAGGGTGCCAACGGCAGTGGTTGTGCCATCCTTTACCTGGGCCGAGGCACACGCCAAGGTGAAGGCGCCGAGGAAGGACAGGAAGATGCGCATTTTGGAGTTGGTCCGGTCAGTGCAGAAAACCAAGTGGTGGACTGGTGCGCAGGGGTCCACCAAATCGGCTCGGTCCAGATAAGCACTAATGACATCCACCGAATCGGCTAGGTCTAGATAAGCATCAATCAGATCACCTGCTGCCACTGTCACTTGAGGTCGAGTGGTTAGGGCGGCATTCTGATTGACGAGCCGAGCCGCGGCTGTTAAATAGCAAATTTTGTCTGCAATGGGGGTTGCCTACCTATCAGGGGGTTCCGCAGGTGCTTTTTTTCAGTTAATACACGATTGAATCTATTTAAAGGGCGGTAAACGTAAATTTCTTCCGAGCGAAGCGAGCTCAGAAAATTTGCGGTTCTTAAGGTTAGTTGGTGGTAACATTGGGTGCGAGCGAAGTGAGCTGAGAAATTTTGCGATTTTGAGGACTTTAAAGGGTGGCAAATGAAAATCAATTTGTTTGCGAGCGAAGCGAGCTGAGAAAATTTGCGGGTCTGCGGGTTATCTAGGACGGTCAGCGTTTGTCTGTGACCTGAGAAAATTTGTGGTTCTTAGGGTTATTTAGGTTTAATTGTTTGCGAGCAAAGCGAGCTGAGGAAATTTGCAGTTTTTGAGGTTATCTATGACCTTTTTAAAGATATAATCGTGCATTTCTGTGTCTTAATTGATTGCATCTGGCCATCCCTTCCAGATTTCTTGCCCCTCCCTGCCCCCCCCCCCCTGGCCAAAAGTGGGGGGGGGGGCATTGCCTCGCAGCTACGGCCCTGTATTAAAATAGTGATTTAATGTCAGGAAACATTACAGTTACTGTCCCTGCGCACTTCTCGTTTAACTTATCACATTACACAACTATTGCAGATCAATTACACGCCGGACAATACCAGAGTAAATTTCTTCGTCGTGGGATAGGTCAGCGGTTCTCTACCCTTTTCGGGCCATGACCCCAAAATGGCTGCCAAAATGTTTCGAGACCCTAGGACCAACGCCTCGTGACCTCATGCGACATGAGGAAATGCATTGGCCGTAGCCCCGGAGCAGTGGCTGCGGCTGAACCAGACGTCACCTCGCGACCCCAGGCCCAGGCAGCTTCCCGCGACCTTACAAAAAAAATTCGCGACCCCGGGGGGAGGGGGGAGAACCACAGGGATAGGTTCTATAAATTATTTGGACTGGAAACTGTTTATATAGTCCAGTGGTATCACACTGTAGCACAGTAGGGCAGAAGACTGGTGCAGGCGGTCAAAATCCCGGACGAGTTTTGAGCTCCGGAGTCGCTGAATGGGACTATCGAACCGGACGTGTGACCCCACCATTGGCAGCCCAAAAAATATCAAGTTTCTCTGACCGTCCCATTCCGCTAAGAGATCGATTCCATACCAAAAAATAATTACCCTATGGTTTTTTTGTTTTGCTGTGAGACGATTTTAAATGCCGGCTCAAGAGCTGTAAAGTTTTTTCCCCATTTTTCACACTAAGATGATCATAAAGTTTGCAATTTTTATCCGATTTTCAAAAACGAAACGTTTTGGTGTTCGTCTTTTCATGGCCAACAAATAACATTCCCATCGTTTTTTGGCGAGACTTCATCTTCAGTGCTCCTTTGGTGATTATTTTACCAAATTACACACATTTTGTACTATTTTTAGATATTTTTCTTGTTTTCGACGGCGGAGACCGAGACTCGTGCACTATTTTTATCTTATCGCATCCCTAAATAAGCTGCACACGTAAAATGAAGGCATGCAAATCAGTTTGCCTACCGTCCAGGGGCCATACTCACTGCGAGAAAATACTTCGGAAAGTCCCGTTAATTTTCTCACAGCCTCTCTCCGTGCCCAAAGTAATGGTGATCTCCGTCTTTTAAATAACGGAGATCCTCCGTTGTTTTTTCCACGGAGATTTCCGTCTTTTCAGATACGGAGATCCTCCGTTGATGTTTTGTTCATCTCTCCGTTGTCCGAGCGGCCAATGCCACATCGGGACGCTATTGTCTATAGACAGGTCCCCGATGGCGATGTTCGCATCCTGGACCTAGGTTCCGACCATTCTCTGAAATGTTCTCATCAAGATCTACTCGAATCAGGAATTTTAAAATAAATTCTTAGTCCTGGAGTCCCATGAAGCGATTCTTATGGCTGCCTCAATGGTCTTCGAAACCACTGTGCCCCGTGCGCCCGAACTTCGACCTGTTCCCGGTTGCCGAGGCGCCGGGCAGCCTCCGCGCAGATAAACGCTATCGACTGCCACCTCGGCCCATCTCGGCACTTCGATAACTCGGATAGGGGAGCGCGCGGTCCACACATTCAATGTTTTGCACAAATTGCGAACGATATGTTAACAATTTTGGTGCAGATGAACTTTTCAGACGACTTTGAACACTCTCAAAACCTTGAGAAGAATGTGTTCGCGTTTCAAACTATTTCGGCTTTCAGCTTGCGAACAATTTGGCTTCATTGTATTACGAACCGGTACTTCGTTACTTTGCGGACAATGTGTTTGCAAATGTTTGCCACAGGCTGTTTGCAAATTGCAAAGCACTTGTTTGCAAGTTGCGGACTAGTGATTTGCAATACGGATGCGTTCTCTGCATTACGAACAAGTCAGATCTTTCGCAAGCGTACAAACGCATCGGTTTGCAGGGTTTAAACTGCGATTGTGCTCTAAAAAAGGGGAAGTTGTGCAGTTTTTCGTATGAAAATCGCGCGAAAAGTTCACCCGCACTTAAAACTGTGACGGCACTTCTTCTTAATTGTACCTAGCATTAAGTGTGTTTTGAAGCGCGGGTCTCACCACCCCTCCTCGCCATTCCCTCAAACACTGCTCAGCGATAGAATAAAAAGTCATAGAAAAGGGAAACCGTAGGGCGTTGAACCCACGTCTCTTAAAAACATGGTGTGGCAAGAAGCTGACCCGCTGATCTTCAGAAAAACGATACTTATTATCAGTTCGTCTCGGAGGTTCGGAAGAATCTTGACCTAGGCTAGAAGACGAACCAACTCTGAAAATCGCTTTTCTGCTTTTTGACTGACACGCGTTGTCCCGATGGGGCAACACCTCCAATAAAATTTTCACTCCGTATTTCAAATTTTGATACATTCACTTAGTTCAAGTTTTTCAGCTTTTCCGCAAGTTCTCACGTCTTATTCAAATGTGCCTCAATTGATTTCAAACTATTTCTACATATTGCAAATAAATTAACCTTTTTTCAACTCACCTAACGCTTTATTTTCACTTGTATTTATTACAATTGTTTCTACTTATTTCCGGACTCTACTTTCAAGTTGACATCCTCCGGCCCCTGGCGTCCAAATTATGCAACGTATGTGGTTCAAAACACGTGCAATCTTCCGGGACACCTGACTTCGTCAAAGTACACTGGTACTTCAAGCGTAAGTCAAGCATAAAACTACGCTACAAGACGTTACGCTTGAAATGAAGCATGGACTAGAAATTCTCCCGTGCGTTTACTTAGTGTTTTGTGCGAGACGTTACCGTTTTTGAGCAGATGAACTTTTCGTAAGGTTTTCGCTCGAAAAACTGCAAATATTTCTCTATTTTTGTGCAAAATCGCGCACAAATCTCTTCGCAAAGTTCATGTGCACCAGAAACTGTGACGTCCTGTAATATTCGAACGAAAATATTCAGTGAGGAAAAGACGGAGTTCTGCTTTCAAATTTGGTTTGGCGTTCTTCAAAACGTGCGCCGATGATGAAATTAAATAACAACCAGAGCGGTTTGGAATCAACGTTAAAAGGTTAGTATCCACTACCACTAGGTTGACCCGGAAACAGACAGGGAATTCTAGAGCTGTATTCGGAATTTCGATAAGCGTCAGCCACGGTCCGAGGTCTGTGGTGCTACTTAGCCCCGAGTAAAACTTCATAAGTGATTGATGAGACCCGGGTGAACAGTTTTCTAAAGTCACATGTTAAAAGCGACAAAAGCAAAACTGAAAAAAAAAACGCGATACTTGCCAGTCTGCGCGATACCAGACGCCGCACAGTGGGCCAGAAGACTGACACTGCCAGCCAACCTCTCAAGACGCGTTTTGAGCTCCAGAATCGCTAAACAGGATTCGAAACGAACGTGTGACCCCCACCAAGACCAAGGGATTTCTCCCCGATCGAAGAATCCATTGGTGGGGTCAAACGTTCGGTTCGAGTCCCTTATAGCGACTCTGGAGCTCAAAATGCGTCTTGAGTTTTGGCCGCCTGCGCCGCACAATGGGCCAGGGGCCCTACTTTCGTGATCAACCACAGCCAGTTCTGGACCGAAATAAACCAAATTTTGACTGAAGCCCCCTTTTGGGTCACTGTATAGATTAGAAAGGAAAACATAGACATACACTCTAAATGTATTTGTATAATTTTGTACAAAGCTTTACACAAAAGTTGCGCATACGTCCGTTTCGCACAAAATTTGTGCAAAAATTCACACGAATTTGAGCGATTCTGCGCACAAAGTGGTGCAAAAGTTATGTATGCGCAACTTTGTTCAAAGCTTTGAACAAAAATTGTACAAATAAATTTAGTGTGTATGTACATATGTACGCCATATATAACATAAATTTACACCATATATGTCCAAATGTTTAAAAAAAGGTTGTGTAACATTCTTTATGATAAGAGTAGAAAGCGTATGCAATGTTATGGTGATAGTCGTATTTTTGGGTTTTCTGCAGGTCTAAAGCTGTCCAATATTGTCAAAAAGCGACCAAAGTGAACGGAACTCCTGTATTTGTCACTTTTTCGGGCATATTCACACTGTTAGAAATTTTTGTTAATCTACGATATATTTAAACAAGATACATTCTGTAAAATATTCTTTAAAAGATATTTATTGAAATTTGGAGATTATTTCGTACATCGACCTTATATATCTTGTATGAGAAGCTTTACGATATTTTTGGTATTCCTAGCGAATATTTGGTTAAGAAATGAAACAGTTTTTAAATTTACATAATACGTCGTAGAATTGCCAAATCCGACCGGGTATCGAGCTGTGAAGGCCCTTGCTGGTCGAGTTCTATGACGAACCACCGTAGTAGAGCCGTGGTAGGTACGCTGCCAGCAGGCCAAAAAGTCCTGGTTTAGATTCTCCAACGAACAGTTTGTCCCGCTACTATTTGGTGCATGCGAGGGTGCATGTTACTTCCAATGATTAACGGAATATTTTGTAGATTTACTAAGTATCTTGGAAATTGATGTTAACGACGCATTTTTGGACTTCATGACATATTTCATGAACAGCATTTTACAAAGCTCTCGTTTATAAAAATTTCCAGTGAAATCTTCGTAAATTTACGACAAATTTTTTAAAAGTGCAGGCATTTTTTTCAATAATACGATACGTGTGGGGTCAAAGACGATTGTGTCTATGAAAAGGGAAGCCCTGTGCGGCAAAAAAATGTCTTTGTTATGAAAATGGTGCCGAATCTGGGGCACCAGCAAATAAGCAAAATCACAATTTTCTCAAAAGGTGGTTTTCTTAAAATCGAAAAAAATTTCAGTTAGCGTCTAAACGTGTCTCAGATGTAAAGTGCGCCGGGAAGGTGCACTATTCCTGTATCCATTGCACCGAAAATGGGCGAGAGGTAAAGAGAGGTAACTCACGTTTACCTCCACTTTATATCGCAAAACGGTGTTTTTAGGCGTTTTTGTCACATGAGACGCGCGCCTTATACCCTTATCCTGACCAAAAAGTACCCTCGGCAGTTTGAAGCACTTCAGTATATTGTATTTCCAAAAAATGGATGCTTGAGTGCAACCTGCTCGGCTCAGTTTGTACCGAAAATCTTAACTGGAAGAGAATGTAGAATTTACCTAAAAACATGCAAAGAAAAGTGCCAGATTTGACTTAGGCTAGACGGATCGTTCTACAAGAAAACCGAGACATGATCTGGACTCAGTGGACATTTTAGAGTAGGAATCCATTGTCAAAAAGCCCTAGTAGTCAATGTGAATTTTGGGCTCACTATCACGAAAATAGGGTTTCTGGCCCATTGTGCGCCGATCCTCTGGCCCACTGTGTGCCGGTCCGCGATACCGGACGCCGGTTGCCGGGCAGGGCCGATCGGTGCATGCCATAACGAGACCGAAAAGGAAACAAAACCAGCAGACAGTGATAGTGAGGGTACCGAAAGGGTATAAAACCATCGGGCCGGCACCAGATCGGTACCAGTTAGGTCACAACGTTGGCAATGTACAAGGCAACGATTGCTCTGTTCGCGGCTCTGGCTGTGGCTTCGGCCTTCCAGTACCCCACCGCCCACATCAGCCACCCCACCAACAACTACCAGACCTCTAACGTCGGTAAGTAGAAACCGTCCTGAGTGACAGGCTGGAATAAATGCAGCAAAAGCAGTTAAAAGGTTTTATGGTTTCTCGTCAAGAGAAAAAAGGTTGTACCGCTAACTCTAACGTTCAAATAAATGATAGAAATATAAAAAGTTTAAAATATCTTGCATCTCTTAGCACGCCAAACGTTCAAATTCAACAGGCACCAACGTCTGGCTGTGTCTTCGTGCTTCATTAGAATATTGAAACAGGGCGTTCATTTACTGTCGCTTGCACTTACATTCCCGATAGTTCACTCAATTCCTACCACTCGTGTGTGTCATCGCGCGGCGGGGCAGCGCGTGGATAGAGGGCCAGAAGACCGGCGCCGGCCAGGTTCGGTTTGACTCCCGTTTAGTGACTGGAGCTTAAAACGCGCCCGAGTTTCTCCCGCTTCCACCGGTTTTCTTGCCCCCTGTACTGTACCGTGGCCGGTTGTGAGTCGTTGGGGGCGCAGCACGCTCTTCCCCTCTCTGGATTGAGCCGGGTTGCGCAGCCGGTTGCATAAGCTGACTCCAGTTGAACATTTTTAATGTTTCGTCCGTTAAAAACATCGAAGCGATTATTCAATAAGCGAGTTCCCCTCCTTTTGACCGCAGAATGCTCAAGCGACTATTGAAAGGTTTGATTTTTCTCTTTTACAGGTGGTCAGGATTTGGCTCTGAAGCAGAAGTACATTCTGCAGCTGCTGCGCAATGTCTCCCAGAAGAACATGTACCCCGAGCTGGTGGCTCTGGGTAAGGCCTGGAACCCCGAGCAGTACATCGACCGCTACGCCAACCAGTACGTGGTGAAGACCTTTGTGTCCATGTGGAAGCAGGGCATGCTTCCCCAGGGCGAGATCTTCCACGTGTACAACGACTCCCACCTGAAGGAGGCCGTCGCACTTTTCGACGTGTTCTACTTCGCCAAGGACTTTGACACGTTCATCAAGACCGCCGCCTGGGCTCGCGACCACGTCAACGAGGGCCAGTTCGTGTACGCTCTGTCCGTGGCCGCCGTCCACCGCGACGACTGCCAGGGAGTGATGCTGCCCCCTCTGTACGAGGTGTACCCCCACCTGTACTTCCACGCCTCCGACTTGAGCGACTTCTACAGCGCCAAGATGCAGAACGTGTTCAACTACGTCAAGATGACCAACTGGACCGGTGGCTACGAGATCAGCCAGCCCGAGCAGCTCGTCGGCTACTTCACCGAGGACGCCGGCCTCAACGCCTACTACGCCTACGCCCACCTCTACATGCCCTTCTGGATGAACTGCGAGAAGTACGGCATCACCAGCTGCCAGGTCCGCGGCGAGGCCTTCTACTACTTCCACCAGCAGCTGCTGGCCCACTACAACCTGCACCGCATGGCCAACTACCTGCCCGAGATGAACGACTTCGACTGGCAGACCCCCGTCGAGTACGGCTACCACCCCGACCTCATGTACCACAACGGTGCCTACTTCCCCAGCCGGCCCGACAACCAGCCCCTGGCCAGCATCAAGTCTTACACCATCGACGACCTCAAGGCCATCGAGTACAGGATCAAGGAGGCCATCGACTCCGGCTTCGTCTACGGCAAGGACGGCAACAAGATCACCATCACCCAGTACATCAAGGGCATCAACATGCTCGGCAACATCGTCGAGGGTAACCAGGACTCCGTCAACAGCCGCTACTACGGCGCCTACACCACCATGCTGCGCAACCTGTTCGCCCTCATCATGGACCCCACCATGGAGCACGGCGTCGCCCCCGGCGTCATGGCCCACTACGAGACCGCTCTGCGCGACCCCGCCTTCTACTACTACACCAGCTACATCATGGACTTCTTCAAGCAGTACAAGGACAACCTGCCCCACTACCGCACCGAGGACCTGTACTTCAGTGGCGTCCAGGTCAAGGATGTTGCCGTCGACAAGCTCGTCACCTACTTCGACCTCTTCGACATTGACGTCACCAACGCCGTTGACTTCGCCACCCTGGACGAGATGACCAAGTTCAACTACGTCGCCAAGGCCATGCGCCTCAACCATCAGCCCTTCACCTACAAGGTCAAGGTCGCCAGCGACAAGAAGACCAGCGCCGTCGTCCGCGTCTTCCTGGGACCCAGCACCGAGTACATCTACACCAACTTCTACGGCAAGCAGGCCTCCGACGTCTACTACGGCCACGACACCGCCGACATCGAGCGCCTGCGCGGGTACTTCGTCGAGCTCGACCGTTTCCCCGTCGACCGTGAGTATTCTGCTTTATTCGTGGCTCTTTTATCATTAGAGACGCACAGTGCGCAAGACCGGCGTAAGCGGCCAAAACTCCGGACGCGTTTTGAGCACCAGAGTCGCTAAATGGGACTCGGAACCGAACGTGTGACTCCACCAACAGATTCCTCGTTCGGAGAGCAAAAATTGGTGGGGTCACACGTGCGGTTCGAGTTCCATTTACACACTCAATGTTCATGTAAAATTTTGTACGTGGTGATGCGTTATTTTAAACACGCGTAACGTTTTGCATAAAATTGTGCTCAAAATTGCATAAATTTATTCATTATTTCGCATGCATTATGCAAATCCGACTCATGCACTAAATCATGCAAGTTACTGGTACCAAATGCCACAAAAACTTTTAAAGTGTAGCTACAGTACAGCTCAACAAGCGCTTCGGTCTTCTGGCCAACTGTGATGTCCTTGCTGTTTTCCTAACGCCGTTGCTTTCCGATTGCAGTCAAGACCGGCGAGAACTTGATCGAGCGCCACTCCCGCGAGTTCACCGCCACCGTCGGCGACTACGACTCCTTCAAGAGCCTGCTCAAGAGCGCCGAGTCCGGCAACATGTACTCCGCCGGCGCCGTCGACCACCACTGCGGCTTCCCCGACCGCCTGGCCCTGCCCATGGGCCACAAGGCCGGCGTGCCCTACACCCTGTTCGTCATGGTCACCCCCTACGGCGTCGAGGCCAGCGAGGACTTCCACGGCCACAGCCAGGTCAACGTCGACAACGTCTTCTCCTGCAACGGTCTCTGGACCTCTCTGGACAACCGTCCCATGGGCTTCCCCTTCGACCGCAAGATCGAGAACTTCGCCCACTTCTACACCCCCAACATGTACTTCAAGGACGTCGTCATCTTCCACAAGGACTCCGCCGACGCCTACAGCCACGTCGCCTTCAAGAAGAACGTCAACGGCTTCGACGCCGAGTACCACACCGTCCACAAGTACACCCCCAGCCACAAGGTGGTCAACGAGGACATCTACCAGGAGGACTCCCAGACCCACAACTTCTTCTGAATAGACAAATATTTATTTGTACCTTTTCTACAGTGAACCTGATGTGAAATAAAACAACACTCTTTCACACAGCGAGTTCGATCTGTTTTATTGTCATCCTCTCCCTCTGGTCAAAACATTTTGGCAGCCGATAGCAGTGAGCTTAAGAAAAGAACTAATGTGAAACATTACGTAGTTTAAACTCTTGATATTTGGTAGCAAAGCAACAATAATGCAGCAGCAATGCAGTCGAATCTACACTTAAAGACAAAATTAAGAATACGTTCACGTTTTGTTCGAATCCACGCCCTCAGAATCGACATTGACTTTTTGTACATGTTATCGACATTTTGTTAGTAGCACCTGCAGTAATTTGTGCAACAATAATACTTACTTTTCGCTTTTGTAATAATTATATACATATTTGTTAGTACTTATTGACTAAAAAAATTTCCTAAATAATTACATGAAGTAAATTGTACGCATCTAAGAAGAAAATAGTAAATGTTTTTGTTGTTGGCAATAGTAATGGTGATAATACTGTCAATAAAGTCAGTAGGATGCTGAGAGTGCACCTCAATTTCTCAATTTCCTCTGATTTCAACGAAACTTCGTGACGGGCAGCCTTCAAGGGGTCTCTAAGTGGGTGAAAAGTTGCATCCATGAGGCTTGATGTGAAGGGGTCTGTCCCAGGGTAAACTCGAACGAAAAGCCACCCATAAGTTGACGACCTTTTGTAGGGCGAACGGCAGTGGTCACGGACTTTGATGTCCTAAAGGTCCATCACCGGGCCCTCAAAAAATTCGAATTTTTCAATCACCCTTTTACCGCCAAAACAGTGTTGAATCACAGAGCGACCGGGACCGACCGCGCACGCTAGACCGCCCGGAGGTAGGCAACCCATCGTACCCATCTCCCACAGGGAAAGAGGCCTATCAAGACAATTCGGCACCTACAGCTCAAGACAATTCTATCTTTTCACTGCGCTTGTAGAAAGTCCTACCGTTTTTATCAGACGCATCTGACACGAATAATCCTTGGGATAAGAAGTGGGAACGATTGAAATTGATCAGTTATATTATTTTTAGAAGATGATTGTTCATATCAGCTAGCTTTGACTCAAACGGAAAATCCAGCAGCATTCCCATACTCTTAGCTCCATACAGGCGGAGGCTTGTCGCGGCGTCCCGGCGTTTAGCTGTTTTTGGCTTCTAGCGGTCGAACGATCAATTTTACAAATACGCAACCCTTAAATTGTTATTATCGTCTCCTTCCATTCATTGCAATGCACTTTTTAAATTTTCAAAATTCAAAATTTTCAAGTTAGTTGTTGGTGAGCGAAGCGAAGCACCCTGTTGGGTAATTTGAACGGTCGATTGTCCACCCCACCCCCCCCCCATCCCTTTAGTTTACTAGAGGTATCTTCCTCTTTGTCTTTATACTATATTCATATGCGTATACATAGGCCGAGCTATATAGGCCGAGCTACTAGAGGGGTCCAAAAAAATATTTTTTTCGAAATTTGATGACGGCTATGGTGATTGTAGTGTCATTTTGAAAAAAAATAATTTTGGTATTTTTTTTATTTTGATCAGATAACGGGAAAAGGTCCCTCAAGGGCCCTTAAGTTTTCCAATTCTTTTAGAAAAATAGTATTTTCAAAATTCGAATTTACTCCAAAAAAGCATTAAGTACTACGTTAATTGGATAAAAAAGAGCTTTTGAGATAATTTCACGCCTCATTTCTATCAATTTTTGAAGAAATTGGACTTTTTTAAACTTTATTTACCTCCATTGCAGCTTAAAGCTCTAAGAAAGTCAAAATACCTCAAAAATTGATGGATATGAGGCGTAAATTTATCTCAAAAGCTCTTTATCATCAAGTTAATGTAGTACTAAATGCTTTTTTGAAGTAAATTCGAATTTTAAAAATACTATTTTCCAGCGGAATTTGAAAACTTAAGAGCCCTTGAGGGACCTTTTCCCGTTATCTGATCAAAATAAAAAAAATACCAAAAAAAATTTCTCACAAAATGACATCACAATCACCATAGCCGTCATCAAATTTCGAAAAAAATATTTTTTTGGACCCCTCTACCGAGCTACACAGTCCTTGCTAAATAAGCAGAGCTAAATAGGACCAGATCCATAGGTAAAACTCTATAGTCCGAGCTCCATAGTCGGAGCTCCATAGTCGGAGCTCCATAGTCCGAGCTCTATAGACCAAGCTCCATAATCCGGCTCCACAATCAAAAAGTCTATCCCTCTGGGAGATTTTGAATAGACGATTTGCCCCCCCCCCCCGGATACCTTAAGATCGGTCGCGAATAGCGTAAGATCTGTCGCGAGCCCGTTGGGTTCGTTAGGATAGGTTGGGCCATTTAGTTTTTAGAGCCTCCCGTCGGTCGCCACGGCCGCCCTCCCCTCCTTCCCCAACTCTGCCGCTCGGTACTTAACCCAGCCCTTCTGCATGCGCAGATCCACAATAAACGTTTTTCTAAATAAAATATACCTCCCGCAACTTGAACACCAAAAACATTACACCAATCCATATATTTTCCTTATTTTTCAAACCAATTTACTACTGATGCAAATGCAATTTCATCTGCAGAAACATGCAGCTCAGCACCCTTGTAAAAAGGAAAATATATGGAAAATATGTGGCAATATATGACCCTATATATGTTTCATACATTGTCAATATAATTGTATCTTGCTCAATATATTGCAAATTATCTTGCGCAATACGTCTTTTATATATGGCGTGTCCGATAATATATTGGGAATATATTTCCCAATATAATATTATCTTTGCAACATATATGTCTCAAAATTTTCTAGCATTACAACGTATGTTTTTTATAAAGGTGCAATAATTGAAGTTAAGAGTTATACAGACTATCATCTGCTTTCACGTTAGCGTTAACGGTTTTTTTTACCGTTTCATGGTTGAGATTGAAGTCGTTTCCTTCATGAGTTAAATAATACCTTTATATTGATTTTTTTGTTGGTGTATCTGTTTCTGTGAGACATAATATGGTGAAAGGTAGCTAACCTCAGGAACCGCCCGAAAAAGATAGCTCCCGCTATTCATGTCAAGTCAGGTGCCTCGCTCGTGGTGGCGGTGGCATTACGTCCAATGCATGCTTGAGTTTCACTCTTTCCACGTTCTTTACGCTGAGATCGGAGGGAACTGAGGGAACAGCACTGTTAAAAAAGCCGTGCTTTTCACAGGGAAAAGGTACGGTCATTCCGTAACCTTGGCGTACAGTAAAACCGTACCAAAAAACCGTGCTTCCCGTAAGAGGCCATGTTACTAAAACCGTACTCTGTTCCCCTAAAACCGTGCTGACTGAGGAACGGTGCAACCAGGCAAATTGTCTACCAGCTTTGTACCGTACTATTTCCTGTGGATTTTTTCTACAGTGAGGGAGTAGCGGCGTACGATGGGCTGCCTACTTCCAGGGCGCTCCGGCGTGCACGCGCGGCGCTCGGTTGTTCCCGTTCGCTGGTCCTGACCGATTTTGAGGAAAGAAACTCACCAAAACTGCGCGTTGTAGAAGTCAACTCGCCCTCGCAAACGGGGGTGGCTTCATATTGCGCCAAACTTTTCCGATCCTATGTGCCACCATGACGGCAGCGCGACGGAGTGGGATAGCTGTCGCCGTGCACCGGGCAGTCGAGTCGACAGCATTGTTAAAAATACTGTCGTAAATTAACGACGTATAAGTCGCTAATTTTCGTAACGACGGAAGTCGTTCTGTAACGATTCGGGCGTAATTCTACGACTTTAAAATCGTTTCCGTACGACATAGTCGGAAGTTATTTTGCCAGCAGTCCCAAAAAGATGGCAAGATGTTATGATTTCTGTCGTATTACGATCGATCGTAAATTTACGTCTTAAGTTGTTAATATACGGCGCAGTTCGTTTATTTACGACTGAATATGTTTTAAAACGAACTGACTCGTTATGAAAATTTGCGAAAAATTTGTCATATATTTACGACAAAAGTCGTAAAAAAATGTGTCGTTAAAAACGACATTGTTGGTTTTTAATGTCGTAAATTTACGACAATTTCTAACAGTGAGGCGCCCTCTTGAAACGAAGCAAGCGGGGTTATTCCACACTCTGCGATGAAATGGCGATCGCCTGTCGATTCAGAGCATGTCGATGTCACCCAGGATCAAGATCAAAACGCTAACTACGCACAGTGGTTTAAAAGGTGATTTTTGGGAGAATAAGTCCTAGCAAGCGTTCCATTCGACCAAACGCTACCAAAAATTAACGGCATCATCTCTACGCAATAGGGAAAGGTCCACTAGAAGGAAAATTTGATGCGATGAAAATTGGAATGTCAATGCTAGAATAAAGCGAAAAACAGCAAAATTAGGAGAAAAATAAACGATTTGAACAGAAGCGCTCAACTAAAAAATGCTCAGAATACTTCATTTTCGACTTCTGAGCTGCTAAAACTATTTTTTCAATGAAAAAAATATGGTATATGAAAAGAAAAACAACCGTACAATTGTTTTTTGCACTTTGAGCGGTGCACTCTACAGGCGATCGGCGCAAAAAACCGGTCAATTTGGCCCGCTTTTGATATGCTTTTCCCCTTGCGCTCCGGTTTGCGGACGAGTGCGGAATAGTTATCATCAGGGCATCTTAATATACATGTAAGGGAAGCGCCTCGCACCAATAACTCCGTGCCACCGAGTGCCCCCGATGTCCGAAACTCAAACAGTGTGTTTTTAAATGTTTTGAACGCATTTGTAGCAAAAACCCGCAACCGTGGGCCAAAACACGAACGCAATAATGCGCTGGGCGCTGCTTTCCTTTGTCTAATGATGATACAAAAAGAAATACACGCCAGCATACCAGTAGCATCGCCCTCCTTGGGAAAATAGGGGTTGGAAACATTTAAGAAAATTAGGTGAATTTGATCAAAATACAGAAGACTAAAATCAAACCCATCCTAGTGGCTCCCAGAGTCATATAAAAATCTATAAACGTCATTTTATGTTGTATTGGAGTATTATAGTCCGTTTCCGCCCCCCAGGTCGCTCCCAGGACAGTTTTGAAAAATCGATTTCACTGTTATCCAAGTTGCGATACTTTCAACACAAAAACGTGCGATGATATCCAAAATGTGATTCCCACGAATCATTGCTCCCCAGATGCGATAACTTTTGTATCACAACATTTTGCAATAATCATCGCACATTTCTGCAATGAAAATGGGAATTATTGCATAAAAATGCGATGATGACGACACAAAATCTGCTATCATTACAGTTTTTTGCAATGATCATTGCAAAACTCTGCAATACAGCAGCTCATCACACCTTTTTGCAATGATCATCACAGAAAAAAGCGATGAAATTTGTATTGCGCTGAAAGTGCGGTCTGCATCGCAAGTGGAATAACAGTGTTATTCCCCCTAAAACAGGATTTTAAACCACTGTGCTACGCTACAATATTTGGTGTACAATTGCCATCTGTTTCAGGGGCGTCCACAAGGTGGCGGAGAGGAGCCCCCCCCCCCCCTTTCCCAAGGACCCCAAAGGGCTGAAAAAGCAATGTTGATTTAGACGCACCGGCTGGGATCAACGGGTAAACAACGCGTCCACCACGCAGGGGCAGAGCCGCTCTTTCTTCCGCGCCTCTCCGTAACTGACATGCAATACATTGTTTTAAAATTGTGACTCAACTTCTGGTCTCAGAGAGAACAAGCAATCCAAAATGTTGTTTGATGTGACCACATTAAGCGCAACCAAACAATCGTACTAAAAATTGTGATTATATCTTATTGGTTTAATATTTGCTCTCTATAATTGCATGGTACATTAGTTGGCATTTAAAAGACAAGCCGCCCGTCTGCTTACCGCAGTAATTTAGTTTTAGTTGTGGCAAGTCTCATTTAATTCAAATAAACATGAGTTTTACGAAAAGGTAATGCTTCTTTCCTTTTTCAAAGCCCCCTTTGAGCTGAAAATCGTCCATTTTAAAGGAATTTACTTCAATCATTCAGGTACAAGTTTAATGTTTTAAAAGTTTTGAGATTCTTTCAAGGGAAAATGGAACAAGTGACAGGAGCATGATGAAAACAGAAAAATCGCAACTAAACAAACGAAACGAAGTTTACTAATCATTGTTGTCAAAACAGAGTCAAACAAGACAAGCAACGAAAAACATTGGAAAACAGAGTTGTCAACGGTACACATTTAAAACCCTAGAAAGAACTGCTCTTTGCAACGCAAAGAAAACTGCGCTTCACAGCCTGCGAAGAAAATCGTCAGTGATACAAACGATTTTGCTTGTAAAACAAAAAAAAAATTCTTCGCAGGCTGCGAAGAAGTTCTTCGTAGGATACAAAGGATTTTTACCCTTCTATTACAAAGAAACAGTATTTGGCTATCCGTCGAGCTTGGTAAGGTGCAGGCTAAAAGAGGTTGATTGCCTCCGGAAAGGACTCTCGAGAAAAACAAGGGAATAAGAGCAAAACTTACTCTAAAAGGAAATTTATCCCATCCATTTTTCCTTTTTTTTATTTTACTGATTGTTTTTTTTTTTTTTTGGGGGGGGGGGGGGGGGGGGGTAAGCCGGGGCCCTTCTGGGCAGGCTGCGGCTCGGGCCCTGAAGGCCCCACGCCGCCCCTGTTTGTATTACAGACGATTTCCTTCGTAGGCTGCGAAGCCGCCGTTTTCTTTGAGTTACAAAGAGCAGTTTTTTGAAGGGATTTCACTGAAAATGTTACGGTCGGACACATAGCCAAATTATGGCGTGACAAAAAGTCACGCCAAAAATTGGCGTGACAGGAAATTCACGCCGAAAAATGGCATGACATGTGAGTCACGCCGTCATGTGGCGTGAATGGCAGTGCGTTTTACGAGAAAAGTCATGCCGAAAACCGGCATGGCAGGAAATTCACGCCAAAAATTGGCATAAATTTCTTAATCACGCCGATTTTGGGCATGACTTTTTGTCATGCCGTTTTTTGGCGTGACACTTTATTCACGCCCCTAAATCGGCACGAAGTCACGCCGATAGATTTTCAGTATTATGTGTGTAAAGCAATAACAATCTGTGCGGAGCACTGAAAAAACAAACACAAAAAAAAAACAATCCAGTGATGAACCGTTCATATGTTTAGTTTTTTTGCCATTTTAACTTTATTAGCATGATTTCGAATCTCAATTGTGATACTCTTTCGTCCCTAAAGTCTGGGACGGTTAGAAAGGTCAAATTGGTTAGAAAGGCATGAAGAAATCTGCTTAAAAATCCAAATGCAAACGAATACATTGTCTGAGATTTAATGCACTCACTGGTAAAACAAAACTTAACCATAGTGTATTACCCGCGGTTTCCAAGCGGGATCAGTTTTCGATTTAAATCAAACGTGACAGGCTCATTCGCCTGAATTCTCCTATCTAAATGTATAGGTGAATTTCTGTCTAGGCATCATTTCAAGCGTAACTTCATACTGGACTCAAGCACTGAGTTTCGCTTTAGTTTTACCAGTGCTGTGACACGTTGCTGCCACTAAATGTTTATGTTGAATTTTGTACGTGAAATTTCAACGATTTTGAGCATGCGTCGAATTCGCATAATATTATGCGTTAAGACGCAAAAATTTAAGCAAATTTAAGTTCGTATCCTTTTTTTTCCCAAAACGTTACACAGGTTTAAAGTCAAGCGTCACCACGTACAAAATTCAATAGACTGTGCAATTTCTTTGTAATTCTGGGCAATACGATGTCACTACATAAAAGCAAGGAAAATTAACATTTAATGAAATTACAAACAATTTATAACAGAGTACGGAAAAAATTTCGTCGCAAACCACACTGCAAGTAGATATTTTTCCTTTGAATGCGATCTGCAGTTACCTTAAAACGCATGTCAACCGTGAACATGAAAAAGTACTAACAGTTGGCCTTCAGCCGAGGTTGTGTTTCCGGAAACCTCGGGCAATGGAGTGTAACTAGCTTTACCCGAGTTAGGAAAACGAATCATCGACATTGTTCCGGGAACCGATGTTTTATATTCAAAACAACAAAACAATACTGTCAATCCAAGTGTGGAGAACTCCGCACTTCCTGGTGCGGAGTAAGTCTCCGCACTAAGGAGTGCGGAGTAAGTCTCCGCACTAAGGAGTGCGGAGTAAGTCTCCGCACTAAGGAGTGCGGAGTTTGCAGTCTCCACACTTCAAGTGCGGAGTAGCTCACGGAGCCCCTATCCCTTGGCATGGTGCAAACGGGGAGAACTCCGCACTTGAAGTGTGGAGCCCGCAAACTCCGCACTTCAAAGTGTGGAAACAGAAAATTTGACTCCTCCACGTTTCGAGTGCGGAGTTGTCCACACTTGGTTTTACAGTGAACCTACTTTTCCTGAATTTGAATTTAGCTTCATTTATACAAAATTCCCTTTTAGAATTTAAATGTAAACTTGACAATCACTATTTGCACAATTTCGTCAGCTGACAAATTATTGTTTTAAAGCTCTCCGATGGATGAGAGATCTATCGACGAACAAATCGGTCATTAGTGATGTTACTTTTAAAAATAAGAAATACAAAAGCACTTTTACCATCGCCAGCAGGGGCTTATCACATTTAAATGATTTTGAATCTGATCGTTTCAATGTCGAGCGACATATTTTGTACCATGAGTGGTGCAAATCCAAGCAGACCCAACAGCGATACACATTGTCCGATAAAAGTATGACACGTCAGGCGGAAATTGTATCACAGTCGGATGTGCTCAAACCTGGAACATTCGTGGGACAGAGATGTCTTGTGACATTCAGGACAGTCTCCATTGCTTGAGACAGTTTCTAGCCCTTAGACAGTTTCTAACCTCTGAGACTTGTTAGTGGCGCTCAAATCTAACGTGCAGATAAAAGGGCCCGCTGAACAGGAACTGCTTCTGACATACGGGGCACTCTCTACCTGATACGCTAGCCTCCACCACGCCCATCTGCACTGCAGTCGTTCGGCCTATCAGACGACGGCGCGTGGTGGAAACGGGTCTTCTCACGTCACCAGGCAATGCGTCAACCTCAACTTTGGCACCTGAGTTGCGCGACAGCGTGGGTTGCACCGATGCTTTGTCGCACATCTGAGTTTCTCCTTCAGAGGAAGAAGGAAGACACTCACCGCATGTGTCACAACTAATCACACCTGGTGACGACTCACTGGCAGTGCACCCTTGGAAAGAAAACGACTGGTGCAAAGAGAGCGCCGCACTGTTCAGGAACTTCCTTTTGCACACGCCACACTCGTGATCAGCCGGAACCGTGCACTAAAAAAAGAATTAATAAAATGGGAGTTAACGCAGGCGTCTCTGGCAAAAGTGTTACCAAAGCACGGAAGGTCAAGGAAGCGGTCAAAATCACGGACGCGTTTAGAGCTTCCGAGTCGCTAAATGGGACTCGAACCCAACGTGTGACCCCACCAATGAATCGCTCTCCGCACGAGGAATCTAGTGGTGGGGCCACATGTTCGGTTTGAGCCCTGATAAGCGACACTGAAGCTTAATGCGGGTCGAAAGTTTTGGCCGCCAGCGGTTGGTACCTTGATCTTTTTATCTTGCGATTGAACGTGCGTGCGTTGATGCTTGATAATGTTGGCTCGTCGGGTGTACGTCTTGTTGCAGACTCCGCAAGTGAAGGGTTTGGTCTCACACGGATATCGCTGGTGCTGGACTAGATGATTCTTCCTGCTAAATGTCTTCGAACAACCGTCGCACCTGTAGGCAGGCCTGGATGATAGTTGATTTTCACCGTAATCGGTCGATGATCGAAAAAGCACACGATTCATCGAAAAACTCCGACAGGGTTCACACCGGTTTCCCTTATCCGTTTTCCCTGACTTTTCCCTGATTTCCAGGGTGAAAATTTCTGATTTTCCTAACTTTTTCACAGTTCTATGCGCATTTTGGAATAGGTTCAATACGTCGTAAGTAAGAATTTAGGAGGTATAAATGCGTAAAAAAAGGATGTTTTGCAGTAGAAACGATAATATTCATTCCCCGAGCAAAACGCATGGAGCTTAACAACCGCGCGGCATAAAGTTCATACTTTTCGAATTTTCCCTGACCTGGTTGTGATTTTCCCTGACTTTCCCTGACTTCCAGTGCCCCTTTTTTATTCCCTGACTTTTCCCTGACTTCCCTGATTTCCCTGACCGGTGTGAACCCTGTCCGATTATTTGGAAATTACAAAACAAATCTTAATACTTGTAACACATTTCAAACTGCATGCATTTGACGATAGAGAAACAATGCAAGCAACTTCGCGTGTCTGCACACTCTAAATGTCTTACGAAGAAATTTCCCATAATACGAATGAAATGGCGCAAGCATAATACGATGGGGATTCTTCTTCGTATTACGAAGGTTTTCTTTGTATCTTACAATGAAAAAGCTAAAACGATTCGTATTACGAAGAAATATTGCTTCGTATTATGCTTGCGCCGAGTTCACTGTAACATACGAATAACAAAGGCAAAATTTCATTGAAAGGCATTTAGAGTGTAACGACGTTTCCGCATCATGCAAAGAGTTTTAGACGTTCTAGAACCGTACCCGCTCAGAATTTGAACGGATGCCGGTCACGATGACCAATGAAGACGATTAATCTATAATCAATCATCGGTAAATAATCGGTCAACACTTCCATTGCCAAAACCCCTTATCGAGGGTTTGAAATAACGATTAACACCGATCAACAAAATAATCGCGATAATGGGCCTACCTGAAGAAAGTCCTGCCGCGGCTGTGAGATCGGAGGTGCTTCAGAAGCAGGCCATCCGAGGTGAATCTATGGCCGCATTCCCCGCACTTGAAGGGTAGCTCACTCGGTTTCGATGTACTGCCGCCGACCTGAAAAACCGTCGAATATTAATACTCCATTCTGAACACAAACTAGGGAAACTATTGCAAACACTGCACTGTGTCAAAAACTCGCAGTGTTCTCCGCAAGCCCGTCGCAGACCATTGAGGTGCACGGAGACGACTGTAAGTAAGTCTTAAAGAAAAGGCTGAGTCGCACAGTGAATAATGTTAAGATGCCATGGAAAATACTGTGTTTCGGGTACGGAGAATTGGCACAAATTGTTTACAGAATTCTCTGTAACTTTTTGCCACAGTGTGGTAAAATTAAAGCCTCACTTAATGCTTTTTAATCCAACCGTAAAGTTGCGCTTGAGGACGTGACGCTTAAAATGAGGCAAAGACTAGAAATTTATCCATGCATTTAGACAGGGGGAATCTAAGCGGATGGGCAGGTTATGCTTGATGAGCGTTAACAGATTAACCTTGAAAACAGAGGGTTATACTTCGCTTGTTTCAGCATTAAATGCCCTTGCCCTATCGCTTTATTTCAGAACCTCCAAATTTAGTGGCCAGTGACGTTCTTGTTTTTAGTACATTGTGGGCTTCGGTTCTTTGCCCTCAGTAATTTTTGTTACTATTTACGATGTTCCTGCTGTTTACATGACTACTATTTTAAATATCCAACACAACCTTTCAAAACTCACGTTGCCAAGACTCCTTTTATCTTACACGATTTACGGTCTTTGCTGAACCGTTTTATAAATAAATAAATTTGACTTGTTTCAAGGTTTTTTAATTTGTGGTTTTTAACAGTTGACGCGGACAGATTACCAATTGGAGTAAAATGTAAAAATTCCTAGGAACGGTCAGACCATGAGAGAAGGGGGCCCTTCTATCATAGTTTGTTTGACACACAGAACAGGTGCCGTACCGCGCACCGAAAGCACGTGCAAAAGGAACATTACGAGCCGTGCAAATTATTAAACATGGTAGAATTGAGAGTGTTTACTCCTTACCTTGACGTGTTTTTGCCACGGTTCAGACAGGGAATGGTAGTCCGATACCACCAGGGCGAGTGGCTCACGTCCGGGCTCTTTCTTTACTCTTCCTGCAACACAAAACAAGAAGCTTCATAAAAGACGGTTTCATACCCCTTGTTACTTGGGTCATACCGTCGTAGATTTTCCAAGTGTGCTCCGAAAGATTGGTTTGAAGAAAAAACAAGTGCCATCCCTGATTTAAGACAGCCTGTAGGAAACCTTGGGCACGTCCTACAAAGTAAAGCATAGAGATGGTACGCCTTGTCCACATGACTTCACGTTTACGCAACTTGCGCGATGAAATGATCGGCTTTTGATTTGTGCTGTCGGCTCCTGTAGCTATGGCGTGTCGAAATTTAGAGCTGCTTTCAGGAATAAGAGAGGGGGGGGTGTCCCAAGAAAGTTTACTGCAACACCAAGGATCACGAAATATATCGTCTGTCTCTTTTCAAAAACAATTTGGTAAAGATTCTCATCATACTATTTTTTAAAGGAATAATAACATTTTTTTGGAATAAAATTACTGGAGATTTGATCAAAAAGATGACGTTCATTAGAGAGGAAATCCGAAGAATTAAACAATACTAAAATTCCCTGCCGTCGGAACGAAACATTCCGGTATGTGCTAATCGTATAAATCTTACACAAAACTATCATTCTACCCCCAAAATACATCGAAGTCTCTGACAAAAAGCCATTTATAACCACTGTTCGTCACCAAAACAGTAATTTGACTTTGACAAAACGGCAGGATGGACATAAGCCCCGGCCGAGCCCGACTCGGTCCCCGACTGAGCACCAATTACCAGAGCCCCAACCTGAGCCCCGCGAAAAAAAATATTCCAAGTATTAAGGGCCACATTGCAACTTTTTTTTTTTAAAGCGGGGCTCAAATGAGGCTCAAGCCGGGCTAAGGTCGGGGTTCTGGCAATCGGTGCTCAGTCTGGGCTCGAGTCGGGCTCAGCCGGTGCTCTTGCAGGGCTCAGGTCCTCGGGGCTGGAACGGGACGGGGCTCATGTCGACCCTGCCGACTTTGACTAAACGTTACAAAAAAAATACGTGTAGTTAACATCAACACAAGTCCAAGCCAACCCGATTACAACAGTAACACAGACCACACCGCAAAACCAAACATGCACTAAGTAACGTGCATGGGTGGAAAACACAAACACGGAAAGAACCATTCCCGTCTCAGTACGGAAACAGGACCGCTTCCTCCCAGTTTCGGCTCAGGAGAATCACAAACGTTGTCATGTGGTCAGCCAATAATATTGATGGTGGCAGCTCAACCATACCTGAAAAAAAAAGAAAATTGTTTTAGTAGCATCATTTTGTTCAAAGCACATTGTTCATCCACAAACTACAAAGCTGTCTACTGTGCACACTTACAAACGCACTTCAAGTACACACAACTGCACGCAGGCAACTCCATGGTACGCAAATGTCCCCAGAAGCGATCACTTGCCAAATGCAGTTTAAGTGTTTACGAGGCCAAGTATGGATTTGTAAGTGAAGTGTGTACTTACTAGGCAGTTAGGTTTGTGGTGTATCCTCCCTTATTATAATCTTTTCATTAGCACGTCTGGACTGTGAATCCAAATGTTAAGACCGAACATAGAGACACGTCATACGCACCCGCGCAATGCGATAGCCACATTGCTTAATAATGTAACTGAAACCACGTTTATCAAGAGGAAGTGTAAATCCAAATCAGTCAAACAATCGAATTTTTTTAAAAAAAAAATGCTTGTAAGTTGCTATAGTTAAATGGAATGCAGAAAGGAAATTAGAAACTCCCCTCCCCTCACCATTCTTTTATGCTAACTTATAGCTCGCCCAGTCTCAGATAGGAAAGGGAGAGTGTGACAGCTTCGAACAGAGTCAGGAATTTGCACCCTCTTCTCAATGCCATTGAACTGAATCGGTCACGACGGTGTCGATTGCAATTCAATACGATTCTAAATATAACAGACGGTTCACACTCCCTTCCTGCAGGAGCCCTCTTTGCGTAAGGACGGGTGTGTTAACTGCCCCAGCAAGTGTACTGAATTAACTATCTGACAAGCATGTTCATATGAGAATACTCTCTTGCAATGACAGAAAAATTCAACAAGTTTCAAGGTGAAGCAGGTATAGCAACATGGGATTGCAAGCATTTCACGGATAGTCCTTCAATGGGTGATACGAAATAAATACGATCATTTCCACGTTTTTATTTCGCATGTGACAGTTTTGGTTAAATAGAAAAAAAAACATTGCTTGCAAAATGGCTTTATGAACTGCTGGATTGGATCATGTTGATCTGGCCCTCCCATAATAAAATGAGCAACAAATGAACGCAGCCATTATTCACAACTCTGAAGACCATATAGGCTTATATATGGTTACATAACCACGTAACATAACATTTGCGTCGATGTCCTACATTTTGAAAACTCATCACGGGGAGAGTCACCAAAATAGGAAAACGCTGTACTCTCTAAACATTTCACAATCATACATACAAGAACTAACATAAAAGTCGTCTTCCAACTTCTTGAGGGATACTTTGTGCAAGGGCGGGCCTGACAGCTGAACGGTCTTATGAAAATTACTGGCAAACTCCAAATGTTCCTCCCGTTGTTTGTGCCTTCACCGACTGTTTTACTCGACCTCTTGATACAATCAGTTGAACCGAATTATTTTGTCGTGTGCAACCGAAGGTGCCTTTTGAGAGCGGTTCCAAGGTTGAACTTCTTGTGGCAAACTGAGCACTCGAAAGTCTCCTTTGTATGGTGCTGTACATGCGTCTTGAGGCTACTAGCATAATAGAATTTCCTGTTGCAAACAGTGCACTCAAAAGGCTTCTCCCCCGAATGTATCTGGAGATGCCGTGTCAGGTGGACCCTTTGACTGAACTTCTTGTTACAAACTGCACACTCAAAGGGTTTCTCCTTCGTGTGGGTCCGAAGGTGCCGCGTGAGGGCGCCGCCGTGGATGAATTTCTTCTTGCAGACTTTGCACTCGCGGGGCTTCTCCCCTGTATGGGTCATGAGGTGCCTTTTCAGATCAGTTTTTTGGCCAAAATGCTTGTTGCAGACATTACACTCAAAAGGTTTGTCCCCATTATGAGTGCGCAGGTGCGTCTTAAGGCTACCACTTTGAGCGAATTTTTTAAAACAAAGTGCACACTCATAAGACTTCTCCCCTTTATGGGTCCGAAGATGCACTCTTAGACCATCAATTCGGGTAAACTTTTTCATGCAAACAGTACACTGAAAAGGCTGCTCCCCCGTATGGGTTCGAGTGTGCGTTACAAGATGATGACTTCTGCCGAACTTCTTGTTACAAACTGCACACTCAAAAGGCTTCTTCCCTGTGTGAGTCATATGGTGCGTCTTTAAAGAGCTCCTTACGCTGAACGTCTTGCTGCAAACTGTACACTCAAAAGGCTTCTCCCCTGTATGGGTACGGAGATGGATTGCTAGATGGGTACGAGTTCCTAACTTCTTGTTGCAAACGGCACACTCAACAAGCTTCTCCCCTGTATGGGTCCGAAGGTGTGAGGTAAGTTCGCCACTTTGATTAAACTTCTTATAGCAAACTGTGCACTCAAAAGGCTTTTCTCCTGTATGGGTTCTAAGATGCGTTTTCAGAGCGCCGCTTCCTCGACACTTCATGTTGCAAACTGTGCACTCGTAAGGCTTCTCCCCAGTATGAGTCAGAAAGTGCATTTTAAGCACGGTACTTTGGGTAAACTTCTTGTTGCAAACTTTGCACTCAAAAGGCTTCTCCCCTGTATGAGTTCGGAGGTGCGTTTTGAGGTTAGAGCTATAGGAGAACGTCTTAAAGCAAACATCACACTCAAAAGGCTTCTCCCCTGTATGAGTTCGGAGGTGCGTTTTGAGGTTAGAGCTATAGGAGAACGTCTTAAAGCAAACATCACACTCGTAAGGCTTCTCTCCTGTATGGGTTCTCATGTGCAATTTAAGTGCATTATGTGTGGATAATTTCTTATTGCAAACAAGGCACTCGGAATCCTTCTGGCCTTTTTCGTAGTGCCATTTAACACTAGAGCTGACCGCCTTGTTGCAGACTGCACGCTCAGCTGACTTTCCTCCTGAATGGTAATGGGTTCGCAAGTGTGGAGTCGATGAAGAGGTTACCTTCTCAGCAGACATTGAGGCTTCTTGAGTCATTTTGTTGGTTCTGTAGCCAAGACTGCAATGTAGAGGCACTAGTTAGAGCTAAATCATTAATTTGAATTCTCAAAGAGGGCCATAGCAGCAGCACTGAGTGCATACCTAGTTGACAGTGTGAAGTTAAAACTAGTAAGATCTTTGTCAGTATGGTATAATCGCTCGTTGCAGCACAAAAAGACTCCGCACAGTCGTCCACTAATCTGTAACAAAGGACATAGTCGCTATGAAACGATACCCTTATGGTTCACCACCTTTCAGTCTATTCAATAGAGATAGAAGCCCAAGAAAGTTTCCGAAACATTTCAGAAAATTTCAAAAACTTTCCGCGATTTTGACACAGAAATTTCGAAAATACTTGACTGAACATCTACATTCTCAAAGAGGAACATTTTTGAGATGACCTATATATAACTCATCCCCGAAATGGTTCTCTTTGAGCGTAGGGCGCGTTTATAGCCGTTAGGGGATTCAGAGGACAAAGCGTTCCTGCTCTTGGACCCGGTAGGCGTCGCAGAATTCTATCACTCACTTAAGGACCATAACACTGAAGTCATGTGCCTACACTAAAAATGTATCGGCATGACTTCGTTTTTCAGGGCTATGAATATGATGTAACGTCAAAAAACGGCACACTGAAAAAAAAGTTTCAGAATTTCGTATCATTTTTGATGTTGGATTTTGTATCACTAGCATTGGTTACAAAAACTTGTACAAGTGGTACAGAATTATGTAACAGATGTGGTGGTTACAAAAAAATGTACCATTAGGAGCTCGTTACAGAAATTTGTAACACGAAGATTACAAACTTATGTTTGTCCCATGACTGGCACAGAAAATTGTGACTAGTTACTAAATTTTGTATCAAAAATCAATCAAGGATGTTTTCACGGCACAAGTTTATCTGTGAGTTTTCATCTGCGTGGACTTTCCCCGACTCTAAATCAAGGGTTCAGTCCCGTGTATCCTTCTCAGGCACGGCCTCCGTCCCTTACCGCGCGCGCCTCACGACACCGGCTACCTCCATAGCGTCTGCAACGCGCAGTTGGCAGGGTGGCGGATCGATGGGCCAGAATCTGAGGTTTGATTACTGACATCCCAGAGATTCTGAGAGAGTTGAGTCTCCAAGCATGTCAAAAGGACCTTACATCAAAACTTAGGAGACTACATATGTAATTTCCAAGCTTGGTTTGGCAAGAATAACAACTATTTAGAAATTTTGTAACCGTTACGAAATTCTGTCACCAAGTTACAAAGAAAAAATTGTGGCCATTATGGTACATAATTCTGCACTGGTTTTGTATTGAGTAAAAATGAATAAAAGGTGACAGGGTTGGATTTCACCTCTCCGATTTGGATGATTTTTTGGTGTGTGGTTATGTAAAAAGCCGGAGTATCAGGTCCGGCAAAAATTTATTGCCCAATCTGTAGCCATGTTTCTGTTTTATGGGCTTTTGAGACTTGAGTTTGGGTCTTTTGCCCTATGTCCTGGATTTTCCCGCCAGTTGGTCGAGACACAGAGTTCCTAACGTAAAATGAGCCAAGGAATCCAAATCTGTGTCCAGAATTGAGCCACGTCTTATACAATAGGAGATATTGGCAAAAAAGTCATAAATCAACCGAAAAAGTCCCAAATTATGAGGAAATGGTCAAAAAATCGTTTGAGAGGCTTTTCATGGGGTATAAAAAATAGGTCATGAACTAAGGAATCCAATGAGTGCAACGTTATATTTTTCTGATGAACCGTTTAAAAACGGCAGAGTCTCAAAGTTAGGCAATTTGTTATATCTTTATATTTTTTTCTCATTTTGACCCCAGCTCATATTTTGTGCCTGATTTTCTTCCCTCAACAAATATCATGAGAAATTGTTAATCTCATTTATGCTGTCCCAGTCGTTTGATTTATTGAAGAATATGATAACTTCCCCACAACCACTGGTATCCAAGTTGCGATACTTTCAACACAAAAACGTGCGATCATATCCAAACTGTGATTGCCACGAATGATTGCTCCCCAGATGCGATGACTTTTGTATCACATAATTTTGCAACTATCATAGCACATTTCTGCAACGAAAATAGGAATTATTGCATTAATATGCGATGATGGCAACACAAAATCTGCAATCATTGCAGTTTTCTGCAATGATCATTTCAAAATTCTGCAATGCAGCAGCTCATCACTCCTTTTAGCAATGATCATCACAGAAACGAGTGATGAAATTTGTATTGCGCTGAAAGAGCGGTCTGCCTCGCAAGTGGAATAACAGTAATGTGTAATGCATCACGCTCCTAATTTGCCGAGTATTGTGTCAGTAGATACCAGCCATAAGGAAATCGGTGGTGTGTTGGCACATGTTGAAGAGCTTTACGGTAAGAAAGTAGGGAGACCTGTCATGTTTATTTCTGCAACGTTATCTCCAACCCAATTGCCAGGTAGATTGCCTGGTGGTCGTTACTATTGTCGAAAGATGCCTTAGGGTTTTGTGGGCCAGAGGGTTCACTTCAGTCACGGACGATGCTGCTTTAGCTCTCAGCTAAAAGTGCTAATCAAATATCAATATGCATAAATGGTTCCAAACAAATTCTCTACTTATCATGCAAGTATGACCCCCTTTGGAGTTAAAGTTAAATGACTTGTAAAACATCTTACTTGTACGAACAAACGTTAGCTGACAGTTGTCGTAAACTCTCAACGACAAGTTTTTGCACTCACAAGGGATTCTGCGCAGCAGTTGGTCTTATTTTTTTTCCTGAACTTCCTCAGATAGTTGTCCACAAAGTTACATAGCGATGTTGGTGATATCAATTATAGATTGGGGGAAAGCATGTTTTTAGATCAAAAATGTCGTTATTTAACATTTTCAGAATTTTTAAAATTCAAATATTTTTTTTCTGGTGACTTTAATTACTAAAACGCTATGTAACTTTGTTCAATAGGTCATTAAGAAGAAAAAGAAGCCCAAGACAGGCTTTTTTGACATCTGTTGCGCAGAATCAATTTGGCTTAAGCGACTAAATTTGATAAAAATGGCCGGGTTCCCTGAACACTGTTCTCCTGGAACGGCTTGATGGATTCTGGTGCTACTTCAGGTTGTCTTGTTTCTATATAGACCTATTAACACTGCAAAAGTTGGACCCACTAGGTCTGAAAGTTTTAGAGATAGTATTTTCACCCACACCTCACCATAAGTCACCTCACCGTAAGGTCAGGGCACCGCTTACAGCATTGGGCGACCATGCTGCAGGCGTAAGCTAATTACGTTTTAGCTCTCACCGCAGCCAAATGTGGTAAGTTCACCACACTTTCGATCACAGTGAGGGCATAACAGTATTTTTAACGCCCTTAAAGGGCGTAATCAGTCAATGCTCTCTCAGGTCGTGATAAGTTGACGCCCCTTCCCCTTAAGGGCGTAAAGAGTTGCATTTAAAGTTTGCCAGGAAGTCCTTTACACCGTCATTGAAAGTGTGAACTTACCACATTTGGCTGCGGTGAGAGCTAAAATGTGGTTACCTCACTCTACCCCACATACAAATGTGGTAAGATTCAGACCCCTTCAAAAAAGAGGTGTAAAAGCCTATCATTTAGCCGTAACCCCATGTATTGCGTGGCCAAGTCCACACCTTGTTAAGGTATAAGGGACTGACCGCATATTTTCTGAGCAATTCACCACGGTTTTCCAGTAGTACTATGCTGACTACTGATTTTATGGGGTATTGACAGCATTTTTACGTGAGGTAAATTCAGGTAACCGCAGTTTTGGTCCAACCACACATTTTCTGGGGTTTGTACCCCATGAAAGGAGTAGTTTTCATCAGATATAACATCCCATCAGGTATAATCTTATCAGGCACAATTCCTATAAGATATAACGCTTAATAAACTTTAGACCACATACATGAAATCTCGTCAGGTATAATTCTTAACAAATATAATCGAAATAATTCAATAAATATCGGCGTAGCGGGGTTACCTTACCAGGTATGCAGTCCCACTAGGTATAATCCCACCAGGTATAATTCCCACCAAGTATAATTCCCATCAGATATACACTATTTTATTTTTATTTAATTTACGCGGATTCCCAACAAGCATAAATCCCTCCAGGTATACAACACATATTTTACATATTTATTGTATACATTTTATTTGTGCGGTGTGCGGTCTATCGGTTCGCGCTGCTTCTCTCCCACCAATGCCCCCTAGGCGAAACAGGAACTGCGCATTGATAGTGATTCGAATGTGCTGCGTTCTCCCTCTTCTTTCTTCTGATAAAATGACCTGCGGTTTGAAAGCTACTGAGTATAAAGCTCACATGAACGGAATCCTGGGAGAGCTGAAACCATTCCGAGACTACGTGCGTGACACTTGGATGGTAAAATTCGGCACTGACCTTGAGTGTTCATCGTTCTAAGCACAGAACAAACAACTTGTCTGATTCTAGCAAAAAGGCTCTGCACTGTCCTACACTTGGATTTGAAGGGCATCTTTTATAACAGTTCACAAAGAAACTTGTCAAGTTACACCAAAGTTTAGGAATGATTTTTAACAGCTTCCTTTCACAAAATTTAATACAACTTTTACCAAGCAATACGTTGTCTTAAAAAAAAAATATATACCTAGTGCGAATTATACCTGTTAGGAAGTATACCTGCTGACACGTAAATTTAATTGATAAATAAGTGTAGATCTGGTAGGATTTATATTAGGTGGGAATCTGCGTGAACAAAATTAAAATAAAATAGTGTATATCTGATGGGAATTATACCTGGTGGGACTGTATACCTGGTGACATCACCTCGGCGTAGCATCAAATATAAATATCGTAAAGTAAAATTACCATCAGGCATAATATCATAAAGTATAATTCCCATCAGGTAGAATGTCATCAGGTATAACTCCCAACAACTGCAATATATAATTTCATCGCATTTGCCACATTTAAACGTGCCGCGCATTGGGTATCCACGGGACAGTTCCTCGGCAGCTCGGATCAGTACCACTTCTTCCGCTTGGCAGCCCTAATGTTTCCCAGCCGTCTGTCGGTCCGGTCAGCAGCTCGCTGAGAACAGTGCAGTGCAGTCCGTCTACTCCAGCATGGAGACGCGTCAAGTTCCCAGCCTGAAAGGCAGAGGCGTAACGTACACACGCGGCGACGGCTATTATTTCAAGTGTTCGTCAAAGGCACCTTGTGTAAAATCCGCGGAAAGCTTGAAAATGGTGAACTCGTCATTTGACGCGGATGACCACTCCCATATTCCCAATCTTCAGGCGGAGGAAGTGTCTAACCGCATTTATGATTAAATATACAATTTACAAATTTTTGTAAATAAAGAACTATATAATATAAAATTGAAGTTATACCTATAGGAAATTGTACTTGATGAAAATTAGGCCTGATGAAACCAAAAATAATTTCATTATACCTGTTAGAAATTATCTGTAGAGAATTGTGCCTGAAAAACATTATATACCTATTGGGATGTTATACCTGATGAGGTTCCCCCACATTTAATGACAATGTACGTAATTTCCCGTCACTTCAAGGGAAAACGGACACCTACGTTTGTTTCTCCCTTGAGAAATGTCGAAATAAGTTTGGCCATTGGACAGTAATCAACGCAGAGGAATACTCACATAGCTTCAAGCTCCTGATGACTTCTAGATCGGACGGAAGTCACTTGTGCACGAGCTCCAGTGAATGGGACAGAACTGGCCACTTGAACTGCAATCTTCAGTACCTGCTGCTAAGGTTGTTCTGGCGCACTTCTTGCCGAGTGGACACAAAACGATCGTCTATCTGAAACGAATTTAAACAAAGCGTAACTTGACGACAAATTTTGCAACGAATACTTTGTCAATCTGACGAATAATTCCTAAGAGTCAAAATACGAATCCTCGTTCAACACTAAATACGACTTGTTCGTAAAATTCTTAGATAAATAGTCACAAAAAGCCATAAAGCTGCCACACTTCACGAGTATTTCGTAATGACAACGAGTAATTTTTCGCTATATATGTCATAAGTTGCAAATATGTCCTGGGAAAATTTCTTACATGGATATATCGTACCAAAAGTTACGAAACATTCGTAAAATTAAGAAAAACTCGCACCAAAATGAATATATTGTAAATTTTTCTCGAAACATTCGCAAAGAAACGAATAATTTGTGAAATTGTTACGAAATATTCGTTAAGTTAAATAAACGAAGCACATGTTTATTTATTTCAACAATCACTCGTAACACGCCACAAATTGTTCGTCAAATGACGAATCATTTATAGATTTAATGAAGAAGTCGCCGTTAAATTGTTTAAAGAATTACGAATTTACGGTAGGAAAATTTCTGTCCAAGTAATTCGTAATTTTACGACAATTTTTTTTTTATCAGTGTACTTATTACAAGGTATTGCGTCTGGTGCAACTCTCTGCTTTGGGTTAGTCCCACATTCTACGAGGTCTACGAAGCTTCTGCTTCGCAACTGCGAAGGGAATGAAGGCTTTGAAGAATTGCTACGACTTGTGCGGAAATGCTTCGAATAGCGAGGGATTTTACTCTTTGATACGGAGCATTTCATGGTAGATTTTACCATGCCTTCGTTTTCTACGTATTGTGAAACGATGCTTCGAAGCCTGTTAACTGTATGCACATTGAATGGCATCACAAGTCTTCCGCATGACCTATTTATTGGAGATGGTCCTCAAGGTACAAATTGTGATAATTGCTTGGCCGTTACGGTTAACCAGTACTCAGTTCGTCAAAGCGGCCAAAAACGTCCACCCGTAGTTCATATTATAGCATGGACTATCGTTTTCCCCCGAGAACACCTTGATGCGGGGTGTACGGCACACAGTTAAAAGTTCACGAAGCATAGTTTCGTCATACGAAAGAAAAACGAAGGCGTAAATGCTACGAAAAGTGCTTCCTCAAGCCAAATCCTTGGAAATACGAAGCGCGACGAGGCATATCATTTAAGTACACAGCAATGCTACAATGCCTTTATTTCCTTCGTTGTTACGAAGTAGATTCTTAGTAGACTCCAATGAGAACGTTCGGGGTTCAAGTCTCAAGGCTCATCATGCTATCGGAGAAGATCCAGGCATGAGGTCAAGTGACAGGAAGAAACCTGGAAGAAACAGAGGTGTGTCAGGCGGCGAGCTTGAACCTCAAAACAAATGCGACTGTCGGTGACGATCATTCTCTTAGTCCCTTGTTCCCGAAAGTCAACAAACAAAAGTAATTACTAAAACGGCTTCTGAGCATGCGCATCCGTTCCTCCTCTACTCCAAGTCAGCGTCTGCGCTGAAGCGGTTGCAGATCACACTTAAAACCCTACGAAGAACTTCTCATTGTGATATAAAGAAAACGGTGGCTTCGTAACCTACTAGAAAAATCGTTTGTAATACGAACAATTACAGAGAAAAAATTCTTCGCAAGCTGCGAGTAAGTTCTCTGTATACTACAAAGGATCTTGCCTTTGTTTTACAAACAAGATCGTTTGTAATGCAAACGATTTCCTGCTTGGGCTACGAAGCCGCCGTTTTCTTTGAATAACAAAGAGCAGTTCTTTGTAGGAATTTATCTGCGTTCTCATTCTTAGACTTTCGGCCCAGGGATCCTTCACACTCATTTTATGTGCGTACTCAGTACGCTCCTCAAAGTGCATGCTTCCAAGCACGCTTCTCCAGGAGCATACTCATCCCAGTACGCACTTGGAGTTGCGTGCTTGGTCAAGCATGCACTTGGAGCAGCATACTCATCCAAGTACGCTCCTCCAGGTGCATGCTTGCCAAGCACGCAACTCCAAGTGCGTACTGGGATAAGTACGCAGAATTAAATTACCAATTGGCCAGGCACCGAGCCAACAAGGTTTTCAACAGGTTTAACTGTGTAATGACGAAAGTTATCTCAACTGTCAAAACATACTTTTGTAAATCTCAGTTCACCTATTATTTATTTCAGTCTCGGCGCTGATGTCCATGCCACATCTTGCAAGTTTTGTACCTAGTATTTTCAGTCGTCAGTGTGCAGGCACAGCTTGACAACCTGATGGGCTCAAACCAATCCCTTCCACTCACTCAAAAAATTCCAAGATAAATTCTGAATGTACAACACTGGAGCAATCTTCCAAATGTGGCTGCAGCCAGAACGATGCAGACTTCTCTGTGACTACTAACCTCCTCAGTAGTGTGATGACAACACAAGGCAGACTTGAATCATCTCGATGGCGCTTTGACACGTCCCGGCGTCCATGCGGGTCCACATCGTGACTCTCGCCGCACAGTTATCCAGGGCGATGTCATCGAACCGAACATGGTATAACTTAAATTGCGCGTGCAAATATTTGAGCCAAAGTTGCCTGCCATTTCATGAAAACAAAATAAACAATAACAACATGTTGTTGTTATTGTCACCGCCCGCTAAGAACTTTCCAGTGGCTACCACCTGTTGCCTCAACCACCAAAATTTAAAATTTTCCCGAGCCAGAAATTACTTTTGGCGGAAATGAAGGGGTATAAAACAAGTCAAGTTAAAACTTCGTCAGTTTTGAAACTGTCTGCGAAACTTTGCAGCTGTTTGCAGTCATAAGAATTATCTCCTATTGTTTCTTCATTATGTGAGTGTTGGTATGGGTGGCACTCGCAGCCCGCGCCAGCAACAACAACAACAACCACACTCGGCAACGTGAAGCCGTGTGAGACTTTTTAGCGTTAGCAAACGTATCAAAATGTTTCAAACTTTGATTTGTAATGCTCTGGTCTGCTTTTGTTAACATCGGGCACTATTTCCCTGACGTCTATTTTCTACCTTAGACATGGCTGAGAACGTGAGGTAATTTCAATGTTATCTTATGAAACTTAGTGCTTTGGACCTGAATTTCTGAAAACGTTGTTCTGCTTTCGTTATAGTTCGGCTTATATTCTTCAAGAGGCTGCAGCCAAACTTTTATCTGTCATAAAGGGTAACTGCGGAACAACCCAAAGGGCTGTCGATGAAGTTGTACGTGGCATAGATGATATGATGAATATCTACTTAGATGTCTTGAAGGTATAACCTATTGTAAATCCACCATTCTTAATATCAACTATAATTTATTATTATTTATGTATTAATAGGCTTCATTCTAGAAGACTTATGCTGTTCCTATTCATTATTTAACTCACATGTAAATACTTTGTTTGATATGTTTCCAGGAGACCTTTGTTCAGACAACTTTTGGGCAAGCAGTTTCCCATGATGATGTCCTTTCTTTTCTTGAGAGTTTTAAAGGACAGTCACTGTTTGAAGGAGTTGGTACTAAGACTGAATTGGATACCTACCTTAAGCAGTCAAGTGGAGGGACTGATGTCGAGTTACATCAAGTTGTCCTGGAGACAAGGCGTGTTTTGAACAAGCATGGAATACCTCGAGAAGTTCCTTTAAAATATGGCTATGTGATACCATTTCTTCCTCAATTGGAGCAACTCCTAAATTGCAAAGATGTACTGGAATGTGTCGATAATCCTTTACCTCGTAAGGATGGAACATACCGAACAGTGACTGATGGTCTTCTTTACAATTACAATCAAGTAACAATGGAACATGGCCCTCAAACATTGTGCTTTATTATCCATGTTGACGATGTTGAAACATGTCATGCCTTGAAATCCAAAACTGGTAAGCATAATCTAAGATTGTTTTATTGGATGTTAGGAAATATTCATCCTGATAAAAGATCGTCACTGAAGGCCATTAATCTTCTTGCTATAGTAAAGGTAAAAGTTGTAAAAGAATTTGGTAATGACCACTTCCTTATGGACTTTGTTGAGGGTATGAAGAAGTTGGGCACGGAGGGAGTAGTCTTCAACATAGCAGGTGTTCCAAGAAGATTTTTTGGGTTCCTACTGTTTGCCTCTGCAGACAATCCCGCTGCTGCAAATCTTGGAGGTTTCAAGGAAACCATGGCTGCTCTGAGACCATGCCGCCAGTGCATGGTCAAGTCTATTGATTTAAATAACAACTTTTTGGAGAATCCAGACCTGTTGAGGAAGTTAGCTGAACATAATGACCATGTGAAGCAGGTACTTTCATTTCAGGGTAAAAAGACAAGAAGATCAGTACGTCAAGTGCGTGTTGTGGACATAAATGTTGATGAAGAGGAAGAAGAAGCTTGTGATGTTGATGTGACCGATGAAAAGTATCTGGACCACTGGCATCCGTCAACAAACTTTGGTGTGAATGGCAAAAGTATTCTTTCTGATTGTCCAGGGTTTGATGTCACAAAATGCCTTGCTCAGGATGTCATGCACGTACTGGCTGAAGGTGTGGTCGAAGTGCTTTGTCGTCGCATTTTGAAGGATTTGTGCTTCCCTCCTCAATGCCCAGGACAGAGAGTGAAACCGCTTTTATCGCTGGACTATGTCAACAAGGTAATACAGAACAGGTGTGATTTAGGACATTATGAGACAAGTAGGCCTTCTATAATTGAACCTTCTCATGTGAAGGGGAAGAAACTTAAACAAAGTGCCTCACAAATGATGGTTCTACTGCACTTAATGCCATTTCTAGTTCACAATGTTTGTCCTCAAGAAAAGCTTGATCTGATAATAAAACTCATCAAGCTTGTCAACTTGTGCAAGTCTTTTGAACAAAGTAAGAGTGATGTTTTGACTGTGAGAATAATGGTTGAAGATTTTGGGATGTCTTTTGTTCATGTTTATCCTGATGTTAAGATTTTGAAGCTCCACTGCCTGATACATTTGGCAATGCAGGTTTGTCTCAAATAGAAACCCTAGCTCTCATAGCATCACTGCTTGAAGGCTACCAAGTGTTAATAGTCTCTCTCTGTGCAGATCCTTCTTATGGGCCCACTTCGACAACAAGCCTGTTACCGCTCTGAAAGCATGCACAGCAAGTTTACATCTGTTGCACCTGTGATACGAAACAAGATGAACATTGCCTTATCTTGTGCTTCTAGATACTTAACATCAAGAAATGCGGAGATAATGGAAGGCAAAGAAAATGGAAAATATCTCTATGAAGGTGATGTGGTTAAAGGTGCTAAACCTGTTGTTGTCTCTACCCTCCACCAAAGTAATGCTCTTTTGGAAAAGTACAGTCAACTTCAAGAAAGCAGTGTACTTTTTGAAGTGAGGGAAGTTTCACAGTCTGGAAGAAAATGGTGTAAGGATGGAGTTGTAATGTTGGAAAAGGCAGGTGCTGATTCAAGATTTGGACGAATTCATAAACTCTTCATCAATGAAGCAGGAGAGTTAATTTTTTTGTGCAAGAAATATATGACACAATTTGTACCAGCTCTTAATGCTTTCCGAGTTGTGAAATGCCAATCAGAGTATGAAGTTCTCAGCTTGTCAGATCTTGCATTCAGTTTTCCCATCACAAGATACTCTTTCAATCAAGCACGTAATGTTCCTATGGCATATCTCCTTGTTCAGAGTCCGGGTGGAGATTTTTAGAAGTGTCTCTTCCATCGATGCCACAATTTCATCGAGGATGTTTTATTATGGGAAGGTAAGCTGTTTAGTTAGCACAATAATTGTATTGCATGTTGTTCTGGTAAAAATTAATTATTATTCAGTTTAAACATAATGATAACTTGATAATGATAATTTGATAATGATAACTTGATAATAATAACTTGATATTAATAACTTGATAATGATAACTTTATAATGATAACTTAATTGTAAGGACTTATGGTTATTTCATTCATCCTTAAATATAACATATACTGACATATATATTGACTTAAGACAAAGGTATTGTAATAAACAATGGACAACTGGTAACTTGAGGACTTGGAGTTTTATCCTTATGTTTAAAATATATGGCAAGTGACTAAAAAAAGGAACTCTGTAATAAACAATGAACAGAAAGGAAAATGATTTAAAACTTTGCCATAGTAATAAACAAGTACTACATCATGGCTTCAAATAATTTTTTGAAAAATGTTTTGACTAATTTAGGTATTTGACTAATGTTATCATCTCCATTTAGAATGTGGTGTAATGTCAGCAATTGCTTTTCATACACCTTTGGAAATTCAATATGAAAGACAACATATACAGATATAAGTAAAGTCACGCACTCAAATGCTGTTGGTTTCACCAAAGTGCATAAGATCTCCCCATTGAATACAATAATAGCACTCACAATTTCCTCGTCATTTTGCACTGCTATCAGTGCAGGAGCTTGCCCTTCTGGAATTGTGTTGAAGATCTCAGTTGTGTCAATTGATACCTGTTAACGTAGAAGATGCAAATTTTATTTTTGCTTGGATTTATGTCATTCTAACATGCCTTTTGGTTTTCAGGTTTGATCAAACTCACATCACAAAACTGGATGCATGGAAAATTTACATCACTGACTTCAAAGTAATTCTCAACCTTTTGAAGTAGTTGAGCTTTGTCTAATTCACTCTGCGGACTCTCATCTACTGAAAGGATTGTTGCCAAAGGCCCCATTACATGTTCAAAATTTTCCTTTAGTTTCTCTAGTGTGGATTCTATTCTTTTGGCAAAATCATACATCAACTGCAACAGAGAAAGGAGAAAATTATGGGTAGGTTAAAATTTGTATTATTGGACAACACTTACATTTATAATAATATTTGTTAGTTTTACCAAATCTGGGTGTTTCAAATACTGATATAAATCCATTGCACTTTTCACAGACATTTTTTGGATTGAGTCTGTGGTAACTACAGTCATTGCATCCAGGGCTCTCTTTGATTCATCTTTGTTGCAGACTGGCTGTCGCAGTATATAATCTGCCTGATAGGCATCAATTACTCTTTGAGATGATTCAGCTCTCCTGCAAACAAAATTAAAGTTTCTTAGATTTCTCTCACTATTATTATTGAAACTAGCTGTGGTGAAAAAGGTATTACCTTTCAGCATCTTTGGCCATTTGAATAATTTGCTTTGCTGCTTCATATCTCTGTTTCTTATTTTGTTCCCAGTTCCTGTCATTACGGATGCTGGCACTTAAACTGCGACGAATGTGTGCCTGTCAAAAGTATAGTCAAGAAGTTTTGTCAGGTACAGATGCATCATCGTTATTTTCAAGAAGCCCAGACACCTACTTTGTAGAACGGAAGACCTGGTAAGTCCAATGATTTCAGTCGGGCCATCACTTGAATTTCGAGGACTTTATACTCTGTACGGTATGGGTACAGGTCCTTCGTCACATCAAGGATGTGAGCTTTCAGGAACTCATTCATCCTCTTTGTGTGACTTTGATGTCTGTATACCAGACCACTTTTCAAACTTTCTACCAGCTTTTGTGGAAATGGGGGCAGTAATTTGTATATAGTAATTCTTTGTCCAATCGACCGTATTTTCTGAAAGAAAAATTGTAGTCAGATTGAGGAAATGTGCAATACTAACATTTGATTTCAGATATAGATGCTGGTATGTCATACCCTTTTTGGCTTCCGCCTGTTGACAGCCTGTTTGGTAGAATTTTGCTGCAATAAATCATGGTTGCCGCTGTTAATTGTTTTGCAACTACAGCTAAAGTGAAACCTAATATAAATGAACTCAACATAGATAATTAATTACCTCAGTATTGTGTGTAGTCGAGTCAAAGAGCCCTGAGGCCTGATAATCATTTTCCTTATCAATTTCCTCATCAGTCAAAATGCTTTCATCAAGATCTTATGGGAAATAAAAAGATTAAATTAGATTTTCAAGTTTCTTCCAATTTACCAGAATACTGTTAGGTTCCTAATAATTTGCTATGTTGTTTTACAAGAAATAAAAATGTCCTGCTTACTTCCAGATGCCTTCGCACACTGCACACTTTGAAGTCTTTCTGATCTGCGAAGCTCGTTATCACATGGAGGATCCTTCGCTGGGCGCTTCTTCTTTGGTGGGAGTCTTGGAGGTTTATTTTGGGGTACTAACATTATGGAAAGGTAACACAATAATATTTTTAATTGGCTAAATTAAGTGAAAATTTGTCTCTTGGTTGTATAGTAATACTTGACACTCACGAAAGTTCATTTCCTTTAGGACTGCCAAGTTGTCCATCCTTCTTTGCTGAGCATTCCGACTGTATTCATCATCAGAGGACTCGGCATCACTAGTGCGTCCGCTGTTAAACAGGAATAGAAGTTAACAAAATTTATTTTGTAATAACTCCTTTAAATTTAATACACCAAGTTAACTTGGTGTGTACTACTGTGGTCTTCAAATGTGTTTTAAGTTAAATAATGACAATATGCAACGAATTTGATAATTTTAAACTTTAAAACTTTTTAAAAATTTTAAACTTGTAAAAGAAATGATCCATCAGCATCATGCTACTAAATTTCAAATCAATATATAGACATTTTATATGTTCAAAATTTGTTATTTTTTTAGTGATCTAAAATAGGAAATCATTTAAAGTGTAAGTTGAACCTACCCCGTCTTTGACTTAGAAATTTTATCTGCCTTTCTTTTCATAGTAGTAGCTGTGCCATCATTCCTGAAATGCATGGAACATTTTTAATAGAGAAACAGAGTCTTCAAATAAAAAACTGTTGCAACATAGCTGCTTACTTTCTGCTGCCTCTTGTGCTGCTGCTTGCTGCACTGCTGCTTGCTGCTCTGTGTTCGACTAACGCATTGTTGCTTGTGCTGCTGTTTGCTACACTGCTGCTTGCAGCACTGCGTTGGCGTGAAGAAGCAGTTCTTGTAGGGGGCACGGTCACACCTTATTGTACAAAATGAGCAGAATAGTTAATTCTTATCACACAAAAACCCTTTTAGGATTAGAAAATAAATATTATTATTACCAATTAAATTTAAGTACTGACGATCTTCATCAACTTGGGCACTGGCTCCTTCATTTACCTGTAACAGTACATTTAGTATATTATATACATAAATATTTTTTCTTTTCTTCCAAACGCTCTGGAAGTATTACTGCCCTCTATTGTTCACCATTAATTTTCAATAAAGAAAATACTAGTTTCAGTTGTTGGTGATTTGACATCTGTGTAACTCCCCACCAGTTCCCAATTCGCTATTTCTTCCTCGACTTGAAAAATCCTTGGGGGTGCAGGCTAAAGTGAGTAGGGCGGTGCGAAACCGATGGCTTTGACTCGCCTAGACAGGCATCGAAACAAGGCAAGCAGATCGCTCAGCCTCCTGATACCAAACTCGTTTCCGTCGTGCTGTCTCTCTTGCACTCGTGGCGCGTTCTGATGAGGTGCGAGAGAGACAGCAACGCAATCCCAAGACCATCCTTTACATCCCTTTTGGTGTACTCACAGGGGCAGCGAAGGCAGCGAATCTGACGGTGACCGGCTGGCCCGCGGTCAAAGAGTCTTCATCCTCCAACTCTACTTCCTGGTCGAGGAGTGGATGCATTGAGTAAAATGTTGGATAGTGGGTGGTAAGACGCCCCTTCAACACCGGGTCTCTTCGGCACATCGTTAGGAAGCACTTCCGAAACGCTGAGACGGTTGGATCGCATTTCAACGCCTTGGTTCTCCCTTCCACTAGAACTAGTACTTCGATCATTCTTTCTTGCTTATTCTAACTCTAAAGTCAGCACAAACTGTTTTCCACTGGCACGGAAACTACACACGCTTCAAAGCTCCAGTGGCGCGGCGCGTGTGGCAAAACGGAAGGCATACCAACGCTCACATAATGAAGAAACAATAGGAGATAATTCTTATGACTGCAAACAGCTGCAAAGTTTCGCAGACAGTTTCAAAACTGACGAAGTTTTAACTTGACTTGTTTTATACCCCTTCATTTCCGCCAAAAGTAATTTCTGGCTCGGGAAAATTTTAAATTTTGGTGGTTGAGGCAACAGGTGGTAGCCACTGGAAAGTTCTTAGCGGGCGGTGACAATAACAACAACATGTTGTTATTGTTTATTTTGTTTTCATGAAATGGCAGGCAACTTTGGCTCAAATATTTGCACGCGCAATTTAAGTTATACCATGTTCGGTTCGATGACATCGCCCTGGATAACTGTGCGGCGAGAGTCACGATGTGGACCCGCATGGACGCCGGGACGTGTCAAAGCGCCATCGAGATGATTCAAGTCTGCCTTGTGTTGTCATCACACTACTGAGGAGGTTAGTAGTCACAGAGAAGTCTGCATCGTTCTGGCTGCAGCCACATTTGGAAGATTGCTCCAGTGTTGTACATTCAGAATTTATCTTGGAATTTTTTGAGTGAGTGGAAGGGATTGGTTTGAGCCCATCAGGTTGTCAAGCTGTGCCTGCACACTGACGACTGAAAATACTAGGTACAAAACTTGCAAGATGTGGCATGGACATCAGCGCCGAGACTGAAATAAATAATAGGTGAACTGAGATTTACAAAAGTATGTTTTGACAGTTGAGATAACTTTCGTCATTACACAGTTAAACCTGTTGAAAACCTTGTTGGCTCGGTGCCTGGCCAATTGGTAATTTAATTCTGCGTACTTATCCCAGTACGCACTTGGAGTTGCGTGCTTGGCAAGCATGCACCTGGAGGAGCGTACTTGGATGAGTATGCTGCTCCAAGTGCATGCTTGACCAAGCACGCAACTCCAAGTGCGTACTGGGATGAGTATGCTCCTGGAGAAGCGTGCTTGGAAGCATGCACTTTGAGGAGCGTACTGAGTACGCACATAAAATGAGTGTGTTTTCTACAACGCCCTACCTTTACTTCGTATTTAAGAAGCAAATGCCTTGTAGACTCTTCAAAGTGAAACCTCTGCACATCAACAACAGACGTTGCTTTAGGACTCTTGTTCTAACATCCGACAAATTCCAGCACAGTCGCGGACATTGTGTATGAACTTCTTTCCAACTTCCGGTCCAGATTCCACGAGTGACTTAATACAATGGTGCACGAAAGCTGAAAGGACAATAGCGTATCATTCTTTGATGGGCGCGAGGGCAACTAGGGAGTACACGGCAGACTCAACGCCAGGCGCACATCGAGAGTACAATACCGCTCCTCGCTACGCCAGGACGTGCACCTAACCCTGTGTGTGGTTTCTACCTTACATATGCTTTATATACTTCCTTGTGTATGCTTCGTTTCAAGCATGACTTTATGCCTGTCTCACACTGGGAGAAAAAATGAAGGTTGCGACTGTTAATCTTTATGCCACTGTTCACTGTACATCGAAAGAAGGTGTTTACCGTACCCAGGGATACAGCAGACACCGTACCTCAAGGAACGGACTCCACTGTACCCTGGGAACATGCATTCACCGTACCTCGGAAACTGTTCAGACATCGAATTCATCATAAATGTAGAATGAAGGCAAGATTTCAAAGTTGCTATATAAACAATGCGATGGCGGAAATAAATATATCTCAACAAGACGAACAAAATATGATAAGCATGTTATGACCTCAGACTCGAAGTTCAGCAGCAATCGGCGTCAGAATTTTCTAAAAGTACGATTTTGGACCCTTTTAGAAACTTCTGACGCCGTCTGATAGATTCAGTCGTACCAACGATAAAACAGTTAAAACAGAGGCAGAATAAGTGCAACTTTTTAGTGACTTTACAATTTAAAGACATTTTCTTATGGTTTCGTATGTTTTGGAAGGTGGTGTTATCTAACCTCTGACCAAAGTGTTAACCGCGTAGAGGCTACTTCGACTAGAATTTTCTCATATAATCTATTTCGACCCTTCATCACGTGATGCACTACTTAATGCCTCAAAGAACATTGGAACAGTTTGCCGAAGGCAAGAGGCAAACAGGGAGCGCCGCAGGCCCAGGTAGGTGGAACGCGAGGCGTGGATTGTCGAAACTGGCGCAGCCTGATACGACATGACACGGTCTGGCGTACACCTACCTTGTTATGGACAGCGAAAACTTAAAGAAAAATGAGTCAATTCTAGTCTTGACAAGATTTAATATTTTAAAAGACATACCATAACATGTTTACACTGAAAATCCATCGGCGTGACTTCGTGCCGTTTTAGGGGCGTGAATAAAGTGTCACGCCAAAAGACGGCATGACAAAAAGTCATGCCCAAAATCGGCGTGACTCAGAAATTCAAGCCAATTTTTTGCGTGAATTTCCTGTCATGCCGGTTTTCGGCATGACTTTTCTCGTAAAACGCACTGCCATTCACGTCACATGACGGCGTGACTCACATGTCATGCCATTTTTCGGCGTGAATTTTCTGTCACGCCAATTTTTGGCGTGACTTTTTGTCACGCCATAATTTGGCCATGTGTCCGACCGTTACATTTTTAGTGTAAGCTCAAAATGTCAGTTGAGGTGTCGAGTATTCCATTTTTCATACGATGTGACGTTATCTGTTCATGTAAAGGAGAACTAAGAAATCAACTGGAACACGGTAATTATTGGTTTTTTAAGGGTAGGAAAAATTTGCCGCAGAGTTTCTGTAACAAGAACACTACAAACACCCCCCCCCTAAACAGAATAGTAAAGTGGTAAAGTGATTTGGAAAGCTGAAAGAACGAGGATTTCGGTCCACCAATTCATTTTTATATCAATACATTCGTTTGTTTGCAACTGGAGAAGTTTTCTGTGGGGTAATAATGGGACATCACTTTAGGGAAGAATGGGACATTCCTGTGGTAAAAATGGGACACCCTTTAATGGTAAGCAGTCGCCTTTGAGTGGTGAATTTTCAAAATTGTTCAAATTTACGCCTCCTAACGGCAATAGATTCGTCTAGACCAAACAAACAAAAAATGGTAACAAATGCTATAGGTTTGGATGCATATTTATAATGTAATTGGGCTTCGATATCACCAATTCGTCGCCAAAGGTCTTCTAGCACCTGAGCACTTTTGAAGCGCATTATATTTTCATTTTTCACATGAACCTGTGTCATATGTAGTGTATGTAGACGTTAATTGTTTCTCCTGTTGAGACGGATCGAATTCTGTTAAGTGGTGTCAGTTAGGAAAACTTCGAGGCCTGTTGTACCACTGCGAGGCCCCTGTCCCATTTTTACCCCCAGCGTGTCCCGTTCTTACCCCATACTTGCAAGTCCAAATTTTCTTAGTTAATTTGATAGACATGCTACATAGAATCAATTTTTGATGTTATTTTAACGCCCAATTGTGTGAAACAGGGTACTCTATCATTTAAATGCGTTAGTAACACTCAACTCTCCTTCACTGTTCTTCAACGAATGTTCGAATGTGAATGTTGTCACGTTCGTTTGAACATGACGTCACATTCGTTTGAATGTCGACGCACGTTCAAACGAATGTAACACCGCAATTTAACGGCCGTGTCACTTTGAAACGATCGTGACATCGTATGCAAATGAACGTGACTGAATTCACATTCTAACGAATATGACGTCACATTCGTTGAAAAACAGTGTTTGCAGGCTTGTGCAGACCTTTCTACTCAAGTTGTCCCATTATTCCTCCACCTGACCCTAACCAGGGATGATACCCAAACCGAAACAAAACCAGACCGTCTCGCTAGTAGTCTTGATTTAGGACTAAATCTGAAAAAGTATCGCAGCTAGAACAAAGGAAACAACTTCTTCTTGGTGTGCAAAGTGTATTGTTCCGACATAGAACAAGTCAAATTGGGGTATTCCAACGCCCTCCCAGAACGAAAGTAAGGACAAGAGAAACGGGAGTTGACCACAGCAGTTATCTGCACGGCGGATGAGCTTTCCCGCGTAGATTTCTCATATGAACTGCCGCTTTTTACCTCCGTTTCTCTTGTCCTTACTTCCGTTCTGGGAGAGCGTTGGAATACCCTATTCCGCTCCCCTGGGTTTTGTTTTTCTAGGTCGAAAACAATAATTAAAACTCAGGGAAGCGGGATTTTGACTTGGTCCACACTAAACGTATTTGTACAATTTTGTACGTGGTCTCACACAACTTTCAACATGCGAACTTTTTCGCACACATTTGTACGAAGAATCGCACAAATTCGTGCGAAATTTCGTTCAAATTTGAGCGAAAAGCACGTTTTAGGGTAATTCTTTCCCAAATCGCACAACTTTCAAAATCGACGTCTCGGATTTCAACCAAACTTGGTAAAATTGTTGCTTTGGGTGTCCTTAACACAAAAAAAATGGCAAAAAAAAATTTCTCATTATTTTTAAAAAAATAGTCAAAATTGGTCAAAAATGGTTAAAAATTCGCAAATGTTTCACAATTGGTCTCGATTGAGCTAATGTGGTTTGTTTTGTGCCTTTCTATCGTATTCAACCCCAAACCGGTCAATATGCCCCATTGGGGCTGAAAAACAGCGTTTCAAACGTTTTGTCAAATACCCAAAAAGAGCATCCGAATTTTTTCTTTATAATTTTTTAAAAGGCGCATCTACTAGTCCTCTTACTTGTGACAAAAAATTGGGATTGTGTTTTTTGATTTTGCTCAGATAAAAAATAAATTCACTCTAATTGTTTTTTTTTGTTTTTTGTTCTTCGAACAGTCTTCTGTTTCTCCTTAAAAAATTGGTGGCCAAAATGGAGTTTCGCGACGGAAAAAAATAATCGTCTTATGCGCTGCATTTATAAATTTTAGGACTTTGCTGATATTTTATGTGTTTGTTGAGATATCCAATTTTCCTGAAATGGCTGACAGGTCCTTGTGGCACGTTTTGAACCCACAAAGTTTGAAACGGGGCCACGACTAAATCGTGTATATTGGTTAACGTTTGAGTGGAGTTACTCTGAAGTAGAAATTAAAAGCATCGGCACCAGTCTCTTGGTCTTTGCATCTACAATTGAAAAAATGATATTCCGTTCCGAAGCTACAACCAACACCGTTTCGTGGAGAGGAAATGGAAAGCACCTGTGAGAATACTTCAGTTTTAATAGAGAAGATTTGGTGATGCACTTTTTCAAAGTAATAACTTATCCCGTAAGAGTCAAATCCAGCATCCTGTAATGGCGGACGAATAATTGGGTATTGGCTCAGCCCCGGAGCTTGCTTCCGCCTAGTAGAATGTGCCTTTGGTTAACAGAAGATTGGGATAAAAAGACGCAGAGGTGACCGGAATGGACTCGTGGGATGAGCCCCTGCGATAAAGCGGGTGGGCAACCCCCGCGTTTCCCTGCGCGACGGGCCTGCCTATCCACAACGTTACAGGCGCTGAGGCGCTGCGCATTTGATTCTACTTTATTTTATTTCCGCCGTGTTGGTATTGTGTAACCCTGCACACCAACGGATATTCCAATTTTAAGAGGCACAGATTGTCCTCTAGGCACGCCCTCCACTGCAAATCCAAGTGTAGGACAGGTCGACACTTGTAGGCGTCGACCTCTTCGTCCTTCGCTTGCAAGAGTTGACCAGTTTTGTCTAACGCTTAGAAGTGTCGACCACAGCATGTCCTGCGGCAAATCACGCGTTGTTTGCCGCAGGACATGATGTGGTCGACACTTGCAAATGCTGCAGTGCGGTCGACCAATTTTGCGGCTCTGCATCTCGTCAACCGTTTGCCGTAGGGAGCGTCGCTTGGTCTGAAAAGAAAGAGCTCGTCACGCAAAACAAGATTTTATACCCGTTTGCATTTTAACACCGACAGATTTTCCGATGAGTGCGCCCCTAACACGGAAAAATCGCTAATGCTGCAGTGCGATGGCCTCACTTGGCGGCTCTGCATCTCTGGAACCGTTCGTCGTACGGAGCCTCACTTGGTCTTAAAATAAAGGACTCGTTACGCAGAACAAGATTTTATATTTGTTTGCATTTTAACACCCACGGATTGTCCGACAGGTACGCCCTATCACAGGAAGAAATGCTGATGCTGCAGTGCGATCGACTTACTTTGCGGCTTTGCGTCTCTGTAACCGTGCGTCATAGGAAGCCTTTTTGTGCGTTAATTGGAAAGTTAGTTTGCTCGAAACGAGAGTGGGGTAAAAATTGTAAGAGGTGACCAGGATGGACTCCATGGGCCGGCCCCCGCGGTACAGCGGATAGGCAAGCCGCTTCGGTTACCTGTGTGACGGGCCTGCCTATCCACGTCACAGGCGCTAAGGCGCTGCAAATTCTTTTAAATTTGTTTTTGGTATCGCTGTGTTGGAATCGTGTCGTCCCTAACGCCATCGGATATTGCCCCTGGGATGGTGGCATAAGATACAAAGACCAATTCTTCGTCCGCCATTACAGGATGCTGGATTTGACACTTACGGGATAAGTTATTGCTTTGAAAAAGTGCATCAAATCACCAAATCTTCTCTATTTAAACTGAAGTATTCTCACAGGTGCTTTCCATTTCCTCTCCACGAAACGGTGTTGGTCGTAGCTTCGGAACAGAATATCATTTTTCCATTTGTAGATGCAAAGACCGAGAGACTGGTGCCGATGCTTTTAATTTCTACTTCAGAGTAACTCCACTCAAACGTTAACCAATATACACGATTTAGTCGTGGCCCCGTTTCAAACTTTGTGGGTTCAAAACGTTCCACAAGGACCTGTCAGCTATTTCAGGAAAATTGGATATCTCAACAAACACATAAAATATCAGCAAAGTCCTAAAATTTATAAATGCAGCGCATAAGAAAATTATTTTTTTCCGTTGCTATATTCCATTTTGGCCACCAATTTTTTAAGGAGAAACAGAAGACTGTTCGAAGAACAAAAAAAAAAGTTGCGGATGATGAGACATTGAAAAGGTATAAGTAAAATTTTGAGAAATACATCAAAGCATCAGGTCACTCCGTAGAGGGTTCTTCAACTTATCAATATCCGTTAAAATGGATAACGAAGTCATCTTAACTTAATTTTTCTAAGCGAAGTGGAATTCAAAGACAATACAACTAGAATTATGGTCTGCGTAAAGTATTTATTACTCTGGTATATTTTTTGGCTTTCTTTTGTGCAACTTAAGTTGTAAAAATAAAGAGGATTAAGTTGAAGTGATTCTTTTTGCACTAGATTCATAAACATACAGATTGAGTTATCTTCTGTTGCTAACTTTTTCAACGGAGTCATGCAGACTTTAGTTGTTTCCATTTTCCGCTAAATGGGGAGCGTGTGAGGGGCCTAGTTGAGTTATGCCTCTTTTCCATGTGGATTTACTTCTGAATGCTAGGAATTGAGACAAATAATTTGTTGTGATAATGCAAACCTAACCAAGGTAAATGGTCCAACCCACCCTAACCTAACGGGGTCGTGACAGAGCTTACTCTACTCGCGACAGACCTAACGCTAGCATAACTCAACCTAACCTGAAACTATCCGTAGGTTCTACGACGGTTCACACAATTTTTTTCACATACTGTAGTTTTGCCTAATGTGATTTCGCATAGACAGTTTCGCACAATTTATTTCACATAATTTGCTATTTCACATTTTTTATGTTTTACACAATTTTCACACACTTTTTGTGTGAACCGATATAATAGTCATCCCTGGTGCAGAGCACGGCGTGGAAACGGCGCGGGCAATGCAGCGGGCCGAGTTTATTAAAGGAGGTGGGGAGAGTAAAATTTGTCATTTTTTGACGCTTTTTCAGGATTTTTTTCTGACAAAATGGTCACCCTGACTTAAAGATGGACATCATTATTAATTTCTCTATGCCTTTTTACTCCAATACCCTTTTTAAGCATGTTTGGTGGCACTTTTGGAATTTTGACACGTGTTTATCCTTTTATCGACATATACTCTCCCTTGTCTTGTAGCTATATGGACAGTGATCATTGTAAACCGTCACACAAAATTATATGTATTACGGTGTCCGAGATCCTGCGCGCCACGTCCAAAAAGAGTTACTGAGAAAAACCATGATTAAAGTTTATGGCCTAACCTAACCTTACGGTGATAGTACGAATTCAAGAAATCCCATGTCGACTTAAGGGTTCTGTGGGTCAAAATTTGGTCACGTATGGGTAAACCAAGGGCCAAAGAGTCGAAAAAAATATATAAAAATAAACTGGACATCGATTTTTTTTCCTTTTTTTCACTCGCTGTGGTCATTACTTCACCCTGTATGCCATTACTCCACCCTTTAGGCTTGTAGGCTTTTGGCCTCGTAGTGTTGTAGCCTAGTCTTGAAAACCTTAAAAATAAAATTGTGTGAATGCAACTGCAGGTCAAAAGTAATTTGTGTGTAAAAAATTGTGTGAAACTGTCTATGCAAAATATCATTAGGTAAAACTTCAGTATGTGAGAGAAATTCTGTGAACCGTCGTGTTACCCTATCCGTAGTATCCCAACTAAGGCCTGCTGGCTGAGGTACAGTTAGTTGACGCGTTTGCGCCATTGCGCACTGCGGATTATGAATCAAATTGTGACCGGTTTATAAATGAATAAACTCATGCGTGCACCAAAACAAACCATCCAGTTTCCTTCCCCCTCCCCTCCATCCCCACCTCCATGCCCCTTCCCCTCTCGCCCGCGGCCGCTGCTCGCGAACGGCACCGACACCTTCCGATTCAATCTTCCCCCCTGACCAAACTAAATAACATATCAACAAACGGTTATCTCTGGGTGGAAGCTTGTGAAAAGCCCCACAAACACAAACGCCTCGCTTTGACCCCCCATCTAAAATGACTTCTTCATTCCAAAAACTTGTCCCGAAGTTACAGAAAACGTTTTTCTTCGTTGTCGAAAAATTTTGAGCTCGCATCTTATTCGGATAGGGTGGCTTTGATTGTCCTTTCTATTTCCTGCAACTTTCGTTCAAGACGTTTTTCGAAAATCTCAGCCGTTTACGCATGCGGGGCGTTTTTCGAGCGCGCCGTTAGATGCAAGCCCGCAACGCAGCAGTGCATGGTGGGCCTGCCTACTTACGGGGGCTCCTTTCTTGCTTTTCTCGCTTTTCTACGTAAATACGCCCCCCATTTCTCAAGAAACATGGGGTCCTTGAGTCAATGTGAGTACGCCGTAGGGATGGAAAGTTCGAACAAAGATTAATCGATTAATCGAACAATCGTGTATCGAACAACAGTTAATCGTCATCGATCCGAAATCATCGATTAATCGCCTTAATCGAACAATCCTATCAATTAATCGATATTTTTGCGAAATTAGCTTGTTTTTTTCGTGAGTTGAGGAAAGATGCGGTTCTAACGTACACTGCAGCACCGCCGCCAGTCAGATTGAGACTGAGACTGAGCTGCCAGCTGGCCGGCCGCCGCCGCCGCCTCGACAAGACAAGGCTGGAACATGCCGTCCCCCTCCCTGCCTTTGGCTCCGCCCACTGCCGGCGTTGCCAACCTCTTGCAAGAAAATACGTACCAAATAAGTATTTCGACCACTGGCGGTTTCATTATACGTTGACATAAACAAGGTCTAATCGCTTAGCCAGTAAAATAAAAATAATTATTTGAGTATCATGCTACACGAGATTGCTTTAACTTGTCACACAATGCACCACGTTCCCTTGTAGGAAAAAACTTCGATTAATCGATTAATCGAACAAAATTGTTGTTTGATCGACCTTAATCGAACATGGGACGAACGATGAATCAATCAACGATTAATCGAACAAAAAAATTAATTTTCCATCCCTAGTACGCCGCATCGAATGGAGCACACCTCGTTGCGATCGGAGGTCTGGAAGGTACTTAAACTTGCGAAAAACGTCCTTGGCTGCAGGGGGCGACGATGCTAGCCCGCCACACAGCCATGCATGGCGTGTGCCTACCTTCAGGCGATCCGGCCTCTCGAGCCAGCGAGCCGCTATGCTACCCCCACCACCGATCGACCTTTTTTCCGATTCCGATGCAGATGCAGTCAGGCTCAGCAATTATTCACCAAATATTGGACCCCATTTTGGTAGTTTCTTCTGTTGTGCTGTGGATGCTGGGGCAGACAAGAAAGCGTTGTTGGGACCTTGCTCTCTCACTTGCCCTCCTCTCCTCTGACTTTTTGGTGGTTTCAGAACATACTCCAGGTCCCCTCTCCCCTCCTCCTTCCCGCTCCATTGCAGAACCAACTCTGTCTCTCTATCTGCTGCCTGCCGTCACCTTCTTTTCACTTTATTTCAATGTTTCTCATTTATTTATTATTAATAGAAAAACAACCTCCCCCCCCCAAAGAAAAACCAATCGAACATTAAAATTTTACTTTTACTTCTCTTCTTTCCCTTTCCTTTCAATAACTAGGAAACGTAACCGTGAAAATTCTAGAAGATTGGCTGTGCTCGAACAGCAAAATATTTTATCCCGAAAACAGTCAAAAACGTTTGGAGGGATACTTCAGGTATGAGGGTATTCTTGACCCACTATGCAAGGGCTCGCCTGATTAAAGTGGATGAGACAAAAGTAGGAAATAAGTTTCATACAACTCCAAAGAGCTGCAATTTATTGTTTTTTCATACCAGTGAAAAGGGATCAGACATCAATTCTAAACAAGTCGACAAACAATATAAATGTATGATTGAAGTAAAATTTTCAGAGCATGACAGGCTGGTTCGTGCCAAGTACATAAAGATAAAAATCATAAATGAACTTGATATAAAACATTTGATGGCAGTAAAATTTACAGAGGATGACAAGCTAGTTTGTGTCAAATATATACACAAGTGAGGATTTCACAAGAATAATTACACACACGATGCACAGTCGGATTAGTCAATAAATATGTAAATACGCAGAAAAACATGGCCATTCATAATATCTACAGTTGGTCATAAGAAAATTTGAACGACAAAATAAGAAACAAGCATAAAACACCTCACAAAAAGAAAAATACACAAGCACTTGGGGTCATGATTAAAATTGATCTAATGGAGCATTTCACTCTGCAATTCATTAACACAAGCAACCCGAATATCACAGTCAGACAATTTAACAGAGAATGATGAAAGTCCGTTATTCTGTTTTTCAACTTTGGAATACAAAACAAATTGAAAAACTTCGCCATTTACAGTGCATCTGCCATACATGAGATACTCTTTTCCAAGTTCAGCTTGCATTCCTTCCATAAAAATTGCAAAATGTAAATTAGGAACTAACACAACATTTTTGGGTGAACCAAGGAAACCGATTCCCCCTATCACAAGATTAGGGGCAACGAGTGATTTAACAAAACACATTACAGACTCCAAAAGTTTTCTCTCAGGATCACTCATTGCATAATCTAGGTCATATTTCATCGTTTTCAAAGCAACTCTCAATTGCATATACTTTAAAATTTGGTGTGATACTCCATTGCTGCTGTGAATTTCAACCTTGATTTCATAAAGAAAATTCTCAAACTTAAAAGCAGAATGAGTGTAGGGCTGAGCAAATTTAATAGTACTTTCTTACAAGTGAGGTAACAGGTGAGTGCTGAAAGTAACATGTTCAGGTCCGTATAAACAATCAATCTCAGCATTTAATTGTTAAAGATGACGGTAAAAACGGTTCCCGGTTTTCTCAGGAAGCAGCATAAACAACGTCAGTCTTGGAAACAGAATTTTGCATGAATGTAACAATACCACGCACTAAGCGGCACCATTGATAGCGCTTGGGAAGAACGCCTGCCATGATTGGAATACTATAAAACACAACCCAATGGAACCATTCTAGGCTACGCCAATGAGACCTATCATTAAGACTACGAGGAGCCCTGGAGACAAAATCAGTGGGAGTAATAGAGAGAAGGCGTTGATCCAACTCAGCTAATTTATAGGAGACATTGAAAGGTTTGGAAGAATCTTTAGTACGGAGACACAAATTGGTAAACCTCTTTGCACAATGTACCAGTGCATGGAATAGATCGAGATCCAAGCAATCAAAAATATCAAAATCTTGAATGTTACTGAAGACAGAGGGTCCTTTGATGCCGCGTTGAGGTTTCTTCGTTTCTATTGCTAGGTGTGCCAGCGCCATGGTTTCTTCATGCTTTCTTCTGGGATACTCTCTATCTGTGATGGTGTAGGGCCTACATTTGCCTCGACCTCGTCTCATTTGCTTCCCTCGATGATAGCACAAGCCACAACCATATGACCCATTGAATTGGGATGAACATCTTATTACAAGCCGAGCTATGGAATCACTCACACACATGAGAGGCCTAACACCAAATGTTCTGTCAACACCATTGATCTTCACTGTAATACTATTTTTTCGAGGTTAATTACATTCTTTCACGAACGGTTTCAACTTCTCACTCATTGTAGGTTTTCCTTTACCAAGCCACACATTTGCAATCATCACATGTTTTCTCCTTAAATGAAGAGGCAGTTCGTTCAAAGAAATTAATACTGGCCATACAGAGTTCTTACTTGTTTAGCCCACCCGACGACCATCAATAAAAAAGTTGAAAGCTGAGCAGTTTGGAGGAAGTAAGTTCTTGTAAAGTTTTCCATCAAATATATCTTCATAGTTGCCAGTACTGATCTTGTTCCGATACTCTGGATAGATGAGCTCTTCTGCCAGACCACAGTCAGCGGGTGGAAACTCTGTTGCTGGAATAGGCATTCACAGGTTATTAGTACACGCTAGATCTCAGGATCCAAGAGAGATAGGTGGCATCTGAGGGCACATTTGGAATCCTCATTAAATTTCACGTGGCGTAGGCTATGTTTCAAGCCAAAGGGTGAGGAGATAATCGGTAATTTTGTCATGGAAATGTAATAAACAGAGCAAAATAACGCTCTGAAACAAGGATCGAAATATACGCATAATCCCGGAAATAGCTGTTTTGTGTTCCTTAATGTGAGAGAACGAAAAGACCGAATCTAAATCTGAGCACAGATATGAATTCAGCGTACTTTCCTGTGTGCAAATCACTTCCCGTATTTCCAAAAAGAAAGGTCAGCACCCTTGAAACTTGCGGTAAATCGCAGACTGTTTTGTCAATTTTATGAAAAGCAGCTGCTGTATCACTGGTCCCATTTACACTGCGACGGTCGGCGACGGTTTACTGTGATAGTGTTGAAGACTTCATGACAGCTTTTTGCACGGGAAATTTTCTTAGGATTCAGAAAATGGCCTGTGAATTACCCCACGAGGTCCCGTTCTCTTGCATTAAGGAACACAGTGGAACGATGCGACGTTTCGATCCTTGTTTCAAAGCGGTATTTTGCCCTATTTATTACATTCCCATGACAAAATTACCGATTATTTCCTCAACATTTGCCTTAAAACATAGCCTACGCCACGTGAAATTTTATGAGGGTTCCAAATATGCCCTCAGATGTCACCTATCTCTCTTAGATCCTAAGTTCTATCGTGTACAAATAACCTCTGCATGCCTACACGGTAAAAACTGATCCTGGTTTTCCCAGGAATTCCCTGGAATCGCCTAAGTCCTTTCTACAGGCTTCCTGAGAAAACCGGGATCCGTTTTTACCGTGTATTTTGGCAACAGAGTTACCACCCGCTGCCACAGTTTAAGAGGGATATAATCTGCTCAGTCACAGACAAATACAACAAGCTAGGGCCCGCCCTTCCGTCGAACCGAGTTGCCAGCTCCGCTTCGCTGCGCCGGCAACTCGGTTCGACAGGGGGCCGGCCCAGCTTGGCCTGCCGGCGGCCTTTCCTCGGGCCTTCGGCCCTCGCATCAGACCCAACTTGGCCAGTCGAAGGCCCGGGCCTTCGGCCCGCTCTCATCAAACACCCCGTGAGCGGGTAAGGCAAAGTTATCGATGTACCATCGTGACTTAGGCCCGCCCTTCTATTCACAATATGCAAAAGTCCTTACACTTTTTACTCCAACTGTCCTTAGAATATGCCCATTTCATTTGTCTCTTAGCCCTCATTCCGAAAATACTCATATTTGCCATGCTACTGCAACTCCTTGCAATGGAGGCACAGCAGGAGCGCAAAACGAGCCCGTCGCACTTTTTCACATAACTCATGAAGGCGGGCTCCTGGACCCCCCTTCCGACCCCTCGTTGAAGAGGTCTTGCCAAGACCTATCGAAAACTTAAGTAAAAATTTTCAGTCGTTCGACCCCCTTTTTTCAAGATCCTGATGTGACTAATAGACGAAGTCGGGCTCCTGGACCCCCTTTCCGACCCCTCGTTGAAAAGGTCTTGCTGAGACCAATCGAAATCTGCAATAATTTTTTTTAGTCGGTCGACCCCCTTTTTTGAAGATCCTGATCTGGCCAACTTGTAAAAGCGGCCGATGGGGTCGGGACCAGGTCCATTCATCTTGTCTCGTCGCCCTGATTCCAAAAATACCCCTATGTGCCCTGCTAGCACCAATAATGGCGGAAATCCCCCTCCCGCCCATGCAAACCATGATGCAGCTGCTGCAGGCCTTGCGCGGGTCGGACGGGATTTGCACCACCGGATTGTTTGTTCGGACGGCCCTCCTGAAGTACCCTCCAAATCTGGTCACTCCAGCTCAACTCCTTCCTTGTACACAGACGACGACAACAACAACGACGACGACGACACACAGACACAAAGGCAAATGCATATGCCCTCCCCCTATTTTTTGAATAGAAGGGCGGGCCAAAAAATAATCGCCGTCGTTCTTGTTTCTTTTAGCATCTATTTCATGGGGGCAATTATTGCATTGTTTCAAAGATTCAAAAGTCCCACTATAAAAACCACTGGCCGGACAAATGTGATGCTCTGACAAAGACGAGGAGTATGATGAGGTGGCACTTTTCAAGACATGCTTCGACGGACAAAATATTTGATCTTTTGACAAAACACATGCAAGTTGCATAACATATTCCGCAGCGGGGTAAGTGAGATTATGTCTGAATATACACTGTCCTTCAAAGTGTGGTGCATACCCCAGAAAAAATGTGGTAACCCCAAAACTGCGGTTACCCGAATTTACCACACGTGGAAATGCGGTCAATACCCCTTAAAAATAAGTAGTCAGCATCGTACCACATAAAAACCGTGGTGAATACCTCAGAAAATATGTAGTCAGTCCCTCATACCTCAGCAAAGTGTGGTCTTGACCACGCAATACACGGGGTAACGTATGAATGATAGGCTTCTACACCCCTTTTTTGAAGGGGTGTAAATCTTACCACATTTGTACGTGGGGTAGAATGCGGTAACCACATTTTAGCTCTCACCGCAGCCAAATGTGGTAAGTTCACCACAATTTCGACCACAGTGAGTTCATTGAAGAAGAGGTTAAGGAAGGAAGAGGTTAAGTATCAGTGTGCACTGATAAAAGAGAGTCACATTTGGAGCTGACTCTGTCCCTGTTCTCATTAAAGCAGTCAACTGAGGCAAACCAATCTAAAAAACGTTATAAGTGGAACAGGTGAAACGAACGCGGAACGAAACTAACCTTCCATCGAACACTCACTTTTTGGGAGCGGGCGGATGAACTTCTGCGTGAGAAGTTGATTTTGGGATGGGGACTTTCGAAGACTTAAATTCATACTGGTGGTAGGGGCCTCTTTTGCCTAGCATGACTTCAAACCCACTGCACTGAACTCCACTACACGCTCTCGCCTACTCTCTCACGCACAGTGGGCCGGCCAGCCAATGCAAGTAGTTGCCGCGCCGGTAGATGGCCTCCGTAGTGCGAAAAGACAGCACCTTCGAACGGAATGGCATTTCTGGCTACAACTGTACATGCACGGGATGTACTTTTGCAAAGTAGAGTAGTATCTATGTTGTAGTTAACAGTGTTCTGCTGATCTACAAAAACTTTGCACCCAATATTCAAAAGAAACTGACGACTTATGCTGTACTTTGGAGAGTAGTCTCGTACAGCATTCTTAAATCACTATCCATAATCCACACTACCTGTCACAGTATACTTTTAATGTGCACATCTCCGAACAAAAGTAACTGAAAAATTAGTGCAATTATTCTACATTTCAGGAGTGCATATCGAACATTAGTGCTCAGTGCAGTTTATTCTACAGTTTTCAGTCACTTGTAACTGCTCTCACGCAACTGCAGTTTTGGCATTGCAGTTTAAACTACAGTTAAAGTACAGATCCTTCCACCCGGGAACATCCTACCTGGCGACTCATTGGCGTCGTTCTAGGCCCCTGCAACTCACCCTACCACTATCATATCCTCTCGGGCCACTCAGTGGGCCAGATGACCGGTGCAGCGGCGGCCAAACCTCATGACGCATTTTGAGCTCCAGCGTTGCTAAGCAGGACTCGAACCGAACGTGTGCACCTCGTTCGGAGAGCAATCCATTGATGGGGTGACCCGGTCCACACGTTCGGTTCGACTTCCATTATTCACTTCCACTAACCTAACCTAACCCGCTTAAAGCGGGTCTGAAGCTCAAAACGCGTCTAGAGTTCTGGCCGCTTGCGCCCTCCTGGCCCACTCACTGGGGGCCGGTCCTTGCGTGGTCGGTGCTCGGAGCAGGGCCCCGCTTGCCCGGCACGCTTGCCGAAGCGAACTCCCGACAAGGCAGCCCGCAAGGCGCACAGCGGCGCGTGGCGGTTTTGCCTACTCTGCAAAGCGCTTTACAGCGTGTTTCTGTTGTGTATCCGCTCCACGGCCTTTGCAGGGGCTCAATCGCGTGTCCTGCCTCTTCGGTGGCGGTTACAAAGCGAAAAGTGCATCGTTTCACACTGAGGCACTGTCTGGCAGGGACAAAGTCAAAGGGGAGGAACGTTTAAGGGCAGTTTTTGGAGAAAAATCGCAATTTTCACCTCTTGGGGTCTTTATTCAAGACCTACGTCGTACTCAAACTTTTTTTTTTTGTTGAATATGTTAGACGGACCCTGCATACGCACACCTTATTGGGCAGATAGATCAAAATCGACGTCGAACCCAAAGAACTCAAAACTTTCATAAAACGCCTCAAGAGTCCTCGAATTGAAAGACGTTGGCCATTTTTTTGTTCACCAGCTGATTTAACATAAGAAACGATATTAGCAGCCAAGTCGAGCTAATAGCAGCAAAGAAAAATAGCAATTTCAATTTTAGCAGACCAGTTCAAAAAGTTGTCAGAGAAATGGAAAATTGGCCATATCTTCTAAAACGTTCATTATTCGGACCTAAAATTTTGGGGTGTTTATCAGACCCATAAGGCGTACCTTTGACGTGAAATGAGCAACAGCGCCGCCGGTCGTGTAACTCGTCGAAATTGTGTCGTCAAATGGTGTGACGACCGTCATGAAACCGAAACGCGTCCGCTGCGAGCACGACCGACCACCATGGCCTCACCCGCCTGTGTATTCAGGGAATATAAAGGTCTGTGTCAGCCGGCTAGTCGCCGTTCATTTGCAACTCTGCTCAACCGCACGAGTCGACCGCCATCAGGTAAGCTGAACGCACACGATTAATAATAATTAAAAAAAACTGATTAATCAAAAGAAACCGCACTGTGAAGAAAATGTACGGGATTCGCCGTTCATTTATTAACAGGATTTGCCGTACTTAGAAGTACGGTGTTTACCATACCTAGAAGTACAGTGTTTACCGCGCCCACACTGTGATCACCACATTTGCCTGCGGTGAGAGCTAAAATGTGGTTACCGCATTCTACCCCACGTACAAATGTGGTAAGATGTACACCCCTTCAAAAAAGGGGTGTAGAAGCCTATCATTCAGCCGTTACCTCGTGTACTGTATTGCGTGGTCAAGACCACACTTTGCTGAGGTATGAGGGACTGACCCGAGGGGACAACGACAGAGAAATTTTGTGTACATCGGATAGGGATAACCCCGGATAACCCGCGGATTACCTCCGGATAATATCGAAAAATTTCCAGGATTACCCTTGGATTACGCCGGATAACCCCGGATTACCTCAGAATTTCCCCGGATTACTACCGGATTACTTCGAAATTTCTGGTTATCCGGATAACGGATAACCAATTTGCTGTACACCGGATAACCGAAGTCGTTTCCCCCTCGGACTGACCACATATTTTCTGAGGTATTCACCACGGTTTTTATGTGATACGATGGTGACTACTTATTTTTAAGGGGTATTGACCACATTTCCACGTGTGGTAAATTCGGGTGACCGCAGTTTAGGGGTTACTACATTTTTTCTGGGATTTGCACCATACTTTGAAGGACAGTGCATATAAGTATGGCGTTTACCGTACCTGGAAGTACGACGATTCCCGTAGTTTGTACAGTGTAGAAAAGATCTCGCCTTTAATTCAATTCCAAAGAGGTTTTTCAAAATTTTCTGAATTGACTGAGATGTCAAGAAATGAGTGCCTCTCGACAAGTGCAATGTACAAAATAAGGTGATCGCCGTACTTCCAGGTACGGTAAACGCCGTACTTACAAGTACGGTATGCGCGGCAAACACCTTACTTCTGTGGGTACGGTAAACGCTGTACTTTTAGGTATGGTAAACACCGTACTTTACGGTAGATCCTCCTAATGAATTATCGGCGGAAACCGTACATTGTTCTTTCAGTGCGATTTTTTTTCGAAATGACGGAACAAATGAGTGGTTCCATATCCAAGGAGTACAAGATTTGTTTCGATGTCAGCGATATGGACCAAAATTTTACTATATGTGTTACTAGGATAGAGAAAGATGACCACAAATTTTGAAGGTCCTCGGTCGACCAACTGTCGAGCAGTGGTCAAAAGTGTTTTGCGAGTTTTTAGGTAAAAGCCAAGTCTGAGGGTACAAGGGCTTGACCCATGGACTTGAAAATTTATACAGGTCTTAAGTGTTATTGGTACAGCACCTCAGATTTATTTCATAAATTTTGAAGGAAAAATTTTTTTTTCAAAACAATGGAAATTTAATTACTTGCTCTAGATCTCAAAAACATTTATTTTTAAAATTCAAAAAAATGAGGAAGTACCTTTTCTTAGTCCTTGTAACTATAAAATTTCATCCTGGGAGGAGACTTTAGAGCCATGGAAGAAAGCGTGAATTTTTCAACGCAGTGTTGAGGACTTCAGCGGTGAACTCACTCTTCTGAAACCAGGGTGTATCTGAATAAGATACAATAATAATCGCAAGGTCCACTGTACAAAAAAGGTCCTGTAAATGCCGTTAATTTATTACCAATGTTTGCTGTTATGCAATTCACGGCGTTTGCTGTGAACTAGTTCACGGCGTTCACTGTGATCTCGGTCACAGTGTTCACTGTGATCTGGCCACAGTAAACGCCGTGAATTGGAGCCTGATTTGCAGTACTTCGGTGCTCAGCGGCGTCAAACTCACAGTGTTTACTGTGAACCAGATCACAGTAAACACCGCGAACAAGATCACAGTGAATCGCGTGAGCAGATCACCGTAAACGCTGTGAATTGACCTACAGTGAAAACTGGTAATAAATTAACGGCATTGACAGGACACTTTTTTTGGAGTGTCGGCAAAGTATCTTCTACTTCCCTTCCTTTCGGGTGTTTTCAGCCTGTCAGGGTCTGTGTCGAGGAGCCCAGCCATGGCAAGTTCGCTTCACAACTGGAATCGTTATCAATTTGGTCTCCCATTTGGACATAGTGCACTTAGCTTTCATTTTAAGAACTTTCAGAAACCATTCACTTCTATTGTCTGCAGACAGGGAAGCTTACAGGCAACTGGAGGCAGGTGTGGGATAACTCACGACAAGTATCACAATAAGTTTACGTAAACCTCATTAATTCAAGAAATCATGGGAGTTAGGTCCTAAACCCCAGTTATGCAAAAAACCGTGCAAGTTACGTACAACATTCTGCAAAAACCTTAAGTGACTACTTACACTCTGTTCTCGCAGCCATGCTCCGCCTGTCTGTCGCCGTCCTGGTGTCCCTGGCCGCGCTACTGGCGCTGTTCGTCGTTGTGGAGGCCATGCCGGGCCACGGCCCAATGCTCGGTGTCAACCCTTGCACCTGGGGTCCGACCCACTGGTGCGCCAGCCTTGAGAACGCCAAGAACTGCGAGGCTACGAGCTATTGCCTCCGCAAGAAGTTGCTGCAGTGAGCGCCTCCAACCGAGCGTCGCGTCCCTCGAGGACTGTCTTGCCCGTCAACGAACCGAAAACCAAACCACTCTCTGTGTCCTCAATAAAGTTCGCTTTACATGAGCCATGTTTACGTGTCTTGGCTCTGTTCCCATCAAAGCTGGTTATTGTGGAATCCCTCTACGAATATGTAGCAAGTTCAGGGCGACGAATGCACTTTACACTGTCGTCTAAGCACGCACTTACAAACACATACTTGGCCAAGTACACACTTGTGTAGCGTGAAGTTACACGGCGCCAAGCATGCATTTATAAGTGTATACTTGGCCAAGGAAGCGTTTGAATGTGTGTGTGTGTGTGTGTGTGTGTGTGTGCGCGCGCGTGGGTGTGAACTTGCAAGCATGCATTTGTAAGGGCGTGCTTAGCAGACAGTCACGTATGTAGTGTGTGTCTGAAAGGTAAGGGGGACACAAACTCAAATATGTGTGTACGGTTTCCCTTCAAGGATGGAGACTTTGGGGGAAACGACTAAATTTAAAACGTAAACCTCGACAATTCAGAAAACACTGCCAAATTGGGGGCCCAAATTTTGGGTGAAAGCTCGTCACACAGTGAACGACTTATGACCACGAACACACAACTCTGCCGCCAGAATTGTTATTAACGTTTATGGCACACGTTTTTCGCACCTCCTAGGACAGATGTCTGAAAGCGGACCAGCTGTCGGTGTGATATATCGTGAGGTGTCCAAAATGCGTAACGAAAGTTACCATGGACGGGGCTATTTCGGCAACTCGGGGTAATTTCAGCCATCCGGGAGAATTTCGGCCCTCTTTTCCCGTAACTATTGCGATTTTGCTGCTACCTAGCGACCACCACGGAGGCTTGTCCCATTGCAAGCATCGCATCGACCACACTTAAAATCGTCTGATCGTTTATCGGGACGGTCCAACGAATTGGAGAGGGCAGAGTGCGTCGAGCCTGACTCCACCGTTTGTGTCCCCAGTAAGTCCCCAATAGTAAGACATGGGAATGAACATAGAACAACGGCGTAGTAGCATCGTTACTCCATTATTAGGAGCGTGGGCGTGGCGGCGGGACTACGGCACGGGACCACCCAGGACCTTCCCGTTCACCGGATTTGATGAGCAACTAATTGAAGAAGCTACGAACGCTGCAACGCAGGCGGGCATCCAAGCACTCAGCGTGTCATAGTCCAGGACTCTCACCAAGTGTGGGTCATGCGGGAAGGCGTCCTCGCCACTGGAGTTGTGCATGTCGTGTAAGGCCCACTTACACGAGTCGTGTGCACGCCGAGGTCTGTGCTGCTCTGCTTTAAAGGGAAGCAGATCACCAAGGAGCGCCAGACCGCCGACCACAACATCCGCGCCCAGGCAACGCGCATGGTGATGCAGTCACAGATCAGGTTTGCTCCTGTGAACGTTGGGGACTGCATCACCGTGCCTATCCCGGAGGTGGATCGGTTTAAAGCCGGCGGGAGAAACGTACTGATGGTAATAGTTGACGTCGAGGACGGTTTCTATACCGTAGGAAACAAAGATGGCACCCTAGAAGTAAAATTGATAAGGTCGCAATTACAGCCCTGCTAAGGAAAGTTCATCGCTCTTGAAGACGTCATCCGCGAAGACCGGAAGGGCCTCCGGGCTCTGGCCAACGCCCGGGCACACCTAGGTGGCCAGGGCGTGGATCGCTGCAACTGCACAACCGGCTGCAGGACCAACAAATGCGGCTGCAAGATACAGGGCAAGAAGTGCTCTTCTACATGCCACAGTTATAACACTTGTAAAATTAATAAATGCCAATGCCCACCTCACCCCACCTAACCCCACCTCAGATCGGGTAATGTCAACATTACCCACATCCTTCTGGGTAATATCCGAAACTACCAAATCCTTTGGACATTACCTGGGTAATGTCGACATAATCCACCCGCTGGACATAACCCGTAACAGACACTAAAAACTACAAGTCCTATTCTTTTGTTCCTATTATTGTCTTCATAAAGACCCCTGAGAGGGTCAGACCAATACCCTGATGCCACACTAATGCGAACCCTTCAGTCGAGTAACATTCAACTCCCAGCATTGAATCGCTCAATTGGTTACTCGTATGTTTGAATCACTATTCAACATATCTTGTTTTTAAACTAATGAATTCACAATGGTATTAGTAACAGAAGCCTTTTATCGCCCAGTTATTTTAAACCAGAGAATAAGACAAAATTTATTGGAATCCGATGCATTTTACGGAGGTTAACTGTGTCAAGTCCAGGGATTCGTCTTTAGGGGGCAGTCTCGTCCCCGCACCGTTTTTTTAGGGGGTTTTACCCCCTCTTTAGATTGCTATAACTTTTTATTATACCTCACAGAGACAAACGGTGATGCCCAAATGAAAAAAACAGACTTTTTTTAACATTTTCAAACAAACAAAAAAATTACTTTGTCTTGAGTTGAGAGGGAGTTATGGGGGATGCACCAAAAGTTAACGAAACATACCAAATTTCACTGCGCGCAGTTTTTCTTCGAAGGTTTTTAACTTTTTGGCAATCGGTTTGCGGCATCTTAAAGATGTAAAAATTCTCTTTAAATCGACCTACAATCATCCAGGTAGCCTCAGAAAAACATTTCCGAAAACAAACCCAAAGATACACATTAATTTCAGAATGGTTTAAATAAAGGTTTTCCTTGGGCTACATAGATGATTGTCGGTCGATTTAAAGATAATTTTTCATCTTTAAGAAGCCGCAAACCGATTGCCAAAAAGTTAAAAACTTCCCGAGAAAAACTGCGCGCAGTGAAATTTGGTATGTTTTGTTAACTTTTGGTGCATCCCCTATAACTCCCTCACAACTCAAGACAAAGAAATTTTTTTTTGAAAATGTTCACAAAAGTCTGTTCTTTCATTTAGGCTTCACCGTTTGTCTCTGAGAGATAGATTAAAAAAGTTATCGCAATCTGAAGAGGGGTAACCCCTAAAAAACGGTGCGGGGACGAGACTGCCCCCTTAAGTCTAGGCCACTTGTTACTCAATATGCTAACATAAGGTTATATTATCCTGAGTGAATCGAAAAGAGAGCCAGCTTACACCAAGATCCTCGTTTAGCACCAGTAGTCGCAGACAATTTTTGATAATGTTGAATGAATCGTCTCATTAAATATGGTAGACTTGAATCAACACTTTTACACTTGATTCTAGTATAAATTATCCTTACAATAGCGCCAAGAATATTATACTTAAAACAAGTATAAAATATGCTTGTTTTAAATTATCCTTGTTTTGAGCATTTTTATACTTGTTTCCATGAAACCTTTCAAAATTGATGCGGCTTGCATTTATGTATGCAGTTTGCAGCTCACCTTGTCTTTCCCTACCCCCATCAGTCACCTCAGTCCACTATGATGAACTCTCGGTGTGCCTTGCAACGTGGCTTTCTCCCCGACCGAACGATGACGGAGTAGGCCGGAATTTGAACCTGGGCCTGCCGATCAGTTAGCCATCGCCTTTCTAGTTGTGCCACCTGAGCGCGTTGGGATGGAGGCTGTCAGGACGGACCATGTGCTTATGCGGATCTGCGTCGCTGCGTCAGTCCCGCCTCCTCCCTCCACCACCTACCTCTGAGGGGTGGGGGAGGCGGTCACTCGGTGCAGCACTCAAGCATACGCTTATGCTAGTTTCAAGTATAGTAGACTTCACGCGAGCGTAACTTGCTTGTTTCAAGCACAGCAAGTCTAAGTATAATTTATACTATATTGGAGTATGGGCAAAATCGCTATGCTTCCGTCAAACACATATATTTTTGGAATAACCGTAATTTATTTTTAGTCTTACTTTATCATACTTGAAACAAGTAAAGAGGTGATACTTGAGAGTTTAGCATTACTTACACTTAAATTCAAGTATACAATTTTTCCGGTGCAAATGACCTATTCACTCATCGCTCAAAGACTGAATCGCCTCTTTAAATCTAATGTGTTAATGTCCATCACAGTATATGCGATTCATTCACTCAACCAATTGTTTACCTTAAAATAAATTAAGATTAGAACCGAGTCAATGCCAAGAGTCCGCATAGATCTTTTTCCTAATATTGCTTTTTCTTTAGAGTATTAGTTTATTTCTCTATTTAGATTAAATTAGTAAACAACGTGAAATTATATCTTAAGAAAAAGAAGCACTAGACTCACAAAGTTAGAAAAGTGATCAATCATTCTGCTTGCCATTCTCAAGCACACTGCACTAATCCACTGATCTGGAGAAATATTCCCCACTGGTGGGTGAGGGGGAAGGGGCTGAAACCCGTGATCATTTTTACTTTCATTTTCTGCACTGCACAAAATAGGCACTCCAGAGCTGTTTCAAACATTCAATATTGTTGAAAAACTATCACAAAACCTATTTTGTAACCATTCTGCTCTGTATTTTGTTTCATTTCCGAAACTGCCGTACCGTACTTAAGACTCGGCCGAGGGTATGAAAAATTGGTACAGCGGTGCACTGTTACCAACCAAACAACGCTAATAACCTGATTCAAAAAGGTGTTTTGAATAATTCAAACGATACTAAACAATGATTTGAAACAAACTTGTGTTGGATGAAACTTGGGCGATATCAAATGCATAATTTTGTTACTTTAGGCAGCGTAGTTGCTGAGAATCGTTGGTAGTACAAACGGACACACGACCAGTCGCTTTTTGGGGCACCCCAATTACAGCAAGGGCTCGCTATCGCTCGCCAATAAATAGAATAAACACATAAATATCAAGTGATGTTATCCTTAGTTGTCCAAGTGATTTGTGCAACCATAATACGTACTTACCGTTTCTCTAAGAACTACCTAAGAATTGTTAAGTAGTGTACTGGCAATTTAATATTGTTAATAACTTTACAAAGCAAATTGGTCATATTCTTACTTAAAAAATCCCATTCTATCAACGGTAATGGAAGCAGATGATACTCCTCGTCTAAATAGTAGTTCTGCTTTGAGCTTTAACACGTTTAACGCCATATGAGTGCAGGCGTACCCGGATAGGTTAACGTGCCAACTGCCTTACATATGTGTTAATCCTCTATGAGCAGAGTAGAGCAGTTCTAGAGGCTTTGGTCTCACCCGCTTCACCCACGTGCAAGGAGCTGCTGCAGGCCGGCCTCCGACAATGCCACCTTGCGGGCGCGGGGAGGCATTGTTGATGTCCCGCGCAGGCTGCGCCGCAGACGCACTGAGCCGCACTCAGAGAGCCACGATCCCGCCCCGGCACAATATTGTTAGGATACGCGCTTGGTTTCTGTACTCGAGAGTTAAAGCTAGCTGAAACCTTTATGTGTCTTACATGTCTAGGTTTGTTTCAAAGTATACAGGTATCATCTGCTAAAAATACAAAGTATTAAGCTTGCTTAAACGAGTACATATTTAATGAGAATAACAGGGAAAGTGGCATAACAAATCGGCAACTTTGGCCCGTCCCGTACATTTTAAACATTCGCAATTGCTGTCGTATTTTAGCCCATAGTGATGCGAATCTCTGTCGGAAACTAAATAGATGTTACTTTCGTCATCAGCACCCTTAACGTATGAAACCATGTCTACCTCGAAATAAAGATTAGGGTCGTATGTGACGGAAACGGCACTCGACCGCCTGGGTCCAGTTCGGGGTCAAAAAGGAAAAATTTTGGTCGCATTTGACCCTACCGGGATTCGTAAGTGGGTCTGGGGTCATAATGGATGCCATTTTCGTCATCAGCACCCTCAAAAACATACGAAACATTGTCAAGCTCGAGTTGAAAATTTTGGTCGTATTTTACCCCAACGGGGTTCGAACCTGGGTCTGGGGTCAAAATGGATCTCATTTTCGTTATCGGCACCCCCGAAAACATATGAAACAATGTCAAACTTGAGTCGAAAATTTTGGTCGTATTTTTACCCCACCGGGATTCGAACCTGGGCCCAAACTTTTCCGATCGGCTCGAAATTAACACTGTTGTCCTTATTTCGTCGCCCCTATTCCAAAAAAAAACCCTACATGCCCTTCTAGCGGCCTCCGTTTTAGAGATCTTCCTGTACACCATGTAAACCATGATGCACCTGTAGCAGCGCCCCTGGGGCTCGGATCGAAAAAGCCGTCACCGGGCGGTTCTTAGGTTCACCCTAGGAGGCTGCATACCAAATTTGGTGAAGATCGGACCACGGGAAGACCACGAACGGACGGACGGACGCACAGCACGCATCATACTATATGCCCGTCCTCCGATATTTTTTTTCATTAATAATACGGGACGGGCCAAAAAGTAACGCAGTAACGCGCTGAGAGTGCGAATAAGACACAACAGTAATTTTAGCCAGGATCAGATAGCATCCATTGGTGGGGTCACACGTTCGGTGCCCGGGCCATTTAGCGACTCTGGAGCTCAATACGTGTCTTCGACCGCCTCCTACGGTCTTAACCCACATGTGGCACTGCAGTGCGGCGGCAGGAAGCGCCTCAAGGTAGGCAACCTCTAGCTCACGTGTTGGCTGGGTAGCCTATTCTGGATCTACAGGCGCTCCAGGAACTGGCCGCGCCACTCGTCTTGGCGTTTGAGGTCGAACCGCGGTTGTTGAAGATTGGAGATTTAAGCGCACCTACACTGCTAATCCAAGTGAGGACCAGGTCCACGCTAGGTGGCGTGGACCATCGTCCACGCTACCTAGCGTGGACCTGGTCCACACTTGGATTAGCAGTGTCGCAAGACGCCCATTTCTCGAGACACAAATTTTGCAAACTACTGTTTTGGAAAGAGGACAGATCAGCCTTCTCACTGTCGAAGAATTTTTTGAAAAAGTACTACCCTCTTGTCCAAAAACTGTGCCTCCATTTTGTCCCTAGATCTTTAGCCTTATTTTTGCCCTTCGCTTTAGAGAACAAAACATCAGCTAGTGTTCAAGAATAAAAATAGTCTTTACTGCACAGAAAGACCAAACGTGGTCTAGACCACACCACTGGTGCGGACAAATGAGTGCCATTTTGCCCGCATCAGTTGGTGTGGTCTAGACCACGCTTGGAGTGCTCTGGTATGGTCGAGACCACGTTTGGAGTGCCCTGGTGTGGTCTGGACCACGTTTGGAGTGCTCTTTCAATGCAATGACTACACCAAACGTGGTTTAGACCACACCAACTGATGCGGGCAAAATGGCACTCATTTGACCGCATCAGTTGGTGTAGCCAAGACCACGTTTGGTTTTTCAGTGTTCCACATTCCGGGTCCACTGGACAGCGATAGCAATAAACCTATGGCTATTGCTATTGATATCCCTAACGATAACAATAAAGATTGCCGCGCACCACGTAGGCACGATCGACTCCGAAGACACGTTCTCCCAGAAGGACCGCTAATCGGCTCGTGGCTTCTGGGACTTAGGGCAACAGCATAATCAGCTTCTGCACCAGAATGGAAGAATATAGGTGAGCAGAATATTGGTTTTGGATACAGACTAGAAATTCATTCGTGTTCTCAGTACGTACTAGGTACATGATTGTTAATAAGGAGGGTACTGAGTACACACTTAAATTTCTTGTATACTTGTATGAGTCATTTTCCATTCCTATTGGCGTGTTCCTTTCACTGAATAATGACAACTTTCAACTGAAAGATATGACCGAGTGTAAAAATAAAAAAAGATTTCCCTTCTAATCCATTTTGCAAGCGGAATAAAATACTGGAATCAAGGCTGGAATGCTAGGAGTAAAATACTGGAATCAAGGCTGGAATGCTAGACAAGGACGGATGTAAAGGGGGGAGACAGGCCTTTCGCCCGCCCCCCCCTTTTTTTCTCTGGCCTCTACCGCCTGAAAAGTAAGTAGGCAAAAGGCTCTGTAAGTAGGCCTAAAGCAGCTCATTGCCCCAGCAGGTAAGCGAAAAGTGCTACTTTGCCCCTTCCTCAGACCAATTCTGGATCCGCCCTTGATGTCACAGCTAAGATCGGCATCGGTCGGTTCGCCACTGTTCTCTGCTAGAGACAGAAGACTTGCACGTCGCTGGCGACAGCTGAAGACCAATCGGCCGGTCTAGACGGTCTAGTTGTGTGGCAGAGATAGTTTGGACGCTATAACGACTGAAGCAGCCGGGCGTCGAATCCCGTCCCGTCAGAACCGTGCTTTTTTCTCGGTCTCAATGACGCGATAATGCCATCTTTTGGCGTTTAAAAGCGCCCATCCATGCGAGAAGGACACCTATTTGCAGTGTTCTGATGAAATAACCCAGAGGAAGCACATAAAAAGGCAATGACTTGATTCGACCTGCCTGTGATTATTTCATGATGATTTTGATCACCTTGTTATCACAGTTCCTTCACTTTGACTTTGTTGCGCGCCGTCCACTCGATTGAGGGGGAGCCTTTAGCGCCTATGGGGTAGGCAACCGACCGGCCCCAGCACATCGGTCTGGAGACGGTGGCCTACCTTGCCCCTGTCGCCAAGACATTTCGTAGTCGCCTTCTCGCATGAGTTCGCGCGCGCAGCATACTGGACATGAGCCTGGGGTCAAACCGAATTGGGATTGGGGTTCAGTTTGCCGTCCAGGACTCAATGGACAGGCCTCATGTCCTGTATCCCATTCGTGCCCCTTTGGCATGCCTTCCTTTCATGATAACCTGAGCAAAAACAATACTTTAAAAAAAATAATTCTAAAGCTCTTGAGTTTGAGCCTGCGCTTAACAGCTTTGGGGCGTCCGCCGTACCAGGCAAACATGTTTTTCGAGGTTCCGACCACCCACGGGTGAATCATCCCCCGGCAAGCCCCACCCCCTTTTGAACATCGGCCGTCCGGGGCCTTTCGGTTTGAGCAAAAAGCGACAAAACTTTAGGGGGTCCGACGGCACGGTGCGCCGTGCAAGTGACACACCAACTTACTCAGCCACGATAGGGCCCAGGTGCATCAAAAGCGATTCGGACGCCTGATTTAGGCCGGCTAGCCAGTAGGGCGGTGTGGGCGACACGTCCTGACCGCACTGCCTCAGTAGAGTGACCCGCGGACCCAAATCGGCTTCCGAATTGCTTTTAATCCACCTGCTGCCGAGTGAGATGGCTTGCCTACCTGCACAGCGCACCATGCCGTCCGGCCGTCGACTCCATTGCCGCTGCGCGCACTCTGCAAACTCAACAGTGTACTCAGTACACTCTGTTCAGCGTGTACTCACAAGCACACTCTCATCACAGTGTACTCATCTGAGCACACTCTCATCACAGTGTACTCAGATGAGTACACACCTACAGCTGCAATGCCAGGCGTGCTAAGGTGTGTACTTATCTGAACACACTCTCATCAGAGTGTACTCATCTGAGTACACTTTCGTTGGAGTGTACTCATCTGAGTACACTTTCGTTGGAGTGTACTCATCTGAGTACACTTTCGTTGGAGTGTACTCATCTGAGTACACTTTCGTTGGAGTGTACTCATCTGAGTACACTCTCGTTGGAGTGTGCTCATCTGAGTACACTGTGATGAGAGTGTGCTCAGATGAGTACACTCTGATGAGTGTGCTTGTGAGTACACGCTGAACAGAGTGTACTGAGTACACTGTTGAGTTTGCAGAGCAGGCACATTTTTGCGTCGCTCCCACGGTGCGTCGGCCTGAAACTTGGAGGCCTTCGAAATGGGGTCCGGGCCGAGCGAAGTGACGTTTGTTGGTACTGCTACCCCCACTACGTTAGGCGCTGGAAGGGGGTGAAGTAAGGGGTGTTTTTTTTTCTGGAAATGACGATTTTTTCGCTCTGGAAGACGGACGGTTTGTTGGATCGTCTTGACAACTTCAGGATTGCTTCCGCCATGTCTTGTGCGACCAGCCCGCTCATCAGAGGGCTTCCGACCTCTCCAGGGGCGTACAGGGGCGCAAGGGGGTGAACACCCCTACCACCGGGGCTGCAATCGTCCAGCACCGTGTTTTTCCGCTGAGACGTCTTCTAGGACACTGGAGGCATGCCCCCTGTCGCTTTTGGCTCAAACCGAAAGGCCCCGGACGGCCGATGTTCGAAAGGGGGTGGGGCTTGCCGGGGGATGATTCATCCGGGGGTGGTTGAAACCTCGAAAAAACATGGTTGTCTGGTACGGAGGACTCCCCAAAGCTGCTTCGCGCAAAATGCGAACATGCTCGAAATCCACCCCCTCGAGGGGGTGGGGGTGACTGCAGCGGGGTGGGTGGTGGGTTGGTCCGAATTGCATTCCGCTTGCACCGTTGTAAAGGGGAGACTCATTTGGCCTTGGTGCACCGAAACTTTGGACTCTGCAAAAAGGTAAAGTGGGTTTTTACGCCACGTTTTTATGCTTTTTTACACCCTTGCGCAATTAAGGGTGGGTGCCGTCCGTTAGGGGAGGCGCACGGGCAACGCGCTTTGCAGGCCTCGAGGGGAGTAGTGGGGGCACCCGTGTACAAAATTTCAGCTTACAAACTCGAAAGACTTAGAAAATATTACGAGGACTAAAAGTGCTCCGTTAATTTTTGTCGGGAGTGTATATGCGCTCCTTATGCAACCTTATACGCGGGTCTTAATGCGCGGCGCTATCATAGCACGTGTGTTCCTTTTTTTTTTTTTTTTTTTTTTTTAACTGTCTTGTAAATTGTTTTCAGAGACTACACCGCGGCGCGGCAGAATATCTGTTAGCAAAGGGACTGACACCCTTCTTAACGGAAGCAGTACTGCAGAAGTACGAGGATTTCCACGCTGCTCACAATCGCTACTTGGAGCTGCATGGGAGAATAAGAGTCCTCCGGTACAGAGTGCAGATGAAAGAGGCGGAAAGGGGCCTTCAACAAGGCAACGCTCTACCTGAAGCCGTATATAAGTACAACAGGTTAGTCCATTTTCCTGGGTTTTACTGGGTGCAAATGATCACTTTTCTTATAAATTTTATGTCGTTAATAGCATGATTGTTATGGCAACAATAATTTCACTTAAAAGATTATCGTTTAGTGATCAGTGTTCATACCTTTTACAGTTATTACATTAAGGAGAAGAAAGAAATTATGGCCGCATGCCTTGACAATCTTGTTCGATGTATGATGTCCTCGAATGTTGACCCATTCACCAGGATCAGAGTTCATCAGGATCTGGTGGACATCGATGCAGAGAGACTTCAAGAGTTACACCTCATCGAACAGATAAGGACTAATGAGTCAATCTGGTTATGGAGACAGAATAACTTGAATTAACTCAATTGAGGTCATGACAGAAGTGTATTAGTTCTTCATGATTTGTGCCTTCTTTCACCTAAGATCCATGTTAGTATTCACTTTATGTAGCTTTTGTACTTAAGAATTCAATGCTGTAGAAAAAAGATTTTCTAATTAAAATAAAAGTTACAAAAATTTTATCAGTTTCTTTTCTCTTGGTGCAGTCATAGTGCTTTCCAAAAGATGTAAAACAACCTTTAGTTTCACTCATATTGTGATTGATTATTACAAAGCAGGGTCCTGGCAAATAGCAAAGACAGCGCCCGGCATCAACAACTGGCACCGGCAGCTTGGAGACTTTGGCAACTTAACTTCTCATATCAAGCAGTCGTAGCCTCATAACGAGGTCCGTTAATCACAATAGCAATAGCGATAGCAATAGAAATAGCAATAGCTATAGAACTTCTGGTTGCTCGCTACAGCACGGGCGAGTGGCATCACTAGCTTGATGCCCGGACAGTATTGTTGCGAGGCTAGCAGCGCCAGCGCCATCTCCGGTAGGAATGTGCAAGCAATGCGAGACGAATAGACGTAGTTTGTGATGGTTTTCAGTTTCTGTTGTTATTCCCACATATTTTCCCTTCTAACAATGCAAGGAAAAGGTGCGGAACGAAGCGGACTTTGCGGGAAAAGTGTTATGGGGCAAACGTCGTTGGCCTCCCCACAAATTCTACTTTGTTCCGCTCTTATCTTTGCATTAATAGAAGGGAAAATATGTGGGAATGACAACAGAAATTGAAAACCACCACAAACCACATCTATTCGTCTCGCATTAAGCACATTCGTACGGGAGATGGGGCTGGCGCTGCTAGCCTCGCTACAATGCTGGCCGGGCATCAAGCTAGTGTTGCCACTAGCCCGTGCTGTAGCGCCCGGGGACGCCTAAATGAGCCGCTTGAATACATTTGCATTTGAAACGTTAAAAGCGGTCAAAACCTTGATGGAACAATCTTTTGGGGGCAAAAGACGTCAAATTTCCCGCGTTAAACGAATCAATCATGATGGCGCGTGTTTAATGGCATTATAGTGAGTCATTTAAGGTTAAGGCGAATCACTATTTACTTACATATATAGAAAACCGTTGCACAGTCCCCAAAATAGTGATCATCTTTGGTTTTTGCGGAATTTTTCGCGTCTTTTGGTGTACTTTAGAGGCTCTAGATCGGCGGAGCCCCTAAAGTATACAATTACCCAAACTATGCGAAATTTATGAGAATGAGCGTCTGCGTCGCCGTTCTGCCGCTTCCGCAGAGCTGTATTCTCATACAATTCCGACTTTTCTTCTTCTTGATTTCTTCTTAACTTATGTCCCAGCGCTTCTCCGAAGTAATACCCCACTGTACGTATCTAAGAAGAAAATACGAAATTATATTGTTGTGGGCAATAGTACCTGAACAATAAAGTCAGTAAGATGCTGAGAGTGTACATATTACGATTGCACTAAAAACTTTTCTGCAAGAGTAAAAAAGTCAATACGACCTTGTGACTGAAGACTCCTCAAAGTAACCGTCATGTCACAAGTAAGGGAGGGTAGGGCATTTACTGCCGCTTTTTTTTTTTCGGTGCCTCTCAGATGCCTGGAAAATTGAGTAACGGAAACCCGTTTCAGCCTAAAAGTTTATTTAACCCCTCCTTTTCGAAGGCCTCGGAGGATTTTTGGGTTAAAAGTCAATGTATACCCTAGATATGGGGCCAAAAAAGGCTTGCAATTGTCAGGAAGTGCCCCGACCCGGGGCAGTTACTGACGCTCGCATTAAGTCGACCGGAGGTTTAGTCTCGATGTTGAATTGTGTCTTTTAGGCCTTGGCCATCACCTTTGCCAGTTCCGAAACTTTTAGATGTGAGTTATGATGTGAGGAACTTTCTATACGGTTTTAACCGGGTTTTAAGGTTTTCTGGTTTTAAACTTATTTCTACCCCCCAAATTCATATCGGTGCTTTTTAAATGATTTACTATATGTTTAAAACTTACCTGAAGTCTTAAAAGGGACCAAATTTTGTTCTGTGTCGAAATTTATTTGGCTTTGTCAGTAAGTGCCCCAGGCAGCCATTTTTCATTTGATTAAGTACAGTGGAAAGTAGAATAAACATTCTTGAGATGTTTTCGCGAAAATAAAGTGAAATCATTGAGTAATCAATGACCATGATCGTTTTTGATGAAGCCCATACATGGGCAAAGTTATAGGGCTCTACACTTAAGGACGAGTTTTAGGTTATGGGCCGTTTTGGGGGGTACCAAACTTTGGCCTTATCTGCATGACATCGCTTTGGTAAAACTCAGAATTTGTTTTTGCAGTTCAACTAACACAAACATTCTTCACTCACGTGCAACGCGACATCTCAGGCGGCGATACTGAATCTATGAGAATTTTTTAAGAGTCAGTAACTGCCCCTTGACAGTAACTGCACGGTAAAAACGGTTCCCGGTTTTCCCAGGAAGCCTGTAGAAAAGACATAGGAGATTCCAGGGAGTTCCTGGGAAAACCAGGAACCGTTTTTACCGTGTGCCCCACCCTCCCTTACAGTACTTTTCCAAAAAACAACAAGACACACTACAAATCCAAAGGCGATACTTCAGTATCATTTTTTGACGGTACAATTGAGTATCGCCAACAAACGGCAATACCGAAATATCATGCCTTCAAACTGGCGATGCACAAAAGTATCGCCAATATTTGGCGATACTTTACACTAAATCCTTGTGTGCGTTGCGAGGCTGAAGTCATCCACACCCTTTGCGCCGCCACGTCTTTTATCACCGAGCTAGCGGTGTCGCCGCCTCAAGGGAGCTAACCGACCAAAGAGCAATAACGGAAGAATGGCGAACTTCAAGCGGAGGATCAGAGCACAGTAAAAAGTCTACGAAGAATCGCTTCGTTATACGAAGAAAACGAAGGCATTAAAAATCTTCGAAGAAATGCTTATTATGAAGAAAAATCCTTTGCATTACGAAGCACTTCTTCATAATTAGAAGCAATTCTACAAAGCTTTCATTTTGTTCGTAGTTACGAAGCAGATTCTTCGAAAACTTTTTTGAGTGAGGAAGGCTATTATCGTGCCGTTTTCACCACATGAAGACCCTCAAAATTGCACACGGTAAAAATAACGCCCGGGATTCTGAGGGTGGATGCTGGAAAATACACATCATTTTCCAGGGTGCGCCTTGGAAATTTCCACTAATACGCATCAAGGTGTGAACATAGCAGTCGGAGTCGGATGTAAATGAGTTCGAAAATAAAACGTTTATTGAATAAGTGTATTCACAAATTTTCCAGAACTGCAGTTCCACATTGGAGATCAGGTCGTTGAAAACAAAAGAGTGGACTCGTTAAAGGAACCGTAACAGAAGGCTTGGGCGCAAGGCTTTGAATTCTTGCACCAAAGTACACTTTTCTGAAGAGTCGTGTTCCCGGATGACAAGCTCACGCAGCCTGGGGACAGTCCAAGGCGTCAAGAACTCAACCACATGGCGGAAGTCCGTCGATATGTCTAACAGGAGATGTTCCACCAGAGGCAGCATCTGCAGGCAGGTCACAACAAGTTCCGAAGGGACAAGGGGCGCTTTACCCAGCGAACGAGAACGAATGGTCACACGATGAACACCATGTAAAGCATCTGCTAAGTCCACAAAGCGCCGGAACGAATCCTCATGGCTGACGTTGGCGTCAAGATGAATCTTAACCGCTAGCCCTTGACTCCTGGCAGACTTGAGCCAAACCGCCGTCAACGGACAGAATACATCAGTAATTGTGAGGTTTTCAACATGGTGCACAATCAGGTCCATCTGTGCGCAGGAGGACACGGACAGCGTGGTGAGTTTCGAGCAATACTGAAGTTCCCGCATGAGGGGTGAGTAGTTAAATAGAGTCATCTTGCGGATGGTATCCTTCCCTAAGCGCATGAGGCTCTTCGCTAAATTCAAATTCATACTATGAGGCCAGATGAGATGTTCTAGGCGAAGACGCCTGAAACAGAAATCGGGACACTTGGACCCCAGGGTAAGTTGCAAAGTTTTAAGGCCCTTGAGGCAGTCGATCGCCTCTAAAACTGGCAATAGGTCACTGCCCGCAGAGGCAGCGGTGATTCTGATGCGGAGCTCCTGGAGGTTGAAGCACCGCCGGCGAAGAGCGTCTTGTATGATCCTGTTGGATTGGTCGCCAGCCAGGACACTGAGCTGCAAGGAGCGGACCTGAAAAACAGTTGGAGCAATCCTGCATCGTTGGGAGATACAAACTCGTACACAGGAAACTTGTACGTACTAGGTACACTGATATTCAAATAATGTGACGTCATATTCGTTACAATGTCGACTTCACCGCGTTCGTTGGAATACGATGTCCTCGAAGAGCAAGCTTGTACACATTTTATTTAATGTACGATTTTGAACGAGACATGACAGTTTTTTGGGCACAAGAAATTTTCGTACACTTTTTGAACAAAAAACTTCACAAATTTCCTCATTATTGTGCGAAATTACGTACAAATTTGTTCGAAGAGTTTGCGTGCACAAAAAACTGTGACGACTCGTACAAAATCTTTAAAAAAAACATTCAGTGTCTACTTGAGTATCTTTCTTGGCGATTCAGTTCAGTAACACCTACGAACGGCCTTACCGGAATATCATGCCTTCATTTCCTAAATTTGGCGGTACTTTGGAGTATTGCAAAAATCTGGCAAAAAACAACACATTAGTCCCTTTGAGTTGTTAAAAATTTATTGCCTATTCTCCGCAATACTCCAAAATATCGCAAAAATTTGGCGATACTTAAGTGTACAGCTTTATGGAAGGCAGGATTTTTTGGTAAGGTTGTTTGTAGGCGACACTCAAGTGTATCGCCAAAAAAGGAACTGAAAATATCACCTTTGGATTTTGAGTGTTGAGACGATACACACTAAATGTTATTGTACAAATTTTGTACGAGACATCACAGTTTTTTGTGCAGATGAACTATTCGTTCAATTTTGTACGAGATTTTGTACAAAAATGCGGAAATTAGTGCATATTTTCGTACAAAATTTGAACGAAAAGTTCATCTGCACGAAAAACTGTGATGTCTCGTACAAAATTGTACATAACATTAAGTGTGTACAAATGAGTATCGCCAACAAACGGCCAAACCCGAAATTCTGGCCTTTAAAACGGCGATACACAAAAATATCGCCAAAATTTGGCAATACTATTAAGTACCGCCCAAACTTGACTGTACAAAATGAACTAGTCCCGTTCGCTTGTTGATAGTTAATTGCCAAAATTTCGAAATACTGCGAAGTATCGCCTAAATTTTGGCGACACTTTTGTCTATCACCTCTTAGAAGGATAGATTATTAGAATGGCCTTGTTTATGGCGATACTCACACTCTAAATGTAATTTGTATTTTTGTGTACAAAAATTTGAACAAAGTTAAACCAACAAATACATTTGCACAATTGTGTGCAAATGCACGTGCGATTTTGTCCAGAGCTGTGAACAAAATCTTACGTTAGTTTGCACAAAATTGTGCAAATGTATTTGTTGGTTTAACTTTGTTCAAATTTTTGTACACCAAAATACACTTACATTTAGAGTGCAATTGCATAATCAAAAAGGTACTAAAAGTATCACCTTTGGATTTGGAGTGCGCCTCAGCACGCGCCTTTAACGCAAGTGGATGCATTACCTGACAGCTTCCTTCAGACAGCGCCCTGAGGCAAACGAGGCCCCGCAGTTCTTCCCCGCGCTGGGTCATCGTGAGGTCCACCGTGTCCAGGGCCGGGGCCAGACGCAGGATGGCTGAGAAGGGGGCTCCGTCGTGCCTCTTCGCGACGACGGTGAGGACGCGGTGCTGCCACACGGCCTTCTCCAGGACCAGCCTGCTCATGCGGCGGCTGAGCAGGCGCAGGGGCAGCAGCTCTGCAGTGGGCACGAACGCCAGCACACGGGCCAGCAGCTTGGCAGGCAGCGCGTCCAGCGGCCAGGTGGTCCCATGCACAGATCCCTGCAAAAGGGCGTAGGTGTTCCATTCGGTGGATTCACCCTGCAAACTCCGGTGTCTGCCAAAGTACGCACACGCTTTCTTTGCTGCATGCCTCCGGCACACACTTGTTAGTTGCGTGCACGCACCAGTGACCGGCATGCAGCATAGAAGAGCGTGCCGTGACCTAGGGTACTAGGGTAGAAAAAATTCAAGCAGGGCGGAGGTCTGCGTACACACCAAATGTATTGGTAAAATTTCGAACGTGATCTCACACTAAATTATTTGTAGGCAAAATTGCACAACTTTGTGCGAAATTTCGTAAACATTTGTACGAAAAGCACGTAAAAGCAATTGTGTGAGACGCACGAATTAGAATTGTACAAAGGAATGTACTGTGTAAAGTGTATATAGTTCTGGTACACTTTTCTAGTAATGTCTTTTATTCAACCAGTGTTCTAAAACAATGGAGGAGTTAAGTTGGATTATATTCTTAAAAATACAAAATCCGTCGCCTCATTTTACCAACTTTTTACAACGGAGTCATGAGGACTTCAGTTCATTCATCTCCATTTTCCGATAATATTTAGACCGTAAAAGGGGTCAAGTTGAGTTGTATCCTTTTGTTCTCTGTGGATTTACACACTAAATGTTGCGTACAAATTTTGTGCAGATGAACTTTTCGTCCAATTTTCGTACAACACTCTGCACGAATTTCACCATTTTTGTACGCACAAAAAACTGTGATGTTTCGTACAAAATTTGTACAAAAATATTTTGAGTGGACTCTTTTTCTGTTCAGAACTGAGTGAAATAATATGGTGTAATGATTGAAACTATTCTGAAGCACAAGAATAATGTAATAACTCAATTTGGAGATAAAGAAAAGTTATTTTTTTTATCCGCTTTCTGGATCAATTACCGCATTATACAATAGGGCGTCATCACTGGGCTTCTATCGACAGAGCGTTGTTGGTGTACAGTGGGCCGCACCCACACCGACACCACTGAGGCGCGTTCGAAGTACCAGGTGCCAGTGCAAGCCGGCATACAGTCTACCTTTCATTCGACGGAGGCAGAAGGTGTTCAAGGGTACTTTTCGAACGCAACAGCAAACACGCGCGCGCGCGCACACACACGCACACACACACTATCTGTCTCCAGACGTGTGCCTTGCTTCAAACAACAACATCCAACGTCAAAAGGGCGGCCTGGCCTGCCCACCAGTGAACCAGTGAAGAACGGACGTATCTCTGCATTCTTGAGGTGAGTACGTCGAATCGTTTTGTGAAGGATTTCCGAATGAAGTGCAGTGCAGTTGGCATGAAGCAATTTCACGTTTGGCAGATCACAGCAGTGCTTCGTTTTTCAGAGCAGTTTCCCTTTCTTTCAGCTTTTAACTCCTGTTATGGAGTCCACAATATCGACAGTCTTGATAACTGGATCCAGTCGCGGGTTGGGCTTGGAGTTCGTAAAGCAGCTTGTGCCTCATCCCAAAGCTCCGTCTGTGCTGATTGCAGCATGTAGGAAACCAGATGATGCAACAGTAAGTCCGATCCACTGTCATGAGTAATTAGTCAAATTAGATTATATTGAAGAAGAGTCCCTTATAATCAAGGGGAAATCACTCCAGCCAAATGTGTACACAAAAACTCGGAAAACACTTCAAATTTACCGAAACTAATTGAATTTTTATCGATAGTTTTAACAAAATTTAGTGGTTTTGCCCGAAATTAAACTAAAATTCATATCATTTCTACACCGAAATTCTCAGTTATTTCCCCATACTTATATCTTGGGCCGGCCAATTATATCTTGGGACAAGACCCCTTATTTAAAGGTCCGGATATTTGCTCATTGTTACGATGGGCTTTTTACTGGCCCTTTCGTTTAGGCCAGCCCTACAATTTCGGAAGTTCAAAGGGCCGCAGGAAGGTACCTTAATTATAGGTCCAGCCTTTGGGCCCTTCTGCCACGAATTAGTATGCTATTATTTTTCAGGAACTACAATCTCTTGCGAAAGCCCATTCCAATCTTCATGTTGTGTCTTTCGATAAGAAGCCGACACGCGTCGCGTGACTTAGGAAATCTGAAGGGAGCTCATGAGTTAATTCTGTCTTTGTTTCCAGACGGAAATAACTTTGACGGCTACGGACATTATACCCAGGAGGTGACTAACATTGTTGGAAAGAAAGGGCTTACGGTGTTGATAAACAATGCTGGTATCTTGAAGGCAAAAAAGGACTCCCTGTCGGAGTGCAATGCAAAAGATATGATGCACACTTTGACAACTAATTATATTGCTCCAGTACTGTTGATCAGTATTGAAGTATTCCCTACCACTGGGCTTCATATCGCAAAATCCGCCTATTCTCACGTTTAAATATTCCTAGGCAATGCGGCCACTTCTGAATCTTGCCGCTGATTCGAACAACAATGTGCCCATTAGATGGTCTCGGGCTGCTCCAATAAAACATATCATGTTTGGGATCTGTGGCTCTTAACACTGTCAGCACGTTTTTGGAATACCGGGAAAGCAAGGTACGAAACGGAAATTTAAAGCCTTTTTGTGAAGTGGCTCAAATGTTGTTTCCATTAAACCTACTTTTTTTTATTACCAAAAATGTTACAGGCTGCTCTAAATATGGCAGCTCGCTCAAGAGCTATGGAAATAGCTCCTGACTCCTGACAACATTTTAGTGCTGAGCATGAACCCAGGCTGGGTTCAGACAGACAGCGGCACAAGGCGAGGCACCCTTCAGGAAGGGGCAGAGTATTAGTGGCATGCTGAAGGTATTTCGCTCTCAGAGACCAGAACATGGGACATTTTCCCAATGGGACGGCAAAGTGTTGCCATGGTAATGTTTATTTATTTATGAGACACTGTCAATTTATGAGATAGCTGTCAAAATTTGCAAGTGTTGTATTTTAATATTTTACCATGTACTTGATTTTTATTTCTCATTGTTTGTCATTTAGTCAGTAAATGAACGCTACCGTGAAAACAGATAATGCTTACAAGAATGTTAATTTTAACGTCATAGTTCAAAATAGGCTATTTTTAGGCCGTCGCAAAAGCTGAAAAATAACCTCATACCTTTCAGGTCTTCATACCAACAAAATCGGACCCACTCTCAGCATCTTATTGACTTCATTGTCAGTAACCAGGTACTATTGCCTACAACAATAATATTTAATATTTTCTTCTTAGATACGTACAATTTATTTCATGTAATTATTTGGAAATAATTTTAGTCAATATACTAACAAATTTGTAAGTAGTTATAAAAAAAGGCGAAAAGTACAGATTATTGTTGTTGCACAAATTACTGGAGGTGCTACTAACAAAATGGCAATACCATGTACTAAAAGTCAATTTCGAATCTGAGGGTGTCCATTGTCTAAAATTACGCCTGACTGCAAACTTCATCTTCTTAATGCGGATGAAATGCCTTACAATTTTGCAGAGAAAGTAACTTAGTCCCAGAAAGGAACATACCTCGTGGCCACGGCTGTGGTGCTGACTGGCACTGCCACTTGATTCTTGTCGGGGACTGCTGCTCCTTTTACGCTTCTTGGCTCGTCCTGTAGCACTGTAAGAACATAAGAGGCTGTCAAGTAACCGGCCAACTTACTCCATCGAATCCTGAACCGACAGAGAGAAGGGGGAATGTATGTCATAGCAGGGCACTCCGCAAACTCAAGTGTGCCAAGCACGCACTATAAGAAATCAAACCAAGACATGCGCTCCTTTGCTTCATGCCTGCAGGCACACACTTGCTGCATGCCCGTCGCTATGCATGCATGGATAGAGCAAGTGTGTGCCTGAGGTATGCAGCCAAAGAAGTGTGTGCCTGCCTGCAGGCATGCAGCAAAGAAGAGCATGACTTAGGTTGACCCCTAGTAGCACTGTTATCCAAGTTGTGATACTTTCAACACAAAACCGTGCGATGATATCCAAAATGTGATTCCCACGAATCATTGCTCCCCAGATGCGATAACTTTTGTATCACAACATTTTGCAATAATCATCGCACATTTCTGCAATGAAAATAGGAATTATTGCATAAAAATGCGATGATGGCGACACAAAATCTGCTATCATTACAGTTTTTTGCAATGATCATTGCAAAACTCTGCAATACAGCAGCTCATCACACCTTTTTGCAATGATCATCACAGAAAAAAGCGATGAAATTTGTATTGCGCTGTAAGTGCGGTCTGCATCGCAAGTGGAATAACAGTGAGTGCGTGCTTCCAGCGGGTGGAAACGGCCTACGGAGCGCGTGAGCCCATGCGCCCCACCTCGGTGCAGGGGTTACTGGTTTCTTCGAGATCATTCAAACTAGGCCAATGTTTGCAAAACGCTTTGCACAGATCGAAAGAGCATATAATTTAGGGTGGCTTAGACTTATTGCCACTCTTGAAACTGACACTTTAGCCCACAATAAATCCAAGTAAAAACACCGAAAAACACAAAAAATCGAATATTTAAGAAAAAACCTTGGTGGCGCCATCTCGTTGTCAACATTTCCTCCCTTGTTTCAAGTTAAATTGGAAATTTTAGGAAGGCCAATAGGTCTAAGCCACCCTAAATTTTGTGCTCTTTCGATCTGTGTACAGCGTTTTGCTAACAACGGCCTTGTCTTTACTATCTCCAAGAAGTTCATAACCTCTGCAGAGGTGGGGCGCATGGGCTCACGTGCTCCCAAGGCCGTTGCCGCCCCCTGGTGCTTCGCACACACATAGGTTACACTCCAAAAAAAGTGTCCTGTCAATGCCGTTAATTTATTACCAGTTTTCACTGTAGGTCAATTCACAGCGTTTACTGTGATCTGCTCACGCGATTCACTGTGATCTTGTTCGCGGTGTTTACTGTGATCTGGTTCACAGTAAACACTGTGAGTTTGACGCCGCTGAGCACCGAAGTACTGCAAATCAGGCTCCAATTCACAGCGTTTACTGTGGCCAGATCACAGTGAACGCCGTGAACTAGTTCACAGCAAACGCCGTGAATTGCATAACAGCAAACATTGGTAATAAATTAACGGCATTTACAGGACCTTTTTTGTACAGTGTAGCAGAGCATGTGGAATCATTTCCCAGCCACCGGGTGCTAATTGGAAGACGCGGACGGAACTCCTACGTGTCGTTTTCCTCACTTCCGGTTCAGGATTCGTGAGACAACTCTATCGTTTACAGACGTTATCCACATACAAACTCCAAACGTGGTCGAATAAAGTTAATGCTTAAAAGTTATGTGCATATTTTTGCAATACCTAGAGCATCAATTCGTGCGTTTTAAGCGTTGCTCAATTTTGTTTAAGGATACGCACAGAAAAATGCAAAGTTATTAAGTGGAGAGAAATGCAAATCAGAATTCAAACAAAATGATGCAACTCACTTGTCTTGGTTTCTCAGATTCCGTGGTCGGCGTGTCTGCCGACTCCGGTTTCAGTTCACGTTTGTAACTTCGTCCATTTGGTCGACAAGGCTCGCAATCCCCATCTCGAGGTTCTTCTTTTAATGCAGCCAAGACAGCATCTGGCTCCTTCTTCATAATGACGCTAGCCATTTCTCAGAGCAGGCAGGCGGCTGAAAAGGAAACGAGAAATATGATGAATACGATCCCAGAACGTCCTCACTCACAAAAGCGTATCCAGCTGATTAGCTCCAAGAGGCGCAAATTTTGCACTACTCGCAGTGCTAAAGCAGATACACTCCTACAG